>OX276363.1:21082714-22282714 GCA_946251885.1 Cosmia pyralina | reverse complement strand
TTTTGTGCGTGGAGTGTATAGGTATATGTGTGTGTGTGTGTTTGATTAATATATCGTATTAAAATAATAATAATACCATTTATTTCAGGCGGCATTGGTCAATAGAAAAATCTCTTAATCTAAACATACATATTTTTATTGTCAATATCTTGTTAATAAATACTCGTAAGACTATGTTAATAGCACTTCACTTTGCACTAGCTTGACTTTACCAAGCTAACTAGCAGCTAGCTAGCTTTTCTTTTTTTAATACCCAATAACTGGGTTGTGGAGGTCAGATAGGCAGTCACTTCATGTAACATACTAGAGAAACATCACACACACGTTCACGTTCGGTTAGACTGGTAGTTAGGATAAGGCTAGGCAAATGATGATGAAAATAATTTTGAAAATTTTTGTTTTTTTTTTAAGTAGGATCTTACCTTTTTATAAATAAGTAGGTACTGTCTGAAATTCACGGTATTTTTTAAAATAGTTAAGAGTGAACCTTATACCAAAATGTATCTAAAATTTTATAGGTAACCCCTTTTTATGGCACTAGTAGATGTTTCAAGAAAAAATACTCGTTATTTTCCCATCACTCCCAACAAATCATCGTTTATTCGCAACAATAACAAAAACCTAACCTAATTTTGTCCACGATCCCCTTGTTTGTCCCAGTGTGCGATGTCATCAGACTACATATTACCCGCGACGCAGCGGGCCCCGAGGGCCGGCGGTTGCCATGACAACCCGGGACATTATTAACATCCCCAGGCAACTCTGGGTAATTTTATACTGATTAATTTGCTAAATTCTGATGAGAATTATCGTTTTAGATAGGTTAGGTTGGGAATGTGGAGGTCACAAATTGTTGTCAATTTGTGGGCATTGTTTTGAGAATCTAAATATGTATGTTGTAAACTTCAAGTTAATATATGTGACTGTCAGGAAAATGCTACACTAATGTTCACTTTATCCATAGCCTCGTAGAGCTAGTCTAAGCTGAAATGTCGCGCTCCACTACATAAATTTGTATACTTACAAAGAGTGCCACGAAAGATGAGACTTGACGAGCGCTGTATCGCGCCTCCCGCGCTCTTTCTGCCGCCCCGATGACGCTCGGTCCCTTCCTGTCTCAGACCTCATACCGTTAAAGAGACCTATAAATCAGAATCAGATAATTCTAATCTACTGCGCAAGTCGAACTACGTGGTGTGTCAAGTCTCATCTTTCGTGGCACGCATTGTACACTACAAATGCGGTATTGGGCGCATCATTTCAGCTTAGACGAGCTCTTTAGCAGACTCTTTATTTTATTTTGAAGTGAAAACTTCTGTAGGCTCGTTGAGCAATTTTTGGTATGGGGAAATCTTACGGGTGCGCGTCACCGCGACATGCTATACTTACATAGTCTTACATTTAAGATTTCACTTCGGTTAGCCATTTTTATTTATGTGTGCCATGTCTGCCAATTTTTTTTTATCTATGTGTGTTTTTATTTAAATTGTATGTGGATTTATATCTGGAAAATAAAAGATTATCATTTCATTATCCACGCACCACTTTCATGGAACCCTAAAAACGCCCTCTGAACTACTGTACGACAACATTCAAAAGTTTCATCAATTCCAAAAAAATCCATCCATCGTTTAACTTCGGAAAAACCGAACTTCGCCGAATTAAATGTGACTGACTGGTCCATTATGGAAATGACACAATGGGGAAGAAAACTGGCATATTAGTTTCGCATAGATGGCGCTAAGTGTTTGTTACTTTCATTCAGTTGCCAATGGAGTTCCTTGCTGAAAACTTTGCCGCGAGATGGCGCTAATTGGTTCTTCTTGTCGCCGATTGGTCGCTTTGTCTTCAAGATAACTTTGACAAGTGACAAACACGCAGCGCTCTCTCGCGGCGAAGCTATTAGTGCGTCAATCTATAATAATTTAGGTGGGAAGATAAATTCCTATTGGTCGATAGTCACATTGTATTCGCTATATTTCGGTTTTTCCGAAGATAAACGATGGGACCTTTGAACGGAGTCGTACTGTACAAAGATATTATAAACACGGTTACTACACTTGCGAGCTTCCCATGAGACTCATAGTAATTTGGACCACAGATAAGTTGACATTCGGTCGACATTTTTTGTCTTATCTTTACAACCTCCGTATCACTGTCCGCGTAATTTTGTTCATTATTCTTAACTTAATTGCTCCAAACTGATTCGTCACACTGTTTAGTGAACAATAGTGTCGTAAAGTGCCATTTATTTGTCGTAACGCCGGATGACACTTATTTAATGGTACTTTAGTGATTGTGTCCAATGTTGAACGTTATTATCCGACTATAGTGAAGAACAAAAGAGAGTAATGTTTTGTCATAATCATTGTGTCATGAAGACCTATGATTAAGGGGTTTAAAAAGAGTGAGAATTATATTTCAGTTCGAATCTTACCCTCTATTCATCACACAACCACCCACATCTCACTATTTACATCAACGGTTTACTCACTCCTTGCACTAAAATTAAGCTTTGATTAAGGCCGTACCTACACTGCTTACAACAATAGAAGTTTTAAGAACTGTTGCGT
The DNA here is from genome assembly GCA_946251885.1 of Cosmia pyralina. Classification (NCBI taxonomy): domain Eukaryota; kingdom Metazoa; phylum Arthropoda; class Insecta; order Lepidoptera; family Noctuidae; genus Cosmia; species Cosmia pyralina. The sequence goes on along the minus strand of OX276363.1, from coordinate 22,280,141 downwards.
TAAAAATTAAATAACTTGGCGAATGGTTTAATTACTTTTTTCTTCTCTACTTACGGTACTGTACGGTACACGCCCGAAAGTCTGGCAACCAGTCTTGCCAGGGGATATCGTGTTACCCACTATCTGGGTTGTGGAGGTCATATTTACAGTCGCTCTGTATAAAATACTGCTATTCGTCTGAATCCGGTTAGACTAGAAGCCCAGCCCAACATAGTCAGAGTCATAGGCAGATTATGATGATTTGATAATACTATTTCCGTGTCTTATAACTGTGGACACGTGCACACGTCAGCACTACGGTGTGACCCAAGCTCGCGGCCGGAACGTAGCAGTTAACGTCGCGATTGCAACACGGCTCCCGTGTCCATATCCGTCGCATTCATTAGTTTGTTGCACAGACAAATAAACTAACTATCAATTAAAATGTATTGCAATGAATTCAGACCAAAGACTGAAAGTGGAAATAGAAAAATCTAGGGGTTTTCTTCCTTCATCAAAATAAAATGAATAAGTACCTCTGGCTAAGTTTTCGAGCAATACAGGCGTATAATATTATGTTTATATTATCTCACAATTTAACAACCACAAAGATTTATCTATCGATATCAATACTGATCGAACGGTTCAATTGGGCACAACATATTGTTCTGTCTATGTCTGACGTTTGTGTTTCATCTAATAGGCGTCTAACATAATTTGTTAAGCTACACGCCTGATCAAAGACAAACGTTTAAACCATCAACTCAATATTCCACTACTGAACATAATAAGTCCAAGATCCCAGAGCCGCCAGACCTTCCTTTTTTTCTGAGTAACAAAATGTATGGGATAGAGTAGTTTTAGTATGTACGCATGCCTGCTAGCTTGGGCCGAGGCGGCGACGGCCAATTTTCAGGTATATTAGGTACTGGAGTTACGTAAAAATATTACTAATTTTTTAGTCTGGCTGCTAATTTTTATGTATCTTTTACAGAATATTGTTAGTAATTAATAATAAATACTTCCGTTGGGCATCAACGTTGCTGACATGAAGCAATCGTTGAAGGAGCACTTCTTTGGCCGCCTGAAGAAAGTATTTAACAGTCTTTTATCAGGCGGAAACAAGGTGCGTGCCTTCAACGGTTGGGTCATGCCGGTTTTGATGTACTCGTTCGGCGTACAGACTCAGACTGAACTCGACGCCCTGGATCGGAGGGTCCGTACGCTGTTGACTGCATATCGAATGCATCACCCATGGTCATCGGTAATGAGACTGTATATCCCGCGAAAGTGTGGAGGCCGAGGCTTTTTAAACGCTCTCCACAATCGCGAGATATGCAATCTCAGGGAATGTTTCCTAGAAGCCGACGTGGGGATGCATCAAGATGTGGTCGCGGTGGACAATGGCCTCACTCCGCTCTCCTTGGCTAAAGAGAACTGGCGCAATCCTGTAGTGCTTGACACTAACGATCACAGGGAGGTATGGCAGAGTAAGGAGCTTCACGGACGCTGTTTCCGGGCCCTACATGGACCTGATGTAGATTTGCTAGCGTCCGTAACCTGGCTGCGTTCCGGTGACCTCTTTGGGGAAACCGAAGGTTTTGTCTGTGCAATTATGGACGAAGTTATCATGACGAACAATTACCGGAGATTTATTGTGAAAGACGGAACGGTTGACATCTGTCGGGCATGCCACCGACCGGGAGAATCAATTCGACACATTATCTCTAGGTGTTCTCGTCTAGCTATTGAAGAGTACTTTGCATAGACACAACCTTGTAGCCAGGATTATCCATCAGCAACTTGCTCTTAAATACAGCCTTGTGGAATCGGAAGTGCCGTACTACAGGTATGTGCCCGACCCAGTTTTCGAAAATGGAAATATCACATTGTACTGAGATCGATCCATCATCACTGACAGGACTATTGTTGCCAATAAGCCTGATATAGTGGTGGTGGATCGAATAGAGCGGCGCGCAATGATTATTGACATAACAGTCCCGCATGACGGGAACCTCGTGAATGCCGAGAAAGATAAACAAATCAAGTATCTTGACTTGGCTCGCGAGGTTGTCGACCTGTGGGATGTGGAGTCAGCAATCATTGTGCCGATAGTCGTATCAGCCAATGACTTAATTGCCAAGAGCCTCGACCAATACCTAAGAAGGCTCTCGTTGGGCGGCTGGATTAAGGGCCTGATTCAGAAAGCGGTACTTCTGGACACGGCGCGTATTGTTAGGAGGTTCCTCTCTCTAGAGCCCTGACCGCCGGTAACTTGTACCCTGTTCCCGATACCGATAGGCTACTATTTTTTATATTTTTAAATGTTTTTATTTTTATTTTTTATATAAATATTTAAAAATGTAAATTATATGTTTAGAATTGAAATAAAGGAAATACTTCCAAACACTTCCCAGATGCTTTAAAGCTCGCAAAAAATTATGTCTCCTTAATTAATTGTCTGTCAAACATCTCCAGACACAATTGATCTGGCTGCTTACATATAGTACTGAAATAGTTCCCCGAGGAAATTCAAATTTAAGACTGTAACTAAGTCATATGACGTCATTTTTTGGGAGCTTTCAAGTGTCTGGGGGAAAAAACCGCCGACGGGAAGTGTGTAATATTTTTACATAAGAAAAATGAGTAATATTTTTACGTAACTTTGGTACCTGACAGCTGAAAATTGGCCATCGGTCGGCCCAAGCTAGCAAGTATGCGTACGTTGAAAGCACTTATTAAAACTACTCTATCCCATACATTTTGTTAATCAGACAATAAGTAAGGTCCGGTCTGGGATCTTGCTCTATAAATCTCTCCCAAGATGTGCCACTTTGGAACACTAGCATTTCACTTATGACTTTTCTCGACCGATCTCAACAATACTAGTCACTTTGTAATTACACTCAATAGCACATGCCAGCTACTTGACTAACTAATATTCCTCTGATACGTGTATTAACTGCAAAGCATTCAATCAGAGCTCGCCCGGTGATAATTATTTGCCGAAGCGAGTGCACAGTTCCAGAGATTACATTGTAATGTCGGGTTCTGACGGGGGTAGTGGTGAGGATAGTTACTTGACAGAAAACTTAAGGCAAGTAGAGCTGCTAACCGGCAGCGTCACCATTGGAAAATTTTATAAATTTTTTACAAGTCTGGAGATATGGAGCATTTTGAAATTTCCTATGCACACATTTTTGGCGTTAACTGCTAATAACTTCGAACTTAGAAGGTTTAGTGTTGATTTTTTTAGTACAAAATTTCTACCTCATCTGACTAAAAATGTGAGCATAGAAAATTTCAAAATGTTCCATATCTCCTGACATGTTAATTTTTTTCTCAATAGTGGCGCTGTTATCAACTACCAACAACGAGACTCTTACAAGCAAACTAAACGACAAAATCTTCAAAAATAAAACAATAGTAACTCTCCTCCAGCCACTGTCCCGTCTGCACCCGCACTACCAACATCACAATTAATTACTGCGCGAGCACACACCTCTAATTAAAACTGATCGCCAATATAATTAATACATTAATTGAATCGAGATGATATTCACGCCATTTTCACTTAATTCTGTACCAACTCTTAATTATTCAACTGGTTAATTATTGAATTTGGACGATAAAGGCGAATTTGTTATGCAGATTGATCACCAAGCTGATTGACCTGAGTAGCGATTACTGATTTGGCTGATTATTTTCCTTGTGATAATTGGAGGGATTTACTAAAAATAAGCTCGTGATCATTAGCAATCATTCTTCTTCTTTCGTTGGTACAGACATAAGGCAATAATAGGTCATACCTTGTTCAAAGGATTAGCAAAACAACTTAATTGACATCAGGACTAGGGTCTGTCCATCAGGGTAAGTACCGCACGTACAAGTTCCTACTAGTACTAATGCGTATTTACCTATGAATAGTGGCTGCTGTAGAGAAAGAGAGCAGAGGGGCTTGTGGCTAAGTAATAGCTGCTGCACGGTCGATCGATCAGGTTAAGCTACGTTTGCCGCGGTTGGTGACCATCTTTAAATATCGAGACCCTCCGTGCCTCAGAAAGCACGTTAAACCGTTGGTCCCGGCTTTCATTCGTGAATCTTTGACAGTCGTTACGGGTCGTCAGAATCCCGAAAGTCGTGACAGTCTTACCAGGGGTATCGTATTAACTAGTAACTGGGTTGTGGAGGTCAGATAGTCAGTCACTCCATGTAAAAACTGGTATTCAGCTTCATCCGGTTAGACTGGAAACCGACCCCAACATAGTTGGGACAAGGCTAGGTAGATGATGATGAGTGGTTGCTGTAGAAGTCTCAGCCAACTAGCTTAATTTGCCGTTTATTTAACAGCCTAGCCTTTAGAAGTAGCGCTCGCCGGCCGCTGCTGCGACACAGCTCGGGCGTCGTTGGTCACAGTTCTTACCAAACCTATAATTGAATATCATTCAGGCCGCTTGTTAAACGGCGCCGTTTAGTTGAAAGGCTAACATTACCAGGGTGGTTTCTGAATTAGGAATTTGAAGTTGAGAACTTGTCGAACTCTACTTTAATATTATTTAAGGTGATTCCTTGTAATGTGTATATGTAAAAAAAATTTCTTGAATTTTTTTCACAGAAATTTTGGATTTCGCTGCTTTCGCCTTGGTCAAATACTAAAATCATAAACGGGGGACAAGTCTTTGGCCTCCACATTCGGCATGCATTGCTGGTCAAAGGATTATGTCGATGACGTAGCTTGTAGATGAACAGAATATGCTGCATACCAGCCAGCTAATTAGTTCAACAAAATATAACTTTGCAAACATATTTCCTTTAGAATGTTCTTCACACAATGTTTTACATTACATTCTATTCATCGAATCCGAACTCTGGCGAGCTCTAACGTTATTCATTTAGCCCGCTCAAAGTGCCACTCAAAACACTGTCTTAATTAACCGAAACTGAGAGATGCTGCAATGATTGGGGTGTGTGATTAGTCATAAGCGATGGCGATTTACTAGCGCTTGTTACGTAATGTTACAGTAGAGCAAGAATAAAACTTGCTCCGTCTTAAACCGAGCTGAAATAGTGATGACGACCAAAACTTGTTTTGGCCGTCATGTAGGTTATTAAAAAATATTGGACACGTATTTTTTCTTTGTTTACGAAATCAAAATTTTACGGTGATATATTGAGTTAAAATATGGCATGACGTCACGCCTAGCTAGATTTTATACGTAGAAGTGACGTAGCGAGCTTCCACTCCCCAACCCTTTTTTTTTTTTTTGGGGATGGGAAATCATCAAATGACTTTTCCCGCTCTGGACAGAGGCGGGAGGGCGTGTCACACTTTTACTGACTAAAATCCACCCGTGTTCCTTCAGTTGCCCGTGCCAGGGCCACGGTATCTCTTTCGAACTACCCGCCAACCTTAATGCGTGTTATTTATTTATTATTTATTTCAACTTTAATTCAGGCAAATTACCCATAATTTGTTAGTATTACTTAAACTATGTTAGTATAATCAATTTAGGACACAAAGATAAACAAGAAAGAAACAATAATAATAAAATAACACAACTTATGTTAAATATCTATACCTGTTCTGCCATCTGCCGGAGACACCTGGCAACAATACATGCACTGCGCACAGGTGCCCCATCAGATGGCCTTCAGTCTTACTGGCAACAATGCTCAGGAGACTGCTATCGCTGTGTTATCTATGTAATTTTTTATTAATATGATACAGGAAAAATACGTGTCAAATATTTTTTGACTGGTTGACGGACTAAATAGAATATCTTTTTTTTACCCAGGCATCATTCTATTGCGTCATCGCTTTAATTAGAATACTTTTCGCGGAGAAATTCCTTTTTTTTTTTAAATGAAATTCTTTCAGTATTAAAGAGCTTATAACCTTTAAGAAAACAAACATTTTTCATAGAAGTTAGAACTGTGTTGTTGTCAGCGTTTTGACGTGATAGTTTTCAACATCTAGCTAGTAACAAATTATGGTCCTGTAATATTTCTATGACTCATACAGAGAAAACTCATCGGAACGAAGAATAAAAGAGACGAGAAAGCAGTTTATCAAGAATCGAAGAAGCTGGACATGAACCAACCTAACGGAAACGTCGTTAAAAAATGCCCACTCAGATAAATATCACCCGTCTCTCCGCAATTCCATTATTATATCCGGGAAACGGCTCTAGTAATACTTCCATATCCTAAGGGCACGTCTTCCCTACCATTATCGCGCACCCCGGTCTACTCCTTGATATGCAATGGTCTATGTAACCCCCTATTAAACAGAGGCTCCAGGGGCTAGTGCAATTCTTTGGGTTCATTCGAGTAATCGAGTCTAGTCAAACCACGCTGGGAACGGTGAATTTCATTCATTATTTGAAACAGAGAAAGGATTTAGCAAGAAAATATTGATGAAAATAAATATAAGAAAGTATTATGTATGTCGCTCCCGCCTCCGCCTCTCACCCTGTCCATTCCTCACTCAGGTTTGCATTTCGCCCGCTGTTCATAAATTCGTAATTAAATACTGAACTACCGGTCTCTCGTTACTGTGGAATATATTTGAATTTTTCTCCCTCAAACTGTAGTCAGATCTCATTCCATACACTTTATTAAACAATGGGAAGTTGGAGACTTGATACATTATCTCATGAAAATTATAAAAGAGAAGAATAGTTTTAGTTTGCTTCTGATGTAAAAGTATTCTGAGCTACTTGTAAATACAAATACTTACTATTCAAGTGTAAACATGAGCTCAGCAATTTGGCATAGGCCTCTATGTTTATTTTAAAATATCAACCGTAATCAACAACAACAAAGCTTAGTTTTGTTTAATTAGAAAGCTTCCTTTACAGAAGTCTTCGAGCTGAAATATTGTTAAAAGTTCGAAAGTTAACGTTAACCATTCGTTTTTACCCTACTCCAAGAGTAGGAGGGTTATTGGATGTAGAAACTGGGCTCCAGACAACCCAAATATCAAAGCAGCGTATCCGCTTTCTGTGCGGGCGCCGGTTCTGTTCCGGAGTCCGGATCACTGCTTGTATGACCCATTTCTTTTTGATATAGTTAGCTGTTTGTATTCGTTGTATGTATTGACAGCGATGGCATATGTTATGGATGAATACGTTTTGCATTAAATAAGCTGTCACACATTTGAACATCGTACAAGGATTCGTCAGACTTCGAATATGACTCTGAGCATAATATTTAGTACAGCGATAGGGCATTATTAAAATCTTAGTAAAAAACTATCTCGGCTTAATCAGCTTTCCAACGAAAAAACTCCATCGAAATCGGTTCAACCATTATGTAGATACCAGAGACAGACAAACTGATAGACACGTTAACAGACAAAGGCTTCAAAACTTATAATGTCCCTCTTTTTCGTCGGAAATTAAACGTGTTTTGACTAAATGCATAACAAACATAGATTTACAGCATGATTAAAACGTAACTCCACCATAATTAGCAATAAATTGCTCAGTTACTCTAGTTCAATTAAGTAATGATATAATTGATAGGGGTGCTCGTGCGCCGACAACTGTGTAGGATCAACGGGCAGTCGCTCAGTCAGTCATTATTGTGTAATATTGTGCTATTGATTAATTAGGTACAACTTGGTACTGATGACTAATTTTCAGTTTGCTGAAGGTTTAATTTCAGTAAACAGATTGGTTAGTCAGTTTTTAGGGTTCCGTACCCAAAGGGTAAAACGGGACCATGTTACTAAGACTCCTCTGTCCGTCTGTCTGTCTGTCACCAGGCTGTATCTCATGAACCGTGATAGTTAGAAAGTTGAAATTTTCACAGATGATGTATTTCTGTTGCCGCTATAACAACAAATACTAAAAACCAGAATAAAAGAAATATTTAAGAGGGCTCCCATACAACAAACGTGATTTTTTTGCCGTTTTTATGGATAATGGTACGGAACCCTTCGTGCGCGAGTCCAACTTGCGCCTGACCGGTTTTTTTAGTTATGTGTGGATTAACTTTCCTACTGGCTTTACTGAATCTTTCTTTATCTAATCTTTTGAATTTCGATATTTTTAAAGAATTTATTATTTTTTTTTCAAAATTTACGTTTTTATTGTTCTAAAATGAAAAGTTTACATCGAATATGTAGTATTTATTGATACTTAGATATTTTTTTCTGACTCAGTTATTAAAAAAAAAACTAGGTACCTATGCCATACGCTTCTACTCCGTTCACCTAATATACCCTATTTTTTTCAAGACGGTAAAAAAGTCATCCGGTATAATATATATAATATAATAAATTAAATTCTATAATTTATAAATCAATATAATCTAAATAATAAATAAATTCTACTAAGTATTTGATATAGGTTGGGGAAAAAGTTTCTTCGCATTTTTTAAGAAAATTCAAAACATTTTTTAATATAAATTATTTACATTTATCTAAAGTATGTAGGTACCATTTTGTTCGATAACTTTTTGCCATCTTGTAGGTAGGGACATGATCCCATTGCTATAGAAATTTTGGGACTTCTGATCAAAATACCGCGACAAGTGGTTTTGGCAGCCCTCTCGTAATGTTAACCTGACACTGCCTAAAGAATTCTGAAGAGACCGAAACAGGTGGAAATCTGAAGGTGCAAGGTCAGGACTTTACGGCGGATGCATTAACACCTCCCAGCCAAACTCTCTTAATATTTGCTGAGTGGCTAAAGATGTGTGAGGTCTAGCGTTATCATGATGAAAAACCACACCCCTTCTGTTGATTAATTCCGGCCGCTTTCTCTCAACTTCTTGCTATAATCTCATCAGTTGTTCGCAGTGGAGTTCAGAATCGATGGTCCTGCCTGGTGGTAACAGCTCATAATGAATAATGCCCTTCCAATCCCACCACACACCTTGTTGCGAGCTAACCCGGGTTTTGCCACAGTCTGTGAAGCCTGACCGGTCTTTGACCACGACTTTTTTTGCACGTTCTTGTCGTACGTGATCCACTTTTCATCACCAGTTATCAGCTTCTTCAAAAATGGTTCGGTTTCATTACGTAGTAATAAAGAATCACAAATGAGTACACGGTTCATTAGGTTTCTTTCAGTGAGCTCGTGAGGTACCTAAATATCGAGCTTTTTTGTTTACCCAGTTTTTTTCAAATGCGCCAAAACTGTTTTGTGGTCAATTCCCAGTTCTTCAGCTACGTCGTGATTACTGATATGCCGATCTTGCTCCACTTTTTCAAAAATGGCATCCATTTTATCCGTAATTTATCCGTATTCCGTCTTAACATTTTATCCGTATTCCGTCTCGCGCATCGGGCCTAACCGGTAGCGTCACTGTCACTCCCCGCTCAAGTATTTTTTACCACTTACTAGTGTGCGTCACTGTGCGCGTGTGTCCTATCCAAACTAGTCGGTGTTATCGACGGCGTTCGACTCGCGTGCTCGGCACAGAGTAGTGTTGCTAACAGAGACAACCCCATCCACTACTGCTCAGCATGAACGACGTCAACAGCACCTTCGACCGAACAAGTGATATCGACCACTCACCCGGTGAAATGAGTTTTGGTGGTTCTCTCATCGAAAAAGAGTCTCCACCCTCTTACATAACGTTCCGGAAAGGGACATCCCATAACGATGCAAACTTATGTGAGAACTTTCGCGAGGAATTTCATAAATTTCAAACCGATATAAAATCCATGTTCGAAGCCATGCTTTCAAAACAGGATGAGAGATTCGCCAAACTTCTCTCCGAGTTCGAGGGTGTCAAGACCTCCATTAAGTTTATGAGCGACAAATATGACGACTTGGAAAAGAACTCACGAGACGTTGCACTGCGAGTATCGGCACTTGAAGATAGACTCTCTTCACCCCAGGCCAGTGACCAACGTATTTCTGTGCTTGAAGCAAAACTAGAAGTCTTAGAGCAAAAATCCCGCAGCTGCAACGTGGAAATCAGCAATCTGCCAGAGAAGCGTGGCGAAAATCTAATGGCAATTATTGAGACAATATCCAATGTCATCAAACAACCGCTATCGTCCCGAGATATAATGGGGATCCACCGTGTTCCTCAAATGAACTCTAATAGCAATCGGCCTAAAAACATAATCGTTAAACTTACCAGCCAACTGCTACGAGATAATTTCCTTGCAGCAGCACGACTTAAAAAGGGATTAACGACCGAAGATCTCTCTATCCAGGGGACACCACAAAAAGTATACATTAATGAGCATCTCACGCTGCAGACCAAAAAATTGTTTCGTCAAGCTAGAGAGACTGGGAAACAAAATGGATATCGTTTCGTCTGGGTCAAAAACGGAGTTATCCTTGTTCGCGCAGACGTTCCTGAGGCAGCATTCGCCATTCGCTCTGAACACGACTTATCAAAAATTAAACCATACTTACACCCTGGGAAATAAGAAAGCACTCATAAATATTATTCCTTTGCCCTCAGGTAACAATCGTTTGTGTTCTCTGCTTCTAACATTACTCTGTGTCACTGTTCGTATTTATTTAATAGTTACCTTCACACTTCCGATTTATTGTGTACTAATAATTGTTAAATCTAGATTTATTTTTATATGTTACCGTTTTCATTTTAGGTTTTTAGCCTTTATGTTATCGCGCATGTGTAGTACTGTTGTTTACAACATTACAAATCTACAAAATGTTGTTTTTGGCAAGTTTATTTTTAGAGTCACCCTCATACTTAAATGTTATCATACAACTTCGATTACATTTTCTTGTATTTTTGTATTAATTTGCAGTGCACGAATAATATTACCATATATACAGTGCATTAATGTAACTAACATCAATCCTGAGCTACAAACTGTTGCATTTAGAATACATTATGGACTTAAGTACACATATTTATTTTTTTATGTATCAAAGTTTAAACTTGTTGTTGTTATTATAATTTACTATCATTCACAATACAGTCTGGGTACTAAACTAATACACAAATACCGTGTTATTACCTACTCTTATGAGGAACATTACGTTTTTGTTCATGTATCACCCCTTAAACTTGTTACAATATACCTAAATTATTTACCAATGCCCTATTCTACTACGTCTTGTATTTATGTCAGTGATTTCTCTTACAAACCATTTCATTATAGCCTGTACTTTGATTACAATCTGTGGTTACTATTAATACGTTTAGTGGTGCAAATACCTACTTTTAAAATTTGTTACAAAATCTGGACTTCAGGCCGATATTGTTATGCCATTCTTTTGTTTACGTCTTATTTCCACTTTTATTATATTAAATGGATAACTACAACTTAACATTTTACTATCAAAACTGTCGAGGACTGCGTACTAAATTGCATACACTTTTTATGAATATTCTGTCGTTTTCGTATGACGTCATCATTCTAACCGAGACTTGGCTTACATCGAGCATAGCAGACACTGAATTTGTCGACGATAGATACCTGGTGTTCAGATGTGATCGTGACCGTGATGCTACGGGTAAGCGTGAGGGTGGTGGCGTCCTCATCGCCGTTTTACGCGCATTACGTCCCTCCGGCGTACTGGTGCGCCCCGGTCCCGGAGACATTGAACACGTCATGGTTCAGCTTCCCGCGTCGCTTCATAACAAACGCCATATTATAAGCGGAGCCTACATACCTCCTCGCTCACCTGATGACCTATACCGTTCGCACTTAGACCTGTTGCAGGAGGTTGTCAGCGACGCGACCACTGATACATTCTACTTAGTTGGTGACTACAACCTGCCGGGTATTGATTGGTTCGACAGTAATGAACGGAACTATGTCATTCCTCAACCTGCTACTACATCGTCTAATTACTTATGCAACTTTATATCCTTTACGAACTCTCACCAATACAATACACAAAGAAACAGCCTTGGTCGCATACTCGACCTGTTTATATCAAATGTGGAATGTTGTACGAAGGCGTGTGTACCACTTGTTTCACCTGATACGCACCACCCTCCTTTCACTACCCTAACATCATTGAATGCTAAGTTTACCCCGTTAAGGCGCCACTTATCACACAAACATAACTTTCATAAAACGAATTATGAAACAATGAATAACGAACTGAACAAAATAGATTGGCACGGATTATTTTCCGACCTACCTGCCGAGGAGGCGGTCAATGTTTTTTATGAGAATGTCTACAGTTTAGTAAAAGTACATGTTCCTCGCACCCGTCCCAGAAGTTCGTGTTTTCCGTCTTGGTTCAGCCCTGCTCTGATTCGTATTTTCAAAAAAAAAGAGAACGCTTGGATAAAATGGAAAAAATACGGTAATACTTCTGACTACGAAGTTTTTTCGTTATACCGACATCAGTTTAAGACAGAGTCCTGCAAGTGTTTTCAACGATACATGACCACTGTTGAAGACAGTATTCCTCTGAACGTTAAGCACTTTTGGACATACGTCTCTAAGCGAAAAGGTCGGGCAAATATTCCAGCCAACATGTACCTCGACAACATAACGTCGAGCGACCCTACTCAAATTTGTAACATGTTCTCTTCCTTCTTCACTTCTGTCTATGAGCCTTCCTTCCTCGATCCAGATCTTTGGCAATCTCCGTCCTCATGCGCGGATTGCTCTCTATGTATTTCAGACATTTATTTACATTTTGATGACATAAAAAAAGCATTAAATAAATTAGACATTAATAAAGGTCCTGGACCAGATGTTCTGCCTCCAATTTTTATTAAGTATACAGCGGGTAGCATTCTTGTCCCGCTCCACATATTATTTAATAAATGCCTCCATGATGGCGTATTCCCTGTTATTTGGAAGCGTGCATTTATCACGCCTATACATAAAAGCGGCGATATCAACAATATAAAAAATTACAGGCCCATTTCCCTTTTGTCCACCTTGTCGAAGCTTTTTGAGGGTCTAGTACATGACAAACTTTACTCTCACATTCACCACCTTATTGTACCTCAACAGCATGGTTTTGTTAAACATCGCTCAACGACTACTAACCTTATGGTATTTACTAATTTTTTATTTGAAAGCATGGATGATCAAACCCAAGTCGATGCTGTGTACACTGACTATCAAAAGGCGTTCGACAAGGTGGACCACAAACTGCTTTTGGACAAGATAGCCTACAATGGCATTCGTGGTAAGTTGTTAAGGTGGTTTATGTCTTACATTTATAACAGAACACAGAAAGTCGTTATCAACGGTTTCGAATCCGACTCAGTTGTTGTTACTTCCGGGGTTCCTCAGGGATCAATTTTAGGTCCCGTTCTGTTTATTCTGTTCACAAACGACATAGGACATTGTTTCACCAACTCACATTTTGTGATGTATGCCGATGACATCAAAATCTATAAGTCATGCAAGAACATACAAGACTGCATACTACTTCAAGAGGATCTTGACAGGCTCTCCAACTATTGTAGACATAATAAACTCCACCTTAGCATACCAAAATGCAACGTAATATCTTACACAAAAAATAAAAATGTTACAAAATTCTGTTACACTTTACAAGGTACCTGCCTTCTAAAAGTTGACCACGTCCGTGATTTAGGTGTCATTCTAGATTCTAAACTGTATTTCAATCTTCACATAGATAACATCATTAACAAAGCGTATAGAATGTATGGTTTCGTAATGCGATCTTCAAATGATTTTAAACGTCCGCACACGTTTCTTACTTTATACAAAACATTAATACGTTCCCAATTAGAGTACGCAGTCCCAATTTGGTGTCCTTTATACGATAAGTATAAACATAGTCTCGAAATGGTCCAAAAAAAATTTTTACGCTCCATGCACTTCAAGTGCTATCATTCAAAATTGTCTTACATAGCATTATTAAAACAATATAAACTTCTGAGCCTGGAGTCCAGACGCACGTTATTGATGGCCATGATGGTTCATGGTATATGTAATAACAAGTTTGACTGTTCCGATATTACAAATAAAGTTTGTTACACTGTACCCAGAACTGTAATGCGGCGAGGGGTGCGCGTTCCCCGGCTGTTCCACACTGCACAGTGCAGAACCCGTGCTGGTGAGCGGGCCTCTTACAAACATATAACACACACTTTATTGATCTTGATTTATTCTCTTTATCCCTTACAAAATTTAAAAAAATGGCCGTCGAATTGCTTCAATAATTTCAATTCCTCAAAATGCTGCTTGTGGCCTGACGCGCGTTCTTTTTCAAACTTACCCTAGTATATTTATTCCGCGGACATTAGTGTGGATTACATGTTTACCCTAGCCCACTTCACCTCATAACTTTTATAGTAATATTATAACATGTAATTGTTTTGTGTCCCAATGTAGTAAAATAAAATAAAATAAAATAAAATAATAGGGCGACCAGAGCGAGTTGCGTCTTTGACATCAAAATTTCCGGATTGAAAACGCTTAAACCAAATTTGTGCTACTCTCACAGATACTGCACTGGGTCCATAAACATTGCAAATTTTTTTCGCGGCTTGCGTTGCATGTTTACCTTTTTTGTAGTAAAATTTTAAAATGTATCGAATTTCTTCATTAGATTCACTCATCTTGACAGTACGAAAAACAAATGAAAATCACACATTTTCCTAATTTGAATTTGGAATTATGTTCTTTAAAATTTAAACTTTCAATGATACCAAAACCAGCCAGATACAGATAGTATAGCCAAAGAGATTTTATTTTAAGTTCATACATACTATAATGCGAAAAGACTTTTTCCCCAACCTAATATAATATTTGCATTCCAATATGTAGAATGTAACGGTACTATTACTATAAAAATTAATTACATTTTTTTTTATTTTTTTTTTTATTAAATGCCATCTAATCTGTATACCTATACATTTTAAAGAAATAAATTATTTCCCATTTCCATTTCTAAAAGAGACAATACTAATAGTAGAAATCTTGAGTTAAGTAAAGGAGAAGCGGAATATAGACAAGAAACTCCTCTAAACCTCTATTCGGTAGTTAATATATGAGCAGTTTAAACATTCCATTTATGTGACATAGAAGAGAGAATAAACTGTTTCCATTGTACGAGACAATGCCCAATTACCCATGGAAGTAGTAGATACAACAGTACTTCAATGAAGATGTGTTTTTGGTGATGTTCTTCAGAAAGGTCAGGTGCGCCGTACGTAGTACTCACAACAGTCGCAAGCTACGTGCGTGTATGACCAGTTGCAAGAATGTAAACGAGGCAAAAGGAGTATGTAAGGGTCGAAGTAGGTGGCGTTCTGTAGTTTCTGCCTCCCATGGGAAGTAGGCATAAATTTATGTATTTACGTTATAATGTCGGTAAAGTTCAACAAAAAAAGTTTAGCACCGCTCGTAAATATAGCGTTCTTGAATTCAATCACATCATCTTGAAATTAAGAAACTAAATTATTCCATTAACACTTTAAACGCAGCTTATCACCCAACATACACAGGACTATGATAAGTACCTACTATCAAGTCACACACGGACAGTTTACTTTCTATATTGTTACAGTGTGTTGACTCAAGTAATCTGCTAATTGCTTTCTGTGTTGGGCGATCAAGTGTCGTTCAAATGTTGCATTAGTTTCAAGCGTTAGATACATTGAAATGGTTACAATCTTGAGGATAGTCATAAGTCATTTAATCACGAACAATAAATTGTATGTAAAATTACATGGTATAAAAAAGCCAATTAAATTACATAAGAAAAAAAACTCGCTAAATGTTACAACAATGCATAAATAAATACAACATTTATTCAGGAATTTCATTATAGATCTTCAGCAGCATAAAGACACTTAAATTGCTTTTTTAAAGAGCTTGAGTAGATAGCGCTTTTTATATCTAGAGTGCGAATGAAAAGATTAAATAATGATGAGACTGACAGACGGCCTACCTGGTGCTCAGTTGTAACTTCTGTCCATTAAAACTGCAATGTCTTGTAGGTAATTGTCCAAATATTATATCATGTGCTGATAATTTAACTAATTTCCACGATGCCTTAATCTTTCAAACATGTCCACAGCCGTGTCAGTTAGCTGTAGATATACATCCACATAGAAACAGACCCACAAAACATGAGAAATTCCTGTGGGTTCTCTTGGTCTGTCATTGATTTTACTAGCTTTTATTTGAAATCAGCAGTAGGAAGTTGGAAAAACTCGAGCACTTTTCCAGTATTGTCCAATATAAATAGTATACGCGGAAAAGGAATATCTTCCGCCAGACCGATTCGGGAATCCGATCCTAAAGCGCCATTCCAGGAACCAACGTTCTACTCGGTGCCAAAAACAACTCCATACCAACTCAGTTGGTTTCATAAAACGAGTGGTTTAATTTAATTTTAGTGTTTTCTGCAACAAACTATTTGGAGTCGTTTGTAATAATGAAATCTTGGAGTTGACTATTATGTTGAATGTCTCGGAATACATAGTTTTCTAGAGAAACTTAGTGTTGCTGAAATTCTAGGCGACCGTTTATGACTGAATTCAAGAATATTTTTTATGAGCGCCTTAGGATGTGGGAGATATTTTTATAGCTACCAACTGTTTCATATTAGCTTATACTGCTACTCGTAGTAAGCCTTCTATTTAAATCGCAATGAATGGGTTGGTTATATGAGTCAACTTTATCAACATGCAAAGGAAATAAATTGGATCGGGTAGTTAAGTGATTATCATCCTTCCCATTGTTGCTGATGCTCATATACTTAAACCCCCTACTCGTATTTCATTTATGATACCTGCAGGAACTGTAGAAACATAATTTTTGCTAAACTACCCATTATCTTCAATAACTATAGCTGTCACCATTATCACTACGGATTGGAAAATAGATTGGTGATCGCTCTCCCCTCAGTAAAGAATTTGATATTATTGGTAATCCTACAGGAGATGTTTCAGTTTTAAATTGGCCCCTGCTTTTATCCCAATTTATTTGAGATTTATGCAGCATTAGCAGCATGTGCAGCTTCGGCAGCATGTGCATCCTCGGCAGCATGTTTTTCTTTTATAGACATATATGTCTAACAGACGTCATCTCAGTGTTCAGCTATTCACCCCGTTTGTAGCATTTGTAGTATTGCCATCTTTTACATCATCCCATCATCATCTCTTCATCATCATCATCTCTTTGGTCTTCCTCTACCCATCCACATTCATACTCAAAACTTTCCCAGTCATAGATGACTTGTTTTTAATTAGAACACATTCAATAACTTTTTCAGTGCATGAAAAGTTCTTTGATGAACAATAAATGAATTGCGCAAGTACTCTCGGTCAGTGAACCGAGGTGTGGGCAGGATGTTGCTAAATAGCTCACAATGCCTCCCGCGGGTAATGCGTTCGGTTCCGGGTTGGTGATGAAAGTTATAAGCGTACGTAGCAGCTTATCGTCTTGATTGAGATTCAGTAGATTTTCTTCTCAAAAGCTTTGTATGAATCTCTGATCAAGTTTTTATTTTTACTTTATCCCTACCCTACTCTCGGCATCGTTTCGTTAAACCCCTTGGTGTCTATCCTGCCTACACCACTTTTGATCAGGTTGATTGATATACTCAAAGGGCCTATGGCTTAGTTTGGGAAATAGCAATGTCACTTATCAAATTCTAGAAGCTTTAAAAGACAGTCTAATTATTTGCTTTATGACAAAAAAAAAAAAAACTGAAATAGTTCCCCGGCATATGGTCTGGAATTATGATCTTATACTCTAGCTATCAAATTCCAGACCAGTTCTTTTCCACATGTTCTTGAGATTCTTTGGTTCAGCCACAAAATAAAAAAGTTACTTTGCGGTTTTTATCGCGAATACTCTCCGACCTCCACATTCCTTTAGGAATCCTGATTTTATTGAAAACTGTTCCTTTTTACACAATATCATCATTCGTTATTAAAATCAATACCACCTGGATATTTAATAACTCCTCTATATTTTACCAATATGTAACTATTTACATAAATAATATAGAAAATAGTTTCCCAATCTTCTAAAGTACAAAATTTTCCACACAGATCCATCGACCACTAATAAAAAACAGTGATCGATGCACAGATCACAAAATAAACCAAAATTGCTCCAAAAGCTCTACAACTCCTTGAAAGCTTTTTCACAACAAAATAAATTGCACGATCATTATTCCCTCATTCCCTCCAATCACGAGCGCGGTAGCTTTAACGCAGGACCTAGCATAATAATAAATATGTAAATTGTACGCTGGCTGCGCGCGCGCACGCAACCCAGTGTCATGGCGCCGACTCGCAAGGCGCACGCGCGCGCTGCGCCGTAAATATTTCGAAATTCAAAAAGTTTTTTCTCTACGTGCAATATTTTTTCCTGCAGTTTTTTTTTTTGTTGTTGTTTATTTTTTGTGCGTGTGCGTGTGAGTAGTGTTGTGTTTATTTGCTAATGGGATTATCGTGTTACTGTTTTGTTATCTTCTGATAGGTTTCGAGTGTCATGTCATACTCGTGTTTCTGGACTAAGTGCATTCGACGGTTTCGCTTGGTTTTGAGTTCGTAATTAATGTCTTTATAGAATGAACCTTCACCTAATAAAAGAGGATTGGCTTGTCACGGTAGTTGTTTTGCAACTGGCTCAGCAATTTTAAAGCTGTTTTCAAACAAATTAATGTGCATAAAGATGCTTAAATCTGCATGATTCTAAAGTAACTGGGGCGACAAAACAAACATTACATTACATTAT
Source organism: Cosmia pyralina (assembly GCA_946251885.1). NCBI lineage: Eukaryota > Metazoa > Arthropoda > Insecta > Lepidoptera > Noctuidae > Cosmia > Cosmia pyralina. Next base: position 22,261,519 of record OX276363.1, on the reverse strand, counting down.
CGTTAGTCACGGTAATAGTTCTCAGCTGACAATTGCACAATTTGAATTTTTGCACAACTGCACAAGCTGACAATTGCATAATTTGAAAATTCATGAAATATAGGGCTTCATCAGTCAACATCAGTGTATCTCACTACAGGAAAGATATTGTAGGAAACACCCAACCTTTTTTCTCACTAATAACCAAAAACTTGGTCTTTTCGAGTTCATGGCATGTGTCTTTAAAATGGTTTTTGACTAGGAACTCTCTATCCCTTTTCGCTTTGCCTGCATCAAATTTTATTGCAAGAAGATTGGGTAATTTTACCACCAAATCTATATCTTTCTATACCCAAAATATTATCAACATCCATTTTTCCTGATGAATAGTTATCATTATTTTCGGAAGATAGGTATTCAATTTCAAGAAGAACTTACTTTCCTAAACCTAGCATATGACATCCACATAATATGCCATGCCATCAAAGAATCCTACATTTCCTGTGCCCAAAACAAATTCATCTATACTTTAATCTTTATCGTTTAATTTGTCATAAAATGATATACATTTCTCTAATATTTCCATATCATGTTGATATTCAGGCTATTCTGTAACGGGACTGGTTTCCTTGGCCGGTTGCGAGGTGACGTCATCTGCCCGCACATAAAGACATATATACTGCTATATATAGCTGTATATATGCAACCTTATGCAAGGAGAGCATGTTATATTTCTTGGTCCCGCCTTTGATATGGTAGTAGAGTTGTTAGCTTTAAGGTTATTTCGTAAAGCATGTGTTTTTGTGCCTTTACTTGTTTTGTTTAGGTTTCAAAACATATTAAAAGATTCAGGACTATTTACAAAATCAGATTCAACGTAAGGTATTTTAGCTAGATTAATTATGGTCCTTAAAAGTTTTACTTAGCTTACTCCTACTACTGTTCAAATAGTACCCTCGCTCGACACAAACAAGAGAACTCCTACTAGAGCATGTATATCATTGTTAACTGCTTGTTTTGAAGTCAATGCTTTAGTGTTGAAGAAACCGTCAAGAACCTACAATGCCAATTCTTCTCAAGCTAGGATATTAAATACTTCATTTATAATATTAGTATTACTATAAACAGCACCTTTGATCCCTTCTTAGATCAATCATAAACTTGAATAGAAACAATCACTAGTCACAACACATTGACTATCAACTATTACTACACCCATTTCTGGATACACAGGCGATAAGCCAATCCTAGATAATGCATGTTCAATATTATTAATACTCGTATTGTCAGCGATGAAACGTGCTTACTATAAACTCGTTATTATTTTAATGAATGTCACACCAAAGTCTTGAAATGGCTCGACCTTTTTTTAAGTAATGGCAATAATGAGTACGTACACAATTTTGTAAGGACAGAAATTTAAATAACGTAAACTAATATTTACTAAACTACGCGCACATGAACAAGCTTGATACAGCGCCAAGTCATTTATCGATCCGATCAATGTTAAATGTTTTTGAGGAGCAATTGACTCAAGAAGATTAACAAGCTACCCTAATTATTGATATTTCGTGGCTAAATAATAACAGCTGCAGGAGTCGATCGAAGGTTTACGCTTACCGAGGTCGGTCCGTGTATGGGTGACCATCCATTATATGTCGAGACCCCTCCGTGTCTCGGAAAGCACGTTAAACCGTTGGTCCCGGCTGTCATTTGTAGGTCTTCGACAGTCGTTACGGGTAGTCAGAAACTCGAAAGTCTGACAACCGTCTTACCAACGGGTGTCGTATTACCCAGTAAATGGGTTGTGGAGCAGAAAATACATGTGGGTCCAAAACATGGTTCCAAAGCCCTTAGCATTTTATCTTTTTATTTCCCAATTTGATGTATCTAAATCAGATCCATAAAATCATAACCACAAAAGTCCTCCGTCATCAAAATTGTATGCGTTTATGAAAATAGAAACATAATATTCATAGTAATTAATGGCCAACTAACAGCCGCTGTCAAACCCAGCGGTGTAAAATACTCAGGTGTTGCTAATTATCACGATTTGACACTATTGTGTAGCCAGCAGCCTGCATTGTGTTGTCCTATCTGTGATTGTATGTAATACTTGCCTGGGGGCCCTGTTTGCTGCAAATGATTTTGATTTACAAGATAATTAATACAGTCCAGAATTCTGTGATGGGTTTTGGCAGAACTGTAACTTGGTAATTCAATCAATCAATCTGCCTAGCCTTTTCCCAACAATGTTGGGATTGGCTTCCAGTCTAACCGGATGCAACTAAATACCAGTATTTTACATCGAGCTGCTTCCTATCTGACCTCCACAACCCAGTAAATGGCTAATACGATACTCCTTGATAAGACTCGTTCTCAGACTTTCGGGCCTCTGACGACCCGTAACGACTGTCAAAGATCCACGAGCCGCGGAGGAATCTTGGTATGTAAAGATGGTCACCCATCCACGGACCAACCCCGGCAAGCGTAGCTTAACCTGATGGATCGACCCGTGCGGCTGTTATTACTTACTTACTAGCCAGGAGCTCCTCCTTAGCCATGAGCTCTTCAACTGTAACTTAATTATAAAATGAAATGGTAGATTAGGTAGGTATGTTTTTTGGCTATGGATACTTTGCAAACGTTCTGAAAACCATAGACGTTCCCACATCAGTGGTGAATCTAATCCTATGTGTGACATCTTGTGGAGTGAATGAACTTTTGCCATCCTGCGGAAGTAGTGAATGATAGGGGTAGGTGCTTTTTTTCTTAGCACTTGTAATCTAGCATGCTGGCTCGTTTTTCCTCTAGAAGCCATGGCGTAGGCTCCTTCAGATATCTAAGTCAGTTCTTCCTAATAAAGGGATGAGTTGTGAGTGTATCTTTAGGGTTATGGCCATAAGGTTAAATCCAATAAAAGCTTCCTAGAAAATTGAATACGAGCACGAAGTTCAAAATATTGTTGCTATTAAAACTAGTCCCAAACACAAACAGAAAAATGTGATCATCTGTTTTGTATTAGCATAGTACACTGACCTATGAAAATTTACGATGTTGGCAAAAATGACGACACATCAAAACAATTTGCTACCGGAGTCATGAGTTAGTTACTTCCGTTACTCATACATACCTACATTTTAAAATATTATACTCGTTAAAGTTTAAAACTATGGTAGAAACGAAGCGATTTCTTGTGTAATCTGTAGTAGAATTATGTTCTTTTACAGGGTGTAATTTTAATCATCTTTATCCTCTTAAGGGGTTATTTACTCATCATTATGAACAACTTTTACTACCTACGGGACCAAATCTGAAATCCCGAAAAAAAAATCTGCTGTTCAGTACTTAGGTACATTTATCTACTTACATCAAACTCGTCAAAATGTAGGGAGCAGCTGCTTTTTTTTTCGGGATTTCAGGTTTGGTCCCATAGTAAAAGTTGTTCACAATGACCCCTTCAGAGGATAAAGAAGATTAAAATTACACCCTGTATAACTAACGTTTCATACAAATGTAGCTAGCTGTTCGGACGATTTGTATGGAGACTGAAGTTTTTTTCTCTCTGTCTCGAACGAATTGAACCTAGGGCTGTGCTGTCAGCAGCCACGTTTTGAACCTAGAGCTGTATTGTCAGCAGCCACGTTTTCGGTCATTAGGATAAAATGTCAATGTCAATTAAGGGAAAATTTACAAGTCCGTGATAAGGCCTGTCGTACTTTATGGATCGGAATGCTGGGCAGTGAAGAAGTCGGATGAAAAAAAATTGCATGCAACGGAGATGAGAATGTTGAGATGGATGTGTGGAGTGACGAGAATGGATAAAGTGAGAAATGAGTATATAAGAGGAAGTTTGAAACTGGCGCCAGTGACAGAAAAGTTGAAAGAAAATCGTTTGTCTTGGTATGGGCATGTAATGAGGAGAGACGAAACGCATGTGACTAAAAGAGTGATGAATATACATGTTGATGGATGGAGAGGCAGAGGAAGGCCAAAGAAAAGATGGATGGATTGTGTGAGGAATGATATGAAAGAGAAGGGAGTGAATGATAGCGTGACGGTTGACAGGGGAGAATGGAAGAAGAAAACGTGTTGCGCCGACTCCAAGTAATATGGGATAAGGGCAGGAAGATGATGAGGCAAAATGTCAGATTTTTAACTTCATTGAAACAAGGAAGAAGCCATAACGATCCTGAAAAAGTAATAAAAACTCGTAAAAGCCCACAAATTAATTTTATGACCTTATTATTTTATGACAAGGATGTTTGACATTTAATTTAATCAGTGTTGCTAGCCCGCATACGAAATACACTACTTTAACGCCATCTATATTCAGGGCGCGTACAATCCAATACTGAACGCGATTTTCACTAGTTTCGAGAGAAATTCACTTTCTGCGCCATTTATCCGGGATTCGTCCTGTTTAACAGACTCTGACCGAAGAAGTGTTATTTCGAGTCGAAAATGTGGCTCGTAATTTTTTAGGGATCATTGAAGTGTAGATGAAAGATTAGGGATTTCAGTACAATGTATATAACTATTGGTGCTTAGTCTAAGTAAGAAAGCAAGCCTTTCAATATCATCATCATCTGCCTAGCTTTCTCCCAACTATGTTGGGGTCAGCTTCCAGTCTAACCGGATGCAGCTGAATACTAGGGGGTAGAGGTATAGTTTAGGCCTTTCAATATATAGATTAATATAGTTTGAATGGTTACATACTTTATTTTAATTATGCCATCGTTTACTTGGTAGACTATGCTATTTTAAATAATTTATCATTTATCATTGGAATGCCTCGTTGGTCTAGTGGTAGCAAGCGCTACTGCTGAGCATGAAGTTCTGGGTTCGATTCCCGGGTCGGGCATAGTGTTATTGGGTTTGTTCATCTGGAATTTCCCAGTAGCAGCCCAGAGTCTGGATTTGTGCCCGGTTGATGGCAATAGGCTCGCCCCCTATTACATTGGACTTAAAGATAACTGGCGAAATGTGGGTGTACCATAGGTTCATCTCTGCCTGACCCTTTGGGGAAACAAGGCGTGATTTTATGATTTATTTGTAGTATACTCAATTTTACTTAAGCCTTATATTATTAACTTAATGCATTGTTTTTATATAAACACTAACAGAGTATCGTTACCAGATCACGAACGCAGCATGATAATGAATATTAATATTTTTAACATTCCACATTTAAAAATTGTTGCCAGAGCAAAAATAATCCTAAAATTGCCACCCTCCATGCCTTTAATTGTACGGTATCTTTTTTTTTTACTGGCAGGAGATTGTCGACCTCAATAAAAAAAGTCGTTAAGAGGCTCGGTTGTATCTTTTAAAAGCAGATTTTGTGAGGATAACTTGCATCTTGTATGAAAAGAATCACCTTTTGGTGTGCTAGAGCTCTTTCAGTATTCAAAATATAGGTTTTGTACGTGTATTGGGAGTGATATTACGATTTTTAGTGGTCTTTAGTTTAATGGTATGGTAAAAAAAAAAAAAAAAAAAAAATGGTATGTTAGAAACCCGTCTGTTCACAGCCCATTTACATGCATCCTTAGAGAAAGATACAAATCTCAAAATAAAATACTTTCAGTTATTTTTCCGGTTACAATAAAACGGTATTTTTCAAAATTAATCGACTTAAAATTATTTTAAACATAATATTTAAATTTAAAACATCATTCAGTTGAAATGTTTGAAAGATGACAAAGACAGAGTAATCTGTTTAGTTTTAAACGCATTTAGTGATTTGTGACTTAACTGTATCGAGTTCAAGTTTAAATTATTCTGTTGTTGTAACACAGAACCATTTTAAAATTTGTCGTCCGACAAGCACTTTGTCTATATCTAAGTAGTTCTTTTCATCCCACACAAGTTGGGGTTAACTGGGACGAATGTAGTGTTTACAGCCGATGGGCTAACGACCTGAAACTACTTGTGTTCAATTGTGGTCTTTTATACTATCATTTGTCTGATATACGGCTTGAACTGTGTTTAAACTTAAGACCGTATTAGGAGCTATTTCTGCGAGATGGGTGGGCTGACTGTTGTCTTTGGCAAACTTGAGAAGTTGAGACTCACGCTACTAGATATATTATGAAGCTAGCATTGATTCAAACACCTCATGTATTTTCGTGAGAACACTAAGAGGAATGTGTGGTGTTACGCGAATGGATAGAATAAGAAATGAGTATACATATAAGAGGAAGTCTGAAAGTGACACCAGTGACTGAAAAGTTGTGTGCAAATCGGTTGTCATGGTATGGGTATGTGATGCGGCGGAATGAGGAAAATGTCGTCAGGTAAGTTTTGAGTATGAATCAGGGTGGCCTACGAATAGGAGAAGACCAAAGAAATGATGGATGGAGTGTGTGAAAGATGATATGGCTAGAAAGGGAGTGACTACCGAGATGACGATTAATGTTATGTCTGTTAGCTCGTAAGACCAATTGTATAAATAAATAAATAAATAAATGTCAACAAACCACCGACTGTACTTACTCTATTTATATGTGAATAAATGAATTTGAATAAATGAATAGAGAAGTCAATCAATCTGCCTAGCCTTTTCCCAACTATGTTGGGGTCGGCTTCCAGTCTAACCGGATGCAGCTGAATACCATTATTTTACATGGAGCGACTGCCTATCTGACCTCCACAACCCATTAACTGGGTAATACGATACCCCTTGGTAAGACTGATTGTCAGACTTTCGGGCTTCTGACGACCCGTAACGACTGTCAAAGATCCACGAATGACAGCCGGGACCAACGGCTTAACGTGCTTTCCGAGGCACGGAGGAGTCTCGGTATGTAAAGATGGTCACCCATCCACGGACCAACCCCGGCAAGCGTAGCTTAACCTGCTGGATCGACCCGTGCGGCTGTTATTACTTAGCCACGAGCTCCTCTAAACGACTAATAGAGAAGTATGGAAGAAAAGGACATGTTGCGCCGACCACAAATAAATTGGGATGAGGGCAGGAGAATGATGAAGATTATATCTCATGTATTTTCGTAACATACAATCATACATAAATTCACGCCATGAGCGAAATTCACGCCTTGTTCTTATGGGGGTAAGCAGGAACTATAAAACACCACCTGCTACGATTCTTACATACTCCTTTCGCCCCCGGCGTTTCCGGTATTTTCGTAAGCTAACCCTTCGAGGAATACAGGTGTGAGTTATGTTTGTGTGGCATCCTTTTTGCCAAAAACAACAACATGTTTCTATATCCTCCCGGTATAAATTTTCATACATTTCCAAAGCCCAAAGCTAGTTTCCACAAGAACTTAATAAGTCCGGGTAAGTTCTGCAAATTGTAGACTAATTTAGAATGGAAGGCGACCAGCTCGATATTGTTTAGTCAAGTGCATGATCTGAAAATAGCAGGCCTACCTGGAAACGTGTCTAGAGACCATTCAGCGACATTCGAGCTAATTCCAGGACAATGTGTAGTTTGATAGTGTTGGTGGATATTCTTGGATTCAGTCTTAGAATGGTTTTCAAATTCTGATAGCCAAGCCATAATATCATAGATGCGATGCTTTGCTTGCCTTGCATGCAAATATGCATGATTAATCAGAGTTAATAAGTATGATATATTTATCGGTGACAGTATTGTAAACTATCTAGTATTATCTCGCAGTATTCATTTTTCTGTAAAAATCAGCGTCCACGCAACCATAATATTTAACTATTATATTTAATCTGTCATTCAGTATTTTACATTTCCCCATATCTTGTTATTGATGATCATATTTTTATTCCTGCACATTTTCTAGTATCACCCGTCCAATGTCCTAGTGAAAATTCTGACAGCAGACACCCAAAGAACTTAAAAATAACCATCAAACTTATACGACCCAACCACAGATAAGCATAACAGATACTCAGAAACACGATAGGCAACGTATTATTCTTATCTTCCCTTAGCAGATGTTCTATCTATTCTGTAATTTATCTCTGATTGGAGATCGGAGTGATAACCTTCAGGGTTGGACTGTAATATGCAGATGGACCGCTCATTTGTCTGTAGTATTTTATTCATGGATTCATATCGTGATTTACTGAGATACTGTCAACGTTTTAATAATTTGACAATCATTATAATATTGACACCTCATATGGTATAGTTATAGTTACGAATAAGTTAGACCTGTCTTCTGCAGTATCGCATATATCATTTCATGGTAACATAACATCATACCCGTAATCTCCGAAGGGTTAGGCAGAGATGTACGTTTACCCACATTTCGCCAGATATGTTTAGAAATTCGTGATAGAAAAATCCAGTAACACTTTGCCTGACCTGGAAAAAACTTTAAAAACTATATATCGGGTTTCGACCACGTTAAGTCTACACAAACCTTAATAAACTTACTGGCTTAAAACGTCAATACCTAACGAAGTTAACTGTCACTTCGCACAAGTATTGGAAAACTGCCAAACGTTCATCACGATTTGATTCGATAAAGGACTGAGGCAACCAATCGATTTTTGATTCAACAGCAGTTTTATCAATGGTTTTAAATGCTTCAATTGGTTCTCGTTAAATCGATTCATGTGATCGATTTTACTATTATATTATATCGTTTTGTTTTGTTTATCAATGCTACACGTAAAACATTTGTAGTGTTTGGATTTTAGTTTTTTTTTTTATGTTCAACAATTTATTGAAATAAATCACAACACATAACATAGCATGTTTTTACCGAAGAGTTATAGGCAGAGGTGTATGTTTAAGTCCCATGTAATTGGGGTCGAGCTTATTGCCATCAACTGGGCAGAAATCCGGACTCCGGGCTGCCACTTACAAATTCCTGATGGAAAAACTTCATAACACTGAATAAATCCTGTCACTGACACATTCACACCTAAAGCAGGACATGGATAAGTTAATAATGCATTTATGAATAAAAACATATATTTTTTTTACATTTGTTGATCAAAAATACTCATTCAAAACCCAGCTTGAAACTAAGTATGTTAACAAATCATTAAGCTTGCAATGGACGCAAGTTCTCCTAACACCCGCATTCAAGCGTAACCGCCTCTAAGACAACACACCTTCACCATAACGTTGGTCTAATCCTTTATTACCGCTTAAATCACGCCCAACGTATTTATTGCTTTGCAATGCTTTTACTAGATACTTCAAAGGATCTTAAGTTTACCTACCAACACATAATATGTATGTATATATGTCATATATGTCGGCATTCCTTTAGTCTAAATCAGTACCGTCTCGGGCTGTAACGAGCTATGCAAAAAGGACAGGAGTGTCTTAGCTCTCGGCTTAGCACGACCTAACTGTGTATGTATGTCTTAAGGAGTGAGCTTTTGAATACTGCTAATAATGCAATAGATTTATCTTCAGTCTTTTGAAATTACATGTATGAATTTGGCCCAATATTGTTGTAATGAGACTGGTAAGATTATTAATTACCGCTGCCAGACTCTAATATAGAATTTGTCATAGCTGTTCATTGCCTATTTCTAAAAATATCCACACTTTTTATCCAAAAGAACCGGTCCCAAAACTAAAACAAATTAAATTCTGTCAGCACTATTGATAATCTCGCCGCTAACATAACCATCAACAGGTGACATCTTCCAATTCAAATACTCATCACCATATCTTCAACAAATCCTCAAGGATTACCACATTCCTCTTTAATCTAAGGATCAGTAGCCACAGGCAACTGAAGACTAAGAATAGCCCAAGAGGATCCGGCGACGTCTCACTGAAGCATAACGAATTATGATATTTATGAACTGCCCTGAAAAAGCCCTGGTCTTTAAGCACAGGATGGAGACGAGACAGTATTAATTATTACTGTACATGCTTCTTCATTTGATTGATGAGGTCTTATATGAAGTGTTGTTGCCAATTTTCGGAGTGCATTGCACTACTGCATGTCATACTGAAACACCAAAAGTTTCGCATCTGGTCCTATAGCTATTAAATTTTTTGTGTTTGCAATATTAACATAGGTCCTTCACCTGGGTTCATTAATATGTATTAAATGAGTAATCCGAATCAATGCAATATTTCGTCTGGGGTCGTAATCATTAGTTGGTAGATGACATTGAATTTAAACCGATTTGTCTATAGCTTCTTATTTAATTATTGAAACAATTTTTTTATCAGTTAAAAACCTATTAGAAAATAACGAACCTAACCCACCAATGAACCAGTGAGTGACCACAATGTACCACAAATGAGCACGTGAAGATATATTTATTGATAGTAAAGTATAGTTAAATAAAGTTGTGTTTTCTGTGAGTGATGGTGATATAAATAATGAAGATGCATCTGCAAACGGATCTGTCGTGTGAGATCCCTTACAAGGGATGTGAGGAGAAGCTGCAGATCTCTCAGGAGGCGGAGATGCTGTACTATGAGCTCATCGAGGCGCTGGAGGAAGAGGAAACGGTGAGGATAATGTAGATAAACTTGAACAAACCTTTACTTTTGTGATGTCCACTGTCTTTTGAAAACTTATTCCAAAATAATTTTATAAGAATTGGCTACTGTCGTTAAGGTCAAACAATCACAACAGATACCAGACGGGCAATTCCCGTATTTGTAACAACATTCGCAATTTCATCTCAGTCTCAGTCTGTCAAAAATTGTACTGCATTTACCTACATTTTTGACATTTGATTGTCGCTGGCATAAGACTGCTACTGGAATTTGAACGTTTTTAGGTACGAGCCTTCACGTCATGTGACAATAGCTTAAATTAACAGAAACCCAATCAAAACAGGCTTGCCGAAATAGGGTGTTAGGTACATAGACACAGAGCTTAAAACTCATTGCAATTAGTCTAAGTACAAAATGTGCAATTTGTGGCCATATTGAGATTCCGAATCCTCTAAATAACATGTCCACAATTTGCTTAGCCCACACAAAAAATCGTTCGTAAATCACAAGCCAAGGTTAAATTAAAAATTAACAGACGTTTTTCAATCAGTGCCGCTAATTTATCCCAATCCGTCTATATCATAAATCAGTATAACATCGTATGTGGTGATAAATTTAAAAGTAACCACGTTATTTATACCAGTCCGTTAAGTATTAAATGTAGTCCTTTTTCTTTTTAGTCCAAAAGAGGATTAATATCTCGCAGAAAATCTCCGAGAGATTTACGTGAAACCTGTTGATAATTGGGTTGTTCGACATAGTCTGATAAGAATTATATTTGGTCTCGGATTCGATGGCGACCACAAAATGTTTGTGGTCACGGTTTTTCTTGCCAGTTATGTGGACCATTGGGTTTATTGTAAACGTTGTTTAGTGTTCTTATTTTACCATTGTATTAATGTGGTCAGGATTATTTTGTATCACTGATTCTCGTTTTATTATTTTATTATTAAAGTAGGTATGGTTGTCTCGTCCTGTTGTGGTTTTTCAATTAATAAATTAACAGTGCCATCCTTACAAGGAGATTGCAATGCCTAGTTTTCATGCATAATATTATATCCTAAACAACGCCACGACTTTGACCACATTCTATAATAATTTAATTAATGAATGATGATACATCTTGTTTAGAAACTCTCGTAGTTCAACCATTATGATTCATATTATCAGTTCTATGTGCCCATATTTCCCATCTATGTGACCACATTACCCCGCTATAATCTTGTTATTGACAACCACAACATGCGCCACGCTCGTAATTAGTAATGTATTCATCAATTCGCTTTATTGAATTCTAATTATTTGATAGAGGGAATTAATTTTAAATGCATGAGAGTGCCTGCACTGTTGTGTGATAGTTTAATTAATTTATATTGATTGGTTTTATAGACTTCTTTTCTGATTTTTTTAAAAAAAATGTCTGGAATATGATAGTTACGTTACAACAAAACTCAAGAGAATTGTTGGTCCATAGAGAATCGTTTTCATTAACTTGTCACTTAGATCTTTAATTTTTTCAAGCTTTTATTTAATTTCGTTGGCCGAATTTTCTGATCGGCTTATAAGATTAGGTTCCTAATATTTTCCTAAACCGGTCGGTCGGTCGGTCGGGAAAGCTTTTTAATTTGGACATGATGTATTTTGAAATTTTCAGACAAAGGATCCACAGTTATGTGAGTTTATAGTCTTGTCTTTTGTGGTTAGCGCCAGTTACTAAGGCTTACTAAAGACACCTAATCCACCACTAATTTACTGTGATCAACACACCCGCTGGCTACTGTCTACTGTGGACCACAAATGTGTAGTGGCAATGTGGTCACCCTTGTATGGTGGCAGTGTGGTCACCCACGTATAGTAGCAGTATGGTCACCCATGTGAGTCGGGCGTTACCTCGCGAATTCGTTCCGCAAGTGTATCGAGGTCATTCACATCAAAATTATGCATACATAACGAGATCTGTCAGTGGGTTTAGCCACTGGAAAGTAAAACAGAAGTTCTGCTTCTAACAATACGCTATGAGGCATGGACAGTCGCGAGCAAAAATATATTACACTTACGCAATATTCAAAAGCTGTTCTCTTAGAGTACCTATTGATAATTGCATGGAGTTACACCAGACTTACAATTCTACTAATATGAAATAGGTCTTTTCTTAAAGTCGCAATTCTTATTTCACCAGAAATACATTTTAAATTTTACGGCTTGTGACTGTATTCATAACTCTCGTATTATATGAAAATCAATTCCTTGACTTAACGTCACTCACAGAGAGGATGAGGAGTTTTGAAGGGGACGTATTTGGGCTTACTCATGTGCATTATTTTGGATATGCTTGACTAGTTTCGAACATGACTGGAGACGTAATTTGTAAGCTAATGTGAAGAATCAAGAGCCAAGTTGAACTGAAGCTTACACATAAAACAATGTTGCTGAATAATCTAGTCAAATATCAAATCAAAGCAGAAACATTGTAATGCTATATAATTTAATATGCTCTATTTCTATGTATTATATAATTTTGTGTTGTTTTTTATAAATAACTGTTTTTTTAAAAAAAACAACTGTTGCAATACAATAAGAGAATTCAATAGGTATAAGAGCAATTCTCAAAAAAAGTGTCTCCATCTGAAATATTTAAGTTAAATTTTATGACAAAATCAGATGCAATTATTTACCAAAACATTGTTTTACATATAAAAAATAGTGTAATTTTAGATTAATGCTAATAAATACCACCAAAAGGTCCGGAAATAATAAAATGCATTTTTTTCTGAAAGTTGAATAATTTCAATGAATGCGGTTTCTGGTGTCCTACCCCAAAATATAATCTATGAAAACTCATTTTCTCAAAGAGTTTATTTTCTGGGTGAATATTTTTATTTCGAATAGTTATGTTGCGGCTATAAGTTTAGTTTATACCTTTGAATAACCATTTTTAAATGATTTTAATATTAATCAATTATCCTATTGTCCTAGATAAAACTCAATTTTCAGTTACCGCGATTTATCCTGATGTAACATACTTCTTACACTATTATACATGCGAAAGATTGAGTGGATGGATGTTCAGTTTTGTTACTCACTCATGCCAGAACGGCTGAACGGATCTGGATAAAGTTTGACACAGATATGGATTATAGTCTGAAATAGCACATAGGCTACTTTTTATCCCGGAAAAATGTACGATTCCCGCGGGATAATTTCCGACATCCACGCGGGCGAAGCCGCTGGCAAAAGCATAAAAAAAATGGAAAATAAAAATGAAAAAGGAAAAAAAAAAAAATTAAAAAAAAGAATGAAATGAAATGGTCACAAAAATTTCCCGGAAAACGATAAGTTTATGACTTTGAACATAATAGTCTAGGATATAAAAATAAGATTAGGTATAAGCAAAAAAAAAAGATTTCATTTTTACTGAGGTAGGTAATCAAAATTGGAACAGAGAAAAGAAAACCAAAATTGATCTGATTTGGCTTTAATTTTGAAATAATTAATATTCTAACAAGTTCTTTTTCTTTTAAACAAAACATGATTGTTATTAAATTGTACTAATATTATTTTACTGTAAAAATATTGTTTACGTAAATTTAATTTAATGAAGCAAATAGTAACAAAGAACAATGTCAAGAATCGCCCTGTGCAATAAAAACATCGGACATACACGATAATTAATTGACAATTTTATTAAATTAGTTACAAATACTTTTATAATACGGACTAGCGGCATGCCAAAATGAACATTAAAAAGTATTTTATGCGACTAATATCATTAATCGCCGCCATCTTCACCAAACGTCATGTCGGGTCGAAGAAGATTAGGGATATCGATTGTAAACGATATTTTGAAATTTTTTTTGAACTGTCGTATATTTTTTAATCTGAATCATATTTTGAATTTATTTCGATTATAGTGCAAATAGAAACTACAATAAAAACATTCAATCACCATTCTATTATTATTATTCACTAAAAGTATAATTTATAAAACTTACTATAGCTAATGCATGAGGTCACATTCTATTCTATTATTATTTTTTAATTTTTTATTCTATTTTCTATTTTAAATAGGTAGGAGGAATATTGCTGGAGTGAACAAAACCTACATATGCCATCTTGATCCTTACTCAGGGTTTTCTAAGATCGTTAGTGGCTTACTTCTAAATAAACGATCACTTACGAGTTTGCGAAAATTAATATTAAAAAAAAAAATACTGATCGTTACTGGATGAATTATGAATGTTTTCTTAAAAAAAAAAGCAATATTGCAGACTAGATACAGATGTTATTAATAATATTGTTACAAGTATAGAAAAATAAATAGAGAAGCCTGGTGTTATTATAAGTAGGACATTGTCATTATATTATCGTATGTCAAAAGTTGATGTAATACTGTTTGTAACGTATGGCCACAGTAAATCTTAAGAAATATCGTTTTTTAACGTATCGTATTTACACATATTTTGGCATCCCTATTTTTGACGTCACTAAATGGTCACTTGTCATTTGTCAGTCTGTCACCTGTCACCCTGTGCTCTCACTCTGTCAATTCCATATTGGCGTCGCTCGCTCTTCGTAATAGTATCGGTGTGTTTTGGTGACTTTCACTTAGGCTTTAGAACAAAAACTGCATATCGAGGGTTTACTGCGAAAACCAACTAAGTGCAGTCAAGTCAGTTATGAGTTACTGCGTTTTAAAAGTCTATAACTAATTAAAATACTATAATTTTAGTAAATCCATGAAGTATCTTCTAAACCGTTTAACGTAGCGCTTAGCCAGTTTTACCCGTATAAAAAGCTCAACAAGATGAGAATTTTAATGCATTTATCTAATTTTTGTCAAAAATGTTGGTTAGCAGGTTTTCGCAGTTCACCCTCGATATGTACCTAATTTTCTAGGTAGGTACTAAAAATAGCTAAATGCATTAGGATATTATTTTTCAGTTTCTTAAAAATCACTTGGAGTCACGGAGTTATGAAAAACCATAATATTCGTGGTTCGATTATAACCTCAAAATCCTATACTTTTTTTTGGAAAAAATCTATTCTGGAGCTAGTCCGCTATAAAAATAACATCATATAGGAGTTTACTAATGATCAACAATACAACACATCATTTTCCGATGCTCTTGGTTCCAGGGCGAACAATGTATGGGCGCAGAGCAATGTCCACAAGTAGTAAGTAACAAAATCCAGAAAAAACTGATTTCAATACCTTAAAGGTACCATAATCTATCATCTATCGATACCATATTTAATTATTTACACTTTTAACATCAGCTACACCTAATATTCCAATAAAAGCCTTTAAAGTAACGCTTTTGAAAATATTACAAAAATATTTAGGGAACAAAATTAATGTATACTGCTCATAAAAGTATAGGATTCTATTTCAACTACAATCTTAACGTAGTTTTTATTTTGAATGCAACTTTTAGACTGTTCTACAGCTGCATAATAAAAGCTCTTGTACCTTACTAAAGTCGTGACTGACATGTCTGTTACCTATCTGACAGATAAGGTGTAATAAATCTGTCATTCTGAGTGCACGCCTTTATTACGCATTCAAACATTATTTCGCGTTTAAACTTACAGTGTAACACTTGATTTTCTTCGGCTAAACACTGTCTATTATTTTCCTTCTATTTCTATCTTTTTATTGTCAAAGTGATACTTCTGTATCCACTACTTCAGTGGTGTTAACTGTTTATTTATTTAGTTTTATCTTAACTTTATGTTTGCCGAGCTTAGTTTGGAGTTCGATTCCTTGTCTAAACATTATCGATACAGTATTTAAGCGTTTACAGTTGTACTGTTTGATATTGATGTCTTCTGTACATGTTATTTATGTTAATAAGTATATAAGATGTTGAGTGGGGGTACTTGTACACAGCTAATGTTACTTACAATAGCTGTGTATTTAAATACACTCACAACGTATTAGTTTATCAGAAAAAAAGGAGTGGAAATTTCAAGCGGTGGACATAATTTTATTACGTTCATGGAAAATGCATCTACGGATAATGTTTGCTAAAGGTAAAATCATGAAAAACATGTGACGTAGCATGTACTTGCGTAGGTACTTTAGATTTGCAGCTTTATATTCTTGTGCAAGTTTTAGTACCTCAATCAATCAATCTGCCTGCCTTTGTTCAACTATGTTGGGGTCGGCTTCCAGTATAACTGGATGCAGCTGAGTACCAGTATTTTACATGGAGCGACTCCACAACCCAGTTACTGGGTAACACGATACCCCTTGGTAAGATTGGTTTTTGGACCCAGTGCGGGTACCAACCCGCGATTAAACCCGCGATTTAACTTAATGAATTACTGTATTCACCAGAATACAGTAATTCATTAAGTTAAATATCTACTATTACTGAAAGAATGGTGCAGATTCTCTCGTACACCGAACTAAACTAACTAAACTATCACTAAAATTCCTTACTTTTGGCTATGAGAATCTTAGAGCTATTCTACAAAAAAAAAAACCTCTAAATTATAAAACAATTTTGACAACTATAATCGAGTTTGACAATCGTGACTCCGCGTGGTATAGTGCCCGTAGTATAATATGACCCAGTGGCTTTAATTGGAACTAACGAAATCACTATCAAAAGAGACATATTTTGTTCAACGAGCAGGGACGGGGTAGCTCAACGTGTTTTTATGGAATTTTTTTTTGGTACCTATATGTTGAGGTTTAAGGGTTTTATAAAGGGGGCCCAAATTTTCATTATTTTTGCGATAGGACACACCGTTTTCGAGATATAAGCAAAAGAAAAAATACAGTACTGTTTTTGCACTTAAAGTCAAGGTGTTGGTGTGAATTCTAGTTCATGATAACTAATTTTATTCTACACCTTTTTAATCGCGATTAAAAATAGTCTGATTTAGTTTCACAATTAAAATTTTAGGTGAAAACAGTGAAATTCAGAATAGCAAAATTGCCATTTTCACTACATCTATAACTCAGTACAATATTAGTGCTGTCAAACTAAAATATAGTTAAGTTGTGTCACTTTAGTCAATTTCAGAATGGGAAATCGTCGTTTGACAGGAATAAACTAAATTTTAATGATTTTTAGTCTAGTTTAGAGGCATTTGTGACAAGGGAATCAGCACCAATGACTCTCTGACTTAACTCTTTGATAATCTAGACTCGCGACGCCGATAATGAGGGCTTTGTTTTAATCCAATAAGCTGATTTACTGATAATAATGAATCCTGTGAAAACGAATGAAAGTTTTATTTTCTCTTTGTAAAGCTTCATTGACATGATTGAAAAGATATTTAAAATATTTTAGGTATCACAATTTATGAATATTAATTTTAATATATTTATCAACTTTAACTAGTTTAAGACATCATGTTGTATCTTTGCTTGCTTTAAAATCATGGTTTTACAGTATGATACAAGCATACACACATTCAAACATACATAAATAAGTGTTGAATACGGAACCTCCTATTTTGAAGTCGGTCAATATAGTGTTTGCAAGTAGCGATATATACGAATATAATTTTATCTCCATTACAAATCGTTTTCGCTTGCCATCGTGAGAACGACATAAAAATAAATATATTACATATTTATTTCAAGATCTCATGTAACTTGGTCAAAATGGATAGCCATAACGTAGTGTACGTAACGTAGGTACCTAACGAAACGTTGACGGTTATTGATATTTATCTTTTATTTTGTAATAAAGATATCTTGGTGAAAGTTAAGTTAATTAAGTTTGTCTTAAAACAAGGCTGAAGTAAGATGTTATCGATGTAAAAGTGCTGACCATGTAACTGACTTATTAAATATCATAATTATCTCTTAAAAAACTTGTCAAGAGGTTTGGTAATGCCTGTTTTGTGTATGGTACTAAAAAACGCTATCCTGTTAAGTACTTAACAGGATAGCGTTTTTTCAAAATAAAAAAATAATCCTGTACTTCATTAAATTAAAGCATTAGCAATAATATTATTTGAAGTCAATAAGCAAAACATTTTTTATTAGTGAAGTATCGAAACTAAAAAAATACGAAAAATGCACACCCCTACTCAAGCACAGAGTACAGACAGCTAAAAAAAGCTTTAATTAAAAAACATGCTCCGAAAAAGAGTGCATATTTCAATATTTTCGAAACATTTCAATGTTGATTCGAATTTTAAATTGAAAATCTCTCCTATATCAACCCGCAAACGCGGTATTTAAATAATGAATTTGGAACAGTTCACAATCTCACACTGTGATTGGTTAAATCGCAGTGTGATACAAAAGGCTTGGCGCACGCGATGTTTACTCTAATGCACGATTTGGGATTTTGTTTTTTTAATCGCTGTCTCGCGTGTGGGTTTTGAAAGGGCAGTGGGCTGTTTGTATTTTGTAACTTGGAGCGAAATGCCGAGAAGAAAGAAAGAGACATTGTTTATGTATTTTGCTGTAAGTTGAAACCTACTTTATCTTCACATGATGGAATCCAGTAGCTTTTTGAATTCGCGACGGCGGGCGATTAAAAAAGGAAAAGCATTCGCAAATAAACAATTAAGCGCTATCATCGCTTTAAAGTGACTGTTTATTTAAAAGAGCAGCTGACTGCAGTCGCACTTCATTAATTAAACTGATATATTTACAACTTGTACAATGTACAGTATTATTATTGATATTAATGATATGCAATGCATCGCTTGTTAATATACTGATGGTTTTTATTTCTTACGTACCTAAACAATCTGTAGACCTGAATTTGCATTTGAAATAGCATGAACTAATTTTATTGTTTATAAATTGTACTAAGCAGCAATTGAAAACATAACATCACGGCCGTATTCCTCGAAGGGTCAGGCAGAGGTGCACCTATGACCTATACCTAGTAGACCCAGATTTTGCGAGTTAATAGGGGCTAGTTTATTGCCATCAACCGGGCGGGATTGAAAAGTCATGGTAATTTTATGAATATCCAAATATGTGGGTGTAAACCATGGGGGATTTTGTATGGACCCCGTCCCCACCCTCCAACAGTCATTGGACACATGTCAATATGTTTATAGGAATTCAAAAAAAGACTTACTGTCATTTTCAATTGCAAAATCGATGGGATTTTTTTGTAATAACAAAAACTTTTCGGTTAGGTTATGTTAGGTTAGGATAGGTAGTTCCCGCATTGTCGAGGCGGGGGGGCTCAGTAGCCGTGGCTTGGTCACCCACGGTGAAGCGAAGAGGAACCCGAGGCGGGGGCCGCTCGTCAGGGCTTTTGCCGATAAGCCGACGATGTAGCGGCCAGCTGGTAGGTTGCGGTGGCGGTATGGGCGACACCGCAACTGAGGCGGGCCGCGGTGTCTTATGGGAGGCATCGCGGCTGAGGATTGGAGGCCGCGGCGGGAGAGGAGTGCCAGTATTGCGGTGCGCCGCTCTCCCTACCTTCCGCGGCCTTGACGGGGCCGCCACCGTTTGATGGTGGTCGCGGTGGGGCCGCAGGGGAAGAGGAGTGTCGGTATGACGTTGGCCGCTCTCCCTATCCTCTGCGGCCGAAATTGGGCAGGCGGCGGAGCGCGCGCGGGAGGACGACCCTCACGCGGCGCTGCTCCGAAGGCGGAGGAGGGGTCGAAGAAGACGTCAGTTTGATAGTCATCTTCGACTCCTCCCAGGTGGAGGCCAGAAGGCAACGGGTGTGGGGGCACCCTTGCCTGTCTTGCACAGGCCCCCACCAGTGTCGGACGGGAATGGCCAGGTGTTCCCGGTCATTCCCGTAACCCCCCAGCCTGGGGGGCATGCGGGGCCCGCCATTTAGGCGGGCATGCGCCGGGAGGGTTGTGGAAGAAAAGGCTGAGCCGGTTTCCCAGGCCCTCCCATCACGGCGATGTGGGAACACTGCTGAGTTTTAGTGGGTATACTGTCATTCCGACAGGAGTCCCACATACCCCGTCTCGTCCCCCACGAGCGGGGATGCATAAAGCATTTCTCAGCGTCAAAAAAAGAAAAAAAAAAAAAAAGAATAGGTTAGACAACGTAACCTAAGCTAACTAAATAGTGATAAACCGATCAAGGATTTTGAAGATTACATGGAACTCCTCAATGATGAACAGCATTTGCGTATTCTTGTGATTGGGTAATTGTATAAAATATTAAAAGAAATCAGCTAGATAAGTTAGGCTAACCTAACCTAACCAAACCTAACAGTGATTAACATATCTTGGATTTCAGTGAAAGGTCAAAAGGTCACATGGGACTCCTCAATGATGAGCAGCATTTGCGTATTCTTGTGATTGGGTAATTGTACAAAATATTAAAAGAAATCAGCTAGTTAGGCTAGACAACCTAACCTAAGTGATAAACTGATCATGGATTTTGAAGGTTTTATGTTACTCCTCAATGATGAACAGTATTTGCGTATTCTTGTGATTGGGTAATTTTACAAAATATTAAAAGAAATCAGCTAGTTAGCTTAGGCTCACCTAACGTAACAAACGAACCTGAGAAAAAAAAATGATCCTTGGTAAAAGAAAGCTTGTCTATCATAAACGAGAACAATAGTTAGATTGCTATGTTCTATTCCTCTTAATTGCACTACAAGAAAATATACATACATACATAAACACACGCCTTCTTCCCATGGGGGTAGGCAGGAACTACAGAACGCCACCTGCTACGATCCTTGCATATTCCTTTTGCTTCATTTGCGTAAGAAAATGTTTAAGTAAAATAATGCTAAAATTGAATATAAAAAATAATATTCCAGGAATACCCCACTAGTAGGAGGGATGTCGCCACAATAAGAAAATATCTATTCTACCAGACGTTTCGAATGACACCTGTTTCAAACCTGTTGGAGGGTGGGGACGTTTCTTCCCAATGCCCTTTAACTTACATTATTTTTTTATAAACAGAATCAATTTTTCAAGCCAAATCCAAAAAACCAAGAGAAATAGCGAAAGGAGTCTCGGGCTCGATTTTGATGAATACTGAAACTGCATCTTTGGATTTTTGAAAAATCAATATTTCTAGCCAGGAGTCGAACCCGTTGATTTTGAAGAAAAAAATACACACTGTAGTATTACACCACTCGATAGTGTCGCTAATAAGGATCGAATTCTGGGAAGTAATGACAAACGGCAAACTAAAGAAAAGACCTCATTTTTAACAAAATACTTTTTTTTTATTTTTCTTATGTTATCTACCTATTAAACCTTAACTGATTAAATTGTTCAAAATGATGACCATTGTTTTCAACACATAGCTAGATTCGACGTCTCAAGGATTGTACTGCATTCAGCATTACAATATTCCTCATAGTTTCGAATTTGGCCATCCACGCCCACTTGAAAAATTCACCCTGTATGTGTAGATTTTTTTTTTTTTTTTTTTTTTTTTTTTTTTTTTTTTTTTTTTTTTTTTTTTTGTGTGTGTGTGTAGATTGTAGTATTTGTTAGTAGACGTAGTATAGTATTTTCCAATAGCTGCTTAGTTACAAAACAGGAATTTTGATTAATAAAGTCGTATGCGCGTGGGCAAGCTTCACAGTTCGGAGTCTTTCACAATCCTTTACATTCGAAACAATTGCATAACAATAAGGATTGCAGGTCCCCCATTTTGAGTGAAGAAATATTTAAACAATTTTTACTCTGTAGTGTTTTGGAAAGCTTGAATGTGTGGAAACGTTTAAAAACAAACAAGTCAACAATATGTTGTGCATTATGCATTATTTGCTTTTACGCAAAGATCAAGGGAATTTCCATACCTACACCTAGTCGTCCTTTGTTATTACACCATCTTGAAGAGCTATATTTTTAAAAATATAGTTTTCAAATGTAAAACTAACGTATTTAGTTTTACATTTGAAAACTACATTTGTCTTTGTTTTTTAAACTAAAACTGTTTTGGAATACTGTCGCAGTCAAAACATTGATTGCTAAAATGACAAAACTTTGTATCCCCACTTCCATCCTCTCCCCCACCATACCAATAAACAAAAGGTACGATAACTTTACTCTCCACTCACTGGATATTATTCATAGTCCGGTGGACTACGACATAATATGTATGTTTAGGTTAAGATATTTTCTATGGGCCTGTGTCGCCTGAAATAAATGGTATTATTATTATCATTATAACTCATCATAAAATCATAATCACCCTACAGAATACCGATGACATCACATCTCGTTGACGATACAAAAATAAGTGAAATGTCAAAACATTCCCGCGACTGACTCATGAGCACGCGACGACCGCACCGCATTGTTCTCACATTCGAAATTCAAATTTGACGTTTCCTGCGCGTACGGCGACAGTGACAAATAGATAGCCATCTTGTTTTTTAAGCATATTCGAGATGACAGGTGTGAAAAATCGATTTGAGGATAAAGTTAAAATATTAGACAGCTGTGATTGAAAAGGTGATATTATGTTACTTTAAACCTGTTAATTAGTGGTAGTGATTAATTAACTGTTTTCGGAACTGTTCTTTATTAACTGTTACTTCCTTTTTAGGACATTTGTACAGTTAGATTTTATGCTATACAAACTTAAAGGTTTCAGGCACTTCATTAAAGGTTGAAGTGTTATTGATGTGTTTTTAATTCCTATTACTTTTATTTATTTACATTACATTATTGTAATATGGTTGGCGAAGATAGATGTTTGACAATAAAACCTCCATTCTTCAAAGTCGGTTTATAATGTCGACAACTCTTCATAAAATATTTTTTATCGTATCATGTCTGGTGGTTCATCAAAGTCATGACCGACTAAATACCTAGTTACTTAGTAAATCCGATTCTCGTTCTCATATTACTGAACGTGTTTCGAATACATTAATACTACTTTGTTCAGCTTATTGGTCAA
This sequence comes from Cosmia pyralina, assembly GCA_946251885.1. Taxonomy (NCBI): domain Eukaryota; kingdom Metazoa; phylum Arthropoda; class Insecta; order Lepidoptera; family Noctuidae; genus Cosmia; species Cosmia pyralina. The sequence continues at coordinate 22,238,276 of OX276363.1, read as the reverse complement.
TGTTAAACGAATTACCATACAAGATGGTAATAAAAAGCTTTGTATTAATATTTTATTTATATCCTCACGGGAAACGCAAATGACAGTCGCATTTTCGGCTGACAATTCTGTGAATAAAGCTTGCGAAAAATACCATTGTGTTTGTACTGCTAATAATAACTTTTAACATTTTTGCAATCGCTACATTAATCTTTTTGCACATCACTATGAAGTTTTGTAGGTATTACATGCAATTAAGTTTGCCATAATATTTCCTGAGATTAGTCTTACGACACCATTCAAGATAAGTATTAAATTACCGAATTTTGAAGTGAAATTCGATAATTGGACGAGAACAACTTGAGAGTGAAATTTCAAGGACGCGTCACGTTTAGGCACATTGCGTTACATGACAGAGAAGAAATGTCTCTCTCAGTCTCTCACAATGTGCTGCACGTACATTTTTTTTTTATTTTCAAGTTATTATTTTAGTGTGTGTATATTGATAGTAACCTAATATTGATTAATTTGATGTTTGTGTCATTAATTTTATTAATAATTATGTGTTTTTGTTACAGGTAATTTGTGAAATCTCAACTATTACGACTAACGAACGAGATATAACATCAACAAAGGTCAGATATTATCATACTTGTGCAGCAAATTATACAACTTATGTTTATTCAAAACACACAAGATATTCTAAATGAACAGAGAATCCGTACAAAAAGTACCTATCGGTAGGCACAATACATTAAGAAGCGCACAAACCTCTCTTCAGTAAAACCTCCAAACTATTTCAGTAGTGTACAATATACAAATAACTCACTCTGATAGTACAGAAATAACTCAGCTAGTCTGTAGTCTGCAGTGCAAACTTATCAGATTGCAGATAAGCAGGCAGGGATGACTGGCTCTTACAGGTTTCAAGATTAACCAACGTAGGGTCGGTTGTACCATTGTTTAAACCGTCGTTAAGGTGCGATTGAGAATGTGTTTTTGTTTTTATGTAGGTAGTTTTGCAGCTGTCTGATTTACAGGTTAAGTTAACGGCCCGTTAAGTGCTACACTACTTTGTTTGATGAGTAGACAGAAGTCGACATGGACCATTTGGTTTTTGTTTTTGTAATCATTCATCAGAATTCATTCTAATTTATATAATAACTTTGTTGACATGCCACACCTGGTGCCAAATGTGTAGATTAGTACTAAGAATATGCATTAACATATGGCCGTGACCCTTACTGCACTTTACTATGAATAATTTGGCATAATGAAATGCACTTCATATAATTATAACAAGTCCTCGACATTACTAAATGAATATATAAATAATCACAAGGCTATTTCAACCAAAAATATCATCCAGATATGCTGAATTAGACGTCCAATCTAACCAAAGTCACCTCATCATCGTATCTTAAACTTACACAACTTTGACCTTATTTAATTTAACCCGTCGTTAGCAACTGTATATATTTACTGTGGCAACTGTGCAACCGTGCTAGCCTGTGGGGGTGACAGTAATCGTAGTACGCAATCGACTGTCGGCTCCAGTCTCAAACTCTGTTGTGTAGGTAATGTATCGACTTTATATTCTACTAGCTGTTACCTGCGACTTCTCTCTCTCTCTCTCTTGTATTTTATGTAACATCAGTAAAAGTAGTGGTCATGTCATAATGTGCCAATAAACTGCAGTTTTTAACAACTCCAGTTTATTTACGCCAGAGAAAGGTGTTTCCTCTTGTTTAAAAAAACTCACTATGTTACGAACAACCAGCAGGTTGATTTTCAGTTCAACTCAAAAAGACAAAAGTTTTAGGACGATACCTATTTACTTTTATTTAAAAAAAAAAAAACATGAAATCGCTCATACATCTCAATATATTTGTAAGTTTATTGGAACGCGTAAAAAGGAACACTATTTTGATTGATTACTAACTCACTAATCACTCCTCGAACTTCAATCCCAAAGTGCGAATATAAACATGGCTGCTGAAACAATACACTGGCTAACAATAAATAGTTAGTGCTTGTATATAATAAACTAATGGAAAATAATCCCTTTTGGTACAACTTAACGTCAGTGAATCAGCTGGTTCTCGTCAGGTCGTTAAAGTCTCAGAGAAAAGTAGGAAGGTAGGTATTATCTTAGAGTATGTTACTATGTAAAACACAAAATAGACTATGGCGCAATTTTTGAGTGCACAAGACTATTAGGATTAAAATGTCGATATTCTATTCAAAGGAGAGTGGTCGTTTTTGTATGGGCTCCGTCCCTAGTGCTGAATCAAGTTTTGGTATATACAGGCTGTCTCAGAAAAAACTAACTTTTGTGATATTAACAAATATATTTATATATATACACACGTTAAATTACATAATCAGAAACTGAAGACATGGGAAAACAGACACGTGGTTCCAGCAAGATGGGGAAACGACAAACTAGTCAATGGAGACAGTACGTGGATACTTCCTGAGCTGATTTCGATGAAAGGTGACATCAGATGGCTCCCGAGGAGCCCAGAGCTCACACCTCCAGATTTTTTCCTCTGGAGTTATCTGAAGAGTCGGGTGTACAACAGTAATCCATCAACCGTATTTGAATTGAAGGAAAACATTAGACAAGAAATCAACAACATTTCTACTAAACTTCCGAGGCGCTTTTTCATGAATGTTAGAGATCGCTTTGAAGAGTGCCAGAGCCGCGAAGGACGACATTTGAATATTGTTATTTTCAAAAAAATACAACCGACTTCCAAAAACAACACTGCAAAGTGGAAAATAACTTTAATTTCGGAAGTCGGTGTCTAGTTAAATGTATTTTGTTTTTTTTCCACCGACTTCCGAAATTAAAGTTATTAATCCCTCTCGAATAAAACAAAAAAAACCAAATCGGTCCAGCCATCTTCGAGTAATCGGGGAACATACATCGAATTGAGAACCTCCTCCTTTTTGAAGTCGGTTAAAAAGTATATAATGTTTAAAAAACATAACGCAACGTATATTTATTTGTTTTTTTATGCATCTACAAAAGTTGAGTTTTTTTTTATGTCATTTGTAAGATCATAATATATTTCACGCTCCCTCTTACAGCGAGTAGGCCTGAGCCGCAGCAGTGGGAACATTATAGGCTGATTATCCTAACTGATTATGTATTATAAATGCGAAAGTGAGTTTGTTTGTTTGTTACGCTTTCACACTAAAACGGCACATGGGTAACATGACCTGGATTAGGACATAGGACACTTTTTGATAATTTCCGAATTTTGTTATATTTCCAGTTGTGGCAACAAAGAGTAGGTACTTTTAGTTATTCTGGTAATTCCTTGACACCAATTTCTCTGATCCTCAAAATCCACTAAGTTACATCATAACTTCAGTGTTACCACACTGCATAAAAGATTTCAATCTACTGTGTTGCCATGTACGGCGCTTTTCAAAAATGTCGTGTTTATCGTCGTAATTTTAAGCTTGTCTGTCTGTGTGTCCCGTTAAATTGTGTAAAAATCATGTTAATGAGGTATAAAACCATAATTGAAAAGGTAATTGTTTTGATAAAGTCGTGGCTTTAAATGTAAAAGATTTACGCGTTTCTAAAAGGACTTACTAATTTTATTTTATTTTACATTTGGGCACAAAAACACAATTCAATCAAATGGGTTTGTAAGTTAAAAAAAAAAATGTTTATTTATCTTCACAAATTACATTCAACAATGGACGATTACTTTCATGAAATTCTTAATAAAACACTGACATTTTCAGGCTTAAACAAAGCATACGGCTGTGAAATTAACTAGACTTTCCTAACGTGTAAAATGTGGCAAAAACAACCTTTAACCCTAGATAGCTAACGTTCGTCAAAATGACGAGCATCTAATAAATATCGTCCTCTCCCTTTCTAACGGTTTTACCTACACCCTCGCTGATTCGAACCAACTTAGTGACCGCTAGACTACGTCGCGTGGTGGTGGCGTTTAGCCGGTAAGTACTTTTGTTTTTGAGATACCTACTGCATACTCGTCATTTTGACGAATGGTTAGCTTATGCGTAACTTTTAAACCTGTACTTTGTGTTGATTTTTGTTTTGTTTTTTTAGTTATATCGTTATAGTGTCTTAGTGTCTGAAGGTAAACCACAGTCACGAAGAAGCTTTATGAAACAATTGCATGAACAACTCGTTGAACCATGGTTAAAACGTCGACTTGAAATACCAACAATGCCTCGAAGAATAAAAGACAAAATAAGAGATGTATTGGGTTTGAACCATGAGGAACGCGCTGAAGGTCAAGGTCAAATTCTTGAGCAATCTGGTTCTGGAAGTCCTCTGATACCTGAAAATGCCTCGACAAGGAAAAGGAAAAGCTGCAGTTTGTGTTCCTATAAGAAAAGGCTCATGACAAAGAATCACTGCAATAGCTGCAGAGTTCCCATTTGTGGCGAACATACAGTCGACTTTTGCCCAACTTGTGCCAAAAAAATCTAAGTAATTTGATACTTACGGTTAATTTTAAGCTTTTTGCTTTATTATACCAAAAGAAAAAGAAGAAATTTCTAAAAAATAGTTCCTAATTTAGTCATTGTAAGATTTAGTGCCTTATTGATCTCAAAGAAACATGTGCCATTTAAGATTTGTGATTTAGTACTTAAAAGTTAAATAAATATTCATTTATGTAATAATTATCTTTAATTTATATCACATATTGTCCATGAATATAACAAACCTGATTAAAATAACATACAATTTTAATAAAAATCACGTTTAAAAAATAGTCGTCAAAAAGTCGAATGGTTAGCTTATCATAGAAGTTCAGGAACGTTAGCTATCTAGGGTTAATCACCATTTAAGCCAGAACAAAGTACTATCAAAATCTTTTCTTACTCGTACATAAAAAACATACTATTTGTCCTACACACCCTTTCATTCAAAATGCAACTTCATCTTACAAGAAATAAAATCGACTTTTGCAACAAAACGAGTTAACATAAGTCTATTTTTAGCCCAGAATTTCTAAGAAAATTGTACCCTCTAAGGATTCCTATTATTAACGTGTCATATAAATTTGGACTTTACGTGTTTTAGAGTGAGGTGTGTTTTCTATTGTGTGCTGGTAGCCAGTTGCTTCCATTCACAACATATGTGGGAGTGAGTCACTTTTGTTCTGATGGTATTTTATAGATCTCTTTTTATATTTTGACCTCAAATCGTCGGCTTACGTTAATCGTCTTTTAGGGCTTCATCAAGACTTTTTATATAAAAAGGTAGATTTTTGCGGTCTTTAAAGTATGAAAGGGATGGAAATCTGGGAACGTAACCGGTTTGTCTTTATTTAGAGACGTAGACATCGAACCCGCGACCCTGAATTTTTTTGGAGGAACTTTTGGTTTAAGAGCGAAATTTACAGAAGATTCCGCTCGTAAACCGAAAGGTAAAACCTAAAAAGTTAGGCTTTTGGCCTTTTGGTCTATTATTTTCCGCGTAACTATACGTTTCTGGGTTAGCTTCCAGCCTAGTAGTTAAAAAATAAAGTCAAAAGAAATTTACAAAAAATTTACTCAATGATAAATGTTTACTCGAGTCCCAGATATACGTATTTATCTGTTCTTTTCGTCTTGTCTTTTTATAATTAAGTGTGTAGGTACATATAAAGTTAAATAAAATAAAAATAAATAAACGTAATAATAAACCCACTAATAACAAACTAAAAAAAATTATCAATCACAATTACTCACGAGATCATACCAAAAGAATCCCTCAATCCAGATCCATTATTTATCTAATATACCGATATACGGCGAAATCCCTCCGTTTCTGACGTCATAAACCGGATGCCGGTTGCCGGTGCCGGTATAAAACCGGGTAACGACCGATAGCCGGATTTCTTCGTGTAATGAAACTGGGATCTTTGGCCGGTCCGGAGAAAATGTGGAATTATCTGGAGACGGATAATATTGCGTTCTGTCTGGGTATTGCTGTCTGAAAATGTAGTGTTAAGTTTTTCCTCCACTGAGGCAAAAGCAAAAGAGAGAATCTCATAGGCTTTATATGTGGTTAGATAATACAGTCCTAAACTACTGAACTTTGTGAAATGGTGAATGAGTGATATTTGTACATTACAATTCATCCCAAATATATTTTAAAGTAAATGTAGGAGGAATTCCTATTCTTGGGGCAAAGTACAACTATTTGCCTGCAAAACTTGTCACCTAGCTAGAGTTTGATTTCATACGGAGATGGAACCAGCATTAGTAAGATAAGCAACAACGGGTACTTATAACCAGTGACCAATAATTTCTTATCTTGTAGGTGTAGCTATGCCTAGCCTACCAATCCTGCTTACCCCCCTTACAATAGCCAAGCAACTTGCTGGTACAAGTCCCGCATGTCTCCTACCCACGCTACATTCACTTCCAAACACCCACTCACTAGTGATGTGCCTATTTTCGCAGCAATTGGTACTACACAAATGGTACTAGCAAATTGATTCGCTATCGTGTTCGATACCAAAATGGTTGTAAGTAATTTTGTGGGAATTAAGTTTGCAAGGTTCCTTATTCGTATGTGCTATGTTTTATATACAAAATAATAGGTTACCACCTTTATGGATATAGATCAAATTGTATAGAAAAGTGGATTTAGATGACACCTTTTGCCAAATAGCAATATACGTACTGCGATAACCAAATGAATCAGCTCATCCCCCAAGCGTGGTTTTTCTGGCTATATATTCAGTAAAGATCAATTATTATTATGATTATTCGAAGGCCTATATTATTTATTTATTCATTTATTTTAAAGTAGACGATTCTAAAAGCTCATTTAATAATAGGTCTTTACCTATGAAATTGCCGTTTTGTATGAAAAAATTTAAAGGAATTTTTTTCATGCATTTTTTATTTGTATTAATCGAAGTAATCACCCATGCAATCAATGCATATTTGCCATTGCAGTGGCAGTTTATTGATGCCCTTTTTAAAGAAATCAGCTGGACGGGAAGCAACAAATTCTTCAAAGGCATTTTGTACTGCCTCTCGGTTATTGAATTTTTTTCCCGCCAAGAAGTTATCCAAATTCTGGAAAAAGTAGTAGTCTCTAGGCGCAAGGTCTGGTGAGTAGGGCGGATGACGGAGAGCTTCCAAGCCCAGTTCTTGCAACTTGGAGACCGTCTGCTGTGCAGTATGAGGTCGCGCGTTGTCGTGCAGGAGCAGCGGAGACGAGCGATTGACCAATGCTGGTTGGAGATGTGCCAGCTTCTCCATCATTGTGTTCAGTTCTTCACAGTACACATCTGAAGTAATGCTCACCCCGTTTGGTAAGAAGCCGTGATGAATCACACCGGCGCTAGACCACCAAACAGTGACCATCACTTTTCTAGGGGTAAGTTTTTGTTTAGGGCATTGTTTAGGTGCTGAACCAGGATCCAACCAACTTGCTGAGCGCTTGCGGTTATCAAACACAATCTATTTTTCATCGCAGGTAACAATGCGGTTCAAAATTCCTTCATTTGTGTGTCTGTTGCGCAGTGCAAGGCACGTCTCGACGCGTACTTCGCGCTGGCGATCATTGAGTTCGTGGGGCACCCATTTGTCAAGCTTTTTTACCTTGCCAATTTGACGCAAATGGACCAATATTGTTTTGACGCTAACGTCGAAAGCTGCTGCTAATTCAGCCGTAGATTGTGTATCATCAGCTTCCACAATCGCCTTTAATTCGTCATTGTCGACCAAAGTCTTCGGACGATCGCGAGGTTCATTTTTCAGGTCAAAATTTCCAGAACGGAAGCGAGCAAACCAATAACAAGTGGTGCTTTGGTTTGTAGTGTTAGCTCCGTAAACGTCGTTGATGTTGCGTGCCGCTTGTGCCGCGTTGCTGCCACGACGGTACTCATATTCCATAATTACTCGATTTTTTAACGTATCCATGATGACGAAAAAGATTGAAATGCGATGAAAATGTAACACTAAAACAATAAACAAATGACTACTTTTGGAAAAAAAAATCCATGTATTTAAAATAAAATTAATTTGAAATTAGAATTCTTAGCCAAACAAAAATTATTTTGATTTGAAATGGCTAGTACTGCAGAACGGCAATTTCATAGGTAAAGACCTAATATTTCTGCCGCTTTGTCTACTTAGACGATATCATTATTGATAGCTTGGGAGGTCTGTGAATGGACCGTAGTAAGCCGAGTTGATTGATTGATTCCACTATCTGTAATATATAAATAATTGTGTCATGCTATGAAGCAATATGAATGAAACCCGTCTGTTTTAGGAAATAATACTTTAATGTATGTACTGTACGCACGGCTACAGATCAAACATTCCAGTATAAGCTGATCTCGCATTGTATAGGATTTATTTACACTGAGAGGTCAGTGTGTGTTTGTTTTGGAAATGTATAGCTTGATGTGTAGCCATGTGAACACACAGCAGCAGGTAAAGTTACTACAAACTGTAAAATTAGTCCATTCGATTGTCAACATTTTAAGGTTTAAAATCATTTGGAGAAAGACAGTTTAAACCTGATTAAATTGAAAGCTTGAATTAGAAGCAAAACGGGACGGTGGTGGAGAATTTAGGATATCTCAAATGTCATTCGTATAACCGGACAACTGAATGTCAGACGTTCAAAAAATCTAGATTGTATTTCAACACAGTACTGGAACTCGTAGAGTTTGTTCACACATGTACCAACATCAAATACTACCAGCTACTCATGTTCACAATGATTATGTTCACACCAAAGTGACAACAGTTATTGGCACTTCGGTACTGATACGAGTAGACCATTAGACCGTCACTAGTGGTAGTGAAAACTGGCCGTATGCCAATTAGTGAGTCAACCAGTTGGCGCGGGTTCGATTCCCTGTCGTGATATGTTTCTCTTATTAACAGTACCACATAGAGCTTGGTACATAAATGGTACATTAGATAATAGATACTACGGTCTGCGATTTGTTCCTGTACTTAGTCATTGACTTAAGTACGGCTAGAATATTTGCAGGAAATATAAATTGGCTTAGACGTAGGAAATGATACAGGAAATATTGCAGTTGTAAGGTTATTTAGCTTTCTTGGTATTGGCGGCGATTTATGTTATAGGTAATTTCATACCCATGGGATTTTAACTTGGTGAAGAGAGATGGGTGTTATGGTTGGTGGGTTGGTAAGAGTAGAGGAAGTCTAATGAAACAATTGGATTGTGTGGAAGATGTAGCTGAAAACAGCTAACATGTACGGAAGTCAGGCAATAAGACAGGAGGGTGATAAGAGTTAAACTTTTCTTTCTAGTTGGGCAGGTATCTTTAAGTATAGCTGTAAATTAATTACCACCTTCACAAAATCAATCCGCCTAGCCTTTTCCCAACTACGTTGGGGTTGGCTTCCAGTCTAACCGGATGCAGCTGAATACCAGTATTTTACATGGAGCGACTGCCTAGTCTCAATCTCAAACTCAAAGCAATTATTTCAAATAAACCAATTACAGGCACTTTTGAATTGTCAGTGGGTCGGTCAGTCAAAATGATGAAGTTAGTTGCCCATTTCAAAGCGTAGTAGATCCCTATGGAGAAGAACGGGCAAGAAACTCCACGGACACTCTTTTAAATCATAATATTTTTACAAAATATTGGTTACATCGTTCATGTTGAAAATATACATGTGAGAACAATATAGAAAGACGTGCACGTTAAAAAGCGTCCGTAATAAAAAGATAAAAACTAAAACAACAAAATTAAATATTAAAATTAAAAATAAGCCATGGCAGCTAAGAGACGACCAGTCCCAACTGACGGCGCCCGTTCACGAACATGACGCATGGATCAGCACCAATTAGCTCAACCATTTTGAAGAGAACTTAATGATCCAACACACACGCCACCACCAGCGAGACATTTGAGTGAGCATGACGTACTCTCAGCCGCCAGGGCACATTCAACTCGGTGAAAGACGTACCCAGTAAAAGGTAGCTTAATAGTAGCTACATAGTGCTCACATATGTGCTATGCAATTATATAATACTAAGAGATTGAATTTAAACAATGCAAAGCAAGTTTTCTCTCATCTTAATCTTCAGCAGCTCCAACAGTATGTCCATTCGGACACAAACTGATAACTGGAACTAATTGATTAGCATTCGCTAATCAATTAGTTAATGCGTCCTTGTGGAGCAGGACAAGCATTCAGCCAAGAATTTTTGTCAGCGATGTGATCCCCCAACTTATAATATGCCCGGCTGCATAGTGTGCGTCTAACCTCCACAACCCAGTAACTGAGTAATACGATACCCCTTGGTAAGACTGGTTGACAGACTTTCGGGCTGCTGACGACCCGTAACGACTGTTAAAGATCCACGAATGACAGCCGGGACCAACGGCTTAACGTGCTTTCCGAGGCACGCAGGAGTCTCGGTATGTAAAGATGGTCACCCATCCACGGACCAACCGCGGCAACCGTAGCTTAACCTGATGGATCGACCCGTGCGGCTGTTATTACTTAGCCACGACGTGCTCTCCTACTAACTTCACAAAATAATCATGAACTTATTCTTTTATCAGACTAAAATAATTATTTGAATATCTGAGACCTCTTTGTAGATTCAAAACCTGTAACTGTATCCCTGCCACCAGCACTATTTCCAACTACCTACAACCAACCAGTCGTGACTACACAATAAACCACTCAACAAATTCAGGTTAATCTCCCATTAACATACAATTTTAGTCTCATCCACTTTTCCATACATGTGCAGTTGTTCACATAACGGCTAGACGTGAACTGGACATGTTTTTATGCTGATCCCACTTTGCGCTACTGTTATGTCGTGAAGGACGTCGTGAATGTCCTTCGGTGAGGTCAGATGCGTACGCGCAGTGGCCGTCACTCGCTCATAATATGTGTGTGAAAGAGAATTTATGCGCAGACTTGATTACTTACCTACGATTTTTTTTTTTTTGGTGTTAACATAAAACTTGTTTCGTCGTGGCCACAAAACTCCAGGTTCAAAGTCAGACGAGACTTTTTTAGATTGGTAAAAATCTTGTCCTTAGGTTTTAGGGTTCCGTACCTCAAATGGAAAAAATGGAACCCTTATAGGATCACTTCGTTGTCCGTCTGCTGTCTATCAGTCTGTCAACCCCTTTTTCTCAGGAACGCGTGGAGGTATCAAGTTTAAATTAATATCAAATACGTAGGTCTGTGGTCCCTTAAATTGGAGCTCTAAAAAATCAAGCTAAGTCAAGTCTAAGTCAACGCAAAAAAAGAAACGGCCATTTATGCGGCATATTTTGATACTCGCAAGTAAATTAAAAGTAAAAAAAAAAAGTAAAATAAATTGTAATTTTATCACATTAAAAAAAATATTTTCAGATTTCAAACTTAAATTAACAACATGTTTTTCAACTACAATATTAAGTTTTTTTTAGGATAAATTCTTTTCAACTACGGAAGCGGACCCTTCATTGTGCGTGATCCGACACGCACTTGGCCGATTTTTTGGATATCAAAAGCTTTTATCCACACTGGTGATAGAAAAGATCTAGAGGACACCTGGACTTGGTCTGAAACTGCCAAAAAGCATTGCGAGCTGTTGTAACTTGTTTATACTTGGGATCAATGCTTCGTTACTTCTGTGTATCAGAAGAGGTCTTAGTCACCTTTTCGATACCTCACTTCGAGACGAGACTAAGCTACCCAACCAAATTCCTTACCTGAAATCAAACGGCCTTAGCATGAGTATGTTATACCTATCAAAGTCAGCTTACAGTCCTATACGTATTAACAACAAATCTAAGCCACCTAGCTGCGACACGGAAGCGGTAACAAGCAGATAAGCGTTATCGGGAAGCAATAACCTCAATCAGTGCAGTACATCTGTACACAAACACACAGAACACAATAGTACACAACTTATATGGGGGCTGTCGCTCATGTTCCTATTAATGTGCTACAGCTTAGTAAGTTAGAATGTTGCGTATTGTTTGTATTGACTGAGTTATGTTTCTTATGAAGTCAATATTAAGAAAAGTTAATTTTACTTAGATCCCTATTCATTTACTTGCAAAATCTTATGAACTTGGAAGCTTAGAAGTTCATAAAATATTGTAGGATTGCCTTTGTAGTCCCATGAAACATGAGGCTCCAGAGGTTAGTGTGAATCTTTGGGTTCATTCGAGTAATCGAGTCTGGTCAAATCACTCTGGGGTCGGAGCATTTCATTCATTCATTCAATTGATTTTGCTCTTCTGATGTTTTCACAACAGAGCTCTTCACACAAACACAGTCAAACATTTCTAATAGGTAAGGTACACACGGCTACACATCAAGCTATACATTTCCAGTTTACACTGCCCTCTCATTGTAAGGAAATCCTGTATACAATGCGAGATCAGCTTATACTGGAAATGTATAGCTTGATCTGTAGCCGTGCGTAACATAACTTATCAATCCAAACAAAATAACAAAACCACCATCAATAAACAAAGTTGACGACAACGATAGCATACCAAAGTTGATCATTTCTTTTACTTTATCTACCACAAATTAAATCTACTTACCTAATTAAAAAACAACACAACCCAACATTAATTAACAAATTGACAGCAACCAAACAAAAATCACTCACACATCAAAACTTCACCCAGTTCATTGGCCCATTGAATCTGATAATGAGCGCCGCACACTGCGCAGGCGCAGGGCGGGCGCCATCATGAATCACTCACTGTGCGGTGACCTTGCTGCTCTATTTTAACTGTTTGTTTGTTTACAACTCGGAAACTTCCGGTTTGAACGCTCTTTAAAACTGTCTCTGGTTTAAATTTTTTTGGTCTGGTAATTTGTAGGAATGTGCGTTTTTGGGTTAAGTTAGATATCTGCTTATTATGAAAATAATAAGAGCGTTAAGGTATCTTGAAAGACCATAGGTTTATGTGGGCTAATAACAAAACACTAGCAAGAATACCGAATACCTAGAGTAAATTATACTAGAAAACACAATAAATAATACATGGTCTATTATCCTAATTTACTTTATGACTAACAAAGATTTATGTATGACAGACAATCGTGCTTAGAACCGCAGAATAAAATGTTACTAGTAACACAACAGTTCTAAATTATGAAATATGCATATTTGTGAAGTAATTTATGGAGCTTGCTCCAGGTAGCCCGCGAAATTCAAATTTTCTTACGTTTTTTGCAATTTGCAAGTCAGTATTAGGTTGTATGTTGATTAAAGTACGATTCGCGACCGTAACATATACAGGGTGTAAGTATAAACAGTGGGAACCTTTTAAGGGGTAATTGTACTCGTCATTATGAACAACTTTTACTATGGGACCAAACCTGAAATCGCGAAAAAAAAAAACAGCTGTTCAGTACATTTATGTTCGCATAATTCGTCAAAATGCTGATTTTTTTTAAGCGATTTCAGGTTTGGTCCCATACTAAAAGTTGTTCATAATGATGAGTACAATGATCCCTTAAAAGGTTGCCACTGCTTACACTTACACCCTGTATATGTATTTACAAAATTAGAATCAGTAATACAACTCCTTAAGGATCGACTATAGGAAAACGTGTTATGGGTTTTGGTTAAGTTATACAGTAAAGTTTGCGCACTGCTTAAAAACTTCTCCTGTATATTTATATTACAAGTATTTAATAAAAAATACTGGTATTCAGCTGCATCCAGTTAGACTGGAAGCCGACCCCAACATAGTTGGGAAAAGGCTAGGCAGGTTGAAGTATTTAATAAAAAATAAAAAAAGGGGAAGAGCGCATTGGGCATAAAAAAAATTCGTCCGCATCGCTGTCAAAGGGAAAAGTACCCAAAAGGCTGGCAGCGTTCGCGTTGCCACGTTGGATGGCGATGATTTTAATTGAGTGGGCTCACAGAATCTAAGGTATACACTCATATCTATCCACATTTTTACACTGAAAACAGCAACATTTGTCACAACGAAGTCAACTGAAATAATGAAAGTTCCATAATAAATGATTGTGGAACGCATTACCCTACATCGAGGCGCACCCATTGTATAGTGTTGTAACTCTCGGTTCAGCTGACACGTGCGCAGGAGTCGATTGTGTATAGTTTATTATGGTCATGTTAGAGTTATTGTGAACTTCGTATATGGGGCGGTCATTAAAAGAGGAATGAACTTAGATCTTAGTTAGGTACTTACTATTGTGAATGAGATCCTGAAGATTGGCCTTAACGTATCATATAGAAATTAATACATTTCTGTAATGATAATATGACATGTGACAACTCCTTCTCTCTAAACAACCACATATTGTAAGGTGCTGGACGTAGACCTCTCCTAAAACCGACTGCATCCAGCTTACAACCCAATTCTATGAACTTCTTTTTCTGCCCTAATTCCATTACCAGATGTAGCAAAATAAATCCTAAGATAATAAAACTCAAGAATTCAAGAAACTTACTTGTAAATATTCATCTCGTCTAGAAGTTTCTGTTTTCTTTTATAATAAGAATAAAAACAAATGAAGACACACCACTCTCATAAAATTTTACGCGGTACTCCTATTCCGGCATTTTTTGCGAGGTTTCCGAGATAAGGTGACATAAAACAAACCATACCTCATGTGTTATCAGCCTTACAATCTCTAGTAGTCCCGATGGAGCTGTGGTCAAAATTGTGGAGGCTTTCTTATTAAGAATTCTAGGTATTCCGTATTTGTACAATGAAGTTTTTAAAGGATCGGCAAATTGGCTTGAAGTCTAAATTGTTTTGATGCTACCTAATTCGTTTGTGAGTCATTTAATAAACGTAGTCAATCCAGACAGCGGAACTGTAACGGATTCTTGGATAAAATTAAATCCAATAAATACTTTAGGGGGGGGGGGGGGGGGAGTGGGTCGAGCCGAATCTCACCCGATTTCAAGTGGGTCTCGGCAAATATCACATTTTTTTTTTCGCATAAAACAGTGTAAAAATGTGAGAAAACTACTTAAATAATTATTTTTTTAAAAATCAAGCACAGATTATTATAACGTAATTATAATTTACACTAAAAATACGCAATTTTAAAAATCTCACGTGTTATTAGGGGAGGAGGGAGATTTTCGAGCGAAATCTCTCGACACATCACCAAGGGGGGAGGGAGTGTCGAAAAATCGCCAAAATCGCCTCACGTAATTAATGAACGCGCCCTTACAGTTTCTCGAAGCTCCCTAATCCTGAGTCCATAGAAATTTATTATTCTTTGATCGTCATTTTGGTCGATCACAAAACGATGTCGCTAGTCGTATTATTTTTAGTTTGTCAACAGACAAGGAAAGGAATAGACTGACCTATAAGGAACTTATCTGTCTGGACCCACTACCTACCCTTTCAAACTTGCCGTGAAGATAATAACACAATACCCCCTTACCCTTTCTGCGTAGTCGGTTAAATGCGGGTGATTATCGCGCCTTGCCATCTAGACCCGGGTATAACGTCCGATACCACTGTACCTATCTACCCGGGTACCCGGTTATCCGGGGGAAATCTCGTAAAGTGCACACGATGAACAAGGGAACTATGTAGTTGAGTTGTTACATTTTTTCCCGTTTTTCCTCTATGTATTTGATGGTCGGTAGTTTTTGATAAGAATTTATGATATTAAGGTATTGTGTTTTTTGCTGAAAGGGAATGTTTGCTGAATATTTTTTGTGTAATGGATATCTCGTATGGAGAAATATGAAATGGCTGATACATTAGCAGGATTACTTTCATGAAATAGTACAGAAAATATTATTTTTGGCTTATTGCTTTTTTAATCCGATATCCAACGTCAACGTGTACCTGACGTCAAATGCTGTGCAGTTTCGCAATAAATTAAAAACAAGGCCAATTAAACGAGAAATGTAATAAAAAATATTAGGTAGTCTTAAGTTTTATCGGATTTGAATAAATTCCATCTACAGGGCTATAGTTTACTTTAACTTAAACCATAACCCATCTCCTTCACACAGTTTCTACACCCATTCGACAAACATCTCGCGTAGGTACCTACAATTATTCTATTAGCTCAATTGTCTGTCTGTATGTCAGTTAAGTAGTTAATACTACGTAATAGGTTGTTAACAAGAGACCACAAGTAGTTTTGTTTGGTTTTTAATTACTTAATATTTGTTACTAGCAACCCGGCCCTGCTTCGCACGATTTTTACGACTTGACAAAACATGTAGGTTTCTATATTACATATAAGTTAAATATTAATGTATTATACATATAAACCATCCGGAATAAATTCTCTAAATGATGGTGAAAACGCATCAAAATCCGTTGTGCAGTTTAGAAGAACAACGCGCCGCACAGACGGACACGAACTGCGACTTTATTTTATAATAAGTATAGATGTGCACATGTCATTATTTTTGTTTGAACATGCTGGTCCTTAGGAACAATTAACTGGTCCCAGGAATAAAATGATCACTAGTCTTTAGCTACAGCTTTCATATTCACTGCTGTCTTTAACAATATTTCAATTGGCTGCAAAAGAAAATGTTCAAACATGAAAATCGGAAAATGTTCACAATATTTTTTAAAAACTATGCTCACTAATTGATTCTAGCTTAGGAATATACTGAAAAAGGAAATAAATTCCTGGAGACCTGACTCAGCCGTTACCATAATGTTCCTTATTAACCGACTTCAAAAAGGAGGAGGTTCTCAATTCGTCGGAACCTTTTTTTTTTTTTTATGTATGTTCCCCGATTACTCGAAGATGGCTGGACCGATTTGGATTTTTTTGTTTTATTCGAGAGGGTATACATCACAGTTGGTCCCATATAAAATTGATTAACTTTGCTTTGGTACCTAGTTTTTGAGTTAGCTTCAATAATACGTATTTTTTCCACACTTTTTATGGATGATGTTCTAGTTTGTTTTGCAGGTAGTGGTATTAGAATTTGTGTGGGGTAGGTACACAACTAAAAAGTGAAAAATAAAAACTTTTTTACAAAAAAATTTATCCGACTTCCAAAAACAACACTACAAAGTGAAAAATAACGTTAATTTCGGAAGTCGGTGGCAAAAAACGAAAATACATTTAACTAGACACCGACTTCCGAAATTAAAGTTATTTTTCACTTTGTAGTGTTGTTTTTGGAAGTCGGTTGTATTTTTTTTGTAAAAAAGTTTTTATTTATAAAGTTAAGAAACGTTTCAACGTCATAATAAAAAGTTAGGAAGACGGTAATTATTACCATAACTTAAAAAAACTAGGGGGGTTTTCTCATTATCACAAAGAAACGCGATTTCTTTTATCCCTTTTACTCGATAATAAGTGACCAGTGCCCATTTTCACCCTGCAAACATTCCCGTAGGTAACGTTAGGAAGTTGCGGTCGTCGGTAACTCTATCTCAGTTGCAAGGCTGTAGCAAGGTCACTGCCGGCGACCGGTCCAGCGCTGGCAGGAAGATAAAGATGCTGTCATTGTTCAGATCAAGTATTTAGAAAAATGAGCAAAGTATTTTGTTACAACGCGCTCTATTTTCCAGTTCCTGATGCAACTTTGCCTGTACTGTATGTAAATGAGTGGGCATTGATTTTCGATTCGTTTTAGTTTTAAACATTTAGGTACAGTGTTACGTGGGATATTTTAATTATTGCACTTTTTCATACATCGATAAATATTGTGTTTTTAAAATTCCTATAAAACCAAATGAATATGGTTAAATCATTTGGATTTACTTTATGTGTTATTTGACTGTCTACTGTTGTATTAAAACCGAAACGCGACTACTTACCTACTTGAAAATTATTTGATAGAAAAAAGTTCCAAAGTATATTCTATTTTCTGTTCTATACGATTATACGTAAACAGTTCCTTACTGTGCAGTAAAATTTGCTTTAAATCGAAGATATTTAATTATATACGTAAATTACTAAGCTAAACATTGATTTAAGCATAGCATTTTGTCATAAATCTACTTACATTTAAATTTAGTTCTGTTCTGCACCCTAATTGCGTAACACATTTTCGATCGGAGTTGGTTTCATTTTGAAACAAATTGCTAATCCATTGCTATGAAGCAAAAAAAAAAAATATTAAAAAAAAAAACATTGTCTGCTCGACAACGTAAATAACGCAATGAATGTTGTTGAATTGTCAAAATGAAACCAACTCCGATTGATAATGTGTTACGCAATTAGGGTGCCGCATGCCGGTGCGCGTGAGAGTCTTCTACCTCGCGTGTCAAACTAGACAGCCATAACGCCATTTCACTTACACACCGAGCTAAACCACTCTTAGCTGTATCCTCTTAATCCACTGTTTAGGTGTTTTCATCATGAAAAAACAGGTCAACATATTTAGTAGCATATTTTGACCATTAATTAGAATAAGAACGGATATTTTATGCTGAGGTTTCCCCCAGCCTTAAACTGACTAATAAGCAAACATTTCAATTCAAATCAACGTATTATCTCTTTTGCTAGGTTTCACATTATTTTTGCATCCATTGCGATCCACATTTCGGTAAAACTAGCTGACTTTTAAGTAAGACGAAGAGAGACGAGTGCCCGATGGAATTTCCCATCGACAAAAATTACAAACTTTCGTCCCCTATTGAACCCCTTTAGGGGATGAATTTTCAAAGATCCTACCTCAGAGCTCGCCTTCGTTATAAGAGGAAATCTTGTGCAAAATTTCATGCTCCTTGGCGCAGCGGCTGTGCGATGTCGGTCAGTGAATGAATGACTGATTTATTTTTTTTTAAGTAAATGTTATTTTTTTTGCTTTCAGCGCGTCCGAACCTTCACAACCTCTCTCGACGAGCTCGCGGGTCGCGTGCAAGCCGCCGAAGCCGCGCGCTCCTCATGGCGCGGGCCCGGCGACGCACGCGATGCGCGGGCGCAGCTCGACGCGGTCTCCCGCGCGCGCGCACAGCTGCCCCCTCTCAGGAGGCTGGCTGATGAACTGCACGCGCAAGCACAGCAGCTGGCGAGAGATAAAATCCAGCTGCCTGATCATTTGTTGGCGAGGCTTGATGATTTGAATACCAGGTAATTTTATAAGTTTTTACTGATGTCTGAATTCTACCACAATTCTCAGCTATTTTGTCAGCTTGTTCAATAAAAAGGCGAAAGCTTGTGAGTGTGTGTGTTTGTATGTTTGTTACTTCTTCACACCCAAACGGCTGGACCGATTTGGATGAAATTTGCCATTTAGATAGCTTATGCCCTGGATTAACACACAGGCTACTTTTTATCCCGGTCCACGCGGGTGAAACCGCAGCGCGCAGCTAGTAACAGATAAAAATGTCTGCGCGTGAGTAACGTATCTTGAAAACTTAGATAAGTCACGCAGGAATCGCTTACAACTTGGTACTAACGTTAATATTTGTATGTGAGGAATGTTAAACAGTGCTATAATACGATGATTGAAAGTCAATTAAATAGCTGTTTATATAAACAGCTCACACCCACACACACCTCTTAGCATTAATATTAATGCTAAGAGGTGTGTGTCAACATTGCCAACCTGCATTCTTATGGGTTTATGAGTATTCATGCGATGCTATCTATTGGCGGTAGGCAGGAGCGTCAAATGATACTCGGGACCTCCAGTAGAATCTAGTAGATCCTTATGTGCCTCACTATTGGCACGGAGATGGGGGTGACAGAAACCTCCTAGAACAGTATATACTGTTCTAGGAGGTTTCTCGAGCTGCTCCCGCGCATCGCGTGCGTCGCCGGGCCTGCGCCATGAGGAGCGCACGGCTTCAGCGGCTTGCACGCGACTCGCGAGCTCGTCGATAGACCCCTCCCTCCTGTACATACAGGAGGAAGGGGTAAACAGTTTATGGAGAGTAAACTACTCTCCTGTTTCTCTATCTGTACCTACATATGTATAGATACCTATACATAGGGAACCTGCTCGTTTTGCGATTCATTGTATAATACAAGAGCATTGATATTAGTTTAACCACCCCACTCTTAGGAACACCAAAGTTATAGACTAGGCAGCCTTTATAAAAAAAAACACACTGATTTCTAGGTCCATAAAGCAAACTTTTACGAAACTACGAAGCAATCCCAAACATCATCTTCCTGCCCTTATCCCATATTACTTGGGGTCGGCGCAACACGTTTTCTTCTTCCATTCTCCCCTGTCAACCGTCACGCTATCATTCACTCCCTTCTCTTTCATATCAAGCAATCCCAAACACTGAACCTAACACATCATCATCCATTTCATCTTCCAGGGTATCAGGCCTGGTGTCCGGTGGCGAGGAGCGCGTGCGCCAGCTCGCCGGTGTCGCGAGAGACGGCGGCGCGGGCGCAGCGCAGGGCTTCCTGGCTGGCTCTGTGGAGCAACCCTGGGAGAGAGCCGTCACTCCTGCTAATGTACCATATTATATCAAGTGAGTAGATTGAGTCTTTACCGTTGCTTAGATACCGTATGATAATTCTGAAGATATGTACGTACAGACAACAGCACATCAGAGGGTCAATTCCCGTATTTTTAACAACGTTCTGTTATAAATAATTTCTATCATCTACTTTAAAATTGCTGATTTGAGAATTCATGTACTATATAAAACTGCTCTCTATGCATAGCGTCGCAGTCAACCCACAAATTCTGTCCGGTACATATATTATTATTGTAATTTTGGTGTGCAAGTTTTAGTAAAATAAATTCAGTGTAGCAGAACTAGTGTTTTCATTGAAAAGGGCCCACGGAGCGCCATCCTAACATCAATCTCATCTCAGTCTCAATCTGTCAAAAATTGTATAACGTTTACCTACATTTTTGACATTTGATTGACGCTGGCATGAGATTACGCCTTGAATTTGAACGTTTTTAGGTACGAGAATTGGCTTTCTGGTTATATCAAACTGTCATTTTTCTCCAAATGATTTTAAAGCTTAATAACTTTTTTACAAAAAAATACAACCGACTTCCAAAAAAATACTACAAAGAGAAAAATAACTTTAATTTCGGAAGTCGGTGTCTTTGGATCTGTATTTTAGTTTTTGCCACCGACTTCCGAAATTAAAGTTATTTTTCTCTTTGTAGTATTTTTTGGAAGTCTGTTGTGTTTTTTTGTAAAAAGTTTTTTTTTTTTCACTTTTTAGTGGATCAGTCTGTAATTTAATCCAAGTTACAATAGCCTAATGTCAACTGCTCATCACCTTTTACAGAATATTGCTTTTCCCGATACAAGGACGTTAATTGTTGAGGAGTTCTCCCAGTAAGGAACCAGGAGAATTGGAACTGATGGTGAACTCACCATCAGCTCCTCTGCAACATATAATATGTATTGTGATGAGCATAAATTGCTTAGCAATAATCAAACCGCAACCCGTGAAATATGTATTATTGAGTAGTTCCCATGGCCATTTGTGGTCTTCCTCATCAGTTCCATTTCATCAAATGGTGCTTTCCGCGAGCAAACACACGAGTTACTATAAAAAATACCCAAATCGCTATAGATGTGCCTGTAAAATTTGTAGGTTCCCCTCGATTTCTCTGGGATGCCATCATCAGATCCTGGTTTCCTTGTCATAGTACCACCATTGGGATGTTTCCTTTCCAACAAAAAAAGAATCATCAAAATCAGTTCATAAACGATGAAGTTATCATAAAAAAAAAACATAAAAAAAAATATATATATCGGTCGAATTGAGAAACCTCCTTTTTTTGAAGTCGGTTCAAAATGTTGACGGTTAACTTAAAATCGAATGAGAAAATTGACAGTTTGTAGTAACTTGGCCTGCTGCTGTGTGTACATCCACGTTGTTTAGGTGTTGGTTCATAGATTAAATTCCTACTTAATTTATTTCCTTCTTTATTTAACACGGCTGTAGATGCAGTATATCTGTGTATTTACCACTAGCAAGCACCTAAAATGACATGCCCTGATTGATTTGTAACCTGATGGCGACGCTCAACTAACTTTTATTACTTTATGTAGTGTATTGTATCCTCCAAAAAAAAAAGTTAAATTTGGGAATCAAGATATTAGAGCGTCATCTTAGATGGGACTTTTCACCAGTCAATCGAAGAATGGGAGGTTACCGATAACCTCTATCCTCTATTCTTTATAACATAATAAACTGTAGAACCTAATGATGTAATTCGTTCCTCAGCCATGAACTGGAGACGACCCACTGGGACCACCCGAAGATGATCGACCTGATGAACTCTCTGGCTGATCTCAACGAGGTGCGCTTCTCCGCGTACAGGACCGCGCTCAAACTTAGGACGGTGCAGAAGGCGTTGTGCAGTAAGTACTTCTATATATTATGAAGATTTGTTTTTGTTCAATGAAGACCACAAGGGTCCGTAAAACACAGCCATTTGTGGACCTTGATCACGTCTGTTAGACTCTAATTATATTTTCCTTGATTCTGCATAACAAAATACCTAGGTATACACACAGAATACAACATTATTTTTGCTCTGAAACAAACCCTGAAGTCTTATACTGTTGGCTGGCGAAGTACTTTAAGAATCTTATACTTTTTAAATGTTGATGGATTGATTTATATCGGGCAGTTTTATTTTTCTTCAACCCGTATTGTCCACCGTTATCCACTTTTCTCTGTTACTTTTAGCAGTCTCTTAACCACATTAATTTGTCTTCCAGTGCACATGCTCCAGCTACCGGCCGCGTTGGAAGCGTTCGACGCTCACGGACTGCGCGCGCAGAACGATCGCCTCATCGACATACCTGACATGATTACTGTTCTTACTTCGTTATATGAGGTATGTATTACTGTAGCACTAATAGGAATGTATGTATTTACTCTTACATCTTCTGAAGAAAGTTTGAGTCGGATGCAGCAAAGTTTGTCATCAAGAATTTTTCCAAGACTGTTCTTCGGAAGCCTTTGTAGGTAATCCGAGAAATTGATAGAGAATGTGAGGGTTTCCCGTCAGACTAAAAATCTAAATAGAAAACAA
Organism: Cosmia pyralina; assembly: GCA_946251885.1. Classification (NCBI taxonomy): domain Eukaryota; kingdom Metazoa; phylum Arthropoda; class Insecta; order Lepidoptera; family Noctuidae; genus Cosmia; species Cosmia pyralina. The sequence goes on along the minus strand of OX276363.1, from coordinate 22,215,367 downwards.
AACCAGAAGGCCAATTTCCATACCATACCATACCCAAAACCCATACCAAAAACGCCATACCTAAAAACGTTAAAATTCAAGTCGCAATCTCATGCCAGCGACAATCAAATGTCTCATGCCAGCGACAATAAAAAAAAAGCTTGTAAAATGTAGGTAAACGCTATACAATTTTTGACAGTTTGAGACTAAGATGAGATTGCGAACATTGTTAAAAATACTGGAATTGCCCCTCAGATAAATTTTGTAGATGACAGATAACAAAATGAAATTAAAATCTTCTTAGGTATTAGGGCCTAGACAAAGTAATATTTTACTAGCGATGTCGCTAGTAGATACCTAAGCCATAAAAGCCACTACATGTATGGGGTTGACATAAGCCATCGAAATGTCACGTGATCCTGTCAATGTCACTTTGAAGCTAAAGCGATTGTTGAAATAGAGTTGCTCCGAAGCGAATGCCATTTGTCTAGGCTCTCTGGTCAAAAACATAACATAACCTGTATTCACCGAAGGAATATGCAGAGTGCACCCATACATTTATCTACCAAAAACATTTTTGCAGTTATTAGGAACTTACCACTAACACTTCCATCCCCCACCAGGTAATAGCAGCTGAGAACCCCAGCCTAGTGAACGTGCCGCTGTGCCTGGACTTGTCCATCAACTGGCTGCTCAACGTGTATGACAGTCAGAGGACCGGGCAGATCCGCGTGCTGAGCTTCAAGGTGGGGCTAGTGCTGCTATGCAAGGGGCATTTGGAGGAAAAGTATAGGTAAGCGAGGACATTAAGGTATCTTTAATGGAAAATTAAAAATTATAATTTCCGAAATGAATTTAACTTCCATAAGTAAATATAGGTAGTATTTATAGTTGTTGTTGTTTGTTTTTTTTATGTTTAAAATGCAAGGGGGTATCGTACCCATAGATTAAGATACATAAATGATAAATGATTTTATTTCTGTAAGGGCTAATTATTCAATAGGTTGATAACTTTTACCTGAAGAATAAATGTGACAGTTTGACATATTTTCCATACAAAAGCTGTCAAACCGCCATATTTATTTCTCTAATAAAAATTATCTGACTATTGAACAATCAGCCCTAAGTAGGTTTGAACAAACACTTTTAAACATTGAGGTTATAGCTTTTACACGTCAATCATATTTTTAAAAACTAGGAGGTCGGCGTTTCCTATCTGACTAGTCTGAGAAGAAAGGCCGAAACAAACCTAGATGTCACAATAATCTCTTATAAAGTCCAGGCCTAATCTTGGACAGCTCATGTGAACACCATATAGATTGGTGTCTGAAATGGTCTTTTGAGGAAAGAACCACACAGATTGAGTGGACGTGTCCACTCAGTGCACGCATTTGTCAGTAATCGCGTAGAGCTAACTGAGACAAGTAAAAAAAACAATAAAAACAATTCCACAAACAAACAATACAAAAACAAAAAAGGGAACGAACAATTGTAGGAGACGATGCCGATCCCGGATAAATAAAATAAAATAAAAAAACAAAAGCCTTGTAATAAAACCGGCCAAGTGCGAGTCGGACTCGCACACGAAGGGAAGGGGGAACATTTAAAAAAAAAACTAAACGGAGAATGTTTTTAATCTTAAATTTTAACAATTATTGCAAAGATAATTTTGTATTTCATTAACAAAGTTAACAAAGTTATTTTTACAGTTGCACGAAATCGCCCTTAATAAAACAAAATACCTTATGAATCGGCGTTTTTAGTACTTGTTGATACAGAAGTTTCGAATTCCTAACTTACTTCAAGAACAAGTTACTTTGTACAAAAATTATCTTAAAACTGACAACTTTTTCGGCCCCCTATTTCTTCATTTTTGAAGATAAAAAGTTCTAGACAATGACACCCATGCCATCATGCTAGAGTAAGACTTTTTTTTCAAAATTAGAAGTTTCAAGTATGGGGCCTTTAATTTTTTACTTTATTTTATTTTTTTATTATTTATTGTTATAGCCGTAATAGAAATACACAATCTGTGAACTTTTCAACTATCTACCTATAACGGTTCATCAGCCCTGTGACAGACAGACGGACGGACAGCGGAGGCTTAGTAATATAGTTCCGATACCATTATGAGCTAACAGTGTGATTGCAAAATATTCTTGATCGATAAATTGACAATAAAGTTTATTTTCCCAGGTATCTGTTCCGACTGATCGCAGACCCGTCGTGCAGAGCTGACCAAAGAAAACTCGGACTATTGCTGCACGACTGCATACAGGTACGAGTAATACTTATTCTGAAGATTTCTACAATTTACTATGACAATTCAATTTGAACCTTCATTTCAACAAAAAAAAAAACGAAACTTTTTTCTTGAAACTTACTTTTCTTCCTTCTTGCTTATCTACTAATGATTATGACGTCATTTTGTTCAGGTACCAAGACAACTGGGTGAGGTAGCAGCCTTTGGAGGATCAAACATCGAGCCTTCAGTGAGGAGCTGCTTCGAACAGGCTTCGGCTGCCACCAAAGAAGGCGTCAAGGGTGGCACTCTTGACAGGAAAGTCGGTAAGTACCTACCTATTTATAAACATTACAGTGGGACCCACCCACGTTTCGCCAGTTATGTTTTTGAGTCCCATGTAATAGGCGGCGAGCCTATTTCCATCAACCGGGCACAAATCCAGACTCCGGACTGCTACTGAGAAACTCCTGATAGACAAAGACAAAGACAAAGACATTTATTCGTCGGATATGGTAGCAACAAAGTTGGTATATAAAATAATTGTGTTCAGGACACATCCGCCGCTAAAAGCGGCATACGAATATTTACAATAATATGTGTACGTGGGCATAAAACCCAACTTAGAAACTACATACCTATACTCTATAAAACAATATAGAACACTTAAAACTATAGACATAGAGACACATTAATTATTATTCTCGGGTACCTATAACCTACAATATAAAATAAAATAAACAATAAAAACACAACAATAACTTAGAAAAACCACCTAACAACAACCTAATTATAAATCTAAATAAATCTAATTTAACCCGTATAATAAAAAAAATCTTTTATAGTATAAAAGTTATTTTGACTAAGCCATGTTTTTAGTTCTTTTAGAAATTTCTTTTTAGAAAATCCCAATAACACTTTACCCGATCTAGGAATCGAGCTCAAGACCTCATGCTCAGCAGTAGTGCTTGCGACCACTGGACCAGCGAGGCAGTCGACACCATAGCCCGTCAGCTGTCGCGGCCATTGTGCTTTTATGATTTTTAGATCCTGAAGGATTCGCACATATGGCGGGAATCGGTCGAGGTCAAAAGCGCAACTGTCGCGAGAAAATAGCTTTTGAATCTTGCAAAACTTTAAGGGTGACTGACAACAAAATCTACTCACAATAAGAAAACTAATATTCTCCTTCCTCTTCAGTTAACCTTCCAGAAAAAGAAAAGGAAAAAGAAGAACCACTAAACAAAGACAAAACCCTTGAACGCGACGCGGATGGACAGCTTCAGTTCATAGAAGCGTTCCACTTCCTCCAGTGGCTGCAGAAAGAGCCACAGTCCATGGTGTGGCTGCCCGTGCTGCATCGCCTGGCTGCTGCTGAGACTGCTAAGCACCAGGCCAAGTGCAATATCTGCAAGGAGTACCCGATTATTGGGTTCAGGTGAGTCTTCTGAAGAGATTTCTGACATTGAAATCTCAAATTGCAACGTGATTCCCAGGTTTTTTCTGAAAAAAGTGATTTTTTTGTCTGAAAATTTACGTTGAATAAACCCAGTTTCTAAAATTATTATTTAGCCACCGTGTGTTGTGAAAACTGTTACCTACGGCTACCACATTGATATCCATCTGTTTTTCACGTTTTGACGTACGAAACTTTCGGCATTGAACGACTGTTTACGGCCAACAGCCTCATTCCGTCTCATGACAAAACGAGTTCTAACTTTGGTCCAAGCAAAGCCAAACCAACCAACCAATAACCAACCAAGACGACCAGGTTTGGCAACCTTCGAGCTAGTTATTGTATTTTGATCTAAAGATCAAAATAAGTTCCGAACCAGTAAAGTTCTTAATACACTTAAAACGGAAAACGACGTTAAAACGTCAGTTTTTGGTATATTACTTATGAATGTCGATGGCTTTATGAGTAGGGGAAGACCAAAGAAACGATGCATGGACTGCGTGAAAGATGACATGGCTTAAATGGGAGAAGTATAGAAAAAAGGAATATGTTGCGCTGACCTCAAATAGATTGGGATAAGAGCAGGAAAATGATGATGATGATGATGATGTCGAACAAATTTCGAGATTCAAAAATGACTCCATGATTTAAACATGGGTCTAAAGGATCCCGAAACGATTGCCAATTTTTACGTGATTGATACCACATTGATGCGCAAATTGATCGTCTACCAAATGTAATTGAAGCGGTTGACAATATTTACTACATTAGAAATTGATGGCAATTGATCAATTACGATTGATCGTTTCGGGGACCCCTTAGAGCCTTTTCAAAACTTTTGAATTATGATGATTATGAACTGCCTGTCGTGAAATTATAAACTCTCTCTCTGTTTTAGATACCGCTGCCTGAAATGCTTCAACTTCGACATGTGCCAGAAGTGCTTCTTCAACGGCCGCAAAGCTAAGAACCACAAGTTGACACATCCCATGCAGGAGTACTGCACCGCTGTAAGCTACCAATATTTCTTTATTATTTACTTCATTTGCTAATAGGTGCTATTCTGAAATTGTTTCATTTACTTTAGATTTGAGAATTTTGGAAATTACATTTTGGGCCTTCTTAGAATTTTTTACAACAGCACAATTTGTAGACCCGTCCCTGTGTCCTAACCGAACTGTCACGCGAATACCCGATTACGCGATGCATAACGACGTACCTACGACGGCGATAGGCGACTTGATTGATCGCGCAAGTATGTTATAAGTATTCATAAAGGAGCGCGATGTCCGCGTACTCGTGCGACAATCGCTTTTGGATAGGACGCGCCGGCTGACGTCACGGTGCGCGTACGCATGACTGTACGATGGACTGTTTTTTTGTGTAGAGCCGAAAAACCACAACTTTTTTTCAAATGAAAATGATTGTTTACTTGCAGACAACATCAGGCGAAGATGTGCGCGACTTCACCCGCGCGTTACGCAATAAGTTCAAGTCAGCTCGCTACTTCAAGAAGCACCCCCGAGTCGGCTACCTGCCCGTGCAAACAGTGCTTGAAGGTACGATAACTCTCATCAGCTGTGCACTACCTACAGCTACCTATCTACTTACTCAAAGACTGCCATAGGGAACGATTCTAAGTCCAGTTTAATTTTTTTCAGTTCCCTCAGATTTAGATGCCTACGTACAAATCATAGTTGATTCTAGAGCGGGCTGCTCTTGTTCCCATAGCCTTTGCCCAAAAAGATCAAGCTACTGAGTATACTCTCTATTGGTTTCTGAGGATAGCCCCGAGCAGAATCCATTGAAAACACAAAATGTTTTTGTTTAGATGAAATAAATTAAAAAATTACAATCTTGCTCAATTTCCAGGTGATGCCTTGGAGTCTCCAGCACCATCACCTCAACACGGCAGCGCTTCAGGCTCCGCCCTGGGAGGCGACGACATGCACTCGCGCCTCGAGCTCTATGCCACCAGACTGGCGCAGGTCGAGCTGGGGGCTAAGCCAGGAGATACTCCTGACAGGTTTGTATACCTGCCGCAATATGTTTACACCCATACTTAAGAGACATTATTTTTGTAGCTTTCAATTTACTACAACTTGTGCCTCATTAGTTTTCGTAAAGTTCATCAAGTAAGTTTTCGTAGTGTACTATTTTTAAAACTCTATGCCCCCCTCCCCCCCACCCCCCACCCTAACCCTAAGTTTCCCCATTTTTCAAAATCACTTAAGCAACTAAAAGTTTATGTATCTATCCACAGTGACGAAGAACATCAACTGATTGCCCAATACTGCGCATCACTGAACGGTGGTGGTGAAGCTGATGACGCACCACGTTCACCCGTGCAGGTTGTGTCCATCATACATCGTGAACAGAGACATGAACTGGAGGCTATGATCAGGTATAACGTCGAAATCACCATTACCATCAAAAACCAATTAAACATAATCAGCAATGACTATTCTTTGTTATTAGCTGTAAGTTTTACTAACAAAATAAATAGTAGGTATAATACTGTAGATATTGCATACTGTTGGTATTGCATAGTTTATTAGTCAAAATCCGGAATAATAACGATCACTCTGCCAAAAAGGGAACGTCTAACACGAAAAATAATAATTTAATAGTAAAAACAGCAAACGTACTTGCCAGGTAGATGATTAATTCTAATAACCCGAACTAGAAAATTTTGTCAAGTATAAGCAAACTCACCGAACCTTATTCACATTACAGGGAGCTGGAAGAAGAGAATGCCAGCCTGCAAGCTGAATACGAACGTCTGAAGGCGAAGCAGACCCCAGGTTCTACTCCTGAGGAACAACACGGTGTCAATGATAACAGGAACGCTCCTGTAGACCAGGTAAATATTCCTAGAACTGTAAGGTTTTATCTAAAGGACCTTAAAGTTTAAAATGCTTTGCAGGAATCAAAGATAAAATTACAATCGTGACGTTTAAGGTATTGCCGAAACTGGAGAAGAAGTTGAAAATTGCGAAACCGATAACTGATGTGCCACTTATGTTTTAAAAGAAGTCTTCAATTAGAAGAAAACTTCAACGTTTACAGTAAAGTTCTGTGTTAGTAAATTACCCCAAGAAAACATTAGTTAGTAAAATAACGTAGTTAATCAGATATAGCCACATCAAAATATACATATAATATTTTAACACACACGAAAAGCAGAAATTATGCTTATAGCACCAAAAACCATGTCAATAACGGCTATCATTTTTATTACCTACCAATAATGTCTATTGCACTTATAAAATATTTGTAATCGACCTTTCTTTACTGTGGCTAACCGTAAATTTCACAGAAGGAACGAACCCAAATTGCTAATCTAAACGCTAGAAAACAACTCGGCAATCGCACATGCAACTTTCAAAGATAAACATGGTCAAAAAAACAACATTTAACCAAAACGGATTGCTTCAGGACATGATGGCAGAGGCCCGTCTGCTGCGACAGCATAAGGGTCGTCTGGAGGCGCGCATGCAGATCCTCGAGGAACATAACCGACAGCTTGAGGCGCAGTTGCAGAGATTGAGGAGACTACTCGATGAGGTATAGTGTACAAATGTAAAGAAGAAAAAACGTACAATTAAGTGAAGAATGAAATGATTAACGAATGAATCAATTAGTACGTTTTTTACAGGACATATTCAATTTATTTTAGAGCAACAATAACTATCATCATAGCAGGGATATTTTATTTTCCTTTTTTAGAGACTGCGAGGTCTGGTTTTGTCAGACCTCGCAGTCTCTAACCCTTAAACGTGTACGAATTTATTTATTTAATAATAACGATTAACAACTTCACTAATTACTATAATATTGGACACCATTTAAAACAGCAGAGAGGAAAAAAATAAAGACACGAAATAGCATACAAAAATGAAATTCAGCCCCAAATTTTGAATGTAGAAAATGACGTTTGAATATAATTTTACGGATTTTCTTTCACATTCCAGCCTGCCCAAGGTTCTCCACCAGCTCGCACTGGCACACTTCAAACTCGCTCTGTGACCGCTTCACAGCTCGCTACGGATTCGCCGGCGAAAATGCACAATGGATTATACCACGAGTCGCAAACTAGTAAGTATCCACATCTTCCCCCAAGACTGATTGAGCCCTTTGATAGAGTTTACATTATAGTTGTCCGTACTAAAAGTAAGAAGATCCATAATATAAGAATCTTTATCGAAATAAGCTTATAAAATAGTAAGACCAGTCCTATTACGCGACGAAGACCACCCCAGGACCAAAAAAACAACATGATAAGTTTTGGTGTTCCTCAAGGCACCATTCTATGTCCTGTCGTAGTATTTTAGTAGGGGTTCCTCAGGGTACCAACATAGGTCCCATATAGCCTGTCCCCTAACATGCGTGTGTACGTCAGACGGCGGCACGCGCTGGGCGGGTGCGGAGCGCGAGGCGCTGGAGCGGCCGCCACCGCCACCGCACGCCGTGCACTCGCTCATGCACTGCGCAGGTACACGTGTGCCGCGACGTCTGAACGTAGCGTAGCGTCGTCCTGAGTTTCCAATTTACCAAAAAAAATAAAAAAAATAAAAAAAAAGAAAAAAAAGTTCAATACCTTCTTAGTAAAATCCCGTTTACCCTGCAAATTCAATATGATTAAAACCGTTTTCAATGGTAGTCAATCATTTTGAACGCGTAATGCAATGTTATGTGTTTCATGTGGAAATAACGTCAATTGGGAACAAGGATTTGAATAGAGTTTTGCTTTCGTAGCACTGTTGGCTCCAGATTTCAACTTTTGTAGCAGCTATTGATTGATTGTATTGCTAATTTTTACCTTCACACGTGGATTTGGTGCAGCCATCACGTTAGCAATGCAAAATGGATTCCATCCTCCTGCACTGAAGACGCTTTATTACTAGTTTCTAGAACTGTCTTAAATTCACAGATGTTTTTCTTAGACTTCTTTGATTGTGTTTTCAGTTTTTTTTTTTTTTTTTGATATTTCGCTGCTAATTTGTTTTTCTTTCGTCGTCGTTTGTAGGTTGTTGCATGGTTTTGAGTGATGCATGATTAATGTCGTCGTTTTAGCAATAATATTTAATATTCACGGTTTTTTCTGTTTTCTGCAAACCTAACAGGACGTATACCTTGAGGTAATAATTATTTGATGTTGTTACGTGAACCTTATTTCGTTATACATTACGACATATTAAACCAAGGGCCTATTTCACGATGTCCGAATAGCCACTACTCACCGAATAAATACAAAAATGGAACAGAATTTGTATGAAATTATCTGCCAAGTAAGTTAATAGGAACTTAATACGTGGTGAAACAGACTCTAAGATCCATTAAAAATAACCACGTGGAAAGATTTTCAGGATGGAAACCATCAATTAATTCGACACTACCTAAGAAAACTATATCACAACAATTAACCAAGTAATCGATAACCAAAAAAAATATTAACATTCCTGGCATTACGTATGACCAACGATGATTCTAAATAACATTTTCAATTTCCAGATGACCTAGGCCGCGCCGTCGAAGAACTAGTGTCTGTAATGACGGAGGACACGCAAAACCCAACATCGAACTCTCCTCCGCAGTACACCAACGGGAAACCCCCCACCAAAGAGTAGCCCTCATGTGACTTCACACGCGCGTATGGTGCTGCCATCCAGCGGAGCCAACCGGCAACCGCCACCTTCTCTATGATACCTTCGAAATAGCAACACTGTCGAGCAATACCAAAGAGAACGCTTTAAATTTCTATCCTTGCTAAACATCGAAGTATTATAAAAATTGTACAGTATTCCTACTAATTTTCGACTCATCACTAACAATACCCTGCACGTGCTGTTTCTACCTTATTATACATAAGCTCTAACATTCCACACATTTTCTAATCGAGGCTTCGCGGGGAAAGATACTAAAAAGTAGAAGCCTGCAAGGAACCGGCTATATAGAACTAACGATGATTTTATCTAGATTTAGTTCCCTGTAGCGTCGTTTTCGAAACGATAGTCGTATGCAACGCTTATTGTATTAATAAGGGCATGCCATTGTTGCAGTACGTATCGTGATTGAGTCGCTTTCTTTTCTACCGTATTTTTTTAGAATTCTTGTAGGCAACCCTGACAGAATTTCTACTATTTTTGTTTTTCCCCTCCGTAACCCCGACAGTGTTGCTAGAACGAAACGATCCAACGAAAAAGACACTGTAACGAGCATTTATACATTATATATTTAACAAAAACATGTACCAAATTTGTGGATACTTGATATTTTAATCGTTTAAGTACATATCTTGTTAGTACAATCTCCATTATATATCATATCACTTCTTGTATACTTCCATATCATTTTGCTGTGTAAAATACAGGCATATATATATCACGTGAAACGAAACTGAGGCGACATGGTCACCGACTAATCGGTGGTCTATATTATTTACAAGACAGCTCGATTGGTTTGACCACATTTTTACCATATCAACGAGTAAAATATTCTACTGAAACCATATCCATCTTTTTCTATAATTATACAGAGAGCAAACAGATTTTAACGAACTACTACAATAGTAGGAATTTTGAAATGTGGTCACACTGAACGTTATAAGCTGAAAGCTTTAATAGGATCACAATTAGCTTTAAAACCACAACTGTGACATATTTTGATAAATAATGCAACACACTGGATGCAAACCTCCATGTTTTTACCGCGCAACCACTGAAAGGGCCTAAGTTTTAGTGGAAATGTATTGTTATATAGATTGACCTCTCCGATTTTCAAAAATATATGCCATAAGTCTGGTATGGCCGTAGTTAAAATGGATTCGTTAATAATTTTGCGAGTAGTATTTAGATGTAGCCAAAATGATATCGAGCATGTTATTTATATGCATATTTGTGTAAGTTAAACATTTATCGAGTTATCAAAAAAATGTATCGTTAGATGATGAAAAATAATAATCGAAGTGCTTCTATGCAGAGTAGTGGCAGTTTCCTTTCCTTCACTGTTAGATCTTGGTGAATCGCGAGTGTTGAGTCGTGCGATTGAAGAATCGCAACAAACAGATGAGCTAACAAACTTCACCTTGACGAAAGTTCGTGCGATTATTTAATCGCGTTCAATAATCGCGGTGCGCGCTAGATAGTACTGTCGGACTGTAGGGACTCTTCTTAGGAACTAAAAACATGTATCCAAAACTTTTTCACTATTACAAAAGGCAAAATGACACGTTTTTCGATTAAGCTAATTTGGGATGCGACGATTTTTATGTCGCATGCTGATGTATCTCGATTTGTACCGTGTGTCTACTAGTGCCGATGTATCTCGATATGTACTGTGTGTCTACTAGTAAGATGCTGCCTACCTTTTTTAGATAAGGATATATTGGAGAGACTTTTATACGATCGTTAAATAATCCTGTTGAAGCTAACTTTAAATTAAGAACTTCGGATCTAACCATATCATGGTTTATTTTATTTTTTTCCGTCGCAGCCGTGTTCAGAAATTTCGAAGTTCCAGCAGTTTTAACGTTGGCAACATTTCGAAATTTTGGCGCACCCGCGACTGTTACTTAAATTCTTATTAATTTCGCTAATATAGTATATAAGAAAAAGCACAATCTTTATTATAATTTTTAACGAAAATAAAAATTTACACTAATATATTGTTAATAATTTTATTTTTGTTTATTGTGTAGTACGGTAGTTTTCTGTTTACGAAATTTAATTATTATTTTAATATTGGCAACCTTACGAAATGTACTACTTCCGCATTTATTTGTATATTTTACTGTGTTTATGTTTTTAGAAGTTAAACACAAATAAACATTCAACATAGTATTCTGTCGTTTCTTTTTATATGAATCATAACCGCCCATTTTCCCTTACAAAAAACAAAAAGTACCATGAACACAAGCGAAATAGTGGCAAAAGCTCAACGGATAAAGCTGCAACCCAATTTGTAGAGCCACACACACACACACACGTACTGTCACGAGCTGTATTAAAATTCAAAATTCTTTTATTTGGGACAACTTAGGATTAGTAACTTTATGAATAAAACCAAGTTAACGAGTCATGTACCTACGAGGCACTTCATGCGGAGCTCCACGCGGACACGCGGCGCGGCGCGGCGCTGCGGACTTCCAAAATTTTGTGAAATCTTTATCGGCTCTTTGTTTAGCTACTACGTCCATTCTATTTTTTTTTTAAATTACCGGGACTCGCACATTTGGTCGTAAGTGGGACCAGTACTTGGTCTACCCAGAACCATCCAGTTTTGGTATTTTAGTCTAGCCTCGTGTTCTCTCACATGTTCATTCCAGCTGCACACACGCCTGTTACGTCGTTTACGTCTCACATTGTTTTTTGATTGTGCAGACGCATCGCTTAACACATCAACGAATGCCTTATACATTTTATCTTTAACTAACTTATGATCATATAGATTACAAGGCCCAAAACTACAAGTTTCAAATTCTGTGGGGAAATCAATGTCTCGCAAGCCCTTACTACATAAATCTCGATATTTACTCACTTGTGCCTCATCTCTTTCCCCCCAGATTACATCACAGCGCGATGTATTTTGAATCGCGACACTAGGACTAATTGAACCCAAATTGCACTCTACAGGGTTACTGGTACTTCGACGTATATCCGTCAGGGGCTGATAAGGGGGCCAAAATGCAACAAATTAAACCCCCCATATGTATGGCCGAAATTCAATAGTTTTCGAGATATTTGATTTTTAAGAGTTTTTCGATATTTACCCAAAATTTGACATTTAATTCCAAATTTAAAAAAAAAATACATATTTGAATGGGTATCATTAAAAATGATGTTGTAGCTGGCACTTTAATTAAGCTACTGACATAATTAAAACTACTTAATTTAACAAAATAATTAAAATAATGAGCGATTTAAGAATAATATCTTATTAATATTTTCATTTTACGCTTCAAAAATGTTGTCTCGTCACAAAAATTACTATGACATTAATCGTACAAATAACTAAAACAACTTGCCTATTCTGAAAGCTTTCCAAAAAGGTATAAAAGTCAATTTTAAAATACATAATTCGTGGCATGGCATGTGTTTGAACCGGCGCGTCGGCGCGCGGTGCGGGGAGAGAAATCATCTGTGCTTTTAGTTTATGATCCTCGCTAAAACAACCGATTTTACTGGCGAAATTCTTCGTGATGGGGCGGGGTGTGCGGGCGGGAGAGTATACGGCGTCTGCTGCGCTCGCGTCGCCTTCCTTAGTAAGTTTCGACTCTATGCCGAAAGAGAGCACGTGTGTTGTTATCTTGCTACTAACCAATCTCTCATCGCGTTAATTTGTTATCGATCATTATTGTTAATTCTTGTTTCTCTTGTTATTCTTTTTGTTATCATTGTTATTTCGGATAACATGGCTTCGTATTCTAATAACGAATACGCAGACATAATGTTTTGTTATGGTTTTGCCGATGGAAACGCAGCTGCGGCTCGGCGAGAATACCAACGCTGCTTTCCCGATCGTCGACTTCCCCACGTTACTGTTTTCGGGAGCATCTATCGACGATTGTCTGAAACTGACAGTGTTCAGAGAGCACAAGTCAACGCTGGCAGACCTCGACGGTACACGGCTGGCGAAGAGGACACCATTCTTCAGTGTTTTATTGATGACCCAAACATCTCAAAGAACATTGTTGCAAGACAGCTCGGTATGTCCCAGTGGAAAGTGTGGTCGGTAGTACATCTATCAGGTAGACACCGATACCATTATCAAACTGTCCAAACATTGCACGAGGGAGATCCTGCCAGGCGACTCGAATTTTCTCGGTTTATGTTAAATGCTGACGCTGACCAGGAACATTTCCTAAGAAATATTTTGTGGACTGACGAGTCAGTTTGACCGGGATAGTATAACGAATTACGATAACTTACATTTTTGGGCACCTAAAGTAGGCAGGAATCCAAAAAAACTAAAAGAAACTGCGTTGCAAATGAGATTTTCTCTGAACGTATGGATGGGTGTCCTTGATAATTATTTGTTGGGCCCTCATTTCTTGCCCCAAAATTTGAACGGCGAAAATTACGAGCAGTTTTTTAAGAAACAACCTAGACGATTTGTTGGCGGATGTTCCCGAAGAAATAACAAACAACCTCGTGTTTCAACATGATGGTTGCCCAGCACATTACCGGATTACTGTCCGACAGTGGCTAGCCGAGAGATATCCAAACCGATGGATTGGGAGGGGAGGGCCAATTCCGTGGCTAGCACGAAGGCCTGATATCACACCACTTGATTTTTACGTTTAGGGTCATATGAAGGAATTAGTTTATGTGACCCCAATAAATTCAGTCGAAGAACTTCGACAGCGAATAATAAACGCGGCGCAACAGATGAGAACAAAGTTCACATCAAGAGTGACGAAAACCGAAGTTAGGAAGAGAATTCGATCCTGCATTCGTAATCGAGGGGCTCATTTTGAACAAGATGTGTAAAAATTTTTATAAAATTTGACGTAAATTTTTTAATGCATTTTATTTCATACAAATACAAATGACCCTTTCTCTCCCCGCGCCGATTCAAACACATGCCATGCCACGAATTATGTATTTAAAAATTGACTTTTATACCTTTTTGGAAAGCTTACAGAATAGGCAAGTTGTTTTAGTTATTTGTACGATTAATGTCATAGAAATGTTTGTGACGAGACAACATTTTTGAAGCGTAAAATGAAAATATTCGTAAGATATTATTCTTATATCGCTCATTATTTTAATTATTTTGTTAAATTAAGCAGTTTTAATTATGTCCATAGCTTAATTAAAGTGCCAGCTACAACATCATTTTTAATGGTACCCATTCAAATATGTATTTTTTTTTATTTGGAATTAAATGTCAAATTTTGGGTAAATATCGAAAACCTTAAAATTCAAATATCTCGAAAACTATTGAATTTCGGCCATACATATGTGGGGTTTAATTTGTTGCATTTTGGCCCCCTTATCAGCCCCTAACGGATATACGTCGAATTACCAGTAACCCTGTATAAATAAGTATAGGCAGATGATCACAAACAAAAAAATCCTCAATTATTCCAACGTTAGTTGACTGTAGATTGCCAGGCCGCTTGTGAGACAATACAATGGTCCAACCAACTGCCCCTACAATGAAACGTGTCAAAGTAAGTAAACGTGTTCCGACTCATTCCCCAAAAATTCAATGTCTGCGCACACCCAAGATCTGTCCGTGCAAAAGCTATTAAGCTCAGTAAAGAATAATTGGCCAGGTTGCGCATTTAAGTCTCTTAAAATAATAACAGTTTGAACATCACTACCTTCTTCAATTGAACTGATTTCACTCAGAATATCTGTGAAAATAGGTAAGTTTTCTCTCGCTTTTACTGGCATGTATACACAAAGGACTAGTATGGAGCGACCACCTATAGTAGCTTTGGTAGCTAACAGTCTGTCACTGTTGCAATTTATAACAGAAACACTATCAAAAATGCCCTTTCGCCATAGTATGGCCACACCGCCATATGGTCTAGCGACCAGTAATACGCCGGTGTCTACTGAACTCTTACCCATGTACTCAAAATCAGGAGATACAGTCCCTAACAGTGGCAGGTCGTGATTAAGTAACCACGTCTCCTGTAGTGACGTCTCCTGTAGTGCTATTCTGTAAATATCTCACCGTGAAAACATGAGTGAAGTGATCTTAAAGTGAGCTGTCAATAGTGTCAACCCCTGGCATCAGGTGGAATGACGGCTCACTTCACGCTCACTTCACCTGAGTTATCACAGTGAGATGTTTACAGAATAGCACTACTGGAGACAAGACTACATTCGCCGTTTCACATAATTTTCTCACATCATCTAAGGAAGTTTTAAAATTTTTACAATTAAAACTAATGAATTTACAATTATTTTACGTATTACTATGAACAGCTCGGCAATGCAATAATATTCTACTTCGTATGTAATTTCATATGTGATCATTTGTGAAAAGCATAAAAAGTGGCAGCACAAATAATATGTAACATGAAAGTGGCAGCACAAATATGTGACACCAAACCAACGCCAAAACTAGGTATCTGACGATACAAGCGACGCCAAAATATAGGTGCTGATGCTACAAAAAGATGTGTCACCTACTCAGTTGATGAAATTCAGAAGAACGTGATGCCTCGTTGTGATAAAAAATAATGAAGTTATTAAGTAACTAAGCTTGGTGGGCCAATAGGAATACTAGTAAGTAGTAACTTATGAATGAGTCGTGTTCTCAGGGGATTGATGAAGATAAAAAGACGTACCTTCGACGTTTTGCCCGTATAAACCTTTATTTAGTTAACAACCATTATAATTAAATTAAACTTCATACACTAACTTACATTATTAGTCAATTGAAATTTGCACCGTTATAATATTAATATGAATAAAATGCATATACGTAGACATTACTACTACATTGTTTAACATGGGTACTTAATACATATCTTTTAGAAGGCAAAGGCATCCTGTGAAAAAGGAATTATCATTTATTATTTAAATAATTATATGCCCAATGTAGAGGACATTAAGGCTACTTGTCCACTGAAGCGGAGAAGAGAGGAGTGGAGCGGAGCTGTGCCAGTATTAACCAATAGAATCTCAATTCCGCTCCAGAGTTTAATTTCTATTGGTTAATATTTATTCGTTTCTCCAATCCGCAGCTTCGCTCCGCTTCAATGGACAGGCAGCCTTAAAGGCCGATTGTAAAGCTAAGCGCACATTACAGCCGCACCAGGCCGTAACGCATCGCAATACAATACAACAAGCGCGGCGCGGTCCGCCTGCGTGCGATGGTTCATACACACTGTACGAGTGACGTCAGAAGATTTTTGCAATGCGGTGTGGCCCGCCCTAATCTGCCAGCTTTACCCCGCCACCTAAACAAAAGCGATAGTCGCGCGAGTATGCGATCGTTTGTATGGAATTTGACGTACTATCGACAAAACACCTATTCTTGAAGAAACCATGCCCTTATATGGTCTTGTTTTCGTCCACCAATAGAAAGTCGAAACGGCACAAAACATTTTCGCTGCCTGAGATATAAAAAAAGCAACGTTATATCGTTTTGTGACTGAGATAATTATGCACAATTAGCCTATAATATTCGCAGTACTGGGGCACAGGCCTCCTCTCTTCGAGAGTAAGTGGGCTGTAATCCACCACGCGGGCCCAGTGCGGGTTGGTGATAGGCATATGTCTTCGGATTTTTTGATTCTTGGAGGACGTTTCCTAACGATGTTTTCCTTCACCGTTTTGAGAGCAGTGGTGATGAAATTATTTACACAAAGTAAAGCGTCTGCCTGGGTTCGAACCCACGACCAACGACCGACCGCCTCGTAAGTCGGTTCCACATTACCACTGGGCCACCATGCACTGCTCTAACAATTATTATCTATTGTGAATTTACGGGATTTTAAATCATATTAGAATAGTTATCGAAACTTAATCATCTAAAGACCATGGCCGTTGCAAAACAGCCGAAACGTCGAGGTGAATAAGGATTAAAACATGTTAATTACATGTTCTGATTTTTTTTTAAGTCCCGATTACCATTCTAATGTCGTAAGATCATAATTTATCAAATTTTATTTTCAAAAGTAGGTAATTAAATCTTAATGCACACACAACACACCACTTGTAGTTTTCATGAGATATCGGTTCCGAAAGAAGCAAATATTATGGTTTTACTAATTCGCCACTGCAATCTCACAAGTCACAATAGTGTAAAATGGTATTACATCTGTCAGTTATAAAACACGGTGCGGTGCGCTTTGAGCAAACAATGGACAACATTAAGGGTGCGTTTCCACTGACGCGGAGCTGGGCGGAGCGGAGCGGAGACGTGCAGGAATCGACAATTCATAATGGTTGAAATCATCAATCAGCTCTTGTCTCGTCTGTGATTGGAAGATTCCTGCACGTCTCCGCTCCGCTTCGCCTAGCTCCGCGTCAGTGGAAACGCACCCTACGGGCGGGGCTTGTACAATCAGCTTGCAAGCAAAATTGTTTCAAAATTGGACAGGGCTGGCGTTTGTCGATAGTACAAATTATGTCATATTCGTAAGAGAGAGACGAACGTGTTCTCGTGCGACCATCGCTTTTGGTTGGGACGTGGCAGTGGAATGCAATACACGAAATTAAAAGAGGCAAGGCACCCAATGTTTAGTGAATGCATGACCAATCCATAAGATTTGTTCTGTCTAGCTAGACCATCATTGCTGTTATAGGTTACAAAAAAACCTTTTTTCCGGTGAATTCATTAAAGAGCACTTCATTACCAAAACAATACTTATAATTTTCAAGCAAACAGCTTAAAGGCACATTTATTTTTAATTAATTATTAAACAATTTCACATAAATAATTCTTCAGTCATGAATAGGAACAACCTACTATTAACATTATATTCATTTTTAAAATATTTGCATAATGTAATATGCAGGTAAAAAATACCATATTTTTACTTGTGGTGGGTAATGTAACAGTATGCTTATGTAATATCTCTGCATGCTATCTATCTAAAATATAATTAATTATATCATTATCTGCCTAGCCTTTTCCCAACTATGTTGGGGTCAGCTTTCAGTCAAATCGGATTGCAGCTGAATACATGGAGCGACTGCCTATCTGACCTCCACACGGCCAAACCCCAGTTACTGGGTAACACAATACCCCTTGGTAAGACTGGTGGTCAGACTGGGGCTTCTGACGACCCATAACGACAGCCAAAGAATCACAAATGACAGCTGGGATCAACGGCTTAACGTGCTTTCCCAGGCGGCACTGAGGGGACTTGATATGTAAAGATGGTCACCCATCCCCGGCCAACCGCGGCAAGCATAGCTTCACCATATCGATCGACCCGTGCGGCTGTTATTACATAGCCACAAGCACCCCCTCCAAAAAAAAAATTTATTATACTACATAGTTAAAGTTAATCGAGTAAAAGAGGAGCTCGTGGCTACGTAATAACAGCCGCACGGGTCGATCCATCAGGTTAAGCTACGCTTGCCGGGGTTGGTCCGTGGATGGGTGACCATCTTTACATACCGAGACTCTTCCGTGCCTCGAAAAGCACGTTAAGCCGTTGGTCCCGGCTGTCATTCGTGGATCTTTGACAGTCGTTACGGGTCGTCAGAAGCCCGAAAGTCTGACAACCAGTCTTACCAAGGAGTGTCGTTCCCAGTTACTTGGTTGTGGAGGTCAGATAGGCAGTTACTCCATATAAATTACTGGTAGTCAGCTGCATCCGGTTAGACTGCAAGCCGACCCCGACATAGTTGGGAATAGGCTAGGCAGATTGACATAGTTAAAGTTAATCGATTTTGCAGTGTGCTAATTATCCATTAGATAAAGTATCAAGTGTTTGATAAACATTTTTGTCATTCTAGGTTAGTTACAGTTTTGTATCTAAAGGCATTTGTCCACCGCAGCCGTTACCGGAACGCTACAGAGTAACGAAATTATTCAAAACGAATGTGACGTCCCGGTGACAGTGATCGTGTGTCCACAGCAACCGAATTCTACGTGATAGATAAAACAAAAACCGGGCGAACGGCGCCGTGCGACGGCAATGTGTGGACAAGATCAAACGTGTTTTGTAATCCCTACACAATCTCGGGCCGAGTTCTAGCGACCGAGTCAAACTACTTCGTGAATTCGGCGGCCGGGATGACGGCACTTGGGTGGCGGAGGTACGGTGGACACGGCGATAGTAAATGAACGTATCGCTACTTCGGCACTGTCATCTCGTTCCCGGTGATGTCGTGGTGACAGCTACAGTGGTCAAATGCCCTAAAGGGACCATATTAAAAAATATCTGTCTATACATACTCCACACAGTTCTTAAGAATAGCAAATAGTTTTTTGGACAAGTGTTTTGGTCATAATACTAAATATTTTATATTAGTCTTTTATAGTGAAAACAGTAAATGTTATCATATGAATTGCATATAGACTAACTACATTAATTTTTTAAAATAACATAACATATCTTTACTTATAGTTTGTTATAGGATACATACTCGTAGCTGAAGATAGAACATAGGCTTTTATTCTAGAAAGGCATTAAGCCTATAATCATCCCACTGCTGGGACATAGGCCGTCTCTAAGAGAGGGGCCAAAATCCACTGTGCGGCCCCAGTGCAGGTTTATGGATGTCACATGTTTCGAATTTTTAGTACTAAGACATGCCAGTTTTCTTCTGGTTCTTAATAGGCATGTAGGTAATGTAATCTTTGTTCCAAATGAGTATAAATTTCATTAAGGCAAAGTGCAAATTATGTGTAGTCATCATCATGCCAGGCTATCATGCCTGATTGTGACAAATAATATTATCTGATATATTTTTCTTATTTTAACAAAAACGCATTCTGAAGGCCAATTTGAAATTATCTAATCTCTATGCTAATTGTAATATTCAGATAAGATAGAAACTAGATTTTAGCCATCTGATGTTTGAATGTCTGATTATAATCACAGACTGCCCCAATAATTTACACATAACTAAATAATTTGGACATAACCTTTGAGAAGTTACTATTGCGATCACAAATAGAACATGCATTGTTTGTCATGCTTGATTGTTTAAATAGCATTGTTCTTTGTTCAGCAGCTAGGAATGTTTTCTAATATAAATCAAAGATGTTTTGAGCAATATTCTTTTAGGTAGCAATTGAGTTATGAATGACATCATGCAGTTTTAAATGAGCAAGTCCTAAAAGTTACTATATAAGTAAAACTTTTCATTAAAACCTCAATGCTCTATCGCCAGCTACATTAATTAATTATTAAATTACCTAGCCGCATCAACCTCATACTTTGACAGCTGAGTTCGTATTACTATCAAGACCGTTCACCGGAGCCTGGTTATCGGTCCGTGGTCGCCTGAACAGCAAGACGTGGGGTTCGGGGTTGTGCACCATGAAGTGCAACCACCCAGGGCTCTGCTGAACTCCAAGGTTGCGCCATTCTGTCTCTGTCATGAGATGGGACTTTGGTACCAGACGGGCGATGTCTGGTGGGAGGATGACATGTCTGGAAGCAGAAATACATAATGATATAATTATAATAAAAACAAGATTAAGGTATTTGTAGTAAGATGGTAATCAGAAATATTTCCTTGATCATTTTTGTAACAGTGATCTGTAACTCACAGATCCAATTCTGAAATACTCTAGATCAAATTAAATGTAATTAGGACAGCTGAGTGTTGATGGAAACAGCTGTAAGTGATGCCACATGACAACAACTCTTGTTCTGCTGCTGTCTAGCGGAAACACAATAGTCAGTCAAAACGTTCAACAAATAAAATACTTTTACTTTGACTTTGAAAACCACACTTTAATTAAAGATTGAATGCGACCTTGCCCACGATTTATCTCAGATAAATTAAGTAGGTAAGTACATGATTGTGAATCAGCGTACTTATAATTTTATACGCATGAATATAAAGAAAAATGACGCAAAATGAAGGACGAAAGCTGTAACCATATTGTGCAACATAACACTTTTATGGATGCAATAACACACATAAATGACATTATACACTTCATAAAGGAATTATGAGATCCAGAAAGAGCGTCTTGACCCATATTTTACACATTAAAAGTATGAGAAAAATTTAGAAACTCACCTGTACTCATAGACGTCATCAGTATACCTTTCAGAGTATTGAATTTGATCCACAGGCATGTTTAGCGATAGTTTATCAGCACTGTTCACTCAGTAGGATAAAGTTAATTCAACACTATTTAAATGGTTAAAGAACCGATAATTTCCTATTTCTAGAGAATATTCCGGCACCGATTTTTCTAACGCAGATTCGCAGAAAAATCAAATTTCAATTTGACAATTTGACATTGACGTTTGCGCTCGAAGTAGTGAAACTTTTTCAGGTCTATTCAAAGTAAACCATTTTGAACAATTCATCATCTAGAAAAAATATTTTCCCAGTACTTTTTCTTCTTTGGTAATTTTGTTAGTTTCACAAGAATACTTTTCTTAATGCTATGTTATTTTCTTTGAATTTTTACATTTTAACGCGCTTATGAATAAAACTTTAGCAATTTGAACGCACATTCTGGCGGGAATGTCACATTTGTCAAATTGACAATATCGTTCCGTTCTACGTGCGCTATCTCTCGGAACATATTAACTAACCACTAACTGTTTAACTATTAAACTGTGATTTATCTTCCCAAAAAGGTTTTCTAGATTCATTGTTAAAACAAAAGTGGACATCTAACTGTAAGTAACATATTTTCCCAGTTTTTAATACTTCATAGCTCTAATTTAAAAACCAAAGGAAAAGTACCTACTAACTGACCCGTTTCTATCATCTAGGTACATAATTGGTTCGGGAACAATCTTGCGCAAGAGGGAAGGGCAGATGATAGACAGCTGAGTGCACGTTAACTACTGAAACAACCGGTGATATTATCCAATCACGGCGACCCCAGCCGCCTGTAACAATTCAATAATGCGCCCGACACCACTAGAGTAACCATATCACATGAATAGTTTTGGTCATTCCTAGCGATTCGCACAGCAGCGTTTTGGCTTTGCGTATCTCCTCGCTGAAGTTCAACGTGCAACACTGACGTAGTTAATGACGTCCAGCTGGTATCGCATTAAAGCCAGGACCTCGTTAGCCAATAGTTCGTCCTAAGACATGATGATAGCAGAGGCAATACCTATATAATTTCTGGGATCATTGTAGGCGCGTCCCTCAGACAGTTTTTTTTAATTTAGTCTGAGGCGCGTCCGATTTCAACGGCGCGGCGGATCGCACTGCACATAATAATATTAAACACGATCGAATTATTTTAGTCCCAAACTTTCCAGCAACGATGGGCGTCCTAGGACCACAACTAGTTAATGATAAGAGCAGCTCTTCAGTTGAATTCAGTCGTCTATCCAGGCAGGAGGTCCTTCTGACTAATCGGTGTGTCATGTCGGAGATCACCCTCGATTTCCTGCAGAGTCTGCTTAAAGATGAGTATCCTGACGTCAGTATACAGCAGTTTGAGGTAGGTGCAGTCATTAACAATTCAGACTTAAGCAGGAAGTTTGAAAGTGTCTTGCTAGTGAATAATGTAAAAATCGTTTGTAATTGTAATAATTAGGTAATTTCAGAGCCGGTGGCAAACTCGACGTTACAGAATAGGGATGGGCGATACTTTTATTTGCAATACGGTACTCTAGGATTAAAATGATCGAATAGCTTCAATCTGATCCTCCAATTATAAAATTGTGTCCTATCGTAGGTAATCCGTCAACTTTATACTTAGGGTGCACCGGGCTCCAAACGAGGCGACAACTACACCTCCATGGTATACCGGATCACCTTGAAAGGCATCCGAAGACACGTGGAACCCGATGGCTCCAGTGAAAGAGACGAACCTTGGGAGAGCTCCATCATCTACAAGTGCCTTCCCGAAAGCATCTTGCGAAGAGAGGCCTTCAAAAGCGACGAGTTGTTCTGTAACGAAGTCGCGTTCTACAACAAGATCTGGCCAGCTCTACTCAGTTTCCAGAACCAATGGAACGTTCACAACCCGTTCAAGTCGATCCCGAAATGTTACTTAGCTCAGAATGACTGCGTGGTGCTGAAGGATCTGAAGAGAGAAGGGTATGCGATGCCGGAAAGGCGCCAGGGTCTGACAGTGGAGCAGTGCTACTTCGTTTTGAAGCATTTATCGCAGTTTCATGCGCTGTCGCTGGCTATGAAATGTCATAACCCTGAGGCATTTTATGAGCTGCTGAATATTAAAGACGGGATTTCGGAGGGTGAGACCGATATTATTTGTATACTTCTACCTCTTGAATTTTCGGCTTGAAAGAACTTGCATATTTAATAAAATTGCCCAATTTTTTTTTTGAAACTGACGAATTAGCTTACCGTATTCTACTTGCAGTATTCTACGTCGAAGAAAACGTCGATTACTATAAAAACTACTACATGGAGGCTACAGCAAACGCCATAGCCTTGGTAGAACAGGAGTTAGCTGATGCTGAAGATAAAGAGGTCTACTTGGACAAGTTCCGGAGCTTCTGCAGTGAAGAGACCTTCTTCCACACCATGGTAGATCTGGTCACTCCTAAGGAACCAGTCGCAGTGATTGGACATGGCGACTGCTGGACTAATAACTTCTTGTTTAAGTATGTGGATGGGGATATTGCTGATGTGAGTTGGTTATTCTTCTTCATGAATCATTTTCATAATCATAACAACACAGGCCCTATATTATTGAAACTTTTAGTTTTTTCTCCCTTGAGACGTTTTTAAAGGGCACGTCTTTCTCACACGTACAGAACCAGCACATCAAGCTACCCCAATCTGTCAAATTTTCCCAATTAAATATGAACCTTATTTGTTTGTGGTAAAGTTGAATCTATCTAAGAAATTTGACAGATTGGGGTGGCCAATGGGATGTGCTGGCCTCTGTACCTATAATTTCAATTTGAATGGTGCTGCTAAACAATATTTTGATGTAGAAGAATGTCCGTAGAGTTTCCTGCCAGTTTTTTTCCCTATATACTAACTATAAGCTTTGGAATGGGCATCTAGCTTCATCATTCTGACTGACCGACTCATTGTCAACTCAAAAGTGCCTTAATAAATTGGTTTATTTAATTTTGAAATAAAATGTTTTGAGTTTGAGTTTTTCAACCACTGAACCAAAAAATATGCATAAGTATAATTATTTTACTACAGTCACGAAAACATAAGTAATTCAATATAATAAAATATTTTGAGAACTGGACTAACCAGCAAAATATTAGTTACTTCAAATAAAATTGATATTCAGACATATCTCATGGGAGAAGCAGAACAAAACCTATACCTGTGGCAATGATGGAAAAAGACGCAAAAAACTTTTCCTTTTCCAGATGTACATCGTAGACTTCCAGGTTGTACGCTATGCCTCCCCGGCTCTCGACCTGGCCTACATCATGTACATGTGCCTCGACCGGCAGCAGAGGGCAGAGCACCTGTCCTCACTCCTGGAGTACTACACGGATGAGCTGCATCGAAGACTGGTGCAGATGAGCGATGAAGATTCTGTGTTCAATACCAGCTTGAATAGGGATTCATTGTTTGAATTGTAAGTGAAGTAGAAACAGAAAGCATTTTCTTTCAAGAACTCGGAAACTATAAAGTTTAGCGAGAGGTACATGCCGTGTGTTAACGCCATTACTTTCTTTAGTTTTATATTTCATGCCTAATTACTGGCAACTCTAATTAATTAGTATCTGTGTAACATAAAGTTCCTTCCGCTTTCCTTCTCCCTTCCACAACCCTTATAATGCCTAAGTGAGAGCGAGAAGGAAGATCCGCAATGGCGCGCATACGCTGCCGCCAAGAAGATCCGCCAGTTCTCAATCAACATCGACGCCTGTTGGGTAAAATTAATCCCAAGTCGAAAAAGGACTCATATT
The DNA here is from genome assembly GCA_946251885.1 of Cosmia pyralina. Classification (NCBI taxonomy): domain Eukaryota; kingdom Metazoa; phylum Arthropoda; class Insecta; order Lepidoptera; family Noctuidae; genus Cosmia; species Cosmia pyralina. The sequence continues at coordinate 22,190,203 of OX276363.1, read as the reverse complement.
TTCACCGCGAAGAACGAAGATTGCTATTGAACAGTGCAAGTGCGTGTATGTGTGTTGTGAAAAGTGCAGATTCTCGTCCGTACGTGATATCCTGGACGCGCCAGCCACGTGGCTAAGGAAACCCTTCTCGTCGTGTCGCCATAGCTCACCAGGCAGGTACCATCATCATTTTCCCACACCACCAAAACACCTACTTGTGTCACCGAACCGCCCCTCATACAGTCCACTAAGAAAATTTCGATTTTCACCCCAAGGCTTTAGGCCGCCGCAACATTTTTTGGTCCTTCGAGACGGATATCCGACATTTTTTGGTCCTACGATCACGGATATCCAACAGTTTTTGGTCCTACGATCACAGATATCCAACAGTTTTGGTCCCATGATCACGGATACCTATTTTCTTTATCCTCTTGATAACGGATATCAATATTATATCCGTATATCATCATCCCGCAACTATATTTCATTTCAATCTTCGTTCCTTATACTCTTATACTAAACCGCTTTCATTTATTCATTTATTACAGTTCCTACTTGTCATTGCGTACATTCACAGGTATTTCGCATCCCGCTCAACTTAATATTTTAATATACGTAGGTAGAAGCAAAATCTACCGCTCGCTCGCTTCGCTATCGTTCGATACTATATTCGTAGGTACCACCTACCAATCCCGCACCGCGCGCAACTCGTTGAAGTTTGCGATTTATTTTAGCTATTATAAAAACCTACAAAAATATCGAAAATGCCTAAGAAAGTGACCATGGATTCGGATGATCAGATAGAATCCGCGATTCAAATAGCACTGTCATGTCGTAATATGATTTTTGCCCGCATGCAAATCATTTACGATTTAATGGAAAAAATGAAGTCCGGTATGGAACCGCTAGAGAAGTTCTTGTGTGCGTGTGTCAATGTTGATGCGTTGCGCACCGAGTTCCTCGAGGCATTTAATAAATATAACTCGCTTCTTCTAAGACAAGACCCGGAAAATAATATTGATGATCAGTCGTGGATTAGTTTTGAGGAATTATATTGCTGCGTTAAATATAATTATTCAAATTACTCAAAATCATCAGCCACATCGGCTCCTACTTCTAGTGGTAGTGGTGTCAATAAGCAAACAGTTCGCTTGCCTCCCATTGAAATTATGTCATTCGATGGCGATATTCGTAACTGGCCCCTGTTCTATGCTAATTTTAAAAGCACGGTACACGAAAATAATACATTGACTGATTCGGAGAAATTATATTATTTGATGGGGAAATTGAAAGATAAGGCTCAAACCGCGTTCTCAGGAGTTTGCCCTAATGGCGATAACTACCAATTAATTTTTAATTCACTCATAAACAAGTACGAAGACAAACGTATGTTAGCTTCTAGTTACCTTAATCGGATGTTTGAACATAAATCTTTTAATACCGCATCTATTCAAAATTTCGAATCCTTTTCTGATAATTTTGTTTCCGCCGCAAACGCATTAAAAAACCTTAAAATAAATGATTTATCAGATTTGATTTTTTTCCATGTCGCTATAAAAAAAATTGATTCTGAAACCGCTCGACTTTTTGAAATGAACTCAAAAGACGAAATTCCTAAATTCGACAATTTAGTACAGTTCATTAAAAATCAATCTCGCATTTTACAAAATACTAAAGCTTTAAACAGCTTGAGTTTCACTCAGTCTAACAACAATCCTGTAAATAAAAAAACGTCCAAAACTCCGCAACCGCAATCTTACACTGTAATTGATAAATCCGCAAAATGTTTGTGTGATAGCTTTGTTCATGAACATTTATTTAAATGTCCTGCCTTTTCTAAAATGACACCAAGTGATCGTTTCAAATCGGTGAAGCAAAACGATGCATGTACTAACTGTTTAAGTATTAAACATAAGGCCAGAGTCTGTCAGTCTGAATCTAGATGTAAATCTTGTAAAAATAAACATCATACGCTTTTACACTTTAATCGCGAATTGCACGCGACTGTATTATCGAACGGTGTTGATGATACCGCACGTACACAATCGGGTTCAAACTCCACGGCTTCGAGCGAGCAAGATGCTCACGCCGCCGCCGCGCCGCTCGCCGCCACCGCTCAGAGCGCCCCGCAATGTAATGCATCCATTGCTGCGTCGATCCTTTACGACTCGAACTCCCGAGTATCAAAGCCGCAATGTAATACGAATACTACTATTTTGTTGTCAACCGCTACTGTAATAGTTCGAGATTCATTTGGTAAGGAGCATTTTATTCGCTGTCTATTAGACAGTGGCTCACAAATTAATTTTATTACCGCAGAATGTTGCAAACGATTAGGTTTGACTAGACATTCATCTGATACGCCTTCCGTTAAGGGTATCGGTGGTACGGAAAAATCCGTTAAGGGTTCCGTACAATTCGCTTTCTTTTCCCGTTTTAATCCGAACGTTACTTTTAACGTTAATTCGCTAGTTGTCGATGCAATCACCGATAATCTACCTACCGCTCCCGTAGATACTTCCGCCTTGCCTTACTTAAAAGGTTTACCGCTCGCCGACGAATCGTTTGGCAAACCCGGTCGCATCGATGTGTTGATCGGGGCTTCGCTTTTCCCGCATCTTATGCTGCCCCGCGTAGTTAGCAGCAACTCCTCCGCGCCGCCCGCCATGCAGACGGTACTCGGTTACGTCATCATGGGCACTGTGCCCGCGCTGCCTGTACGTCGTAATAAGCCTCCACATTACTCACATATTTCGCAACCATCCGACAAAAACTCGTTAGAATCGGCGTTGAAAAAATTCTGGCAGGTCGATGAAGCGCCCGTCACTCTTTCGACGAGCAAATCGCTCGACGAACTTGAGTGCGAGTACTTTTATAATTCGACCACGGAACGCGATGGGGACACAGGTAGATACTCTGTAGCCCTACCGTTTCGCAGCGATGTGTTCTCATTGGGGAACTCACTCGAGATCGCGAAAAAACGTTTTTTCTGCCTAGAAAAGAAATTAGAATCCGCACCCGAGTTACGTACTGCGTATGATGACGTCATTCGCGAATATATTGATAATGGATATTTATCTCCTGCTCCGCTCGATAGTTCAGACAGTAGTTGTCCTGACTATGTAATTCCGCATCACGCAGTTGTACGTTTAGATAAGACAACAACAAAACTACGCTCCGTGTTAGACGCTAGTGCTAAAACGAGTACTGGATTATCTCTCAACGATATTTTACACTGTGGCCCGAATTTACAGGGTGACTTGTTTACTATAATTCTGAATTTTCGATTGTTCGCATTCGCGCTCTCGGCTGATTGCCGACAAATGTTCTTACAGATTGAAGTAAGAGAAAGCGATCGTCGCTTTCAACGCATCTTATATCGTTTTAGTCCAAACGATCCTCTGGTTCTATATCAGTTTAACCGTGTCTGTTTTGGTCTCAAGTCAAGTCCCTACCATGCGATCCGCACAGTACAACAGTTGGTTCAAGACGATGGTCATCACTTCCCGCGCGCCAGCGCTATCATCGCGGATTCGCTGTATATGGATGACGTAGTCTACAGCGTAAGCTCCGAATCACGTGCAGTCCAGGTTTCGCACGAACTGATTAAACTCTTTAGAGGAGGTCAGTTCGAGTTGGTCAAGTGGACCAGTAACTCTCAAACTGTACTAAACAGTATTCCCGCGTCACATAGGTTGACCGAACAACTAGAATTCGACAAGTCGGTAGAACAAAAGGTTCTCGGCTTGCGCTGGTGTAGGTCAAATGATTGTTTTGAATTTCTTATTTCAGCACCGCCAGACACGTGTACTAAACGTGCTATACTGTCGGCCGTAGCTAGACTGTGGGACATCATGGGGCTTGTCGCGCCTGTAGTTCTCTATGCTAAACTACTTATCAAAGAATTGTGGTTACTGAAGCTCGATTGGGATGACACTCCCCCGCGTCACATCATAAATATTTGGCAAACTTTTCGGTCTGTCCTGCCGCTTTTTAATGATTTTAAAATCCCGCGCCATTTAGGTATTTTTGAAAATTGTATTCTTCGCCTCATTGGATTTTCCGACGCCAGTGAAAGCGCCTACGGCGCTGTCATCTATGCGCACGTCACTCGCAACGATGACGTAGTCGTTCAGCTGGTTTGTGCCAAGTCGAAGGTATCGCCGGTTAAACCATTGACTATCGCTCGACTGGAGCTCTGTGGTGCCGAACTCCTCGCTAAACTTCTTCGCCGTGTTCATGACACTTATAACCTGCGTTATAATGTTACCGCTATTTACGCATTCACCGATTCAAAGGTGACTCTTTGCTGGATAAATTCTTCTCCGCATCGTTGGCACACGTTTGTGGCCAATCGTGTCGTTCGCATCGTAGACAACGTCCCCGCGGAACATTTCTACCACGTAGCTGGTACTGAAAACCCAGCGGACTGTTTGTCACGTGGTTTAACACCTGACAAATTCATTGAGCACCCATTATGGTTGCACGGACCCGCTTGGGCTAAGCGCGACCCTTCCGAATGGCCCATACATAAGGTTACAGACTTGAATTCGGAACCCATTCCGGAAGAAAAGGTCCACGCGCACCCCATAGTCGCGGATTCAAGTTCGGACAATTCGCTTCTACTCGCACTCGCAGAACGTACGTCGTCGTGGACTAAGCTGCTGCGTATTGTTGTTTTCATATACCGCTTCATGAAAAAACTCCCGCGTCGGACTGACGCCGTTACCGCTAGCGACCTCGAGTTCGCTGAAACCATTTTGTTGCGTCATGTTCAAAGAAAACACTTCATGGATGATTATTCCGAGTTAAAAAATAATAAAATTTGTTCACCCGCTCTTATCCCCTCACACGAGCGCGGTGTGAATCTCATTTTACCTAAAATTGTACGTGGTATGAGTTCTATACCAAGAATTTTTTTTATTATTACTTAATAGTGATGGAATAACGTTAATAATAAAAAAATATTTTCTTGGTATAGAACTCATACCACGTACAATATTAGGTAAAATGACTCACGGACCCGATTCACACCGCACTCGTGTGAGGGGTTATTAAACTCAAGCCATTTGTAGATGGTGATGATTTAATCCGCGTTGGGGGTCGATTAACTCATTCGGCTGAGGCCTATAGTACTAAACACCCGGTAGTGTTACCCCGACATGATCGCATAGTTGAAATCCTCGTAGACTATTATCATATAAAATATTTACATGCAGGTCCAGAACTCACTATGTCGTTATTGCGCCATAAGTATTGGATTTTGTCCGCTAGACGCATTATTCGTCATAGAATCCACAAGTGTAACGCATGTCACAGGTGGAGACCGCGACCTCATGGTCCGCCGATTATGGGCGATCTCCCTAAATCTAGAGTAAATGTTGCAACCAAAGCTTTTTCTCATACAGGGTGTTATTACGCTGGCCCTATACAGTATGTGCCCGTACGCACTCGAGGTGCGAAGAGTCGCAAGGGTTATTTATGTATCTTTACCTGTATGACTACTCGCGCTGTTCATATTGAATTAGCTACAGATCTTACGACTGCGTCGTTCATAGCCGCGTTGAAACGGTTTTTATCCCGCCGTGGACCGGTACAATGCTTGTATTCGGACAACGCGACCAATTTTCGAGGAGCTAATTCGTTTTTACGCGACTTGTATACTTTCATAAATAAAGAATACCGCCCGCGCTTTGAAGAGGAGCTCGCTGAGCATCGCATTAATTGGCATTTTATTCCGCCCGCGTCACCGCACTTTGGTGGATGTTGGGAGTCCATGGTGAAGGCCGTGAAGACTCACCTTTTCAAGACAATAGGTCAACAACTCCTATCTTATGAAGAATTAGTGACAATTCTCTCTCAAATAGAGTGCCTGTTGAACTCCAGACCTCTTACTGTTCTTAGCGCTGATCCGGAAGAGCCTAAAGCTCTTACCCCTTCGCATTTTTTACATACTGTACCGCTTAACTCATTACCCGCCGCGGAAGTAGGTTTACTGTCTGATCACCTGCTTCAAAGACACTCTCTTATGGATAAATTAGTCCAGTCGTACTGGAAAAGATGGCGAAGCGAGTATCTTCATAGTTTACAATCACGCTTAAAATGGAATAAACCTGATGGAGACATGATTAAGGAAGGCACTGTAGTAGTGATAGTTAATGATAATGCGCCTCCTCTATCCTGGCCTCTAGGTGTTATTGAGAAGTTGCATACGTCTATAGACGGTAGCACGCGAGTCGTTTCAGTACGCACTTCTAATGGGATTCTTGTGCGACCTGTGGTCCGCTTATGCCCCATTCCTACTCAGTAATATCTTATTCAGTCCATTCCCTCTTTAGTTAGATTTAAGTGTAATTTCACTGTATGTATTATTATATCATTCTCTTTAAAGGTGACCCTTTAAGGCCGCGAGGAATGTTAACGCCATTACTTTCTTTAGTTTTATATTTCATGCCTAATTACTGGCAACTCTAATTAATTAGTATCTGTGTAACATAAAGTTCCTTCCGCTTTCCTTCTCCCTTCCACAACCCTTATAATGCCTAAGTGAGAGCGAGAAGGAAGATCCGCAATGGCGCGCATACGCTGCCGCCAAGAAGATCCGCCAGTTCTCAATCAACATCGACGCCTGTTGGGTAAAATTAATCCCAAGTCGAAAAAGGACTCATATTTTCACCGCGAAGAACGAAGATTGCTATTGAACAGTGCAAGTGCGTGTATGTGTGTTGTGAAAAGTGCAGATTCTCGTCCGTACGTGATATCCTGGACGCGCCAGCCACGTGGCTAAGGAAACCCTTCTCGTCGTGTCGCCATAGCTCACCAGGCAGGTACCATCATCATTTTCCCACACCACCAAAACACCTACTTGTGTCACCGAACCGCCCCTCATACAGTCCACTAAGAAAATTTCGATTTTCACCCCAAGGCTTTAGGCCGCCGCAACACCGTGGTTTGATTCCGTTACAAGGGTGTGTACCGTTACAGAAGTTGAATTGTAGACGTAAGAATCATGGACATGTTGAAGCTCATGGTTAGAATTCACCAGCTAATACTAATGCATTATGTAGACCAACTTACTAAAAGGATTTACACCACCACATGATTTTTTTTTTGATAACTTACTAATAGGATTTTTCTTATGGTTTCCATAGATTACAAGAGGAGTTCAAACGTGCCGGCAAGTTCGGTCTCGGCATAGCGGTTGACATGTACCCCATCATGACGTGCGAAAGCGATGAGGCACCAGACTTGTATCAACATGAGGTAACTGAAGTCCTAAGTGAGACCGCAGAACAGCCAGTTTATCGCAAAATAATACACTCTTTTGCAAAAAAAACGGGCACCTAAGGAAATTTACGTTCTAAGGTCCATTTGAGTTAATTAAATGAAATTTAATTGTTTGACGTAGTCTGTATACTTATAATCATGTAAATTAATACGCGTGACGTGAATTCTGACACTTTTTTTTTAATTTTCGATGAATTCTTTAAAATTGATGTAAACAGAACAATAAAAAGTGGTCGGCAATAAAGATAAGAACATTTCTTTACTTTTTTAAATTAAATACAGTTACAAATGTAAAAACCTAATAACGAGTGTGAACTCCTCTTGCCAAAATCACAGCTTGAATCCTTCTGGGCATGATTTCAACGATGTTATTAAGTAAGTAAGTACCTAAGTATTTATAACAACGCTAACGTCAACGTTATAATAACGTTTTGAGGAATACGTTCCTACACTTCTGCAATGACTCTTTTTAGCTCCCTGATGTTTTGTGGAGCAGGTTGCACTGATCTTACTCGTCTCTTTAGAACATCCCAGACATGCTCAATTGGATTGAGGTCAGGACTTCGAGCTGGCCAATCTAAACGACGGATCCCAACTTCTTGCATGTACGCTTCCACGTGGCCAGAACGGTGCGGGCGAGCATTGTCGTCCATTAAAATGGAATCTTCCCCAAATGCAGTCAATGCGGGTTGTGCATATGTAATTAGGACTTCCATTAAGTACCGTTGTACATTTAATGTTCCATTTTCTATGAAAACTAATTCCGTACGCTCCGTCGAATTAATTGCTGCCCAAAACATAGCGGAGCCTCCACCATAAGGAGTGATTTCTTCGAAACACACTTTCGCATAGCGTTCCCGTGGTCTTCGCAGCACTCGCCGGCGTCGGTCCTCTCCATACAAAGATATTCTGGCTTCATCAGAAAACTATACTTTATTCCAGTCCTCCAGAGTCCATGAAGCATAGTTTCGAGCAAACTGAAGTCGAGCAACACGCTGCACACGGAGTAATTTAGGGCCCCGAGCCGGGCGGTAACTCCTGATATTGGCAGCCAAAAGCCTCCTTCTGACCGTCCACAAGCTAACTTCTACTCCTCTTACTTCTTCAAGGCTCTTCTTCAGGTCCACTCTTGACGCCTTACGATTCCGCAACGCCCGACTCACCAACAAGCGTCATCTCTTGGTTCTGTGCATCGATTTCTTCCCGAACCTGGTCTTCTTTTGACCGAACCGGTCTCTTGATACCGTTGCCAAGTCCTCTGGACTGTTGAACGACTCACATTTAGCCGCTGCGACACGTAAGTTTGCGAACAACCTTCTTCAAGTAGGGCTATAATTTTACCGGCCCTTATCGCTTTATCACTCATATCAAAAAGTGGTATTTAATGTAAAAAGAAAGATTAAATTGTTTAATTTGCAGAAAATATCCAAAAAGTTTTAAAATTTTAATAATCAGTAAAAAAATCGTTTCAGCAATTCGCGCCATTAGTTAAGCAATTTTACAATAATCCACAGTAATCATTATTTTTATTTTGTTAATTTAAAATTTGGGACTTAAAGAGTCATGCCAGGATGCTTCAAATAACATGTCAAATTAATAAAACCTCTTTCTTGTTCTTCTTCATTGAAGTAGAGTAAAAAATCTAAAGTGCCCGTTTTTTTGCAAGAGTGTATTAACAGCCACAAAACGCTTATTTCGCAAAAAGTTAAAATATTATAATTTTTCGGGTCCAAACGACAAAAATCTCGAAATTTACTTTCACAACACATACACACACACACTTTACTTTTATTTATTTACTTGCACTTTGGCTAAAAGTGCTCTAGTAAAAGCATGTAGGCACATTGAAGGTAGTAGAGTAGGGGTCATGTAGGCACATTAAAGGTAGTAGTAAGGGTCAAATTAACTACTCCAATTACCGTTTATCCATGGTTTTCGCAGTTTCCGTGGGCTGTCCGTTGGTTGTTTTCGGGTTTCTGTACAGCAACCTGCCAACAACCAACGAGCAGTAGCAGAAACCTGCCAACAACCTATATAATGGATAACTGTATTTGCGTGATATTAAGAATTCTGTGACGTCAGGTGCATGTATACGTAGGTCTTATGCCATTATACACGGTATTTCTACAATTTTTACAAATCATTCGCAAATCCTTATCATTTATTTCTGAATCAGGACAGCGAGTCATCGTCAACGTCACGGGTCCAGCCAGTGCAGACCAGCAGTGCAGCTTGCAGCAAGAAGATGACCGAGTTGGTGATAGAGCTGGTGGATGCAGGGATCCTGTGATAATGAAGAAAATTATAAGAGGAAAGAATATGAGAGGAAAAAGGGGAAGAAAACGGGAGGAAGACAGGAATATAGGAGGATTGAAGATATAATGGATTGTAATCGGGGCAATATAAGACTGCACGGAGAATGTATCTATTATATGATTATTGTTGCAGGAACTTAGTTCCTATTACCTATTGTATTTGATAATGATTTTGTTAGCATGTTTAAGATAAAGTTTTCGATGCCAATATGCCAATGAAATCAAGCCGATATTAAACATGCATTTTTATTTATGTTCTCGCGAAGTAATTTTCATTATTGATTGTTGAAGGAATTCTTAAAAAGGTAAATAAATAACACAAATTGTATGTCGTAGGTATGTCACTTTATTGTATATCGTTTAGTTAATAAACACGTACAATAAAATATTGGGTTAAAGCCTTAAAATTATTTTTATTATACTTTGTGACAATGTGTCCCTTTGATCAAGATCTATGGATATCATTTAAAAAAATCAGATCACTTTCTGCACGTCTTTGAATTAAAAATGTCTATAATACTTATCTAGTTTCATAAAATATTTTTATTAGTATGTAATTCAATAAAAAAATTAATGACTTCGGATGCTTCCGGCACAATTTGTGGTAATTTTCAATTTTCCGTTACATGAAAATATTAATAAGTTTTTTCGATAACTGTACAATATTTTTCTTTTGAATTAAAGCGCGTTGCCGAACACAAAGCTATCACTTTTTCACTTACTACGACTGAGTAAGTTGGCTAAGGATAGCGATTATTTTATTAATAAAAAAAATTGCTTTATCGTAGAAAATAACATTTTACAGTTTCCGGAAAACTCTCAACTTTCTTCTTTATTCAAATTGCGAATTTCCAAAAATTGTTATCTCGGTGTTGCCCTTAAATTTATTTAATAAAAAATGGTAATTTAAATAGAATACCCGTACTATCTCGTGGCACATTAATTGAATTTATATTTTTATTAAATTAAATAAAACATATAATTATAATAATAAAAATTACGTACGGGTTCATTACGTATAAGACAACATTCTTTGTAAACAGATCTAATAATAAAACTTACATTAAAATAATCAGTCATTGAAAACTTCAGATTTTGTTTCAGTTGAGATTCTAGCGCCTAATGTCATCTGAAGTTTCCAATAATTACCTGTTTATTTAAAGATTAATATTTATTTTATTTTATTTAAATTAATACTAACAAGTCTGGTTGGAAAACAAGGCACTGGATTCTCACTTATAAATAAATTACCGCGGCGAAAAGTAAAAATAAGGTTAAAAGATATAACATAATAAAATTACAACGATTTTTTTTCGCTTTTTCACTGGTTTACGTTTTTCCCGCGGTAACGTTTTGGTCCTGACTTTTTGTCTTTCAAAACTTTGATTAGAAATTAGCACCAGAACAAGTAGATGAACTGTCAAAAACACTTTGTTCTGACTGTTCTTCTACAGCTTGAAAACAACAGCACTTTATTTGACGCTTGCTCTCAAGACTTGTTGCGCGGTGAGGCCTACCTTTCCTTTCGAGGCTGCAGTGGGTCTCATGAAGCCTGACGTCGTCGTCCTACTGTTGACAGTCTTCACCGGTGGCCTGGAGGTACCTACTGAGCTACCACTTGAAGATGACCTTGAAGCGGGCATCCTGGAGACAGGTTTTGGCACAGGCTTAGGCATAGGCTTCACAGGCGCAGGCGGGACCCGCTTGACCGTCGATACTGATGTAGAACTGTTCAAAGAACTCCTAGAACTCCTCAGCGATGCTCTAGAAGTAGACCTCTCCACTCTTAAAGAACTAGCCCGTTTCGGGATCACGCGTTTGGGGTCTATGGGCGTCCGAGGGGGCGTCCTGGTCTCTTTGGTAGGAATCTTCTTTGGTTGTCCCACTTTGGGGACCGGAGACTTGGAGATTTTCGGCACAGGGGACTCACATTCAACATTGCAGCCTGAGGAAGCACCCTGGGATGCACTTTCTGAATTCAGACTCTGAGTTTCTTCAAACCCTTCGTCGTTTAATTCATGTTCACTTTTGACTTTCGACATCCTAGGAGACGTTGTTCTTTCTGGAACCTTTTCTGGGGCCTTTTCAGTCCGAGTATTGAGAGATTTTCTATACCCGTCCCTCGACCAAACTCCGGTTGGGGTTTCAGCAGGAGACTTCAGTTCCCGTATCGCTTTCTGCACATCCTCCTGGTTTATGGAAGTTTGCCGCCTCATTCGAAGGTATGGCTTTGTATCTTTGGTCGGTTTGTCTGTGCTTTGGTTCTTAAGTCTATCCTGCCATCTCTTCAACCTGGTTTCTTTCTCTTCCTTTCCAACTTCAATCGGTTTCGCCACTGCTTGTGGCGTCTCGACTTTGTATGACGCTTGGACATCTAATTTCGAAGGTCTGATGACTTGAGTCTCGGCTACCAATTCAGGCGCTGGCTCAGGTTTCTTTTCTTCTTCAGGGGAACTGTTGGAATCTGTGTTTCTCTTATACCTTCGAGTTCTCCTGGCGGCAGAGAACCTGTCGAATTGGCCATCGCCTAAGATTTCCTGGCAGAGATCCTTCATTTCGGCAGAAGCTTTGTCACCGAGGTTGGTTCGAGTGTGTAGGGATGGTTGGAACTTCCTGCAGGGTTCTCTCTCTGGTGGGGGGTTGAAGGAAGAAGTGAATTTCCTCTGAGCTGGTGGGGTTTCGATGTTATCGGAGTCAATTTCTACCCTATCGGACTTCTCTATCCTCTCTTGCCTGACGACCTTCTGTGGGATATCGCTGGTGACCTTTATATCTGGCAATTTCCGTTGTTCCTCGGTGATGGATATGAGTGGTTGCGGTGATTCTATCTGCTGCCGTGATCGCTGTCTTCTGAGCCTTCTCATCTCCTCGTTCTCCTCTGTTTTCCTCCAAGGTACTCTGTTGTCCTTCTTCTGTGGTTGTACATCTGGAAAGAGAATTGCATTCATTGAGAAAACGTTAGTTACTCAGATAATTTTACCTGGTTTTGCTCTTCGTTAAACATTCAGTATAAAATGTAGGCCGCATGAGAATATATTCACGCTTACCTTCGACAGTCTCGAGCGCCTTGACGACGTCGCTGTCGGGCAGTACGGCAGGCCTCCAGTCCGCGCGGCCCTCAGGCAGAGGCTCGAGGGTTGCGCTACGCTCGCTCTCTGCAATGTAATAACCACGATAAATAAATAATTGTAGACAAAATGTATAATGATTGAAGACCCTGATTCCAGTACTTATATTATGTGGACTTAAAAAATTGAAGTCATTTTACGTGTAGTGTACGTACCGGAGTCGTTTTCCAAGGAGCGCTTGTCTGAGTGGAGGCGGTGCGCGGAGCGCCGCGGCCGCGCGTCCTCCTGGCTGCTAGCGCGCAGCCACGACTCGATCTTCTGTCGCCACTCCCTGCGGATAAAGAAGGACATCATTATTTACAACGGTGCTAGGATTTTTTGGCGCGCGGCCAATGTCTGCACTAACGCCGGCGCCACCATCTTATTTTTTAAATAGAATTTCTCAAATGTTTAACAACAGTGCTCCCCTGTCAATGTCATTCAGGTGCCAAAAGGTTAAGGTGATTGCGCTAAGGTAGCCCGTGAAATTTAAATTTTCCTGCGTTTTTTGCAATTTGCAGGTCAGTGTCAGGTTGTATCTTGATCAAAATATGATTCGCGACACAATAAATATGTATTTACATAATTTTAGTAATGAAAATTATCATACATCTTTCTAAATGAGATTTGCTCCGGATTTGTCAGATTTCGGAAACCAGACGAATCCGGAGTAAATCTAACTCAAAGACTATATTGATGATTTTTAAAAGGTTTATATACTTGGGCTTAGCGGGCGCGGTATCAGGCGAAGCAGGCGCAGGCGACACGGGCGCGGGAGTGGACGGCGTGTGCGGCGCGCGGGGGGAGGGCGCGCGCTCGCGGCTGCTCTCCGGGATCTCCAGCCGAGCGCGGGGCGCGCCGCGACGAGACCACGAGCGATCTGCACAAGAAACACGGAGTTCATATTCATATAATATCTTTATTTACGTTCCTTAATGTTAATAAGATGTTACAAGGCTGATAAGGTAAAGCATGAGGTAAAGTTATGGACCCTCAAAAAGCACACAGCAAAAAGTAGGTACTTATAAATAAAAAATAACAATAAAATTAAAAAACCGGCCAACTGCGTGTCGTACCACGAACAATGAAGGGTTCCGTAGTTGGAATTGGGATGAATTAATCCCAAAACAAACTTATCATTGTAGTTGAAAAACATATTTTCCCATACATCAAAATTTGTAATCGCAAACAAAATATTTTTTTGTGATGAAACTACAAATCAACGATTTTCGGACTTTTTCCTTTACTTGTGCTATGAGACCTTGCTTCTTGCCAAATTTCATGATTCTAGGTCAACGGGCGTGTATCTTGTTTGTCTTATTTGCGAGTAAGTCGCATTTATGGCCGTATTTTTTTATAGCGTTGACTTATAAGCTTGATTTTTTTAAAGCTCTAAGGGACTTAGACTTTGTAGTATAGTACTTTGTAGTATGTAGTAGACAGTAGTTTTTGAAATTAATTTCAACTTGATACCTCCACGCGTTCCTGAGAAAAACAGTCTTGACAGACTGACAGACAGACGGACAACGAAGCTGATCCTATCTGGGTTCCGTTTTTTCCTTTTGAAGTAAGTACGGAACCCTAAACACGAAGAGTTATTTGTAAATGAGCCACACACATCGGATGGCTTACTTAACAAAAAAAAAAAAAAAAAAAAAAATACAAAAACAAACACAAAAACAAACAAATACAAAACAAAAACAAACAAATACAAAATGCTGACTTTTTAGCAGGGTAACACGAAGAAGCGGTGAGTGAGAAAACAATCCACCAAGAGAATCCGTTCAAATTCAAAATCAAGCAGTTCTTCAAAAGTTCACAGCTAAGTAGTTCGTGCAGCTCTAATATTGGCTCTATAAAATAGCCAACTTTGAAGAATTTTAACTTACGAGTAACTTCTATCATAAACATAATATTATGACGCTAAAAAATAATCATTACCTACTTTAATTGTAATTCATTTTTTAAATATTTTTAAAAAAAACGTGAAAAGCTCACGATAAGCCGTCGTATCCAAAACTAATAATTATGCGCTTAGGATTATGGTGATTTATGACATGAAATTTGACTTACCAAGACTGCCCCAAGCACTTCTCTCCCTCAGGTCATTGGCGGCTGGTGAGGAGTGTCGAAGGAACTCCAGCAAACCTTCCTCATCATCACCAGGACTTGCTCTGCTTCTGCGACGTAGGCTCCCCGTTGGAGTGACATCTGAAATAAAATAAAAAGATTTAGTATCTGTTTCATTCAAATGTGTTACATCAATGTCATAGGAAAAATCTAAATCTTTTCGGTAAAAGAGGTGAAGGACACAATTATAGGACTAGAAATAGGGACCAATTAGTTCAACCAGGTTTCAGACTGGCTAAAGTAGACTCATCCTTCATGGGGTACTGTTTAAAATGTTATAATAAAATACCTCCCCACATACTCCAGCTGAATGAAACGAAATTTAAATCTTGTATAAAACGCACACTATGCAGCCGGGCATATTATAAGTTGGGGGATCACATCGCTGACAAAAATGCTTGGCTGAATGCTTGTCCTGCTCCACAAGGACGCATTAACTAATTGATTAGCATTCGGATATATTGTTGGAGCAGCTGAAGATTAAGATGAGAGAAAACTTGCTTTGCATTGTTTAAATTCAATCTCTTAGTATTATATAATTGCATAGCACATGTGTGAGCACTATGTAGCTACTATTAAGCTTCCTTTTACTAGGTACGTCTTTCACTGACTTGAATGTGCCCTGGCGGTTGAGAGTATGTCATGCTCACTCAAATGTCTCGCTAGTGGTGGCGTGTGTGTTGGATCGTTAAGTTCCCTCCAAAATGGTTGAGCTAATTAATGCTGATCCATGCGTCATGTTCGTGAACGGGCGCCGTCAGTTGGGACTGGTCGTCTCTTAGCTGCCATGGCTTATTTTTAATTTTAATATTTAATTTAGTTGTTTTAGTTTTTATCTTTTTATTACGGATGCTTTTTAACGTGCACGCCTTTCTACATTGTTCTCACATGTATATTTTCAACATGAACGATGTAACCAATATTTTGTAAAAATATTATGATTTAAAAGAGTGTCCGTGGAGTTTCTTGCCCGTTCTTCTCCATATTAGGGATCTACTACGCTTTGGAATGGGCAACTAGCTTTATCTTTCTGACTGACTGACCCATTGACAATTCAAAAGTGCCTGTAATTGGTTTATTTGAAATAAATGCTTTGAGTTTGAGTAGTTATAGGTAAAAAGGGGTAGGGGGTCGTTCTCTGAGTTGAAGAAATCTTGAGTAACAACAGACCAGACAGTAAAACGGGTCTATGGGGCTGGTACTGTAACCATCACCACATTCGCTCGTTAAAAAGTAATCAATATTTGTGGAAGAACCCAATTTCTAGCAGTGGATTGCAATACTCTGATAATTAGTAACAGTAGGAATATCACTAACCAGGTGACGGTGACAGGTCATGTGGTTTCCTAAGCGATCTCCTTCCAAGTCCGTTCCTGATATCCAGAAGTAGTGACTCCATGAGGGACTCGCATTCTGATACAGGTGTACTGCAAACGCTGCTGGTACCTACAGGGAAAAATGTCGTGATTTTAATTTCAAAGACAGGTAACTGCAGTACCACACCCTGTTTCTTATCAACCGGATAACAAAAGCAGCTTTCTGAAGCTGACCGACATTGACATGACGGCAGGGTAGTTTCAGTTAGAAAAGAAATGTCAATGGCTAAGTTTTCTTGCCCTCCTGCCTGAACTTTCCTGGAGAAACTCTTTGCTTAACTTATTCGGCTGGAGTCTACATACGATACTGATGATAATAATGATCAACTTACCAGTCTTGACCCTGGCTGCAGCCAGATCTCTGGCCCGTCTTCTGGCAGCAGCCTGTTCTTCATTAGCTCTTCGCCTTTCATTGTCACTGACAGCAGATCTAAATTTACTGCAGAACCATACAAACATCTGGAATGCAAAGAAAAAGAGACACTGTAACTAAAGCATCAAGGTTTCAAATTCGAGACCAAAAACATATTCTTGAGGCTGGTGGCATTATATAGGCAATTTAAATAAATGTGTCCTAACGTCTAGTATCTTTTATTTCACCATCAAGACTTTAAGGATCACACAGTGTGTTTTATCAGACTTAGACTAACCTTGAAACATTCCTCCAGCTTGAAAGACACAGGGTCTTCGCAGAAGAATTCGGCGAGTTGTTTCCGTATACTCTCTACTTCTTCCATGTCTTTGTTGAGAGCTGAGACCTCTTGTTCTGCCACCTGTAATTACAAAATAAATTTAATTTGAAATTTACCCCAAGAGTATCAAAGCCAAGTTATGTTCTGCCGAAGGATTCAGAAAGAGATTTTTCATGCTGACATGTCCTTATTTAACCTAAATCGAGTTATTTTCAAGGATACGCCTTAAAAAACCACCTCGAAGATATGAAGAAAAGATAAGTCTCTTTGACATCAGCTGGTTCTTCTATCTATAAAAGGTATTGAGGTTATAGATAGAAGAACCAACTGATGTCAAAGAGACTTTGGTCCGTCATCAGTTTTGATTCATACTAATGAATCTAAGCTGATGACGGACCAAAGTACGAATATTAATTTTGGCAATGATCATAAATCCTGCATTCAATTTTGTCTTACCTGCAAGAAATCCCCCATCTGCCCCTTAATATCCTGCTGTGTACTGGGCACCTGTATCTCCTTCTTCAGCCCCTGTATCCTGTTGGCCAGCGTCTTGATTTCATTGTGAACCTGGTCCACGCTGGCTTTAGCTGCTTCCTCTAGGACGCGAGTATCGTCCGCGAAGTGGATTAGTTCTTTGTTCTTACGTTCAGCTTGCTATAAAGGAAGTTTGATTTGTGAAGCGTTATTTAATAAGTTTCTTATCTTCAGAATGTTAACCAGGTAATTTTCGGCTTATCTGCTTTCAGGCTTGGTACCTGTTGCGGCGGCCTAAAGCCTTGGGGTGAAAATCGAAATTTTCTTAGTGGACTGTATGAGGGGCGGTTCGGTGACACAAGTAGGTGTTTTGGTGGTGTGGGAAAATGATGATGGTACCTGCCTGGTGAGCTATGGCGACACGACGAGAAGGGTTTCCTTAGCCACGTGGCTGGCGCGTCCAGGATATCACGTACGGACGAGAATCTGCACTTTCCACAACACACATACACGCACTTGCACTGTTCAATAGCAATCTTCGTTCTTCGCGGTGAAAATATGAGTCCTTTTTCGACTTGGGATTAATTTTACCCACAGGCGTCGATGTTGGTTGAGAACTGGCGGATCTTCTTGGCGGCAGCGTATGCGCGCCATTGCGGATCTTCCTTCTCGCTCTCACTTAGGCATTATAAGGGTTGTGGAAGGGAGAAGGAAAGCGGAAGGAACTTTATGTTACACAGATACTAATTAATTAGAGTTGCCAGTAATTAGGCATGAAATATAAAACTAAAGAAAGTAATGGCGTTAACATTCCTCGCGGCCTTAAAGGGTCACCTTTAAAGAGAATGATATAATAATATATACAGTGAAATTACACTTAAATCTAACTAAAGAGGGAATGGACTGAATAAGATATTACTGAGTAGGAATGGGGCATAAGCGGACCACAGGTCGCACAAGAATCCCATTAGAAGTGCGTACTGAAACGACTCGCGTGCTACCGTCTATAGACGTATGCAACTTCTCAATAACACCTAGAGGCCAGGATAGAGGAGGCGCATTATCATTAACTATCACTACTACAGTGCCTTCCTTAATCATGTCTCCATCAGGTTTATTCCATTTTAAGCGTGATTGTAAACTATGAAGATACTCGCTTCGCCATCTTTTCCAGTACGACTGGAGTAATTTATCCATAAGAGAGTGTCTTTGAAGCAGGTGATCAGACAGTAAACCTACTTCCGCGGCGGGTAATGAGTTAAGCGGTACAGTATGTAAAAAATGCGAAGGGGTAAGAGCTTTAGGCTCTTCCGGATCAGCGCTAAGAACAGTAAGAGGTCTGGAGTTCAACAGGCACTCTATTTGAGAGAGAATTGTAACTAATTCTTCATAAGATAGAAGTTGTTGACCTATTGTCTTGAAAAGGTGAGTCTTCACGGCCTTCACCATGGACTCCCAACATCCACCAAAGTGCGGTGACGCGGGCGGAATAAAATGCCAATTAATGCGATGCTCAGCGAGCTCCTCTTCAAAGCGCGGGCGGTATTCTTTATTTATGAAAGTATACAAGTCGCGTAAAAACGAATTAGCTCCTCGAAAATTGGTCGCGTTGTCCGAATACAAGCATTGTACCGGTCCACGGCGGGATAAAAACCGTTTCAACGCGGCTATGAACGACACAGTCGTAAGATCTGTAGCTAATTCAATATGAAATGCGCGAGTAGTCATACAGGTAAAGATACATAAATAACCCTTGCGACTCTTCACACCTCGAGTGCGTACGGGCACATACTGTATAGGGCCAGCGTAATCACACCCTGTATGAGAAAAAGCTTTGGTTGCAACATTTACTCTAGATTTAGGGAGATCGCCCATAATCGGCGGACCATGAGGTCGCGGTCTCCACCTGTGACATGCGTTACACTTGTGGATTCTATGACGAATAATGCGTCTAGCGGACAAAATCCAATACTTATGGCGCAATAACGACATAGTGAGTTCTGGACCTGCATGTAAATATTTTATATGATAATAGTCTACGAGGATTTCAACTATGCGATCATTTCGGGGTAACACTACCGGGTGTTTAGTACTATAGGCCTCAGCCGAATGAGTTAATCGACCCCCAACGCGGATTAAATCATCACCATCTACAAATGGCTTGAGTTTAATAAGAGCGGGTGAACAAATTTTATTATTTTTTAACTCGGAATAATCTTCCATGAAGTGTTTTGTTTGAACATGACGCAACAAAATGGTTTCAGCGAACTCGAGGTCTCTAGCGGTAACGGCGTCAGTCCGACGCGGGAGTTTTTTCATGAAGCGGTATATGAAAACAACAATACGCAGCAGCTTAGTCCACGACGACGTACGTTCTGCGAGTGCGAGTAGAAGCGAATTTTCCGAACTTGAATCCGCGACTATGGGATGCGCGTGGACCTTTTCTTCCGGAATGGGTTCCGAATTCAAGTCTGTAACCTTATGTATGGGCCATTCGGAAGGGTCGCGCTTAGCCCAAGCGGGTCCGTGCAACCATAATGGGTGCTCAATGAATTTGTCAGGTGTTAAACCACGTGACAAACAGTCCGCTGGGTTTTCAGTACCAGCTACGTGGTAGAAATGTTCCGCGGGGACGTTGTCTACGATGCGAACGACACGATTGGCCACAAACGTGTGCCAACGATGCGGAGAAGAATTTATCCAGCAAAGAGTCACCTTTGAATCGGTGAATGCGTAAATAGCGGTAACATTATAACGCGGATTATAAGTGTCATGAACACGGCGAAGAAGTTTAGCGAGGAGTTCGGCACCACAGAGCTCCAGTCGAGCAATAGTCAATGGTTTAACCGGCGATACCTTCGACTTGGCACAAACCAGCTGAACGACTATGTCATCGTTGCGAGTGACGTGCGCATAGATGACAGCGCCGTAGGCGCTTTCACTGGCGTCGGAAAATCCAATGAGGCGAAGAATACAATTTTCAAAAATACCTAAATGGCGCGGGATTTTAAAATCATTTAAAAGCGGCAGGACAGAGCAAAAAGTTTGCCAAATATTTATGATGTGACGTGGGGGAGTGTCATCCCAATCGAGCTTCAGTAACCACAATTCTTTGATAAGTAGTTTAGCATAGAGAACTACAGGCGCGACAAGCCCCATGATGTCCCACAGTCTAGCTACGGCCGACAGTATAGCACGTTTAGTACACGTGTCTGGCGGTGCGGAAATAAGAAATTCAAAACAATCATTTGACCTACACCAGCGCAAGCCGAGAACCTTTTGTTCTACCGACTTGTCGAATTCTAGTTGTTCGGTCAACCTATGCGACGCGGGAATACTGTTTAGTACAGTTTGAGAGTTGCTGGTCCACTTGACCAACTCGAACTGACCTCCTCTAAAGAGTTTAATCAGTTCGTGCGAAACCTGGACTGCACGTGATTCGGAGCTTACGCTGTAGACTACGTCATCCATATACAGCGAATCCGCGATGATAGCGCTGGCGCGCGGGAAGTGATGACCATCGTCTTGAACCAACTGTTGTACTGTGCGGATCGCATGGTAGGGACTTGACTTGAGACCAAAACAGACACGGTTAAACTGATATAGAACCAGAGGATCGTTTGGACTAAAACGATATAAGATGCGTTGAAAGCGACGATCGCTTTCTCTTACTTCAATCTGTAAGAACATTTGTCGGCAATCAGCCGAGAGCGCGAATGCGAACAATCGAAAATTCAGAATTATAGTAAACAAGTCACCCTGTAAATTTGGGCCACTGTGTAAAATATCGTTGAGAGATAATCCAGTACTCGTTTTAGCACTAGCGTCTAACACGGAGCGTAGTTTTGTTGTTGTCTTATCTAAACGTACAACTGCGTGATGCGGAATTACATAGTCAGGACAACTACTGTCTGAACTAGCGAGCGGAGCAGGAGATAAATATCCATTATCAATATATTCGCGAATGACGTCATCATACGCAGTACGTAACTCGGGTGCGGATTCTAATTTCTTTTCTAGGCAGAAAAAACGTTTTTTCGCGATATCGAGTGAGTTCCCCAATGAGAACACATCGCTGCGAAACGGTAGGGCTACAGAGTATCTACCTGTGTCCCCATCGCGTTCCGTGGTCGAATTATAAAAGTACTCGCACTCAAGTTCGTCGAGCGATTTGCTCGTCGAAAGAGTGACGGGCGCTTCATCGACCTGCCAGAATTTTTTTAACGCCGATTCTAACGAGTCTTTGTCGGATGGTTGCGAAATATGTGAGTAACAAGACTGTGGAGGCTTATTACGACGTACAGGCAGCGCGGGCACAGTGCCCATGATGACGTAACCGAGTACCGTCTGCATGGCGGGCGGCGCGGAGGAGTTGCTGCTAACTACGCGGGGCAGCATAAGGTGCGGGAAAAGCGAAGCCCCGATCAACACATCGATGCGACCGGGTTTGCCAAACGATTCGTCGGCGAGCGGTAAACCTTTTAAGTAAGGCAAGGCGGAAGTATCTACGGGAGCGGTAGGTAGATTATCGGTGATTGCATCGACAACTAGCGAATTAACGTTAAAAGTAACGTTCGGATTAAAACGGGAAAAGAAAGCGAATTGTACGGAACCCTTAACGGATTTTTCCGTACCACCGATACCCTTAACGGAAGGCGTATCAGATGAATGTCTAGTCAAACCTAATCGTTTGCAACATTCTGCGGTAATAAAATTAATTTGTGAGCCACTGTCTAATAGACAGCGAATAAAATGCTCCTTACCAAATGAATCTCGAACTATTACAGTAGCGGTTGACAACAAAATAGTAGTATTCGTATTACATTGCGGCTTTGATACGCGGGAGTTCGAGTCGTAAAAGATCGACGCAGCAATGGATGCATTACATTGCGGGGCGCTCTGAGTGGTGGCGGCGAGCGGCGCGGCGGCGGCGTGAGCATCTTGCTCGCTCGAAGCCGTGGAGTTTGAACCCGATTGTGTACGTGCGATATCATCAACACCGTTCGATAATACAGTCGCGTGCGATTCGCGATTAAAGTGTAAAAGCGTATGATGTTTATTTTTACAAGATTTACATCTAGATTCAGACTGACAGACTCTGGCCTTATGTTTAATACTTAAACAGTTAGTACATGCATCGTTTTGCTTCACCGATTTGAAACGATCACTTGGTGTCATTTTAGAAAAGGCAGGACATTTAAATAAATGTTTATGAACAAAGCTATCACACAAACATTTAGCGG
The DNA here is from genome assembly GCA_946251885.1 of Cosmia pyralina. Lineage (NCBI taxonomy): Eukaryota > Metazoa > Arthropoda > Insecta > Lepidoptera > Noctuidae > Cosmia > Cosmia pyralina. Next base: position 22,167,600 of record OX276363.1, on the reverse strand, counting down.
ATTTATCAATTACAGTGTAAGATTGCGGTTGCGGAGTTTTGGACGTTTTTTTATTTATAGGATTGTTATTAGACTGAGTGAAACTCAAGCTGTTTAAAGCTTTAGTATTTTGTAAAATGCGAGATTGATTTTTAATGAACTGTACTAAATTGTCGAATTTAGGAATTTCGTCTTTTGAGTTCATTTCAAAAAGTCGAGCGGTTTCAGAATCAACCTTTTTTATAGCGACATGGAAAAAAATCAAATCTGATAAATCATTTATTTTAAGGTTTTTTAATGCGTTTGCGGCGGAAACAAAATTATCAGAAAAGGATTCGAAATTTTGAATAGATGCGGTATTAAAAGATTTATGTTCAAACATCCGATTAAGGTAACTAGAAGCCAACATACGTTTGTCTTCGTACTTGTTTATGAGTGAATTAAAAATTAATTGGTAGTTATCGCCATTAGGGCAAACTCCTGAGAACGCGGTTTGAGCCTTATCTTTCAATTTCCCCATCAAATAATATAATTTCTCCGAATCAGTCAATGTATTATTTTCGTGTACCGTGCTTTTAAAATTAGCATAGAACAGGGGCCAGTTACGAATATCGCCATCGAATGACATAATTTCAATGGGAGGCAAGCGAACTGTTTGCTTATTGACACCACTACCACTAGAAGTAGGAGCCGATGTGGCTGATGATTTTGAGTAATTTGAATAATTATATTTAACGCAGCAATATAATTCCTCAAAACTAATCCACGACTGATCATCAATATTATTTTCCGGGTCTTGTCTTAGAAGAAGCGAGTTATATTTATTAAATGCCTCGAGGAACTCGGTGCGCAACGCATCAACATTGACACACGCACACAAGAACTTCTCTACCGGTTCCATACCGGACTTCATTTTTCCATTAAATCGTAAATGATTTGCATGCGGGCAAAAATCATATTACGACATGACAGTGCTATTTGAATCGCGGATTCTATCTGATCATCCGAATCCATGGTCACTTTCTTAGGCATTTTCGATATTTTTGTAGGTTTTTATAATAGCTAAAATAAATCGCAAACTTCAACGAGTTGCGCGCGGTGCGGGATTGGTAGGTGGTACCTACGAATATAGTACCGAACGATAGCGAAGCGAGCGAGCGGTAGATTTTGCTTCTACCTACGTATATTAAAATATTAAGTTGAGCGGGATGCGAAATACCTGTGAATGTACGCAATGACAAGTAGGTACTGTAATAAATGAATAAATGAAAGCGGTTTAGTATAAGAGTATAAGGAACGAAGATTGATATGAAATATAGTTGCGGGATGATAATATACGGATATAATATTGATATCCGTTATCAAGAGGATAAAGAAAAATAGGTATCCGTGATCATGGGACCAAAACTGTTGGATATCTGTGATCGTAGGACCAAAAACTGTTGGATATCCGTGATCGTAGGACCAAAAAATGTTGCGGCGGCCTAAAGCCTTGGGGTGAAAATCGAAATTTTCTTAGTGGACTGTATGAGGGGCGGTTCGGTGACACAAGTAGGTGTTTTGGTGGTGTGGGAAAATGATGATGGGACACGACGAGAAGGGTTTCCTTAGCCACGTGGCTGGCGCGTCCAGGATATCACGTACGGACGAGAATCTGCACTTTCCACAACACACATACACGCACTTGCACTGTTCAATAGCAATCTTCGTTCTTCGCGGTGAAAATATGAGTCCTTTTTCGACTTGGGATTAATTTTACCCACAGGCGTCGATGTTGGTTGAGAACTGGCGGATCTTCTTGGCGGCAGCGTATGCGCGCCATTGCGGATCTTCCTTCTCGCTCTCACTTAGGCATTATAAGGGTTGTGGAAGGGAGAAGGAAAGCGGAAGGAACTTTATGTTACACAGATACTAATTAATTAGAGTTGCCAGTAATTAGGCATGAAATATAAAACTAAAGAAAGTAATGGCGTTAACAGTACCCTTGAATTTTGACTTGATAGCTCTGAATCTTTTGATCATGGTTTTTTTGAGAGCCGGTGGATCTCGAAAGACGTCAATGGTGCACTCTGTTTAACTGCATATTCATGCTTATCAAATGTTATCAGTGAATGCTGTTAACCATTATTCTGGAGGTTTTGAAAGAATATTCTAACTAAAGCAAGAGCAACATACAACTAGTTCAATGTATCCTTACCATAGCGACATAGTGCATGAGCGTCATCCCAGGTTTGTTCGCCCTAATGTCGGGTAGTTTCTGCAGCGATGACAGCTTGACTCCTGCCGCCCCTCCGGCGTAGCCACCTGCGTTCAGGAAGTTACCGGCGATCAACGCTATGTATAGCACCTCCTGGAAAGATATAAGATTTGAAATTAACAAAATCAAAATCAGCGGGACCAAAATGTCCAGAGATCGCACAAAATAGATAGCTTTGGAAGGAAAAGGGGAGGCCTACTTCACCCAGCAGTAGGACACACTATAGGCTAACAAAAAACAGACTACGAACTTCAGAAAGACAAAATTACAAAGAAAAGAGAATTGAATTCTAATAGCCCAGTTTGATCGTGTTCCTCGACAAGGGACAAGTTCTAAGGTATAATGTACTTCTAGTTCAATGATATTTTATTTAAGGTCTTCGGAAGTATTACCTGTAGAGCCCTTGAAGACATCAGATCGTCTCCAGCGACTAGGATAGAGTTGATAGCACTCTCTAAATATCCTGATGTTGATGCCCATTCTTCTTTCAGCAGCATGCATTCAATGCGCAGTTTGTAACTGTAAACATATCAAAACAATCATTATCCACCAATGTATATGAATAAAACCGCTGGTGGGTAAATTATCGATATCTATAAAACTTTTTTGTATGGTGCAAGAAAATAAGTAGCCAGGAATATAACTTGAATCAAATTCTGAATAATTGACACGTAATATTATATCACTCTACTCAGTACAGTGTGGTACCTACTATTGAGTAGAGTGATGTCTTCTTTTTGGTCTACTGAGTCAGTAGACTAAAAATACCGACCAGTAGATCAAAACGCCACTCACTTAGGAAGCTGTATAAGTTGCAGCAGGAACTTCTCAGCTGTCCCGAGTTTCGTGACGTCACCGGTGAAGGATTTCAGCATCTCAGACTCGTCCACTTCTGGTAATATTTTTAGTAGACCGCGTAACTTCTCCGTACCGATGTCATCGTGAGCACCCTCCCGGATAAGCTGAATTATGTCTTCGTTGGAACTGGAATGAGATAAACAATAGTTAAGTGGATGTTGATTGACCCAGAATACCATTTTCTCTTTCAATATTTCACAATCACTTTTGTCTATTCTTACACTGTTTATTTATAATTTCAAAGGAAGGCATATTTTCAAGATAGCTTACTATAAGAGTTTATAGTAAACTATGATGTGAGTACATCAAACTAATACTAAAACTGGAAGAGAAAAGTTGTTACGTTTGGCTCAATAGTTGACTCTTTCAAACTTTTCAAACTTAGAAAATCTAGAGGCTGACAGTTTTTATGTTGAAAGTATTCGTACCTTCGGAACTGCTTCAAGAATATATTAACGTTGAGACTCCTCTTGCCGTCCAGGAGAGTGATTTCAGAAGACTCCTTCCTCGGCTTCCTCTCTCCTGAGCTGTCGCAGATGGGACTTCGACCTAACCTAGGTGATGAGCCTGCTGATCCTGTTGGTTGTATCTGGAAATAATGATGACAAATATTTTAAGTTATTTTAATATGCTAGGCGCAAAGTTCAACTTTCCCAGTTAGAAACACTATTCAAGAAACAGTGTGTTATAAAAAAAAACAACTAAGTAGTGTTTTATCGCTTGATTTATAAATATATGAATTATCCTGACTAACAATCAATCTGGCTAGCCTTTTCCCAATTATGTTGGGGTTGGGGGGTGTGGGGTCTAACCAGATGCAGCTGAATACCAGTATTTTACATGGAGCAACTGCCTATTTGACCTCCACAACCCATTAACTGGGTAATACGATACCACTTGGTAAGCCTGGTTGTCTGATTATCCTGACTAACAACTTAACTTTATTTTGTAAGATCTGTGCCACAGAGAAACCGTGAATATGGTTTTGTAGGGCATCATTTTTAAGTATTTAAGTCTGCTATGAACTTTTTGTACACAAAGAATTTATGTAGTAAATAATTTTTGTCATCTCCAGCACAATCCTTTTCAGCTGAGACATCAAGAGGAATGTGGGACCGTTTTCTTAACAGTTCTGTGCTGCGTGGCTTATGTACTAACCTGTTGACAGAAGAGTCCTTCGATCTCCGTCCAGTCTAGGTCAACCTTCGGAGAGTGTTTGTGACTAGATGCTACCAGTGACCAGATGTTGTTTTGACCGATGACCTGGAAATATTATAAAGGATAGAGTTATTTAATGGGCTATCAATATTTGATTTCAAAGGTTACATATTACGAGAAAAAGCATCAATACCTAAAGGATTTTATTGTAATATGCATGGGTGCAAGGAGAACGAATGACTCGGTAAAGCCGTCAGAATCTGCTAGATGCGACAGTAACGTCTTTCGACCAAATGATGGTGATGATGCAAGAACAGTCAGGGAAAATATTGTTAGACAAATTGAACACCTACGTCAACTTGCCGCATTATTGCCATTTCATACAACTATCAATGAATGACAGATGTGATTTTAATAAACGGACAATGTTGGTTAGCAATTATTTTTTTTTTTTTTCTATGTACAGAAAATGCTACCTCGATAAATAAGCGGTGTACTCAACCCAACTCACTTTATTATTAGGAATTTTATTCCAATTGATAGTTTTCATCTTAGTCTTCGGTATGGGTGTCTCCTGCTGCGGCAGCTTGATGTCCAGCGCTGGCGCAGGGGGGGACGGCGGGCACGCGGACGGAGGCGGCGGCACGGGTGGGGGAGGGGGGCCGCAGGGCGGGGGCGGAGGCAGCATCGGGGCTGGGGGAGGTGGTATCGCTGGAAAATAGAGAAAAAGTAGTTGTAGTTATATGTACAAATTCTGGCATTTTATTCAGGCAAGTGAATGATTAAATGCAATCTTTTACGAGTAAAGTTATAGTTTCATGTTTCACTGTCACTTTAAAAATACTTCAAGTATTAGGACTACCCTGGACTCCTTCATCGTCTAATCATCGTAAGCTTACAAGTTAATTAACTGCTGCAAATAATGATGCACAAAGCATTGATAATTTTGTCTATTTGCAGGTGTCTATTACATAACCATCAAAATTCTGATAACAGATTTACCAAAAAAACCTGGGTATTTACCTGCACTAGGCATCATGACAGGAGGTGGAGGTGGCGGTGGTGGTGACAACGCTCGCTGTAGACTCTGCTTCCTGCCACCACCAGACATGTCGCGGTGTTGACATGTACAGCCCACTTTAGCCTGGAACAGAAGAAAGAAACATTGAAAAACACATCTTGAAACTCGGCATCTTGGGTTACAATGAAAACAATAGGTACCTATACTACGAGTAGTTATAAGGTTTCCCCTTGGCACATTCTATTAGAACAGTGCAATTATTGAAATAGGTACATAAGTGTCTATTTCCCGAAAAGATTTTATCAAAAAAAAAATGATTTTGAAATGCAAAATTAACAATATATTCCTCTTCATAGAAGTTATCTCAGAGGGGCTCGTGGCTAAGTAATAACAGCTGCACGGATCTTGACTGCTTGCCGTCGAAATTGCTAACACCAACAGTTCTTGAATTTAAAGAGCAATAACATCCACTTCTACACACCTGCACACTAGGAGCCCTGAGCAACTTGGCAGCATCTTCCCTGGTCTCCAGCAGCGTGGCGCGGTGCACTAGCGTCTCCGCCGTGTCCCACACAATGTCGCTGACCGGCTCCTTCGGGTCGATTCTCAGCAAGTGCTGCAGAATGCTCAGGAATGGGATCTCTTGAGGAGTTTCTGCCACCTGGAAATAGGACAAGTAGAGTTGAATGTTTGATTTGATTGTGCGATAAACTGACTGGGATGAAATTGTCAGAGCAATAAGCGGAGCCAACAGAATGTCAACAGAACAACCTAGGACCTGTGCTAGGACAGAATAGTCTACTATGAATGAACTACTTTAAGACCTCTAGAAGCTGTACATTAAACAGCTCCAAGTGTAAGCTAGTATTGGGTTTCACTCGCCTTTGATCATTGCGGATTACCACTTTCTCACTGTTCTCCATCAGAATGGAAGTTCACACTTGGACCCTCCACCACCAATCGAGTAGCTAACCTGTTTAAGTATCGCATAGAACACATCAAGATGCGAGTTGAGGTTGATGCCTCCTGGACCCTGCGCCTCATCACTCTCCCGCTGTTCTTCAAACACGTCCAGTTGGACGCCCAGGTCTGGATGACTGGCTGCTTCATGTCTGAAAAGAAAATTAGAAAAGTTTTTCTATGTGACTAGCGACACGCCCTCGCTTTGCACGGTTTTAAATTTTAAAAAAACTATGGTGAAAATCGCATCAAAATCCATTGCGTCGTTTAGAAGAATAACTGGGTCATGCAGGCAGACATGAAAAGAGAATTTAATTTATAATATTTTATGCCGCAGTAAGATGGTTGTAGCCGTGATATCCTTAGGGATATAGCTATTTACCAGAATTAGTTATGAAAACTAATCCTGGCACACCCACACACACACACTCCGATACCGACACACCGACTCTACAACAGTTTAAAAATGGTCGCAGTACTCAAATTAGGGTTAATTTGACTACTGCGACCATTTTTAATGATGGTCACATTTGCTAGGTAGCTAATAATACAGCTAATAATCTACCATAGCGCTCTTCAAAACTACAAAAAGCAATGATGTGTCATTGACAAAAAGCGTTTTTTTATGCTGAAAGATACTTCAGTGAAAAACATTGTAAATCCTTGCGCTGTTCGAATATTTCATTAAAGTTTCAAGCGGCATTTGTTTTGGCATTATGACGTAATTTTATTGAATAATGAATAGCCCACATGAACTTTGTTCAAGCGGTGGTTCACACGGAAGAAATACAAAAATATGGATTTGAGGGAAAGTAATAGAAACTATGCCTTCAGGCAATATGTACCTAGCTTGTGATAACGAGCACCTCTTGTGAGTTATGGTCGAACTTCAAATATTACGATGGAATAACGTAACACGCTTGGAACCCATATTAGGAAAAGCAGTAAGTACTAGAAATGTGCTGAAGTATACTTGTAAGCAGATTGGGCATTAAAATGAGGAAAGGGTCTTTAACTTTTAAGAATGAATTATTAAGATTTTTTACGCAATCATTAACACCTATCTACAAATTGGCATTACCTTAATAATTATTGTTTCACTAGAAACTGCAGAGAGGTCTAGGTATAAATTTATTAGTAGGTACATATTGGAAGCCGACCCCAACATAGTTGGGAAATGGCTGGGCAGATGATGACAGGGTTATTGGTAAAACACCAGCAACCTCTTAAGGGGTCATTGTAATCGTCACTATCATATGAACAACTTTTACTATGGGACCAAAACTGAAATCGCGAAAAAAAAAATCAGCTGTTCAGTAGGTACATTCTACATTAAACTCGTCAAAATGTAGGGAGCAGCTGATTTTTTTCGCGATTTCTGGTTTGGTCCCTTAGTAAAAGTTGTTCATAATGATGAGTACAATGACCCCTTACGAGGTTGCCGGTGTTTTACCAATAACCTTGAATAACGATGGACGGTACTTAGACCACGCGCTCTTTCCCTCGCATGCGGCGGAGTTGAATATTTATAGCTAAGCTGCGTACATCGCGTACCTACTAAGCAAATTGCCTTATTTTATTCAATTCCTTATTAAGAATTAGTTAAACCTTCCTTCCATGTATTTCCAGCAAATGTGACACATAATAATTGCATAAAATAAATACACCTAAGCGAACTGAATCAGCTAAATATACTAACAAACCGGTTACAAGGGGTTTAGTCACATTATCCGTTGAGCCTAATATTTTAACGAGTGGTATTATATTATTCACGACGGATACGACGCCATATTTGGAGCGGGCAGCGGACCAAAAGATGCGCCTACGCAGAAGGCGGTTACGTTCGTTTTTCAAATGAGAACGCTGTGGTTTGTTTTGTGAGACTATTGGATTTGAAGGGAGGGTTGCAGGTAGTTGAAGGGAGGGTTGCAGGTAGTTGAAGGGAGGGTTGCAGGTAGTTGGATTAAGTATCGGGTTCTTACATCGGGTTGCAATTACAATAATTATCTTCTTTATTTACAATTTTAATTAATGCCTTCTTACTTTGGTTGTTTGTTTGTTTGTTATGAGGAGACGAAATGGAATTGTTTATTTTGTAAATAGGATACCGGAATCACTTTTACACGTCGTATTAAAAATAATAAAAATAAGCTTGATGGAGTCGACATTTCCTATCTCACAGAAGAAAAGGCGAAACAAACTCAGGGGTCAAAGCCCAGACTTACGAGTAAACTTGGTCAGCAACCCGACCGAACGAGATTATGTCTGAAATAGTCTTTTGAGGAAATAAGCACAAAGATTTGACGGACCTGTCCAGTCAGTGCAAGCATTTGTCAGTAATCGTGGGGAAATTGTTTGAAATTGACTGATGATTTCATGAAATTACAAATCTGGTGCTTGGATAAAATACTAGGAATATGTTAACTTAGAAATAGCTTTTTTTTTTCAGGAAAATAGTTTGTTTTTTTTTGCCTATGTTTGTGCTACTTATAGAGAGGTGATGACTATTTTTTTTTTGTTCGTCATGTAGATTATTAAAAAATATTAGAAACGTATTTTTTCTTTTTTTACGTAATCAAAAGGTTACGGCGCTACATTGAGTTAAAATGTGGCATAACGTCACTCCTTGCTAGATTTTATACGTAGTTTCTCGTAGTTGTGACGTAGCGAGCCCCCACTCCCCAACATTAGGCGTGTGCCGGCCTAATGCGTTTTATCTAAAATGTAATTTTTAATAATCTGTTACAGCAAAAAATTCCTACGTGTCTAATAATAGGTCTTTACCTATGAAATTGCCGTTTTGTATGAAAAAATTTAAACGAATTTTTTTCATGTATTTTTTATTTGTATTAATCGAAGTAATCACCCATGCAATCAATGCATCTTTGCCAACGCAGTGGCAGTTTATTGATGCCCTTCATAAAGAAATCAGCTGGACGGGAGGCAACAAATTCTTCAAAGGCATTTTGTACTGCCTCTCGGGTATTAAATTTTTTTCCGGCCAAGAAGTTATCCAAATTCTGGAAAAAGTAGTAGTCTGTAGGCGCAAGGTCTGGTGAGTAGGGCGGATGACGGAGAGCTTCCAACCCCAGTTCTTGCAACTTGGAGACCGTCTGCTGTGCAGTATGAGGTCGCGCGTTGTCGTGCAGGAGCAGCGGAGACGAGCGATTGACCAATGCTGGTTGGAGATGTGCCAGCTTCTCCATCATTGTGTTCAGTTCTTCACATTACACATCTGAAGTAATGCTCACCCCGTTTGGTAAGAAGCTGTGATGAATCACACCGGCGCTAGACCACCAAACAGTGACCATCACTTTTCTAGGGGTAAGTTTTCGTTTAGGGCATTGTTTATGTGCTGAACCAGGATCCAACCAACTTGCTGAGCGCTTGCGGTTATCAAACAGAATCCATTTTTCATTGCAGGTAACAATGCGGTTCAAAATTCCTTCATTTGTGTATCTGTTGAGCAGTGCAAGGCACGTCTCGACGCGTACTTCGCGCTGGCGATCATTGAGTTCGTGGGGCACCCATTTGTTAAGCTTTTTTACCTTGCCAATTTGACGCAAATGGACCAATATTGTTTTGACGCTAACGTCGAAAGTTGCTGCTAATTCAGCCGTAGATTGTGTATCATCAGCTTCCACAATCGCCTTTAATTCGTCATTGTCGACCAATGTCTTCGGACGACCGCGAGGTTCCTTTTTCAGGTCGAAATTTCCAGAACGGAAGCGAGCAAACCAATAACAAGTGGTGCGTTGGTTTGTAGTGTTAGCTCCGTAAACGTCGTTGATGTTGCGTGCCGCTTGTGCCGCGTTGCTGCCACGACGGTACTCATATTCCATAATTACTCGAATTTTTAACGTATCCATGATGACGAAAAAGATTGAAATGCGATGAAAATGTAACACTAATCAATAAACAAATGACTACTTTTGGAAAAAGAAATCCATGTTTTTAAAATAAAATTAATTTGAAATTAGAATTCTTAGCCAAACAAATTTTTTTTTTATTTGAAATGGCCAGTACTGCAGAACGGCAATTTCATAGGTAAAGACTAATATTTCTTTTTATGAGCTAACTCAATCTGGCTAGCCTTTTCCCAACTATGTTGCGGTTGGCTTCCAGTCTAACCGGATGCAGCTGAATACCATTATTTTACTTGGAGCGACTGCCTATCTGACCTCCACAACCCAACCCCTTGGTAAGACTGGTTGTCAGACTTTCGGGCTTCTGACGATCCGTAAGGACTGTCAAAGATCCACGAATGACAGCATCTATCTATCTGACTGACGGACTAAATAGAATTTCTTTTTTTTTACCCAGGAATCATCCCTATTGTGAATTTTTTATTGAAAATGATAGGTCGGTCGATCTAGTCACTTCTGTTTAATAATACGGTGTAATGAGATCGCACGATTCATATATTTTAGCAATAGTATGACGGTCTGATCTACTGCCTGTGTCCATATCAAAACTTCAAAACAACTTGGTTCTACATCACTGTCATTGATCCATTTTCTATTATTATTCCTTCATATTGACACAGTGTCTTTCTGTGTTTACACATCAATACACCACGATTAGGTACTACAGTTTTTACATAGGTATCTAATGTCAGTGATTAATTTAATGGTGGCTAAGGACATCACTTTTGTGTTTTTGTATTAATTAAAGTAGGTACTCGGTGTAATAAACTTTATTAGTATCATAAATTAATTGGATAATTACTTCAGTAATTTAGCTAAAAATAAAATCTTAAAAAAGTGATGTTGTTTAAGAGTTTATTGACTTGAGGCTAGGTTGTTCAACCTTAGGCAATTCAGAACGAAATTGCCTATAATTTTCTAAACTGACAGACAGTTAGCAACATGCATCATATAACCAGAAGCCATAGTGCGAGTTTTTACTTCCAATTTGTACTGAAACTGAATAAGCGCCGTCTGGTGACTATAACGGGAAACTCAATTATTCCATACAAACTGACGTAAGTTAACGCTAACGTAAACGCGATCGAGTGAGTATAAAAACTCACACTAAGACCACAGATAAAAAATTACGAGACGACAGACTAGATAATTTCCATTTTTCATAGCAGTTGTTCCACCAGAGTCGCGTCGCAGACGGAGTATATAAAGAAAATTCAAACTAAGCTATGTAATTCGATCCCGTTTTTTGTCAAAATATAGTTATATCTATACAATTTCACAAAACTAGCTATTAGTTTCGTATTCAATAATAACAGTATCAAACATACTCCAAAACTTCAAATCATAACCAAACAGCCCAACATCTGCTAATAGCCACCATTTACATCTATGTTTAACAAATTAGCTAAATTGCTTAATCCCAAAACTTCACAATACACACATTAAATAACCATATTACTAAAATAACGATCGATAAAAAACTTAAATGTATCAAGAGTTTTTTGTATCACTAAAATTACCGTGCCCGATCAACCGGCGCAGGCAAAAAACTCGTGGCGATGAAATTGTAGTAGTATTAACTGACCGACTTGCTGATTTACTGAGAATACACAGCCTAAACAAAGTAACATAAGCCCAACCGACCGGCGACAGTAGGACAATCCGACAATTTTTTAAATTTCTTTCATAGTTTTCTGTTTAAAACCAACTTCCAAAAGGAGGAGGTTATCAATTCGACAGTATGTTTTTTTTTTTTGTTTGTTACGCGATTTCTCCGTCAATTGTGGACCGATTTTGAAAATTCTTTTTTTGTTTGAAAGGGTGTGCTCTCGAGGTGATTACATTGTCACCAAGTCAGAATATGATGAGGGGATCCCATGGAAATCGAAGGAATTGAAAATCCAGTGCGCGATAAAATCCAGCCGCGATATTTTTACGTCTGTGCGAACGTCGGCTAAGAGAACAATTCCCATGCAGTTTTCATAGTATTTTTTTTACTATAGACGCGTCGCGCGGTCGCGCTTGTCTGTGGGAGCCTTAAATTTGGTCAGTAGTAGACAAGTATGTCGCATTGTTAGTTATTTTAATTGAATAGGTCCAGTATTCCCCAACGGGATTGGCCCTTCTTTCGCAAGTTATTCTTTAGTCCCATGTTATGGAACCGGGCCTATTGCATATTGCAATTAAGGCGCTCTGTTACCCGACAGAGCCGCGCTTATTAGTTTTTTGAATCCATGGGAAACATAAAAAATAGTGTTATAAAATTCTGATAAAAAGATATTAAGTATTTAAGGATCTGGCGGATAGCCAATCGCTTTTAACTCTTAAAATGTCGATTGCACACCATGTGTACAGATAACAATAGAATTTCAATTGTGTCTGCTAATTAGCGCGCGACGGGTTAATAACACGATTAGATTTACTTTGCTGGATTGAAAAAATTCTAAAGTTACCCCTTTTCGTAATGTTTAATCAATCTCATAGCTACAAAACAGACGTTTTTTTCTTATTTTTTATATAAATGAAAGGGTAGTAAGTTTGTTTAGCAGAGTTTGCTGAGTTTGTCGTAATAAAATTATTAAAATAATTACTATGTTTAAATACCTAGCAAAGGCGCAAGGCAACCACTCGCGAGCCTACATCAATTCAGTACGCGGCTCGAACTCTGGATCACAAATTCAGAATCTATGAAATTCCTAACGGAAAAACTCAATAACACTGCCCAACCTGAGAATCGAACAGAGAACCCTACGCTCAGTAATGACGCTTGCGACCACTAGTCTACCGAGGCAGTTAGCTTAGGTACCTATATATATATTTTTATCCACGTATAATATTTTGTCCATGTTTCTATATATCAATCTGCCTAGCCTTTTCCAAACTATGTTGGGGTCGGCTTCCAGTCTAACCGGATGCAGCTGAATACCATTATTTTACATGGAGCGACTGCCTATCTGACCTCCACAACCCATTAACTGGGTAATACGATACCCCTTGGTAAGACTGATTGTCAGACTTTCGGGCTTCTGACGACCCGTAACGACTGTCAAAGATCCACGAATGACAGCCGGGACCAACGGCTTAACGTGCTTTCCGAAGCACGGAGGAGTCTCGGTATGTAAAGATGGTCACCCATCCACGGACTAACCCCGGCAAGCGTAGCTTAACCTGATGGATCAACCCGTGCGGCTGATATTACTTAGCCAAGAGCTCCTCAGGTCCATGTTTCTATATAAGGTGGAGTAATAATTTCTTGTGGTAGATTTATGCGTTTTGCACACTGCCCAGTTGAGATAAATATGTTAATAATTATGATTATGTATTGTAGATCCTTATTTGTTCCATATGATCTTTATGAGTGTCCTTTATGGGAAGGCTAAGTATTACCTAACGGTTGATACATTCTTAAAAGGGCGTCTCTTGTGGACGTGACCTGTTCTCCTGTCATGAGGCAGATAGTTTTTTTAACAACTTAATAGTTGTGGGTTTGAGGAAAATGGTTTAAAGACGATACTTGTAAAGATGGGTTTTAAAGATGTTTCTTACCTTAAGTTGTTTAATGTCGGCAATAGACCAAGTCCTGAAAACAAAAAATAAAATACATTCTCTTAATTAAATATCACAGTGACTTGGTAATTCAATATCTAGAAAAGAATAATTTTTCGTATTTCATTTCGAAACTATGGTTAGGACTTGGGAAACTACAACCTTAGCTAGATTTAAAATATTATTATATTATTTATACATTTTAACTAATTTACTTTTGATTAATTCAATATCATTTATTATTTATACTTATTGAATCCGAAGATTAAATTGAAAACCTAGCTATAGCCTAGCTAGCCTATTGTAGCTGATGGCGGTGGAGTGTAGGCACGACTTACCAATAAACTCGTTCCTGACTCTGATCCTGTCAGGCAGCCGAGGAGCTGAGATGATGAGGCAGTTGATAAACGCCACCAGTGCAGTCTTGTAGTCCGTGGTGGTCGCATTCTTCAGCTCTTCCACCACCACGCTCAGGCGGTAGCGCTCGCCTTTGAGGGACTGAAAGAAAACAATATGGTTACGTACACATAAACATAATACACACAACACACACACATATACATAATAATAGGCACCTACTCGTACAACAACGTTCGAAGGTTCCATCGTTTGTTTTCGGAAAAACCGAACTTTGCCGAATTAAATGTGAGTGGTCCAATAGGGGAGTGACGGAATTGTGCGTCACTCTATGATGATTTAGTTGGGAATATATAAATCAATTTCTATTAGTGGATAGTCACATTCTATTCGGTATATTTCGGTTTTTCCGAAAATAAACTCAATACTCAATGATTTATTTTTATTAATTGAAGCCTTGATCATTGTCGTACTGTGCCTTATCGTATAGTTCTTGTCAAATACGAAAGAAAAATAATATTTGAGGTAGAATCCTATACCTACTATTAAATGAGCAATCACTGTCTCGAAAACGGCTCTAACGATTTCGATGAAAGTTAGAATATAGGGGTTTACTGGGGCGAAAAATCGATCTGCCTAGGTCTCATACCTGGGAAGATATACGGGGAATGAGTTCCGAGATCTGCTAGTTCATGAGAAATTCTATCGACAATAAAGCATTCAGCTTTGTGATAATGACATACGAGTAATCCTCACTATACCTGGGAAAATTCGTATTCTCCACCCGAGCAGTTCTCGGTCGCTCAGATACTGATATACGGGGAATGAGTTCCGAGATCTGCTAGTTCATGAGAAATTCTATCGACAAAGGTACTGCTAAGAAAACACAGAAAAATCTGCACCCTAATTGCGATACACATTATCGATCGGAGCTGGTTTCATTTTGACAGTTCAACAACATTCATTGCGTTATTTACGTTGTCGAGCAGACAAATTTTTCGAATATATGAAGCAATGGATTAGCAATTTGTTTCAAAATGAAACTAACTCCGATCGATAATGTGTTACGCAATTAGGGTGCAGATTTTTCAGTGTTTTCTTAGCAGTACCTTTGTCGATAGAATTTCTCATGAACTAGCAGATCTCGGAACTCATTCCCCGTATATCAGTATCTGAGCGACCGAGAACTGCTCGGGTGGAGAATACGAATTTTCCCAGGTATAGTGAGGATTACTCGTATGTCATTATCACAAAGCTGAATGCTTTATTGGCGATGGGATGGGGTTACATATAAAATACCTAGAGATGACGTCTAAGTACTTAATAACACAACAATTACGATTTATTAAGATCTTCGCGATGAAGCTATGTAGCGATGTTCGCGGACCTCGATTATTATCAATGCAAAGTACTTAAATAAATGCATGTGTCACATCACACGTGTAAAGATCAATATCAGAAGTCTGCATAAATTGTAGAAGATATCCATACCGATCTTTTACTTAATATGGTCATTGCCTTCTCATCGGTCGCAAACACCGGTGTTTACCTCTAATGATTCCCGTTACACGGAATTAATAAGCAGTTTAAATATATTAAACATGTTTATTTTATCGCCTTAATGGATGTTAATTGAATCAGCATCCTAATAATGTCATAACCACATAATTTTTAGTTTGACAGTTCTACAATACCTACTATAATATTTTATTTTGAACTCTTGATCCCACAATTTCATCAAAGCCACGTTTTATGATAGATCATCATCTATACTGCAGGAGTTTTAGCGTTGATATATCACATTGAGGTTCAGAAAGAGACAGTTAAACAAGTAGGAGTGACAGAGACGGTGCTCTACAATGTTGAACACTTATCAACATAACATAACGCCTGTAATCCCCGAAGAGTTAGACATAATCGCCAGTTATGTCTAAGACCCATGTATTATGGGGCGAGCCTATTGGCATCAACCGGGCACAAATCCAGACTCCGGGCTGCTACTAAGTAATTCCTGGTGAAAATATCCAAAAACACATTGCCCGACCTGGAATCAAACCCAGGACCTCATGCTCAGCAGTAGCGTTTGCGACCACTAGATTAACGAGGCAGTGCATCAATGTTGAACTTGTTCAAAAATTTGATGGTATAATAAGATTAACAAATCTTTCAAAAGTAAGTAAATGGTGGTTTTAAGACTTACCTTGTATCGTTCTAGGGTGTCAGCAGCCCTGGCGTAGCCGTCAGCATTGTATACGCACAGTGCTGATAGCAGCTCGAACACCTGTAGAAAAAACAAAACTTATTATGTACGTTTGCCGTTGAAGAAATTAAGGACATCAGATTTTAGACTAAGTCGCAAAAGATATCTTGGTGAAAAACCGCTCTGCACCACAAAGCAAAGACCTTATAGAAACATTAAACGGTTGGGCTGAGGTCATGTAACCAAATCTGGGAACCATATTTGCAGATTTGCTCCTAATCATGTAACACGTTTTCCTTTCACTATGGACACCTAAAAGGCGGCTGGGGCAGACAGTTGTGGAGCAATTTGGGAGAGATTTATGGATCAGCTATATCAAAAGGTCACTAGATGTCTTGCACGTCAATCCGCCTAGCTTTTTTCCAACTATGTTGGGGTCGGCTTCCAGTCTAACCAGATGCAGCTGAGTACCTACTAGGTTTACATGGAGTGACTGCCTATCTGACCTCCAATACCCAGTTACTGGATAACGTGATACTCCTTGGTAAGACTTTCGGGCTTTTGACGACCCGTAACGACTATCAAAGGTCCAAGAATGACAGCCGGGACCAACGGCTTAAAGTGCTTACCAAGGCACGAAGGGGTCTCGGTATATAAAGATGATCACCCATCTACTGACCGACCGCGGCAAGCGTAGCTTAGCCTGATCGATTGACACGTGCGGCTTTCATTACTTAGCCTCGAGCCTCACTGATGTCTTGCACGTCCAATATAATAATATTTTCAGAATGCTCTTGAGACTGCCACGTTTCTGTAGAACATTGGATATATTGGCACAGAATTGAACTGACGGCTTCCATGCGATCATTCTCATCATTAGTAACTAGAACATGGGCCAGTAGCAACAGTATTCTGAAGGCAGTGAAAGAGAGTTTCTATTCTCCCATTTTGAGGCATTTTGTGGAGAGGTCAAATGAGAAACTTGCACCTTACCTATACTTGGTCATCTTCTGTGCAAAATACTTCAAACTCAAATAATAATATTAACTGACACTATCTATAAGGTATTATGGACCTTTGTTGTCCGAAGAGAGGTTTTGATTTGATTAGACTGCAATAGGCCGAATTGATTGAGCACATGTGTAATGCAAACACGTGGACTTTTAGGAGGATTGGACTGACGGAAGATGTCCACTTTTCTGTTCCTAGTTGGGTGAGGTCAATATTTGCAGACTATAAGTGTCCTCCGACCTGTAGAGTATTTTGAACCACACTGCAACTATTACCGTCAACTTGTCCTGCACTTTAACTGCGTAATCGCCTGTTACTTTGCCTTATTTTGGACCACTTAATTTTTCACCAGGATTATAGGATTTAGATTGGTTGTAATCTACTTCTTCCATTCCTTCTTTCCTTACCTGTTTCTTAACAGGTGCGGCTGGCGACGTGAGCGCGGCGGCAAGCTTGCCTGTGTACTCCGCATGCTCTACGATGTAGTCCAGGCCCACTCGGCTCTCCATCGCCTCACTGGAAAGAGCAATATTAGTTTAGAAACAAATAATTCAAATACAAGAGTTTTTAGCAGGTTTTGGACAGCAATATCTTACTGTACAATAGTCATTACGCTCTGTCAAAGTAGACATGAAGAATGTAGTAGAAATGAAGTAAAAGGGAATGACTTCTGCGCTGGAGAAGGTCGAAGAGGACTGTGGATGATGACGAATCTGCACAACAAGGTTTTCAGCCTACTGCATCTATTCGGCTTATCTTTCTACTCACAGTGTTCATTCCTAGAACGGTTTTAGGATTGTGTACGAGTGACAATACCTCAGCAGCTCGTCCGGCACACCGTTTGCAGTCAGCTTAGCTATCAACCTTACAGTCTTGCTGACATTTTCCCCACGACAAGAGCTATTTTGAACAGCTCGTTTTGAAACAGGTGTGATGCACATTTCAAACACTTGTACAACACCATCGAGTAGTAAACAATTGACGACTTCTTTCCCAAGAGTCAAAAGTCACAATCAGTTAGAACTTAATTATAAAGTTGATATAATTAACAAGGATATTGTCTCAACCATGATGTTATCTCAAATGCAGAATACTGATGTTGTTTTCAAGTTTATATGCTGGTTGGGAGTTAAGGAATGAAACGAATGATAGTGAATGGAAAATATTATCTCAAAGGTAAGTGCTTGGTATTCTGTCCGCGGTGGTCGGTGCGTTTATGGTGAGCACTTGGTAGTCTCGTCAGGAATACATTGACGTATTGTCGATACCTGGCTTATGTGCGATTAAGTAATTATTACCTTTGTTATCGTCATTATTCTAGCCCTTTCTGAGGGTCTTATTTTTTATGCTATATATAATTATGATTATTACCACTCCTTTTTTAGATGATATTTTATTTTTAATTAAATTACTTAACCTTAGCACCTGATTGTTGAGGTTTTCTTTATTTTATGTTACTTTACATGTTAATTAAATTAAATTAATTATGAATTTGAAATGTTTTAGATTGCATGCAGTATTCATATTATTATCTTGTAAGATTCAAAGGCTATTTTATTTTATGCTATTTATTTATTAGGTATGTTACTTTACAAATTACGATCTGCCTCTATGTCCGCTAAATACATTCAAAGGCGCATCTTTAAGCTCCAAAATTGTTTTTTTTGTTGTTTAGACAAATAAACGATCATGGGCTTCTCCTATCTTATCTACATGGCGTCAATGGCATTTAGATGAGTGTAAATAATAATTATTGTGTCTCAATAAATATTAATAAAATAATAATTAATGCCGCCAATAGAACCATAAATAACAATTAAAGAAACATGTTTTAAAACGCACAGATCTAGCCAATGTCAATACTCCAATAACTTAGCAGTATCGATATTATTACCCGTAACTACATAATTATGTGAAAAAACTTAATCAGTACTTATCGGCTACTCGTGGTGAACAGCACTAATAAGTTTTTGTGATTGTAAATCTAAGTTTTTTTTGTTTTGTTTGTTGTTTGATAGTGTTTTTTATACAATCGAATTGGTTTTCCTTCTTCCATATAAGTGCCTACGCTTAATTTGACTGTTCCAGCTAAAAATTCTAATGCCCGCACTCACAGACGTTGATCAAAGTTGATGAAGCAAAATTAATAAAAAAACATTTATGCACTAAATATACGAAAATTAAGGCATATTTTTTGCCAATGTTCATAAAAGCCGCATGTGACCAAATTATTTCTTCATCAAAGAACCTAACCATGAATTTAAAAGCGTTAAATCATTACCAATAAGTTAATTCACGCAAGTAATTGATAGTTTCATCAGAAAGGAGATAAGCATCGCAATCAATCGTAGTACTCACACATGCTAACTAATTCTAAGAGCATTACATACTGTTGCAACCTATCTGCATATTTACTAAGAAATTTATGTAAATTATTTATTTATCAGCCCCAGGCTTGGACGTTGTTTAAGTTCTATTAATTTTGTAGGAGATAAATATTTTGATAGTTTTATAGCAAGATAATCTAGGTTGTATGTAACCTTGTCTAGGCTGAAAGCTTTACCTATGGCCTTCGTATAAAAAAAAAAAAAAAAAACAACCCCAAGTAGTGCAGTTGTAGGTTGAACTAGCGCGGTTGGCCACAGTTTGAAATAGGTCAACAAAAATTTATTTAAAGTCGGTGTAGCATGGTGTCTTCTCCGTAGTCGATATCAAAGTATGTTTTTTTTACAATGCATTGAAAAACTCAACCCGAATCTAATACGTGTCAGCTGAAAAGACAAACTTTTTAATCACTGCGCCAACCTAGTCATGAATCAATCTTCTTCGTGTCGCAAAACACTGATAATTATTCACTTTACAAGAAATACTAACAGATGGTCATCATTCCACCTGTGTATAATGAATATTAATGACAGCATCTCTTTGATTACCAATCTGCTTTGTAGTAGGTATACGCAATTGTGCATTGTAGAAGCCTTGAGGGATGGTTTATCAGGAAAACTATGCCTTACCTACTTTGTTGACACTGGTCTATTTGGTAGGTAGATATTTCAGTAAGTAAATAGCTTGAAAATTATTATGAAAATTCTAGATAAACAGTAAATGCTTTGAGGTTCTATCTACCGGGTGACAGGGAAACTCAACGTATTCCTTGAAACTTTATACTAAATATCATTCGCAACAAATTAAGTCCAGTTAACAAGGGGTAAAAAAAAAAACTATGTATGGAAAGTTAATAACATTTGTACTTACTTTTTTGGAAAGCTTATGAAACCGGTTAGTCATTTTTACACTAATTTGTAATAATAAAAAAATTTGCTACTAAAGACCTTTTATTTCTGAGATTTTGTAAGTTTTGGGCAAGCATTATAATATCAATTTATTAAATGTTTAAAGGAGTTGAGTAGTTTTTTCATAATTAATTGTTTTGGTAACAAGTAAGAAAATTTCAAATAGGTCGAAGAACCGTCACAGCTCGGTAACCATTGAGTTTTTTTTCCCTAGTTTACTGGACTTAATTTCTTGCTAATGGCCTTTAGTATAACCCCTTTCAAGGAATACCTATATGAAGATTTTCATTGATAAATTAGGTACCTACTAGAACAGGCAATAAACCTATAAGAAAATCTATCATATGGATAAAGTATCTAACATTTTTTATATTATAAAAAAGTAGTCAAAATGCATTGATAGTCTATGCCCCCATTTATCAAACTTTAGATTAGCATTTTAATGTAAAACAATAACAGTAGAGAAAATAAAATCAGATCAGGTTTCCTCCATTTTTTGCGGATCAAAACCAGTTCTACATCAGTCACTAACCGATAGGTATTACGTAAACACACATTGTCATACACCACAGAGTAATTAAGTCAGAAGTCCAACTTCCTTCAATAACTGACGCTCCTGGAGAAAGTGGATATAGGAGGTTTCTTCTTCTTTTTCTTATTATGTATGACCAGTAGGAACATTAAAGAAGGAAAAGGCGTCTGTGAGGATCGTAGTAGGTGGTGATCTGGAGTTTCTACCTACCCCCATTGGATGAAGGCGTGATTTTATGTACCTAAGTGTGTAATTTTTTTCGATTAGATAGCTTCAACAGTTTTATTTTGCGTTTAATAGACTACCAGATACGTAAAACTAGATAGTCGTCCTACATTGTACGACTTACTTTTCGCTTTTAGTATATCCCGTAATCTTACGGTGCAGGCAACACACGTGAGCCCTGAAACTGTCACCAGGGGAATGTGTGAACATGCATGCCCTTTAACGTACGTTGTGCTAATAGCTCTTTGACATTCGAGTTCTTTTGCATTAACGATATTATATAGAATCGATAATATATACCTACAGAACAAAAAAAAAATAGAACTAGTCGAAACGAAAATGAGTTTGAAATGTAGCGAGGAAAATATCATTAGGAAAGTTTTGAGTATAATGTGGATGGCTATACGAGTATGGGAAGACTAAAGAAACGATGGATGGATTGTGTGAAAGATGATTGGCTAGAAAGGGAGTGACTGCCGAGATGATGACTAATAGAGAAGTACTTAAGGAAGAAAAAGACATGTTGCGCCGACCCTAAATAAATTGGGATAAGGGCAGGAGATTGATGTACTAACACTGCATTCCCGTTGAGTATTTACTAACACCAAAAAAACTTAAATAACGGCAATGTTGACTACTCCGGAAACTTTAGAGCTTTTTTTGATCGAAGACTGCAGATGGGACTTCTGTTATTTATTATTCTGTGCACAGTCATACATTTGTGTAAAGATATTTTTATATGCTTCACAAAAGCCAATAATATATTAGTTCGAAGCTATAAAAGTCTTCAGATACTTTTGATACGTAATTTACGAGTAAATGTTAAGAATACTTATTAATTTTATGCAAATTTTTGTCACAAATTTGATCTTTTTTTTTTAATGAAACGGTCGTTTTGCCTTTTTCTTCTGCCTAAATCAACTGGTAAAGAGATTTTAATAATAAATACGAATGTTTGAACGTTACTTAATTCTGTTACTATGAGGCAATTTTATTACTATTAGATATTCGCAGAATTTTGCGAAATGTTTAGAACATGGTATTATGTAGGTATTAGGCCAGTTTTTGCGATACGAAGTTTTCTATAGTTAGATAAATAAGATCGTTGCTATGTTGTTTTGAGACGGAATACCCAAAAATCAATGCAGTTCCCATCCATGCCTCGGAAAGTACGTTAACTATTGGCCATCATTCGTAGATCTTTGAGGGCCTTAGCACATCTCCATCGCGAAACTGCGAAACAACGAAACCGCATGTTGTTCCGCTGATGTTCCGCTACTCGGGTAGCGGAACGTCATGGGAGTCTGTTGAAATAAACTACTGCGGTTTCGCTGATATAGTTTCGCGGCGGAGGTGTGCTAAGGGCCTCACTCTCGTTACAGGTATTCAGAAGACCAAAAGTCTGACAACCAGTTTCACCAAGGGGTATCTTGTTATCCAGTAACTGGGTTGTGGAAGCCAGATAGGCAGTCGTTCCATGTAAAATACTGGTATTCTGCTGCATCCGATTAGACTGAAAGCCGACGCCAACATAGTCGGGAAAAGGCTAGGCAGATTGATTGAATTAATGAAGCTGAAAAAATCAAGTGTACAGTTTGAAAAATAATTTTTAGGTAACCACTTTTACTGATATATAGCAAAGCCTACCTAAGTTATAAGATGAAGGCAGTCTGAATACCAAAGGTAAAGTTAATCGGACGTTAGGGAACATTAGGTTTAAGTTAATGACATCGAAATAATTTGATCTGGGAAGTATTTATAGAAACTCATATTTACAGCTAGTTAGATATGCTAATTTCGTAACTATAACCATAAGATTTTATTAAGTTTATTTCATAAAGTTTAGACTTCATAATCATGAGCGTTAATTGACTTTCTACTACTCTTCTTAACAACTAGGAAGTATTTAAATGATCATAGCTGCTGGCTGTTGTAGTTATTATGTCAATCGCATTTATTCGAACAGAATTCATTTACAATAAAAAGTATTAAGAAAATGTACAAAAAAAAAAAATTAAGTCAATCCTTGCAGGCCCTAAAATACACCCTTGGGAACTCCAAACGTGATTTGGCGACTATTCACTAAAAATACCATTAATTTCACATTATTATGTATAGACAAGACCTAGGGTTTTTCCCTAATTCCCCCCTCTATTTAACTAGCATGATTGACAATAACACAGTCTCAAATGCTTTAGGATGTTGTAAAATCGGCAAAGACCCATCAATTAGACCATTTATCCCTTCAAATGAGTGGCCTAGTGTAAAGTACTTTAAGAAACAAAACTGCTTTTAATTTATAATATCCTGTGGCGCTTATATCATAATTATATACCTATGTGTTATGTTTATATTAAAAAATAACTGTTAAGTAGGAGGCCTTCTTGAACCTTTACTGTTTGACACATTATGATTAACCATCACCTCATTGCAATAACAAACATCTTGCTCGGCCAATTACTGCCACTGACAGACCAGCAGAACACCTGCTTCGATAACCATTTGTCAAATACCAGATACCATCTACCATTTGTTGGTATTGGTATTTAGAACCGGCTCGCACTTCGCCGATATTGTCCAACAATATATTAAGTTTATTAAGTTACGAAACTAGCTGTCTTGTTATTTTAACGATATTGTTTATTGTTTAAATAGTTATTAAGGAGATAGTTTTTCTTGCATAAGTTTTTGGTATCTGGTTTACCTAGGAGCGGAAGTTTTTAAAATAATTGAAATGATTTGATAATTAGAACAATAGACATGTGAGGTACACAAATGTGGTGACCCTGCCAAAGAATAACCGACTTTTCCCAGAAGAGGTCATATTGTTGGAGGCTGGTATTATTCGTAGAACGCTACAATAAACATTGATCACTGCAACAAATAATATGATGTTCTATTAACTAGATGCGTTAATTACTACACGTGGTGTCGAATGTAACTCGATAGGGATGCACATGGTGGGGATCGCATCTAGTGTTGATACAGTCGAATCACATCAATGAGTTTATAGCTAGGAAGCTAAAAACATGATAATTTAGTATGTTGTGATAACTTAATTTGTATTTTAGGATAATCACCTTGAAGCTGATTGGTCGAGTAAATTAAATTGAATTATTAAAGAATCATCTGAAATAAAGGGCCAATAAGTCTGATCATAAATTGGCAACCGGCTCTTGGAGACCCTTGTAACAATTACATACATTGTTTACTTCGTTTGTTTACTATGTGTATGTTAATTTGTGTATTACATAACTTATTGCTAAGGACGAGGGACTCGATAGTGAGTTAGGGTAACCAAGTTATGTATTTGTTCGTTACTGGTTTTGGATTACATAGGTACTTGAAAAGCCTTTATGTCTATAAACTAATTTACTGAAACTCCAGGGGAATGATCTCAGTTGCTAAATAAAAAGCGTTGTTATTTTGAGTGGTAGGTATCACAATTTGGCTGGTGGTATTTTTGAAGATACGTAAAGACGACCTCACTTCGTAATATGAGTTGTACCTTCGATACAAAAAAAGTAAGTTTAAAAACTAAAACCCGACTACTGAAAATCACGCTCTAAAAAGTATGAAACAAGAAAATATTCTCATCTGAAATTAGAAAAAGACAGACAAATATAAAATCCGGAGTCACATGTAGTCTGTTTGATTCATACCCTAACATGACGTGTGACTCCGGATTTTTTATTTGTCTGTCTTTTTCTAATTTCAGATGAGAATATTTTCTTGTTTCATACTTTTTAGAGCGTGATTTTTCAGTAGTCGGGTTTTAGTTTTTAAACTTACTTTTTATTTTATATATTGTGGGGTTTGCAGAGCCACTTTAAATTTTTAAAGAAGAATAATTATTATAATTATATGTATTTTGGGTAGGTTTTGAGAGAAAATATGTTTGGCTCACATCTGAGGCGTGATTTTAGAAGTTATCCCCAATTATCGGGTGCATGCAAGCAAAGCCGCGAGCAATAGCTAACAATATATATTTTTTTGAAATGTGCTAATTAAGCACTTTCATTTGATACCACACGGCATAATTTAAAAAAAAAAATTTTTTTTAGTTCATGACTTTAATATGTCCTCTAGTCACGTCACGTCATATTATGACGTCACATAAAATTTAATATGGCGCCCTCTAGAGCCTATAACCAGCGGACGGCCAAGACGCTTCTAACAGCATCTCGTTTGTCAAATTGTGATAAGTAGTTTGGAAGTTAAGAGGGAACAGATGAACATACATACATAAATACATACATACATACCGGTCAAAATCATAACCCTCCTTTTAGCTTCGCCGAAGTCGGGTAAAAATAGGAGAAGATATGTACTTTCTCTGTCTGCATTTGAACTACTTACAACTTTAAAGCTATACCTACCTAGATACCCACGAAGCTATAGGTAAAAATGAAAATCAATCAAAATCCACCTTGCTATATGATGCTGGGAATAGAGAATCTTACGCTTTATACTCAACTGCCACATTAACAACCACAATTCAGCGGGCCATATACTCAGATTACCACTAAGCCGTAATCCCACAACGTTACGCGATACTGAATAGCTTCTCATCATAAACCTGATGTAACAGTTACATAGTTATCATATTTTATTGCGGCGCGAACATCGATTGATATAACTTCATACGTTTGATGTGAATGGAGGCATGTTCTATCAATTAAGAATGACTACGAAAACAGCACCTCGACTAAGACTTATTCACGTAGAGTGGCACCTTTATAATTATAACATATTCTATTTCTGTTTAGAAATTTTGCAACAGGATTTTGTTGAAATTAAGTTTTTACAAATAGAATAGAGTTTATTGTTTTGTAAATGCGTAGAAGAAAGGATTTTGCTGCACTTCAAACTTGTTGATTTTTTGCTAAACTAGTTAATAACTCGCCTCGATATTTTGTACTTTCGGTCCATTTAAACCTTCCCTACGCTATTCACGTAACAATATTTCAGTCTAGTTTCGGACTATCACGGAATCCTTTCTCATTCTCAAGATCAGACTTGAAAAACTCATAAATAACCTTTTGCTGTTAACTCGTTTCAACCCACTCATGCTCTTGCGACACACTTTCGTACCCCTCAACCCTATCGAAAACTGCTAGTACCACGTCAATTACTACGCCAAGGTAGACCAATAGGGGACAGCCGATGATCCGGCGTCGCGTTGCGCGAGCACGTCTGCGCCCGCGCACCAAAGTTCACTGATCAATATCTATGGTTTGTAACGCTACTGGTTAGTTTTAATGGTGATCTTGTCGCCTCGGGGAGTTGGGAATGGAGCGTCATCTGTATGACCTTGGATGTGGGTGTTTGGTGGTCTTAAAAGATTAATTATAGGAGATATTATGTGGTTATGAATGATAACTGAAAGGTTAAAAGAAGTATTGTAGGATAAGCACATTGTTTGTCAATGGAGTGGAGATGAATGAATTTTATGTCAAAGATAGTGTTTATAATTTCCAAAATAGTGAGTATCTACTTTTTAGTCTTCAGTTTTTGGAAGAAGATTAGAAAATGAAACTATATAATTACTGATTTGAAAAAGCTCTCTAGACAGATTGAATAAAGGAACGTTTAAATATGATACAATATTTCAGCTAGATGAAGACCCAGATTCCACTACCGGATCTGAATTCAGACTCAAATAACCACATTCCAGTAGCGAACCATTTCTATTCAAATGAAATACTATTAACAAACTGTACGAATTAAACAGATTATCCCGGTGTCGTTACAAAATGTGTCGGTATTCGTGCAATTTGCTCGGTGGCACTTTATCTGGGCTCGGTCGAGAGGTTGTAACTTGTAAGTTAACGGCGTTAAGTTATGTTCGGAGACTGATTGGTGAGCGGTATAAGTTAGGTTATAAGCTTATGAAAATCTAATGCTTCTGTTGCTGCAGTCTTCCGCTAAAGTGAATGCGTAGTGGCACTTCCCCATAAATTTTCTATGAGAACAAATCTCGATAGATACGAGTAAGTGATTTTTGCAGAATAAAAGCATGTTAGTATTATTAAGTTTTTATGATTTATTATTAACGCATGACGTCAAAAACTTATTAAAAAAACCTTTCCAGTTCTTCGAATGTTAGTTCGCAAGACGCTAAAGAAGATGGCTTTAGCTTTAACTGGGTTGACTGTAACTGATCAAGGAACCTTGAACGATTTCAAGGAACGTTGTTAAGCTATTACACGATTACTGCGCTGACGATCATACTCGGGGTCACCATTATAGAGGTATGAGGAACAGAGTGAAAAGTTCACTTATCCTCCATAGAAAAGGGGGGATCCTCCGACCAGACGGGTGTTGCATCTGGTTCTGGTGGGCAACTGCCCGATGGTTGATGTCGGGACGTTGTATTCATGCTAGTCGCGCGTAAACTCTGATTACGCGATGCAGGATTTTGCGTGACGTCAATATGATATGTAGTTCACATGCCCGACCTCTCCATATATTTTTTTATCTGGATATAGCTAGCTCCTTGCTTATTTTAAAAATGTTTTGGTTGGTACAGAAATCAGCATATTGAATTTGAATTTGTGATATTCAGACCTAAAATTATTATATTCCTGAAATCTGGTCCTGAAATCTAGAGTAAGAATAATATTTATTACACACACAAGATTCATGATAGGTACACAAGAGCAGATGTACAAAACAACAAAACACGGATATCTACATAAATCTACACAGATCATGTAACCCTGTCTCCTAAACTAGGTAGCTCTACACCCTATTTGCCAAATACTATATTCTTTGAAGTATGCAGCTGCACTAAGTTTTTAAATATGATATTGTCAGAAACTACTCTAGTACTGTCTTAACTTAGTATCGCTACAGCGTATTCCTTAGTCCCTACACCAGTTCCTCGCCACGCAGGCTTGCTGTCTGCCTACCCACGCACTCAGAGTGCTTCAGCATGAAGAATGATCTGTCTGTCTGTTTCTTATCTCACAAAGGGTTACAAGTTTACCTAGTAGACTGTTTACGAATATCTCAAGCTGTATCGTTAAAGTAAGGTGTAATAAATGGTATGGTACTTGTTCCAACTATTTGTGTATTACATAGCAATCTAATGTTTGAGGATAAATCAAAAGTGAAGTTAAGCAAAATATTATTAGAAGACCGCCGACCGGATTCCTGGGCTAACCTTACCAATAGGGTTAATACAGATTAGTACACACATTTTGTCTTCGTGACGAATCGTGGTTTTCCTAAGAGCTTCGCGTTCTGAAGTAAAAACTGACTGAATATTTTTAGGACTATATAAACAGTATAAATAAGTACAATTTATAAGTTTTCGACTATAAACCTGAGAAACCAAGAACGGGAAATGGCGAATTCTTACCAGAACTTAACCAATAAGTAGTAAGAACTTATTTGACATCTTTTATTTATTACCCATGCTGACTGCGAAGCTATTTCCAATATTTCAGGAAGCAAACCCAATAACAATAAACGTAATCGCCATTTTGCAGAACCTTGACCAGAACGTGTGTTAGATGACTAACACAGCTCACAATTGACATGCAATGCAAGGCGTTGACAAGTTCAGAACATGTACCTACAGCTTTTAGAACGTGGAGATCGATCACTGATAAGACTCTGATAAGGTTGTGTGATGTAAGTGTCAAGTACTATATTTATGTTCTGATTATCATGGAGATCTTATCATAGTTGGCGGTGGTTTGATTTCCGTGTTACTTCCGGTGGAATGAGGCTCCCTTTTCCGATTTTATGTGTCATAAATGGGATCAAAGCGATTCGAAAAGAGCAACTTTCTGCTATGATTAATGCATTAGCTGCATCATCAAGCCTTTCCTCTTCTAGGCAGGAATTGGTTTCTAGTCTAACCGATTTTCTGAGTTTTTATCTACCAACAATGTCATAGGGTATTATTTTAGCTTAACCGTTGGTGCTATGAAACTTTGAAAGAACTTAAAGCACACCGATTAATAGGTGAATCTACGGACTGAACGGCCGGTGGCCAGTAGCTTAATTTTGCAGACCTTATAAAAACTACGGGAAATTCACACATTTATATAACGTCAAAAAGACAAAAAACTTATAAGCTCATAGATCAATCTTGATCTAACAGATATTCATTTTAATGCCATTGACGTAGATCTTGATGGCGATGTAAGATACTATTGATCAAGTCAAATTGTCTGATGGTTTTACAAAGTGCGAATCGTTGATCTCGATCGTGTTTTTTGTGGATTAGGATGAGGTCCCAAGATGTTTATGATAATGTCTTATTAAATGTAATTGGTAAGCATGTTAGTGATCGTAATCCTGCTAATACAATCATGTAGCTTTTGTTTCTGGCGAAGAACTGGCAAGTAATGAGCGTGTTTATTCTTCTTTGCACGCTTATTGTATCGGCCATTGAGAGTGAATAATCATAATTAGCCCACCGGTTATTTTTAATGTAACATAGAGCAGTGATAGTACAATTCAATCAATACAATTTGGAACAGCAGTATCTTGTCCTCATCAGATTATATACTTCTTCGTGCAGGTCTAGTATCCTCTACAATTGCTAGACCTTAAGAAAAGAGTGCGACTCTTTTTGCATATAACTAACCAGAGACCTGACACAATCAAAGCTTACCCAATCCTTCCACGGTAGGTACTATTTATTATCCTAACACTATCAGATTGTCACACATCTGACATTTAGCATCATCAAACATTTTGTAATTGTCGTAAAAGTTAAGTGTAAGTACAATATTGTGGTTTCTTTTAACAG
Source organism: Cosmia pyralina (assembly GCA_946251885.1). NCBI lineage: Eukaryota > Metazoa > Arthropoda > Insecta > Lepidoptera > Noctuidae > Cosmia > Cosmia pyralina. Next base: position 22,137,507 of record OX276363.1, on the reverse strand, counting down.
GGTGTGTTCAAATTAATGTGACAAAACATGACATGTGTAAAATGTCATAACTTATTAAGGTTTCATCATTTCTTATTTTTAGGTGGTCTTCGCTTTTAAGACAGCATTCCTAGACTTTTGCGTGTTGGCAAAAACGACATAAATTAAAGTTTGCTATGATTTATCTTACCAAAATAGACAAATAAAAGTGGAGAAGGACAGGCCACATGTTAAGACTTAAGAGGCATTTAAGACAAGTGGAGTAAAGTTATGACAGAATGGTACCTCAGAGATGGCAAAAGGAACAGAGGAAGACAATATAAAAGATGGGAAGACGAATTGAAGCTCACAGCGGTTCCAAATAGGAGAAGAGTTACGAGAAACAGGACGAAGTGGAAGTTGTTAGAGGAGGCCAACGAAAAGATGTTCTGAATCTAGAAAGCTTCTAAGATTGATAAATGTTTTATAAATCGTCTGTTTCAACTTTTTGTAAAGAAAAAGTCATTGATGGAGCGGGAATACTTCTGAGAAATATGCACATTTCATCACGAAAACTTATCTCTTTTTAAAACAACGTTAGCAAAAGTGTCAGTGAATACTTGCTAATGTTAAATCATTAAAGGATTATAAATAATGACATCATCACATCACTTTCATTATTTTAATCCTGAGAATTCTTGATAACTTTACTTTATCCGAAACACATAGACATAATCTACTAATCAAATTAAAAAATATACTAAGGCACTCTCTTACTCCAAATGTCCACGAACTTTTTTAATCCTCACGTCCACACTCGTTTCTCTTAACAATTTAAATCCTCTGACTCGATCTAACCCTCGTCTCGCCCACGCTAACCTTGCCGACGGCTCATTGTTGTAACGTTGATTGATAACGAGCCTCTGACCGTCTGGTATCGATAGTAATCGATTAAATGAATAATCGATTTGTGGAGACAAAAAGTTGACATGTTTGAACTGGTTTTCGGGTTTGGTTTTTTGCGAATTGCGTTTAACGTATGTAGAATTTTATGGGTCTAAGCATTTTGTAAAAAATACTTTTGGATTATTGTACACGTACAGATCTTCTAGCCCTTGTACAATCTTAACCACCTTCGTAAAAATGGCATCAGCTGATAAGTGATTACTGTTTTTTTTATTTAATATATTTATAGCTGAATAGACCTGCTATTGGCCTCTGTTCTATTGATATTAGCAGATAAGAGTGTGGTAATAATAGTGTAATCCCCTTGGCGCTTTTTGAAACACCCATGGAGAAGAAACTTTGCTCAAAGTGGAGTGCTGCTTATCAGAGACGACATTTCGCCGAAATACTGTGAATAGTCTAGATTTAAGGAATCGAGAAAACATACTAGATTTTCCCTTACATTGATTATGCCTTACATTGATTGAGACATTATTATTACACCGATATTTCCTATTTATTCACACCGATTAGATAACACCACATAACAGCACTCAGCATGCAAGTCACAAATAATGTCGTGAGATCAAAAGATCTCCCGCGCATACGTACACCCACCAACTCATTACGATCTTCACTTATTCTAATAGCATTATCAACCGCCATCATGGTTATAAATTAACCATCAACCGTGATGGTTGACCTTGGCAACCACCTACACAGACACCAACCATGGAAACATTTGCAAGCCTAGCTTTAACTTCAATTAAGTTTTTGTGGCTATTTGGGCGGAAAAAGGATTAGTACCTACCTATAATTGATTGTTTTTAGTTTGATTTGAATACGATTGGATAATGCGTAATTAATTTTATCTTGCTGACTGTTTCTGGTCTGTTAGACTAGGATGAGTTGCTCATCGAAGTCTGTCATCATGGGTTCTTGGATTCCATTGGTTAAAATAGGATTTAAAACTATCAAGCTGTAGGAGTACATAAAAAGGAGGGGAAATAAACATAGGGCATCAAAAAATTCATCCGCTTCGCTGTCAACAGGAAAAGGGCCCAAAAGGCTGGCAGCATTGCCACGTTGTATGGCAATGCTGATCAAATTCTTTGGCCAAAAAATAGGCCAGCCCTTTGGTAACGTGTGGTTTACAAAAAATTAAGTATATTGAATTGACTACTATCTGAAATTGCCCGTATAATTAAATTAAAATGTATAAAAGGCATATAACACGGCAAATTGACTAGTGTAGGTATCAATTTGATAAACAATTAATTTCCCCGACTGTACCCACCTTCAGCTAAATATAGTTTTAATAGTTAAGTAATTTAAGACACAAAAAGAATCAGGCACTTCTGACAATAGATTCCATTGGTTTTAAAGATGAACAAACCACGGTTGTCCTGTTAATAAACTAAAAGTTATTAAACTTGTCACGAATATACAATAAATGTCTAACGATTAGTTTTGTTGACCTCTAGAGGTTCTTAGCAGTGACTAATACAATATATAGAACCTAAGTAACATAAGTAATGTACTGATTATAAAACAGCGCATTCTGTATATTTCTTTGATTCTGAGATAGAAATATTCCATGGAAGATTACGAGGTATTAATAAAAGTTTCAAGAAATCCTTGAGTCGATTTAAAATAAGATGATGTTTCTAACGATGGTCCTGTCTTAACGTTAGCCTTTTTGGGGTTTTGATGTTAATCTGACGTTATTGTAGGACGTCCATATAAGTATTTTTGGGAGTTTACCTAATGTGTTTTTAAGTACTAACAATCAACAAGGTTTATTATTACGAGGACTACTTTAGAGCAGATAGATGGATGGCCAAGTCAAGTTCAATGGGAGCCGTTTGATGCAACATGATTGCCCGTTTCATTCAAAATGGCCAAAATTGCCAGACAATTTTATAAAAACAGGCTTGTGTCAATAATTAATGACATATGTCAGGACACACACACACACACACACATGGGACTTACTGGCGAAATGTGTGTGTACTAATAGGTCCTCCTCTACTTAATCCTTCGGGGATTACAGGCGTGATGTAATGTTACGATGTTACTTGTGACTTGTGACCCAAGCACCAACAAAATCTTCACATTCGATTTCAGGCCAAACATCCATGTTTTTACGTTAAAGAAAAAACTTGCTACTTCGTCCAAAAATAGCTCCAATGAATCATCAAGCACCATCAGGCATCATTTCAGTTATTTACGGATATATTTACAAGCCTAAAACTCTTGGAATATTTCTGTCCGACCTCCGATCCAACCGGCCTTGCCTGATTTGGTCGGCGACGGGTTGTGGCATGCCCTTATGGCGAGTAGCATTGACATGTGTATGCAGGCCTGTGGATAGGCTGTTGAATGGAAGTTACCAGTAGGCTCTTAGTTTTGGAGTGGAATTTTTGAAGATTTGTTTCTGATATTTCTTCCCATGCTTCAGTATTTCCCAATTATTTTGTTATAACAAAATGAGTCTTACATATTTCTTTTAATCGTTAAAAGAAATTTTTAGAGGCATCTTCGTGACTTTTTTCTATCGTACCAAATTAGTTGTATAATGTTTTCAACACAATAACTAACTAATGCTAGTTAGTAAACAAAATCAGAAAAAATGTATAATATATGCATATTATACATTTTTTCTGATTTTGTTTACTGCAGTATATCATATACTTTTAGGCATTATAAAACTTGCGTTTAGTTGCGTTTAGGTCCGTAGTCTCATTAAATGTAAACATATAATTGAGAGGTTCTGTTATTGTTTTATTATAAAGCGGCATGTAGGAATATTATTCTCTTTACCTATAGTCAATAGTAACGTGTGCTCTCAGTAGAAATCAAATAATAATCAACATAAAAAGAAATAAAACAAACCAATTAGAGGCGTAAAATGTTATCCAAATTAGCTTCTCAAAAAAAGTACCACAAAAACATTTACCAACATAATACATGATAAAAAATACAGGTTTGTTCTACTTCGATGTTTACAGCTCTGTAATTGTATTAATTATACGTTTACCGAATAACAGAGCTAATGAGAACTTTGAGACTATAATCTTATTTCGTGTGATATTGGTACAGTTTTGTATAGCAATTTATGAAAGAGTAGCGCCAGATTTCGCCATAAATATTGAAAATACAACATTCGATGTTGGTATGTTGTGCTTATGCAATTTTTCAGCCAAAGACTCTTAGAAAAAATCACTCAATTTAACAGCATTCACATTTTAACCTAAAGCCCAAGCTAAATTTTAAACGTCCAATGTACAATGTATTGAACAAAGTGACATGCAGCATTCCGGCCCAGGCTCCTAAACGCCCGATGTACATGAAATGTACATTTCATTTTTAGTCTGGGTCGGAATACTGCATTTCACTTTGTTCAAAACATTGTACCAATGGCCTTATGAGGTTAAACCAAAAGACTCAACATAGAAAAATACTAATTTTATTTATAATTTTTGTAACTGCAGTTTATGCCACATACATAGCCACGCCAATAATAATATCGCAAAACGGAAAATACAATCATAATTATCTCAATTAACCTTTCGCCAGTTAAGTACCAATTTTATCAACAACAACAAAACCTTTAATAAAAACAAAGTTATTTCCCATCAAGAAAGAGTATAAACCTTGAATATAGATCAGTATTGCACAAGCAGCCCTTTACACTGCATTGCCAAAGGTCAAAGCCGCGGGTCACTTTCACCCACGGAGCATGCGCGAACGCAAGCTCAGATCCAATATGGCGGAATTGAATCCTCGGGAACAATGGATTTTGACTTATGTAACGGTTTGCCTATTTCTAGTTTATGTTTAATGTATTGTTAAGGAGTTTGTTGAAGAATAGATCAAAACAAAGAAAGTTCATGGTTGGGCAAGAAATGGATCTATTGATCTGTCTGAAATATCAAAATTTTGCCTAATTTTGGAATGAGATACGTTTTACTGTGAACAACGAATCGAGTTAAGCATGAGCACGTTAAAGCAAAGCATTTCGATGTTTAAGGGCTGATTTCTCAATAGGCAGATAACTTTTATCTGAAGATTAAATGTGACAGTTTGACATATTTTCAATACAAAAGCTGTCAAACCACCATATTTATTCCTCAAATAAAAATTATCTGACTATTGAACAATCAGCCTTTAATGTGACACATAAACCGAAAAAATTGACCAAGAATAATTTTTGGAGGAAACGATCTGGAAAAACCATTACTAGAGCCCTTGTTTCAAATCAATCCCACATTTACCCCGTTTACAATCATATCAATATTATAAAACCTACAGCACAGATCGTTAGTCACAGGAAAAGCTAGTTAGCAAGAATATCAGTATCACAAACTGTCTGTTACTCTTAACTGTTGTTTTTGACGGTAGTATCAATGTCGGACTACCCACATATTATTCCACTTGTGAAGATATCGGGTAACTAATGGTTCGGTCAATGATCCGGGTGGCAGCAGACGGTGTGGCTTTGTTTGGGTTAATTGAGCTCTAGTTACGCGTCCTGGCTTGGCTTGGGTACTTTTTATATGATTTGTGTACTTGGATGATCTACTATACGCTCCTTACTATCACTTGCTACCACCAGGCAAAAATTGTTGAGAATGCAAAATTGACAACGCACTGTGTGAGGCTAGCTTCTCAATGCAAATCTTCTTAATAATAGACGAGGTATCTTGTAAAGCAATAACATTTATAGCTCGTAATTGGATCATTTTTCTAAGAAAGCTGCTTTGAGTTAAATTTGTTGAAATTGAGAATGCTTTACCAATCATTTCTATTTTTCAAAAAGGGTCATTGGTTTACTCTAGACAGATAAACAAAGCCTACGTTTCAAAATATGTGTACTTAAATAATGATGAAGAGATTAGTTTTTAGGGTTCCGTACCTCAATAGGAAAAAACGAAACCCTTATAGAATCACTCGTGTGTCTGTCTTGTCTGTCTGTCCGTCTGTCACAGCCAATTTGCTACGAATCTAATGGACCGATTAAGTTGAAATTTGGTACACATATGAATTTCTGTGACCCAAACACGGACGGATAAAGTAAATAAATTAATTTTGAAGATAGAGGTCACTTTTGGGGGGCAAATAAGAAAATTAAAAAAAAAAGTTTTCCAAACTACAATGTGGCATGTCAAATGAAAGGGCTTACTATGAGGGTCTCAAATATATTTTTTTTTTATAATTTTAAAATAAATTGTTTTAGAGTTATTTAAGAAAATAGACGAAAATTGACCATCCCCCCCCCCCCTTATCTCCGAAAGTACTCAGCCTAAAATTTGGAAAAAAATACAGAAAATAGATCTTTACCTATAGATTACAGGAAAACCTATAAGAAGTCTGTGGTCTTAAAATAACATGGTAAATCTATCAATATTGTGAGTACAAACTAACATTTATTGGAATGTATGGGAGAACATGTTTTTCAACTACAATGTTAAGTTTGTTCTTAAGATAAATTCATTCCAACTACGGAACCCTTCATTGTACGTGGTCCGACACGCACTTGGCCGGTTTTTTTATATCGTCAAGTAGTTTGTTTTCATAAAACGTAGTGAAGCGTAGACGATTGATCCCAGAGATCTGTTTACATTGAAGGTTTAAAATATTGGGTTACTGTCAGTTAAGACTTCTTGAATGAGTTGAAAGGAAGCGGCTTAATCTGAGGATTCTGAGGAGTGATTCAGAGATTCAGAGCTTATAAAAAGAGTAGGCCAGATGGGTTCAACTGAGGTCTCTGAATGAAGCTATAAATAGAGTGAGTGCTTAATGTGTGGGTCCTGGTTGTGTTTAGGATTGAAGATGACTGTGTTTAGTACTTATAACATAAAAGCTCATCAAGTTTGCTTTTTTCTGTAAGAAATGATCTAGACTCTAGATATTATATTTCTTATGTTCCGGCTGATCACAAGCTTTTTTTTTGGCAATTTTTAGGTAATTGTTTGTATTGATTGGAAAAAAGGTTTTGCCTGATGGAATGTTGATTAGATGACGAGATGTAGTGTTGTATGTTGACTACCTTAGACTGCAGACTAAGGTAAGCTACCGGTTTTTAAAACAAAACCTGAAAATTCTAAATGCCATTATAATCTTATTTTATTCTGAAAACATGAAGATGTTAATCAATTATATTTCTTTGTGGCTACTTAGTACTGAGTGGTTTGTGGCTAAGTAATAACAGCCGCATGGGTCAATCCATCAGGATAAGCAATGCTTGCCGCGGTTGTCTTTCGTGGATCTTTGACAGTCGTTACGGGTCGTCAGAAGCCCGAAAGTCTGACAACCAGTCTTACCAAGGGGTATCGTGTTACCTATAGAAACTGGGTTGTGGAGGCCAGATAGGCAGTCACTCTATGTTAAATACTGGTATTCAGCTGCATCCGGTAGACTGGAAGCTGACGCCAACATAGTTGGGAAAAGACTAGGTAGAGGTTTTAAACATTGACATAGAGTGATCATTCACTCTATGTCAATGTTTAAAACCAATCACTCATGTAGTCATGTTACAGCAGATTCCGAACCTTACTTAGATAAAAAAGCTTTTTAACATAGTCATTGTGGATTCTAAGTAATACCTATCTCTATAGGTAATGGTACTAATGGCAGGGAAGTGGCTTATCTTCGGGTTTTTACTTGCATACAATGACTATTAACGTTTTCTGGTTTTTTTTTACTTTTTATCCTAACTTAGGTTTTAAACTAGAACGTTCTACTTCATTGGGTACCTATTGCGTTTTTAATATAACGATATTTTGAGGCATTTCGAAATTAATAAATAAAGCTTGTAGAAAAATATTTCTAACGTTAATTAAAACTGCAAAAACATTCATTCTCTAAGTTTGAGCTTAGGAGATACCGTATGCCTATGATCTTATGTAAGCTTAATGGTTTAAGTTGAGTCAGACTTGTATTTAGTCAGTCATAAAACTTGCTTTCCTAAACACAAAAACAACAGAAACCATGTGTTTTGTATAGGTTAATAAATATCATGCCATTCTATCTTTCTCTAACTCACTTAAAAGAAGCACATATCCAAACAAAAATCTCGACAATAGATAATGAATAGCATCACAATCTTAACAAAAACATCCAATAACGTTACAAGCTGCGCGCGCTCATCCGACAGTGACCTTCAAACCGGTGCGCTGTGTTATGTGTTATGCAACGGATATTATATTGACAGCCTCCGTGAGATTATTTGTTTATTGTTTTAATAGTGTATCTTAGAGAGAATATAAAGATTTTAAATGATGGGAGATAGTGGGAGATCATCGATTGATTAGAAGTTGACATATTTAGGAGTGGCAAAAAAGAAAGAGAAGAAGAATAGGGGTAGAAAAACTGCAATGAGTTGCCTTGAGATGATGTAGATAGCTATACTACAGCAGACATATACCCGTACAATAAAGATAAAAAAGATGAATAAGACGACAATGATGATTGTAAAGATGGTAAAGCTTCTGTCAAAGAAGGGGACGAACTTAAGTGAAGCACAATAAATAATTGTTTTATGACATGCATAATTTAGGGATAACCTGATTAGTTACAGAATCAACAGTGACTATAAATCGAGCACCATGCGACCTTGTCGTGCGATCAGCTTATAAATAAGGGTTCCTTTCTAAACTAAAACTAGTCGAGCTCTTAACAAAGTTCACATAGTATACACATGAGTAGGTAAATCTCACAAAACGCGGAAAAGAAAGAGATGACCTATTTCTACATTCCTAATGAGGAATATAACCTATTAAACAAATACTTCAAATACAGGTACCTATGTATACAATTGCTTCACCCACTGACAGTAGACTAGACCTTGAACTGGACCGGTGTGTTATGCAACGGATTATAATATTGACAGCTCTGCCTCCGGCGCGGGCGCACGACGTGCAGTTACCGATAGATCGGAGGACTGGCACAATATTTATTATAGTCATCTTATTATAATTATAGTGTTTGAGGAGCTAGAAGTATTGACATGGCCAATGTTTGGGGAATTTAGATTTTAGGTGCTTATAGAGGCTAGGCAAACGCAGGCAAAACGTTCAGAGTGTTTGTCTAAGATAAAGCATGAGCTGTTTAGTTTCTACCGTAACCTGATTGTTTTACATACAATTCTCTGATTTATTCTAGCCTTTCTGGTAATTTCATTGATTTTACCCCGTCAACCAAAATTATTTACAGATTAATTCAATGCGCTTGAAATAATAAGAAGATGTGTGGATATTTATGACTAAATCCTTCTATCTGTAACGCTTGACATAAGCTACCGTTCTGATGCCATGATAAAAAGCTCAAGCATGTTGAAAAACACCCAGTACAAAAAATCATAAAATTGTATTTTATCGATAAATAATATTTTCTTAGATAAAGTCAAGCTGTTGGGCATCATAATTCTTATGACAGTTCCGTTGCGCTTTTGACAGCTTAATTCAAGGACATGTCCACCAACATGCCTCTGCAACCAGTCTCTTCATAAGTAACGTATCATGTATATAAGAAGACATGAACCTTGAATATGTGTATGACGAGTTGTATCATGTATGTTATACAGTGGATTAACACGTTGACAGGTAAGCCTGAGGCTTCACGATGCTGTCCACCTCAATCATGTTGTTGTTGTTTATTGGGTGTATCGTGTAGCATTATAATTCTAAACAAGAATCTCTATTTATTATTTTGAAGACTTCCTAGAATAAACTCCATAGACCTACTTTCTTCTTACTACATCTATGTGTACCTATTCCTATCTGATATTTCTATCTTTCCCTATACTACTTAGAATAATTCTTGTACATAGTTCAGTTTTCTGCTCATCATATAAATGTTAGAATCTTTAATATTTTTATTTGATTTCTTATTGTTGTACTTTTGTTGTTTTGTTTGACCAACTTTATTTGTTACACCTACAGTAACAATAAACAATATTCTATTCTGTATTATCAATTACATAGTTCTTAGCTACCTGAGTATGTAGTGATGTGCTTAGTAACTTTTCATATTCATTATATTTATCTTAGATCTCCTTTTTATTCTAAAGTTTAGATGTTTCAACCAGTCTTTATTTATCTCAGGACTCCTTCCACAAAGGTTCATTAGGTACTCCAACTGGTTTCGATCCGACTTATCTATTTGCATTTAGTCGTAAGTATCCAAGTGGGTAGATTGAAAGATAATCCCTAATTGGGTTTTGGAAATATATGTGCGATCTTCAAGGCTAAGCAACGCTTACCAAGGTTGGTCCACGGATGGGTGACCATCCATTTCATATCGAGACCCCTCCGTAACGTGCCTCGGAAAGCACGTTAAGCCGTTAGTCCCGGCTGTCATTTATAGATTTTTGACAGTCAGAAACTGGGTAGACAGAAGCGCGAATTTTAACAACCAGTCTTGATAGTTTATTTCCTAATAATAGCGGTATCGTGTTACCCAGTAACTGGGTTGTGGATGTCCGATAGGCAGTTGCTCCATGTAAAATACTGGTATTCAGCTGCATCCGTTTAGACTGGAAACCGACCCCAAAATAGGTGACAAAAGGCTAAGCAGATGATGATGTGGTTATACATTTCTCTGTTGCTGTTCTCAGTATCATACGGGTAGATGTACCATCGAAACAAAAAGAAGAAGAAGTTCTCTGCTTAGATTATATTTTCTAAATAATAATTAATCCACGATAAATCTATAAAAGTTGAAACAATAAAGCAGCTCAAGTCAGTCGGCATCCTTCCTTCATCATGATTTGAAGCAATAAAGCTGTCACAGTGCATATTAACGCAGTAGTGTAGGTCGTTGATGTGTCCGGTTTGTAAGCGTTGTCTCACTGCACAAGTAGCCGCTTCCCGTCATAAGGTAGGGGTGAGACTTAGAGGTGATTTGTTTGTAGAGATAATGGAGAAGTTAGGCCAACTTTATAATTCAATTTATTAGACAGACAGAAGTGGTTTTTATCGTGACATTTATGGCGTAGTAAATAAATTATACTTAACAAAAAGCTTTGCTTCTTCCCAGCGAAAGTACTAGGAAGTGGTAAGGGGCGGGCATTTTGGGGACTGTTTTATGTAATTTTCATGTTCAAAAAGTGCTCAGTGTTATTTGAATTTAATGGGTTTTGATTTTGAAAACATCTGATGGGACAAATACGACCACTTTTATTTTTGAATTCAGTTATATAATTTTTCAAGAAACTGTGAAATACTACTAAATATTCAGCGCATAAAAACATTTCGTGTTTGCTCTTCAGAGGTGCTATGTTTCCAAGCCTTTTTCATGTTACAAGCCTTTTTCAGTACCCAAGCCTTTTTGATGATGGAATTGCCATTTGGCATCAAAGAGAGTTAAGAGATTGAAAGTTACATCAATTCCATTCTACATCTCTTCATCAGAAAACGACGTTAGATTAAAATACAACGAAGCTTTTTCCCTATTTCTCTCCATGCCATCCCTAAAACAACTGTCACTTCAAACAATAAGCCTTTATGTCCATCTACGGCCAGGCCATCCATCGATAGGTCGCGCCGTGCCACCGGACATCCAGACGATTCTATCGGTAATCAAGTGTCATGGCGGCGATTAGTGGCTTTTATTGGTAAATAGGTGTTGGGTACTTCCGGTTTGTGATTTGAAAAAGTGCTTTGTTTGGAGTGGCGGTCAATCAGTTGAGTTCTTTTGTTCTAATTAGGGATATAACATTACATAACTCCTGTTTTCCGCGAAGGGTTAGACAGAGGTGGTGGTGGTGGTGGTGGTGGTGGTGATAGTACGAGTACCTACACCCACATTTCGCCAGTTATGTTTAAGTACAATGTTATAGGGGGCGAGTCTGTTGCCATCAGCCAGACATAATTCTAGACACTGGACTGCTACTGAGATAAACCTGATGGAAAACCTCAATAACACCTGGGACCTGGTAATCGAACCCAGGACCTCATGCTCAGCAGTAGCGCTTGTGACCACTAGACCCACGAGGCAGTAGAAGAGTCGTACTTAGTTGATGCCGCAGCATCTGTTACAATTTGAAACAGTCGAACTTAGTTGATGCCGCAGCATCTGTTGCAATTTGGAAGAGTCGTACTTAGTTGATGCCGCAGCTGCCTTGAAGCGGCTCCTGCCCAATCTGGGGGGTCCAAGCGCCTCCTGCCGGAGGCTTTACGCGGGAGTCGTGCGGTCCATGGCCCTTTACGTAACACCGGTGTGGGCGCGTTCCCTGAGGCTGCGACCGGCCCGCCGGTTGAACGCGTCCCAGAGGGTCATGGCCATCCGGCTAGTCCGGGGATACCGCACGGTCTCCTGTGAGGCGGCGAGCCTCCTTGCCGGATTACTGCCATGGGATCTGGAGGCAAAAGTCCTCGCACACGTGTGGGAGTGGCGCGAGGAGGCGAAACGCCGGGGCGTAACTCCGCTGCCGCGAGAAATCACGGTACAGCGGACAGAGCTCCGGCGGGATCTCATGGCGACATGGAGAGTGTGATTATCACAACCTAGCGCTGGGCACGCCACATTTGCGGCAATAAGTCCCCTCTTTGAGGAGTGGTTGGAGAGGCGCCACGGCGTTCTCACCTTCCGCCTGACGCAGTTTCTCACCGGACACGGTTGTTTCCGGAGGTTCCTGTTTCGGATAAGGCGGGAGGAAACGCCCGGGTGTCACCATTGTGTGAATCGCCCGGGAGACACGGTGGAGCATACAGTGGAGGTCTGCCCAGCTTGGGCGGAGCACCACCGTGTTCTCACGGAGGCAATCGGCGGCGGCGATCTCTCGCGTCCAAACCTGGTCCAGGTCATGGTCCAGGCCATGGTGCGGAGCGAGAGTGCATGGGAGGCCGTCACCTCCTTCTGCGAAGCAGTAATGCTCGCGAATGAGGAAGCAGAACGCGTGAGGGAGAGGCAACAGCCGCGCCCTCGCGCCCCTAGCCGCCGCAGGAGACGCCCTGGGCGGCGGGAATATATCGCCGATTCCCGGCCACCGTAGGCGCGGGCTTGCGGACGACGAGTAATGGGCAGCTCGCCGTCCGGTAAGGACCAGGCCCGGCTCGACGGCGCGTTGTATTCCACGCGCGCCTCAAAGAGATGTCAGCAGTGACGGGGTCAATTGGGCCGATGCCGCCGGGGTCGCGGGTAGTTCGAAAGAGATACCGTGGCCTTGGCACGGGCAACTGAAGGAACACGGGTGGTTTTTAGTCAGTAAAAGTCTGACACGCCCTCCCTCTCTGCCCAGAGCGGGAGAAGTCATTTGATGATTTCCCATCCACAAAAAAAAAAAAAATAAAAAACCCGCAGCATCTGTTGCAATTTGGAAGAGTCTTCCTCATTTCGTTTGATTTTAATCTTATCTCTTTTTTTAACTTTATAAACACCAGTCTAATAATTATCAGTGTATTTATATTTCGTCTTCCACATCAACTAATGAAATACCATAATAATATGCGACAAATTTTTTTTCCTGAGGCAAACGCGACATGGTGCACCAGTCAGCTTTAATGAGATCATGACCAGAGTCTTGTTTAATAAAGTAAATCAAATAATAATAATAATAATTAGCAAAGGAAAAATACAAGATTGATTTGTCTTGTAGTACCTACTTTTATAAATGTCACGGCATAATGTCAGTATCTGGAATATTTGCGGTTGAACTTATAAAAATACAGTACTTTTAAATAAAATAATGAGACACTTGTCTTGAAACTTGTCGCCATATGCAAAATATTGACGTCGTTACAATGTTAGTGAGTCATTTTCTCGTTGTTCTTGATACAATACACAGTGCATGCTGGAAGTATTTCAAGTATTTTTCCTTGCAAGGAAAATTTAATACGAAGTAGCGTATCTTAGGGCATAAAAGAGGTTTCGATCAGATTCAAAATAATAATATTTAACTTAAGTACCTAATGTTCACTACTATCTAATTTTCTTTGAGAATCAGGGTGTAAGGGACGTACATCGTGGGCAAAACCTGGATGAGGCTGGCACAGGAGTGTAAGGATTGGCACAAGAAAAAAGAGGCCTATGCCCAGGAGTGGGTGGGGTGTGGGTGGTGGGGAAAGGAGAAAATATAAACGCGCAAACACATACCATGATCTGCTCTTGATTCTATTAATTCTGTGAAAAATTTTTCGCTAGTTATTAATAAAAAAAGCTGTTTCATACAAAAGTGCTAACTGGCGAAAAATTTATACGCTTGGGGGAGGTCTAGAATCATGTGCTGAATTCATGAAAAGTAACAGTTTGCGCGTCATTGATAGCCAACTTCTGTTTTATCTATTTTTGATATTAAAACACACCTAATTGGCCACGTATACCTGTAGCAACACTGGTCCACCAGGAAGGCAGGAACCATAAACAACCAACCTTATAAACAACAAAATAAAAGTCTACTACATATTTACCACATATGGTGAAGTGACGTTTTTGCGCGGTACACCAAGGTTTATACAAACAGTACTTATGTGCCATATTTGGAACCTGCGCGAGCGCTTCCTAGGCCCGATCTAGATAGGAACAAAAGGCGCATAATGTCGTATCTCAGAGATTAATTACCGGTTTTTATAACGCCATATGTTGTGCTAATATCGTCGTAAATGTTTTGTTTTGGTAAATTGAGATAAAAATGTGGCGTTTAAGGCATGAGCTCACTTATGTCCCAGATTATTTAGCAGTGGTTAAATTGTCGCAAGTCACTTTTGTTAGATTTTGATGTTAGTAGACCATGCAATGAGTCTTTTGCTACTTATTATGAGAGATTATTTAAATTATTCTCAAAGGAAATGGAATGAATTTAAATCGAACGAAAGCTTTTTATAAAAAATCTCTATCAATTTAGAAGTCATTTAATAATCAATATTCATTAATATCATCAATATTTTTTGTTTTAACAAACCAAGTCGTAAGACCAGAAAACTACAGAAACTCCAGAAAGATGCACAAGTCAAGCCAGTCATAGCTTCAAAAGATGGAAACGTCGTAATCAGGGTTCCGTACCAAAATGATAAAAAGGAACCAGTCTGTCTGTCTGTCTGTCCGTCTGTCACAGCTGGATATCTCAAGACTAACGCTATCAACTTGAAATTTGGAACAGTTCTAGATTACGTTTGCCTAACTATTTTGCAAATAAGAAAGAAATGAAAATATTTTTTTTTTTGCAACATGGGCTGAAAGGGGATCTTAAAAATTCGAAGTGGGGCACTAGGGCATGTGGGGTATCATATGAAAGAGCGCTGTTTGCACATTCTCAATTTGTTTTTTTTAGTCCGCATAGTTTTCGATTTTTGTTGAAAAATGTAAAAAAAAATACCGTTCCCACCTTATCTCCGAAGTTCACATAGAGAAAAATCTGAAATTATGCTATGTGATAGAAGTATAGGTAAAGATTACGGGAAAAACAAAACGATGTCTCTAAATAGCACACTTTTTCAGAAATCGGAATGGAACTCTCGGTGCGCGAGTCAACTTGCTCTTGACCGGTTTTTTTTACCGTCTTGAGCTTTAAAACTAAAACATCGACAAAATACACAAACAAGGAGCTAGATATTTATTTAAAATGATGTAAGTAGGTAGGCACTAGGTACTGCAAGCCATCTGTTCTTTTTATGTATTATTTATATACCTAATAGACGCATGTGTTCCAAAGCACTTACAATAATTATCTTATACAGGATACCATGAGGAAACCTGCAACAAGAAAACATTGTTATTATACATGTGTCATATTTACTGGCGATAATAGATCATATTAACAGCATAATGGTGTTAATGGAATGTATAAACTATATTTATTGACAGATAGATTAAAGTGTTTTTAAAATAAACATGAAGAAATACAGCTTCTTGAAGATAGAGACAGATATATTGTCTGATTGGCCGTAAAAGGGACAAGCTTAACCGATTTATCGGGGACCGATGTTGGAACTCCGGGCTGAAACTGAGACTGGACAAAAAGAAACCCCATATATTATAGTTTTGCCTGAGTCAGGAACAGAAGCCAGACCTGGAAGCCAGGTGATCACTAGACCATTGGAAGTCAAGATTCTATTTTTAATATGCGTCTTCTGACGTAAAAAACAGTTTCATAGAAAGTGACCTGTGTTAGTTAAAGGGGAAAGCCAAAGGAAAGACCGTTCTACGGATTTCAATAGTATATTTGTTATCCTTTCTTTATATATTGGAAGGTATGATTTACTAATATTACGTGAGACGTGTGGTCTCATGCGAGGCTTATAGAAGAGTACAGACGCTATGAGAAAGTCAGGATTTCAGTCAAGTGCTGAGGGCGGGCTCGGATAAAAAAACTAATATTTATGAGTTAGAAACAGAAAGACTAAGCCGACGTTCGCACGGACGTAAAAATATCGCGGCGGGATTTTATCGCGCACTGGATTTTCAACTCTCGGTGTTGAGCCGAGCTTCGAGAATCCAACCTAACAACAACAGAGTACATCCCAGCGCGTTGAAAAAACACACTGTTGGATTTCAATTCTCGGCGCTAAGCAGAGCGTTGAAAATCCAGTGCGCGAAAAAAAAATCACCGCGATATTTTTACGTCCGTGTGAACGTGGGCTTATAGTGTTGAAGTAACATCGTTTGGTTTTGCTATACTCCAACAACCTGTGACAGGCGGACTGACAGAAAGTGGTTTGCCGATTTCAGTACGTACGGAATACTAAAAAATCTCGAATTAATTAATCATAATCCAAGTACCTCCTAAGGAATCTTGTTTATTGACAGGAATATTTATATTCAAGCCTGTATTACCATATAGGGTGAACAGATATCATAGTGTTGAATAACATTGGATGCTGGCAACATTTTTTGCACCATATAGATCAAGAATTGAATAGGTACCTACAGTGTAATATCCTGTATTTGTTAAAACGATATGTAATCGATCTAAGTAATTCTTTTCCTTATATGCTTATCCTGCAGCAGTGTGTAGTGTTCTGTGTTGGGTTCCGTTAGTACGCCTCTTGAATCCCGTCTCTTATATTTTATTTCAAACTCAAACTCAAGCATTTATTTCAATTAAACCATTTATTTTGAATTGTCAAGGAGTCGGGAAGCCCAAAAGTCTAACAACCAGTCTTACAAAGGGTTGTGGAGGTCAGATAGGCAGTCGCTCTATGTAAATTTCAGCTGCATACGGTTAGACTGGAATCCGACCACAATATAGTTGGGGAAAGGAACCTCTTACACTAACCAACCCGGGATTCGAACCCTACGCTTCGCAGTCGCGCATTCAATCCACGTTTTGATGTTTTTTTATTAAAAGGGTACATCGAAGCGTGGTTTAGCTCTGTCTGTAAGTGAAATGGCGTTAAGGCTGTCTAGTTGGACGCGCGAGATAGAAGACTCTCACGCGCACCGGAACTAAACGCGCTTCGTTTAAATGTAAATTTATGACAAAATGCTATATTTCAATCAAATTTTAGCTTCGTAAGCTCTTAACATATTTAAAGCAAATTTTACTACACAATAAGGAACTGTTGACGTATACTTAATCGTATATATAAAACAGAAAATAGACGGTGCTACTTTGGAATATTTTCTATCGAAAAAATGTTCAAGTAATCATATTTCGGTTTTAGTACAGCAGTAGACAATATAGTCAAATAACACATATGAAAAATTCAAATGATTTAACCATGTATACATTTGGTATTACAGGAATTTTAAAAACACAAAATTTATCGATGTATCCATGTATGTAATGTAAACATCAAATTGTGGGTTAACGAATATTATAAAAAATCTCTAAAACTTATAAAGGACGTAACTATATCTAATATATCGTATGTATAACGTATCGTCGGCTACTTCAAAGCTGGCGGTATGCGGTATGCAACCAGAGGAGCGGTAGCTGCGCTGGCGCTGTGGTCACCGGTAGAGAGAAATGTGTGATCGCACCGGAAACTATTGGTAGGAAGTTATGTGAAATGTGCATCTGTGCTTAGATGTGATAAACTTTCATAAATACCTACTTAATAAAATCAAAATCATAACATACAAATTCTAAAGCGATGCAAAATTGTGGGATGTCTGACTTGGTTAGTCAATTCAGTAACGTAATCAAGAATAAACAAAGGGATGCGACACTTTTTAACATCAATTGAATATTTCTAGTTTGAAAAAAAAAACTGGGATAAGCCCAAAAGTTAACAACAACGGACTGTATATTTCCTATATTTACATAAAATATAAGGAAAAAATCAAATCTTTCTTTTAATCAACAACAAACAACGTTATTTCTGGAAACAGTTACATTACTCTACATACTCGCACGAACATAACCGATAAGTGGTTTATATCTCAACTCCTGCGCATGGCGGCGACTTCAAAGGCACACGCCGCAGTGGGCGACACTGCAGTAGGATCGTGATTGTATACATACTTGATAAGGACTGTGGTGTTCTGCAAGCGATGAAACAGCAAGCTTTAGGAAATATATATATTGTGAGGAAATATCGTGAGAAAAACAAACATCTACTCGTATTTATGACTTATAAGTGGTATGTCAAGACTTGACATGATGGCAGTATCCCTATCTATCTAAACACATAAGTTACATAATATTATTATTCAAATTAGATCACCAATTTGCAGTCATTGGGAGGCCCTTGTTTAACAATTACGATCGCATGAAGATGCTCAATTTTATTTATCAAAAGTATTACCTTAATTACAGTGACGAAGGTAATACATAATTGCTTTATTAATATTTATTTATCATTGATGAATGACCGGATGCGACTGTTATATTATCAATTAGAAACAATTTCATTGACTTCTGCTAAGCAGTCAATTTTATAACGAGAAGCGAATACAATATCACATTTTTTTAATGCATTTATCAAGTATACTATAAATTGATAAACAGTATAATTGATATTTATAGATATTCGTACTTTATTATCGAAGAAAATTTTCAACTATGAATGGAATTTTAAGCTGTAGCTTTGTGTTGTAAACGCAGTGAAGGACACAACGTCATAGTTCAGGTTTATAAAAAAATATCGACACACACATTCATTAATATATATATATATATATATATATATGTATGTGAACTTAACTACCGCATTAGGTCAACCTGTAAAGAGATATTTAAGGTGTTTTAATAACTAAATAAATTCTGTGGAAGTCTTATAAGTGGCCATTTGGAAATTATTAGCAGATCTATTTAAAAAGGCATTATCCTAATTAATTTGAGGTCGGCGCAACATGTATTTTTCTTCCATACTCTCTATTAGTCGTCATCACAGGTCAACATCATCTTTCACACAGTCCATCCATCGTTTCTTTGGTCTTTCCCTAATAAGAATCTGGTGGTGGGGATCTGGCTTTGAGTGGCCTACAAGCTTTATCAATAGCTGATAATTAATCCTTAATTACACTATCTTGGAAAAAGTTATGTTCAAGTAGGTTCTATTTACACTATGCGATTATCAAATTAAAATAATGCAATGAGTGAAATGCAGATCTATGTTTTGTGTGTTTCAATGTATTTTAATAATTACGACTCTACAGAACTTATAATTTTAGAATTATATAAACTGATACTATAGCGACCATAGATTATAAGAAAGAAGTTCTGTGATAGCCACTGACTCCTGCTTCGCACGGTTTTTACGACTTGACAAAACATAAATACGAGTATTTCTTTATTATAATGTAAGTTTAATATAGATGTATTATAGGTACACATAAACCTTCCGAAATAAATTCTCTAAATGATGGTCAAAACAGCATCAAAATTCGTTGCGTAATTTAGAAGAACAACGCGGTCACACAGACAGACGCGAAAACCAATTTTAATTTATAAGAATGTATGTAAGTATATTGAAACCGGTATGCATACGACAAATAACTATGTTTAGCATTGAAACTAGTCTTTATCATAAGAACAAAGAAACAGATCTAACTGGTTTCAAATAATATTTTATCAATGAAATCATAATAGAATGAATGCGGCAGTGAATGCACCCAAAAATATTAAGGATTCCTAGATAACGATCTCGTTATGATGCAAAATAGCGTTCTTTATCTTGAAATCAAAACTACATATCCTAAACTCGTGCCAAATTAACATATTATCTAAATAATATACCTATTAGCACTAAAAACTACAAAAAAAAAGTCCAATGAACCAAACATGATTTTCTATTATAATAAGCGTGTCAAAGATTTTCAACTTGAAAGTTTTTTAGTATGCCAATTATTGAACAGCTGTTGGAAACAAAACTATTTGAATATCGAGTATTAATACGGCTGTCATTCTTTTGTTTCCCTTACTCAAACAAACCCTGAAAATGGTCCGGAAAACTACCAACTGCTCAAGTATTTTAACACCTTTAAAACAATATCGAGAACGGGTCCTAACGCGATATTCCGATGTATTCCAGAAATCCCCACCGACATATCCCCACCAGTGGGTATCGTTATTTTTGATTTCAGAAATCCCCACTTGTTATATAAACTCAGTCTAGTAGGGATTTTTGGAAAATAAGTAACAATCCCCACCAGGTGTTGTCGTTTCTAAATTATTAATCAAAAATTCAATTTAATTGTTTCAGAATTAATTATAAAATTATTTGCTGGAATTAATTATGGAAAGCTGGTTCTATGTTGCCCGCTAAAGCCCAGACAATCAAAACAGTGACCGTTTTCGCCGGTATATGTTATGCCAAAGGATAAAAGAAGATTTCATAAAAGTATTATGTGTTCACGGAGAGAGGCACAGAACCACAAACTTTTTGGAAGGCTGGCATAATAAGCTTAAAACCAAGTTTACTGAAACTCCTACATTTTTTGCATGAAGACGCTTTGTTTTATGAAAGAAGTGCTAACGAAAGTCACCGTCAAAACCTGCGATCACAAAGAAGCAAAGAAAAAGACTAGTTCATCTTAGATGCTCAACTAGAGTTAATGCATGGCAGCATTACAGGGCCACTTTTTTTTGGAAAGAATGAGATAAATTCACAATCACGATTTATGTGATCCTATAATGTTTAAATAACTTTGGTTTGAATCTTATTAATAGTTGTAAATATTTTTGATTTTCGTTTCAATGCGAATAATATATAATGAAAGTTGATTATAATAATTTATTAATTTAGAAACAACACCTGGTGGGGATTGGTACTTATTTTTCCAAAAATCCCCACTAGGCTGAGTTTATTTCTGAAAAAAAAATAACAATCCCCACCGGTGGGCATTTGTCGGTGGGGATTTCTGGAATAAACCGATATTCCTATAATATTTACGAGGTAAGCAGGTACGGTTTACTTGTTCCCCGACGTTTCGACCGCCTTGCAGCGATCGTGGTCACGGGAGGACTGATGACAGCTCAGCGACGTCTTCATTATTTTAACACTATTTTGGCCCTACATGTAGGTACCTCTACGACATATCGTATAGTGTAACCAAGCCTCGGTATATACCACAAGGAACACTTTCCACGGGTCACATTCCGTGACTTATCTATGATTTCTATTAACAGCTGCAACTTGACACATTAATCTAAACCTGTTAAGTAACATCAATCTTATTTAAGTATCCAGGTTAACTGCGATCTTACAAACGAACGAATTTTAGAAGTAAAATTGACATTAGGAGCTAATGATGGATTTATTGATCGATTCCAGAATTAATTATTACAAATGCTAAAGTAACTCTGCCTATCTGTTTGTCTCTTACATTTTCACAGGTCTCGTGGGACAATTTCCGACCTCAACTATGGGCAAAGCCGCGGGCAAAAGTTTCTTGTATATTTTCTCTCCATACAACACTTAGTTATTCCCAAGCAACAGTTGGTTTGGTTCAATGCGTCATAATAGTTCTTCTCCTCGTGTAGCTAAAATCCATGTGAGAACCGCCATGACAGGCAAACTATTTAACAGCCAGTCATCTATCAACATTGATATCACAGACTGATCAGTGTGCACTTTGGATCCGTTTTTACATCAGTTATATTTTATTAGGCAGTACAAAAGTGCTTAACCCAGTAACAGAGTTGTGGAGGTCAGATAGACAGTCGTCATCATTCTCCTGCCCTTATCCCAATTCATTTGGAATTGGCGCAACATGTCTTCCATACTTCTCTATCAGTCGTCATCTCGGTAGTCACTCCCTTTCTAGCTATATCATCTTTGACACAGTCCCATCGTTTCTTTGGTCTATCCCTACTCGTATAGCCAAAGTCATCCACATTCATACTCAAAACTTTTTCCTCATCCCTCCGCATCACATGCCTACAACAACCGATTTCCACACAACTTTTCAGTCACCGGTGTCACTTTCAGACTTCCTCAGATAGGCAGTCGCTCCATTTAAATAAAATACTGGTATTTAGCTGCATCTAGATAGTTAGACTGAAAGCGGACCCAAACATAGCTCGGAAAAGGGGTAAGCAGATGATTAATACATTAGTATTAATTTACTCTATTTCATGAGCATGTAAATTATAGCGCCATATGTCACTGAGAGCGATTGTCTCCGTGGCCCTGAAACAAGGTTTTGACCTACTTGCTAACATGTGTTCAGTTGGTGAAGCCATCTTGAAAATAAGTCAGAAGATCAGACAAAAAAGGCATTCTATTCGTGTACTTTAAGGCATAACACATTCATGTTTTAGACTTTTTTCTCATATTTATGTAAGCTTCTTTCACAGGGATTCTCAAATTCACAAAACGGGAGTTTGTACTTTGGTAATGTCTGCAAAACTAGGACAACTTCCGATGCTGGTCCTCGGTGATAAGAACCACACTGGCACTTCTTTTCAACACCACCTGCAGAATTTATGAGGTATTCTTCTTCTTAACGTGTCGATTGCAATCTAAATGACGCGGGCCCAGAATAGGGATGATGTCTGGGTAAAAAAAATTGTAATACCGTACTTCGCCAACGCGCACTGGGCCCGCGTGGTAGATTAAGGCCCACTCCCTCTCACAGAGAGGAGGCCAGTGTCCCAGCAGTGGGAACATTATAGGCTGATGTGTACCGTACTTTATTAGCACACTAAAAATAAGATACAGAGTGAATCTTCTGTACCACTCCTCATTAGTGGTTGGTCTGTTCGGTCATACGCACTTGTTTTAATGATTAATGATATGTAACTATGTTTAAAGTATGTCCTTTTGGGGACGGGGATGGTTTTAGTAATCGTGTTGGTATGGCTTTGTGCTCATTAATAAGGCGGTGTTACTGCTGGTCATGGTTGCTGTTCTGGTTATAAATGGTGCTTGCAATGAGGAGCAGTGTCTTTGTCATGAGTTGAAGGATGGTCTGGACCACTCAAATCCAGACTGATGGGAAGTTCTTAAGCTCTTACAGATTGATTATCAGTCAGTTAATATTCTTATATTTTGATAAAAGTTTTTTTTAACAACTAATCATCTTGTTGTTCTGCCTGCCCTATTATTTGATGTCAGCACAATATGTTTTTCTCTTTCATTCTCTCCTGTCAGCTGTCACGTTATCATTCCCTTCCTTTTCCTTCAGAATAGTTTATTCCTTCTTTATTATTTATGAAATCCAAGGTACCTTAACTGTCATCACTTTCCCGTTAAACGATAATTTCATCAAGTGTCATGGCTCCATCATAAATATCTCAAACTCAGGAGTCTAAGAAGCGGTTATTAAATAGTATTAACTTATAGATAAGGTCGCGTGAGTTTATAACATTGCAGTGCACGTGATAAGTACTTTCATTACCGAGTGTGGAGGCTTAGGTTCGTTCCTGAGTCGGACAGTTTTGTGTAAGAATATGCCGATTTTTGATATGTTTTATAGATTATAATTTTATTTTTGACCTCTTTAAATTTAAATATATATTTGTGGGTCACGCCTAAAGTGCAGAGGCTCGTTTGTCAAGAAACTGTGGGTTAATATTACATAATATTTGTCCCAAAATTACCGGATGCTACGTCTGAACTGAAAATATATTTGACAAATATATCAATTATATTTAACACAATTTAAGGTTAGAACGCGGAACATCAGTCTGACCTTAGTCAGTCGTCTCGAAGGCTGCATCACTTTAAATTTTGCATAT
The DNA here is from genome assembly GCA_946251885.1 of Cosmia pyralina. Classification (NCBI taxonomy): domain Eukaryota; kingdom Metazoa; phylum Arthropoda; class Insecta; order Lepidoptera; family Noctuidae; genus Cosmia; species Cosmia pyralina. Next base: position 22,113,536 of record OX276363.1, on the reverse strand, counting down.
CGTGTGCAAATATGTTCAGAATTATCGTGTTTGAAGTTAAATAATGGGTTTTGAAGTAGTTTGGGTGGTTTGGCTGTACAATTTTAAAATTGCAGGTGCATATAAAACGTTTTAAAGTTTTAAATGTGGCAAGTAATGACATTAATTCGTTGACAGTAAATCCGTCCATTTCTGGGATCAAAAGAAAGCAGAAAATGACTGCTTGAACTTTATTTTTGGAGTTAGGTATTTTAGCATAACTTCTGGCTAGAGTTATTCGAGATAACGCTCATAATACGTAGAGCTTGAATCGATATATATAGTAGGTATATAAATATAGCATATGAGTAAGTTGCATTATAGCAATAAAGCTATATAAGAGAGCAATAAGATTGTTGTGAACTATATCGTCTCAAAAATGATTGGTACACCACACTATGGACAAACACTAGCTAGGTTGTAGGTTGTTGACCTAAAGACTGCCAATATAACACCAGAGACAAAATGCTGGGTTTACCCCTCAATTTGAAATCTCTGCTGTGCGTAATTCATCGCACTTAGTGGGATCGTTAAGATTTCAAGTGCTATGACTAAATCTTATTGTCACCATTGAAGAGGCTCTTTGCAGCACGTGTAGAAGTAACGTGCTATAGAAAACAATTAGATATTAGTTTGTTTACAACGTTATCTTCGGTGAAGTCGTGATAAATATAAGTAACCCATGTATTGTGTAATACAGTACAAGTGGATGGATACATAATATAAGTAACCCATGTATTGTGTAATACAGTACAAGTGGATGGATACATAATGTTAAGTAAACAAACGAACTGAGGGGGCTTTTGTTTGTCCGACAAAACTCTTGAGTCTGTCCAAATACTGATAGTACCTATTCAGATAGATCCCTATAATTCACGTATCTAATGGCGGCAGGTATTTAGTTCCGATAACTGGCAAATTGTGGGTTATTATTAGCTGAACCTCTGCGTAAGCCTTCGGGGATTGCAGCTGTGTTGCTGAGTTTGGGCTCAAGTATGAGTCCCAATCCAAAATCCAGGACCTCACATAAAATTGAAATAAAGACAGTGCTTAGATTTTGAAGGAGGTCATGTATTCAATACATAGCGCGTCTGTACCTAATAAAATAATGCATGCCATAGTTTCACGTTCTAACCATTTGTGTCTTGCACCTTATTAGATAACCATGGCACAAGTTCATCGACCTCACATGGCGTAACACGGGAGGAATCCCATGACGTTATGGGGACATACCGGCTCGTAATGAGGATGATGTAGGTGAGGAATTTATATGGGGTAATAGAGGAAGATAAGTAGACTCCTGTGGTGGTGTGGGAACATTATACTTCGCTTTATGTAGGTTGTCATTGGTTGGCCTATATCTACACTTTCTACTACAAGGTAAGTAAGTACAGGTTGTAAATTAAGATTATGGGATCTTCAACAGCTACTCATTAGAGTTGAGTAATAAAGAAAATCATTACTCCGTTTCAGAAGTTGTATTATTTGATTAGGTAAGCCATAGGTAGGTATGTAATTACGTTGCCAACAGGCGTTTTAGTATGTTTCAAATATACCTTTTTATATTCGTCCACAGTACATATCGTTTAGCTATATTGATACTAATATTATAAAGAGGTATTTGTAGTATTTGGCGGGGTGATCTTCGGATTGGAACTACCGATTTGATTCCGAAAATTCTTTCACTATTTGTGTCTAGCTCTAAAGTGTCATAATTATGATATATTTTATGACAATCCTCTTAGGTTGTCACATTTTGTCACCTCTTTCGCTCATACGTACACGGCACCAAATTAGGAATGTATGAAAAGATGTTTTTTCTGAAAAATGTAATAAATTTTTATTGTGGCATTTATTTAACTCATCTCCAAAACAGATTATAATAATAAATAAAAACTGAGTTTATTATATAAGTAACACAATAGAAATGTGTTTTTAATAATTACCTATTACATTTATTATTCGTTTATTCATTTAAATTCTTATTTAGTTACATTTTTAAATACACACATCAAAAGTGTCTAGGGATCAAGCATTTTTATGCGGATTTCTTGAGATTGAGATGTGGCTTTGTAATAAATTTATGATTTTATAAATTTATATGGATCCTTTTTGGTGCATTTCATAATTTGAATCAGGAACTGTGAATCAAATTCGAGTAAAAGATGAAAATCAGCTGTCAATATTTTCCCTATAAAAACATACAACGCATTGAAGACATTATTAGTGCTACTGTTTCCCTACTACTGATTAAAACCAACGTTATTATGGAGCGGCGACGTCATTTAAGCAGGGAAGAAATACTCAGAGCCGTGGGAATGATAGAAGCTGGTTCCCGGCAACGTACTGTGGCTTTAGCTCTGAATACAAGTCAGAGTGTTATCAGTCGACTTTGGACACGTTACCGAAGCACTGGTACCGTGGCTGAGCGCCATGGAGGACGGTATCGCTGCACCACACGGAGACAAGACCGATACATTCAAATCTTAACTCGAAGAGCTCCAACTATAACCGCCATGATGTTAGCCGTGAGGCTTCATCACTCTTCAGGGAACTTAATTAGCGACCAAACAGTCAGAAACCGCTTGCATGAAGTGAACCTTCATTCCCGAAGACCGCTACGGGTACCACCTATAGCAATGCACAATCGTAGGATTCGATATCAATGGGCTCTTGAACACAGAAATTGGGCAGAAGAACAATGGCGTTTCGTGTGCTTTTCTGATGAGTCTCGTTTTGGTATGAGACCGGATACAAGACGTATACGACACTGGAGAACCCCTGGACGCCAACAGCGATTAAAATCCTGCCAGGAAGTCCATCCTTATAGTGGTGGAACCATCATGGTATGGGCGGGTATTTGGATCGGCGGAAGAACTGAGTTGATTTGGATCAGAGGCAACCTCAACGCTCAAATTTATGCTGAGACGATTGTAACACACGTCATCATTCCTCTACAAGTGCAAATCGGTCCCTTATTTCAGTTAATGCATGATAATGCACGACCGCACACCGCAAGAGTTGTAAGACAGACTCTCGCCGCAGCTAACATCAATGTCCTGCCCTGGCCTGCTCAGTCGCCAGACTTGAACCCGATTGAGCATGCATGGGATATGCTACAGAGAAGAGCTCTGCCGAATATGGAGGGTATCCAGTCGCAAGAAGACCTTTTTTTGTTGTTGCAACGAACATGGGCGGCCATTCCACAGCGTGATTTGGATGAACTCATTTTGAGTATGCCAAACCGATGTTCTTGTGTTGTTAGTGTTCGCGGTAGAAACACGGATTATTAATTGTTTAAGTTACCCAATAAAATTTTAAAGAAAACTGTTATTTCAGTCTTTTTTTCGAACTTTAATGTTAGTGGTTCAAATGTCAAAAATCCCTTTATTAGGAAAATGGCAAATTTCTTTATTAATGCAAAGGTGACTTGGTTTATCGTTACTGTGACAAACGAAAACACTTTATTTGATGAATCCTTAAAGAAAATTTTAATTAATATCAATCAGGAGAAAAGTTATTGCAAAAATATATGTTGATCCCTAGACACTTTTGATGTGTGTATTTTTAAAACAAAAATTTATTTAAAAAAAATATATAAAAAAAAAAAAAAATCGGTACAATAACAAAAGACAGTACAACAAGTAAAACGATGATAGCTGCAAAAGTATAAACTGTAGCGCAGAAAGTGTGTATTATATTATTAATATTTATTAGTTCGCCAATTGATTACATTTATCAAAAAAGCATATTTTCATTTAACATTCTTAAACATTTGGTGCCGTGTGAGTAGAGAGGTGACAAAATGCTAACCCCTTTAAACAAGAAATTTCACGCGGACGAAGTCGCGGGCAGAAGCTAGTCAATTAGAAAAAGATACTTTACCCAATACTACTACCAGACTTAAAATCATATTTATGCAAATTCATCCGTTCCTAAATACCGCCCTTTACATGTTGGTGCGAATCGCGTAAAACTTTTATGAGTGAACCAGTAGGTCACCAACAGATTTCTCTCGTAGGCGGCCACTTTGTGTTCATCTCATTTGCATAGACTTGATGATCTCCGACTGCTTATGACATACATATCGCCACTGTACGTAGTGTCAAGGTTGAGAAGGTGATTAATAAGCGATTTTGAATTTGATATACAAATACTTTTTTTTAGAATGGGTCAGAATTTTTAAAGTGCTTTTTAGTGAAGAATTCGATTGTTATTCCCGAGTCTGCCAAAGTTTTTCTGAAAACCAAGGATTGGTTAAAGGACTGCCAAAGATAGGTAGATTAGATATAAGATGAATATAAGCTTAGAAACATAGATAGGTTTCAAGAAAAATATAATTTGAAAGCTTATCTAGCAAACAAGTCATATTATTTTGTCTCATTTTCAGATAGAGATCGTCTAATTTAAAATTGCACCTCCACTGCTTGTTGCATACACATTTCAAAAGTTTTTATAGAAATTTTATTGGAGGGACGTGCAGTTTTAAATTATTGGTTATCTATCTATAAGGTAAATGTGGGATAGTTGCCCTTGGAGGACAGACGTCCCATAATTTAAATTGTGACGTTTATAATTCACAGTAATTTAATAGTACAATTCTAGAATTTTTTTAATGTTTATACCCAATAAGAACAAAGGTCAAGAACATGCCACCCTAGTCAATACGTTACATGACGTAATATAGTTGGTGTCATCCGGAAGATGGCTTATGCAGCGGTGAACTGCAATCATCAAATCAGCGACCAAACGTGGCCATAATGGCAGTGTCCCCCTGAGACTTCTGTTGTAGCTGAGTGAGGGAGCAAATTATTTTTAGCATTGGGCATTTCATTCATCATACTTTGAGAAAGAAACCTTCAGAAGGATACATTTGGTTTGGGCAGCATTCAATTTGAGAAAGGTTAGTCAAGGCATCTCGCTGTCTAACCTATCACAGTGATCGAGAACCAAGACTAGACAATCAAGCATGACCATGTCTCTAAAGAACACTCGTGCGAAAGATTAAAAAAAAAATTAAGATTTCACTTTACGGTGTCATAAAACATATTTAGACACATTTCGGCTGCACGCAAAATCAATGTTTGTCCTCAATAACTGCCTTAAGTATATTCTTCTTCATATTTAGTAAATTATGAAGCCAAAACACGATTGACAAAATTTGGCTCGATAAAAAAAAGTAGTTTCCTCAAAATTAATATTTTTTGTGAGAAAAAAACTCTTTTATTTGATTGTAATTAAAGCAATTTCAATAAATTTTCGTCTACACGTTCACTATTAAAGACATAAGAGGATTATGGGTTTATTTTAATGTAACAGAGAGCTTAAAGAATTTTAAAAATAAATATTTTTAAAATTCTTTGTGCTCCGTTTGGGCATACCAATGCTCCAAAACCCCGTTACGATAGCTGACAGCAACACGGTGCGATTTAATTCCCTCTGGCATACCATAACTTGAAGAAACATTAAAAGATGCACCGGCTAAACAATGTTTACATGGTGCAATCATTAATTTGTGGCTTCAATTTTATTGTAGGAATGCCACAGGCAAGAAACTTGCATCGTGTAAAAGGGACTAAAACGGGTGTTTCAATCAAGAAAAAAATAGCGTAAAAAATCTGATAATTCAACCAAACTCAACAACTAGCTTGACTTTTGACAGCAGATTTACTTATCGAAGACTGATCGGTCAGTTTTTCATCAACCAAGTCAGACTTAGAGGGAGGCAATAAGCTAGGAACGCGTTCTTTTTAACAATACAAAGTACACAGTATGTTACGTTATCAAAATTGAAATCACCGACATCTCTCTTTACACAGCAACAAACACAATATAACTTGGTACAAAGCGTGATTATGCTTAACTTCCTGTTAGCACAGTGAGTTACATCAAACATAGTTAACTTGAGTCAACTTACTGTTTGAAGACTTGGTTAGTTGGTTGGGTAAGTAGAAGCCTAAAGTTATGAGTAGGTACGAGTGTCACTTAGTTTCAAGTACTGTTGTATGTAACTTAGCGATTTAAGCTACATTACGAACTTAAATGGTAGACAAAGTAACAAAATACTTGAAAAATAATTTGTACATGGTTACAATAAGTAGTTGGGCCATAAAAGGAATGAATGAAAGGCAATTGCATGCAGCTGAGATGAAAATGCTAGAAAGGATGTGTGGTGTTATGCGAATGGATATAATAATAAATGAGTATTTATAAGGAAGTCTGAAAGTGACACCAGTAACTGAAAAGTTGTGTGGAAAGCGATTGTTATGGTATGGGCATATGATGCGGAGGAATGACGAAAAAATGTCATCAGGAAAGTTTTGAGTATGAATGTGGGTTGCTATACAAGTAGAGGAACACCAATGAAACGATGGATGGGTTGTGTCAACTATTATAGAAGTATGGAAGAAAGGGACATGTTGCGCTGACCCCAAATGAATTGGGATAGTGGCAGAATAATGATAATATTAGTGAAGCTACTTGAGAGAATCAAGGAGTTCGACAGGGCAAGTACTGTCACCATTTTTATTTCTGCCTCTTAAGCATTGCTGTGTAGGCAAATAAACAAACTTTCAACTAATTTTTATACGTTGTCTCTACTATGACTGGCAAATTGCTATGCTGCTCTTAGACAAGTGGATGTAATAAATCGGGTGATAATTCAGTCTGTTACATATTTTGTACGAGTATATCTGATCCTTGGTTTAGATCTAAGTACTCATTGTGAAATCATCAGCTAACGTTTATCTAAGGACCCTTTCCATCTGTTTTGTAGCTTCTCCTGTAGATACTAAGTATGAAAGGTAGTGCCAATTCGACCAAATAACTTTCATTTTCACTTAGTGCAATAAATAATTAATTCATCCCGACCTCCGTCACCTCCCCCGCAATGATACGTAAAACAAATGTTATTAACACACAATTAACGGCAGCCCAAATACAGACAGGCTGACAGACGCAATAACATACATAAAACATGTAGTACATATGTACTTAAATGTATAATGAAAGTAAGGTGTTACAGTATGTGTGTGTGGTGTCACAAATTCAATGTCAAACAAGTGGACGACGGACTTTTAGACTTTTACCTAAGAAAGACTTTCTTCAAAGCTGCCTTCTCATGGAGAGATAAAAGGACTTGCTCCATAGACAACAGCAAAGTAAAGCTGGCACATTTTCTTTTTATTTCATCAAAATCAAAATATTTTATTTCACCTGGGCACTTATGAAAATTCAGAAGCTAGGTGCACGGTTCCGATTGGTCGTTTCCTATGGAGCAGAGCCGGCAAAAAACCTCACGGTTACTATTTTAAAAATAATTGGCTTTTAGCCAACGTTCGCACGGACGTAAAAATATCGCGGCGATTTTTTTTTCGCGCACTGGATTTTCAATACCCTGTCGCAACAGAGAGTTGAAAATCCAACAGTATGTTTTTTCGATGCGCTGGGATGCATTCTGTTGTTGTTAGGTTGGATACTCAATGCTCAATTCAACAACGAGAGTTGAAAATCCAGTGCGCGCCAAATCCCGCCGCGATATTTTTACGTCCGTGCGTACGTCGGCTTACAGTATTTTCAAATGACAGTCTGCGGGGAGGACCGTTAGTAGGCCTTTCAACAAGTAGCAGTTCAAATGTAGCTTTTATGTTTTATATTTCATAATACCATTCACAACAATTCATGCATGTTTGTTTTCATTTACCAGTGTCATATCATAACACAGAGCAGAGGCAATGTATACATTGCACATGCATATGCTCTGTGTTGTGATTTTACAACTCTATAGAGTTGTAAATTGTTTTTGGTCTGATATCAATTAATAGAAAAATATTTGTCAACTTGGATATGAGGCTTTTGCTTACATTCCTTTCTGAGTGTACTTTGTCATTGTTATTTTTTCTAATGTGCGTTTTATTTGTGCAGAATACACAAGTTTTATTTCTTTTCTTTCTAACAACAACATTTTGATGTCATGTGCCAAGTAAATAAAACTTGACGGAGTGGAGAAAAAAGACAAGAAAAACACAGCCACCGAGCATGTAGTACACATGTAGCAGTTTGGACGAAAGAGTAAGAGAGAAACAACAATGAGATTACGATGAATACTATTTGGTAAAGACACTACCTTACCTTAGATCACTGACTACTGGGGAAGAAGAACATCATGCTAGAAACTGAACTCCTGAAGAGAATCTTTAATACCCAAGCATTGATCTGTACAAGAAACTTTTGCCTTGACACAGGACCTAATAAATAAGTCATACAACAGAATTAGCACCTTAACAACCAAATTGTAGTCACAAATAACAATACCTCCATTAATTTATGTAGCACGTAAAACGGCGCGCGCGCACACGCGACGCTTTTGGCAGTCAATGAATGGGCTCGTTCAGCTTCCTTGATAGAAGATAATGGCAATTTATATGGAAAACTTTTATGTATTGTATTGTACATACAGATAAGTGAACTTTTATGTATTGTTTGTTATCTGTCAGTAAACACTTTCGTTGAAGTGTCACTTGAGTTTTGGGTGAAGGATAAGAGTTTAGTTTAGAATTGTTTTGGCAATCGTTGGTAATGTTTGTTTATATCGTTATTAGTTAGAAAACTTATTGTAAACAGCAGGGGCGCATATACAAGGATGAGATTACAATCCTAACCCTAACTCCTAACTAATATTATAAAAATCCGAAAGTGAGTTTGGTTGTTTGTTTGTTACGCTTTCACGCTAAAACGGCTAAAAGGATTTAGATGAAATTTAACACATGGGTAGACCATGACCTAGAGAAGGACATAAGCTACTTTTTATCCTGGATTGCAGGCGAAGTCGCGGGCAACAGCTAGTACGACAGTAAATTAATCTTCGTATATCTACTGACATTCCCGTTCCCAGTCTGCATACAAAAATTTAACAAAATATATCCAATAGTTTAGTCACTACGCAGGCACAACCCACAGTTAGCCACTCAGCCCATCACACCATAGTTAGCTACTCAGCTCATAACACCATCACTACTAAGTATTAGTTTGTTTGATTAAATGAAGTTTTTAATTTCGATGTTAGGATTTATTTGATAGTTTTCAAATACGCCTACGACGCATTAGTATATAGCTAGTGTTTTCATTAACGGTCGTCTCCACCTTGTACAGTAAGGAACTATGGCAAAATAGGTTTACTGCTGATGTAAGATTCACCTTCATTTATTTCTAACATTATTGATTCAAATAGTTCGAGTAGCATACCTACTTTGTAAGTTAACTTAGGTATTACTTTATTCGACTTTTGATAACATGTATTATGGGATCGTTGTAAACATGCCACCAGGTTTATAAACATAGATAATGATTCTATGAAACACCATGCTTACATGAATAAAACTGTAATTCTAGTCGCTCATTCTTCCATATAAACGTAGGTTGGTGATTACTCGTCTGTTTGACGGTGTACGTTCAAAACAAAAAAATATTTAGATTTTTCTTGTCATTATCTAGCCCGCCCCTGTATGGAAGCAGAATCGGAAAAAAAATATTGGTTTGGAAGTTATGAGCGTCGAAACTTCCATATTTCAACACTAATTTTAACGCATCTTTGGGCGTAAATAAATAGCTCCCGGAGAATCAAAATGGCAAAATTGTTACCATACAGGGATAGTTAATTTATTGAGGAATTCAAATAACTTTACTGTAAATAAATACATCCAGTAATTTTTCCATAATATCTAGGCGTATGCCTATAGTTCTGTTTATGACATTTTATGCTCTCATTTTCGTTATAAATCATCGTCTATTTAACTAAATACATAAAAACTAAATAAATAAAATAACTAATTAGCCACGCCACCAATGAGTTCGAGCCGCCCGCTCCTTAAAAATTAGAAACATGGCATTAATGCTAAGCAAAATTGCTGTCAAAACATTGATAATTTTTAAGAATTGTTCCACTATTGAGTCGTAATATGAATCATATTCCTTTATCAATAATTGCTAAAAATAGCTAGCTTTATCATACAACGATATCATTAATCAGAAAATAACACTAGGTACTAAAAATACACAAACAAAGGTATTTGTTCTGCTACACAACCGATTCACACACAACTTGCTTGCTACGCTACATATTATTAGTATAATACCAGCTTTTGCCAGCGGCTTCGCCCGCGCGGATGTCTGTAAATATCTCACGGGAACGTACTACTGCGAATTACCTTCCTTATTCCTTGTCTACATTATAAAGGGAACCTCTGTGCAAAATTTCAGCTGTCTACAAGGGTTTGGGCTGGGCATTGATGAGTCAGTCAGGATGTAAGTACCTGGACTACCGAGCTCTGCTCGGGTGAAAACAGAGAAAACGAATTTTCCCAGAAATGAGACCTAGCTAGATCGATTTTTCGCCCCCGTACTATATTGCAACTTTCATCGAAATCATTAGAGCCGTTTTTGAGAACGTGATTACAAAAACATACATACAAATATTGCTCATTTAATACCTAGTATAGAGGTATTTTTTATTAAAAAAAGTAATATCTGTACAAAGTATGTTAACAAACACAAATCAATCTGCCTAGCCTTTTCCCAATTATGCTGGGGTCGGCTTCCAGTGTAACCAGTTGCAGGTGGATACTTATATTTTACATGGAGCGACTCATCCCAGTTACTGAGTAACACGATACCTCTTGGCAAGACCAGTAGCAAACAGTAGCAAAAACAGTATTGCATACAATTCTACTTAAACTTCTGTACATAAATCACTTACAAAACCGTATTGCCTTCCGAAGTAGCATTCAGTAGCAAGCCGTGCCACTTACCTATGACTAATGGTATAGAAAGAAAGACAATGCAAGGGCGTGTCACATTTCTATTATACCATACAGAACGCATCGTGCGTTCGAACGTAATGCGTTTTTAAATCGCTCTTCTGGACACGCCTTTATGTAACCTAGGGTTAGTGAAAGTTGGTTTTATAATTGACTTATTAGGATTTCATAGGGTTTCAGTGTCTTTGTCATGAATTTTGATTAAAGGAAAGTAGTGGTGGTCGTTGACAGTATGGATATATAGTAGACGTAGTCATCAGATTTTTAATGATTTCGAAATGACGACATGAAATGTTTACAGAACAGTAGTAGTGTTTAGAAGTACAAAATAATGGATTGTGCAGTTAATAACTTATCTACGAGTAATATAAATATAGCATGATGTTCCATTGTTAGTTAGGAAAAAGATATGTTTTTATCCTGTATGGAAATAGATATGCACCCAATTTAAAATAGACTGCAGCAAATTAACATCAACATTAGGATTTGTTGATGTTATTTTATTTCAAAATAATTATTAAAACTATTAAGCTAACTTGCACGTTTAGTCGGGTTAAATGAATAAATGTAGAGTTTGTGAACTCGGAGTTATGTAATTAACATTTTAACTCTTATTTATACGCTTTGCGCCACTAAAAAGTAACACCGGGTTAGTTAATCTGGCATTGGTATTTTTTGAGTTGAGAACATTGCTGTTTAGACGGAATACAAAAGAGAATTGCAATGCCTTTGCCCTAATAAATATGTAATCCGATAAAAAATGTATGAACGGAAATTGTATACCCATCGCTTTTACTCTACATTACGATACGTAATACTTTCTTGTCTTTGAATTTTATAACATGACATTTCATTTAATCGTATTGTACTAAATCTCCATGGAAACCACATCAATACGTATGTGATTTCCATGGAGATTTAGTTTATTTGTCGAACAATATAAAATACAGAATAAGTTATCAAGTACCTCATAACGTTAATTTTATTTTGACATTACTTTCACTAACCCAGAGTTTAGCGACATAACTCTCCCACATCGGTGGCATAAATATTTAGAAGTTAAACTCTACTTAGGTTTACGTCTAACTCTTGGTGGCGCGAGATGAATTATTTGATTAACCCTGAGTTAGCTGTTAACTCCAAGTTATTTAGGATAACCCATGAACGCGCAAGTGGCCTTTAGCATGGTTGTATCAAATAGCCGTAAGAGAAACATACACAAGATCTCTAGAAACAAATAATTTAATCATAGATCTGTCAATCTTCACAGTATTGATACTTATACTTTTTTTTTTTTTTTTTTTTTTTTGTAAATACATACATATTATAGATAGAAAAACACCCAGACTCGGAACAAATACTTGTAGGTCGTACAAATATTTGTTCCGTGCGGGAATCGAACCCGCGACATGCTGCGCAGCAGTCAATCGCTCAACCACTGCGCCAACCGTGTCGTCAAAACTACTCCTACCTCCTGACTCCTACTACTACACTCCTGACGAGACCTCATTACCACTTTCTCTGCTTCCTGCATATCTATCTACTCAATCAACCTGTATCTCTCACGGACAGCCCTGCAGCAGGGCGTGACACACACGTCAAGACTTCCTGCGACAAGCTACAGTCGATGGTAATTCAATACGTTTGTGCCGACACTTCCTTTTATCACGGCGCTGATTATGGTCGGTGATAATCCAAACAAGAGCTGATGACGTCATTAATAGGTACTTCTTTTGTCTATCTGTCAGTTTTGATTTTTTTGTGGCAGGTTATGGTGGGATCGATTTCGTAGGAAAAAATGTCGGTGTTCTTGTGAGGCGATTCGATTGTATAGGGTCTTGGGGTGTTCCGATGGAATGATATGGGTTAGGATTTATTTAAATAAATGATCGTGTGCTCGTTAAGACACGTGAGTAGGCTAAGAATATTAAAAATAACTAAATTATTAATCACTAGGCTTCTTCATATTAAAAAGGAACTGCGTTTTAAACTTTTTGAAGTTATAGAAGCTTTTAAGAGCTTCTGTAAATTCCAATATATTTTCGCTTTTAAATAAATATGGCTTGAATGTTATTAATATACTTCTTTTACTATTATCCGAGAATCTGTGCAATATTCTTGGGAACGGCACATCCCTAACTTTGACGAAAAAAAGAAAAAAAAAATAAACGAACAAATGGTGAGTAAAACTATTTAGTTTTATTTTTTTCTTTTTATTTTTTCTTTTCAGAATTTGGGACAGGAGAAATCTCCTGTCCCAATTTCAAAACTACTTATTTACATTTCTCAAGAACCCTAGCTCATGAACACTGTGCGGTTAGAACCGTTTAAGAGCGTTGTCTCCGTACGGCTTTTCAAGCAAACTTTCAAGTCCTTAATTTTTTATCGAAATGAATGAACCGATTTGAATTAAACTTCATACGCATATGCAGGATACATAGGTCTAAAAAGTTAGTTAAGAACATTTTCGAAAAAATAGTGTTGCAGCTAAATTCAACCGATTTTAAATATTCCATAGAAACAGAGATTTCAAATTATCTTTTTTTTAAATAAGACATTTCGAAATTGTTCTTAACTAACTTTTTAGACCTATGTATTCTGCTTAAGCGTAATTATCACTAAAATCGGTTCATTCATTTCGATAAAAAAGGACTTGAAAGTTTGTATGAAATGCCGTACGGAGCCAACCACTTCACCTGACGCATTTAATTATTTGTGTATAATTATAACACAACGTATGTAATCCCGAAAGGTTAGGCTGATGTGTACCTTTAGGAACGGTCCACATTTCGCCAGTTATATCAAAGTCCCATGTAATAGGGGGCGAACCATCAAATCCAGACTCCGGGCTGCTATACTGCGAAATTCCAAATAAAAAAAACAATAACTATTTACCCGACCTGGGAATCGAACCCAGGACGTCATGCTCAGCAGCTTAACGCTTGAGACCTCTAGACCAACGTGGCAGTCCGAGGATTTAATCATATGTGACAGCAATTAATCGGAATCATGTTTTATTTTTAACTAAGTACCTATGTTTGGTTTTTTGCTTCGGGGTATAATTCACTAACATAGTTTTTTTAACTGTACTAAGATAATGATCTGATCATGGAAAAGATTAACTTGTTATTTCCTTAGGGAAGTAGGTATTTACTGTCAAATTATTTAAAATACAAAACAATTTTCCCTAATTGAAGGGCTTCAATTGTCTTTTAATCTAAGTACGTACGTGGCTTATGTATAGTTGGTCTAGTAATTTATTTTCCACTTTTGTCAAAAATTCCCAGTATGACCCGACAGACGTTGTCCTATCTTGGCTATGAATATTCTAATGTAAACGCGTGAAGTTAAAATGTTTTTTCTGAAATTTTCCAATTTTCTGCGAAATTTTCTTAGTTTTTTTTTTTCATAAGAACCTTCTCCTAACAATCATAAACACAATAAAAAAAGAATTAGCGAAATTGTTCCATCCGTTCACGCGTGATGCGATGACCAAGGGAAATAGGGATTCATTTATATATATAGATTTGCGGCACGAGTTGTGAGCACAAACTCTAGTCTTAAACCTAACGTATCTATTGCTCTTCCTCGGCAGGTAAGTTGCACACGAGCGGGAGCAATGTAATCAATATGTTATCAAGCATATTCAGATACAGATAGAAAACAGAATACAAGCTGCTCACGACTCGTGGCGGTAATTACACCTCACTAAGGTTGACACTATACACTACTATTTTTTAATTAGTACAAAAAAATGGGGCTCTATCCGTACCCGTTACTGATCATATTTGCGTAGTCCAAAGGTAAAAAAATGAAATCCCAAAATTGTCCCTGAAAATTTGACATAATTGGTAAATTCTTAATTGAATCAATCATTCATAACAATTGCTCCTAGAAAATACTACGCGCAGTGCTTTTCCAAGATTAATGAATACTACTATGTAGCCTGTACAATATTACCATAACCCATCACACGAGCGCGGTGTGAATCTCATTTTACCTAAAATTGTACGTGGTATAAGTTCTATACCAAGAAAATATTTTTTTATTATTACTTAATAGTGATGGAACAACGTTAATAATAAAAAAAAAATTTCTTGGTATAGAACTCATACCACGTACAATATTAGGTAAAATGACTCACGGGCCCGTTTCACACCGCGCTCGTGTGAGGGGATAAACTGAGTGACATTTTGGGATATAATCAAATGCTTTGCTGTTTATGAATATTATTTATTGAGACTTTACGTATATAATAACAAGACCTTCTCTAATGAGCCCTTTAAGTATTTGTACTAATTAAAAATTTGTGGTGTATACATTGATCTTAAAGCAAATTGGTAACTTAGTATTAGTGTGTGTATTTTAAGTTCGTTTGCGTGTTCGTCTGTTTGTGAAGAATGAACAAATAATATTGTTTTTTCTTTCTTCTTTAAATACCTTGACTTTTTATGACAGTAGGCAATTGGCATTCAAACCTAAGGTGGTACCGCAAATACGAGATCAACTATACCATCGTGAAAGAAATATTGGCATGAGATTAATAAAAAATCACCCAAAACAAATTGCTGTCACCAATCTATTTGCAATCACCACGCTTTGCAAACAGATTTTCCTTTAGAACAATCATTAGGGAGACCCAATCAATCTGCCTAGCCTTTTCCCAACTATGTTAGGGTCGGCGTCCTGTCTAACCGGATGCAGATGAATATCAGTATTTTACATGGAGCGACTGCCTATCTGACTGACCTGCACAACCCAGTTACTGGGTAAGACTGGTTATCAGATTCAGGCTTCTGTCGACCCGTAACGGATGTCATAGATCCATGAATGACAGCCGGGATGTACGGCGTAACGTACTTTCTGAGATACGGAGGAGTCTTGGTATGTAACAATGGTCACCCATCCACAGACCAACCCCGGCAAGCGTAGATCGACCCGGTGCAGCTGTTATTACTTAGCCACCTTAGGGAGACCTATGTTCAGACGTAAATATTGATGAGCACATAACCCGACTCCGGCCTGCTCCTAAAAATATCTTAATGGAAACAAAGCAAACTTCGCTCTACCCGATTATCGAATCCCAGACCTTACGCTCAACCAATGACAGAGTCAATCATACAGTATGATATCTGATTATACAGGGGGTTTGTGAAAGTGAGCAGTGTTGTCTACGACCCGCTGGCCTCAGACCTTTGTGTTTGTTCACGTGCCTAGAGAAACTAGTTGACATATGATGGCTTCCGCATAAGGTTGAAAGATCTTCATAATCATTTCTTGGTGTTTTGGCAAGCGATTTCTAAGGATGTAGTTTCGGGAACAAGAGATCTAGGGCAGTCAAACAAAACTATGCAGATATTGGTGGCGATTCTGTTGTGCACAAACTAAACTTAATTTAGGATATTGCTAACTTTTTCTCTCTATTATGACAAGAAAGGGACGGAAGTAAATTAGAGCTGTCAAATTAGTTAGAACTAATTTTTCCATAGACATTTAGACGACACGTAAAAACATGTCGACTAAAAAACACGGTGAAGCGCAAGGCGTGAACTAGTTTGACATCTCCAACTTAGTTCATAGCTATAGCCGTCCTTTTCTCGCGCTGCCTGTTAGTAAAAGATAGCGATTCTCTAATTTTAGTTTAGTGCGTTCACAAGAGAATCGGCACCATTAATTACAAGATTTAAAACATAAATGCGAATGAAATAAATGAGAGATAATTGGAATGAGAGTACCTAGTGAAGCCTTTGGTCAGCACTGGGACAATACGGTTTTATAAAACAGTATAACAGCGGTCACACCAATTAAAATAGTCGAATTCCAATGCTGTTTTCACTATTTAACATTATTCTTTCAAATGAATTCAATTCAAGTGTCGACTGCGCAACTATAGAACACCCACAACATAATCTTGAAGTATCCTCATCAATATTTAAAAATCGACAATTAAAAAAAAAAACTTATTCAAAATCACTTAACGTCATTTAATGCAAATAAGTATCATCTCATACGTCAATCGATATTATTCTAAACATACTTTCACTAACTATTAGTTTAGTGACATTAGGCGCACTACAACGTCTACCAGATATCTACTCCCGCGCACCGCATCGTGAGAATTTGCAAGTGTTTAGGTTGAGCACAGAGTAGAGAGCAAATGGATTAATAATGCACGGGACTGATATAGTAGAGGTGCACCCACGTACATTCACGTTTAGCTAGTTATATTTAAGTCCCATGTAACAGGGGGCCGAGCCTATTGCCATCAAATCCAGTCTCCGGGCTGCTACTGAGAAATACCTACCATATGAAAAATCCCAATCCAAATCCAGATGGAAGGACTAGGCTAAATGTTGTGAGAGTAAAGAATTCCACTAAAAATATGTTTTGCTTTGCTTATTTTGTATAAATACAAAATAAGTAATGCAAAACACATTTTTTTGAGCTTACAGGTGCAAATTTTGATGTGGTGCATATCTTGTCATAGGTGAAATAAAAGATAGCTCAAAAAATACAACTCTTTTTTCCAATGACTAAATGACTGAAGTTGTGCATGTGGTGTTCGGCTATTTTGTTAACACTTAACCGATTAAATGGAACTAATTAATAAGGGATACTAGGATAAGGCTGGACCAACGCGTTCGCAACAAAGAATATAGCATGTTTTTTTTTTTTTGACGAAGTTGCGCCTGCATCAAGTAGCAAGGAACAAAAGCAAGAAGATGATGATCATGATGAAAGAGACAAAGTACACGTACGAGTACTCCATTCGTTACTTTTCCATGTTGTTAAGCAACGTTAAGTAGTGAACGTAATTATGTAAACGGTATTGCGAGTAACATGAATTGTTTGAGAAAACTTGTCGATTTGATACGCCTGCGCCCGCGCCTCTGTTTTGTATGTGTTTTGTTGTTTTGCAGTGTCTCTACATGTTAGTTTACTCCTATTGTAATTTTTGTGTTACAACGGTTGGTTAAAAAACCAACCGCTGTAACACAAAAAATATGGTAATACATATTATTGGTGGTTATTGGTTGGTTTGGAAAGGCATAATAGCAAAACGAAATTAAACTTACTGTAATAGGATTACAACTCAGGTCTATTTCCTATAATATAATTAAAGGCATAAGTCTTAATCAGGTCTTAATAATCTATTTAGGTCTTTAATTTTAATCGTAATCAATAATTGATCTGACATCAAGTTTCATGGGGTTTCATGTGATCAGTCTAATGAAGAAAGTAGTAGGACATCGTTTTTAAAATTCTAGACAATCACCTGCTCATCTGTCAATATTCTTGGGTTCGATTCCGAGGTTGGAGGTTGGTGTTATTGGGAATTCCATATGGAATGTCTCTGTCTGGATTTGTGCCCGGTTGATGGCAATAGGCTCGCCCCCTGTTACATTAGATTTAGCGAAATGTGGGGGTACTATAGGTACGCCTCTGCCTAAATCTTCGGGGATTACAGGCGTTATGTTATGTGTTAAGAATCAATAATTGTTTAAAATCACTTGCAAGTTTCAATGTATTTTCTTTTAGCTTATCAATCCCCTGCCAGTGTCTGTGTTCATTTTGGTTCGGACCCGGTAGGTGCTTTTTTTTGTATTATTTTTAACCTTCACTTTCATCCATAACCAATACTAAATACCATGGCCTTGACAAAAACCTCAACTTTCCATTGAGACACAGCACCCGATATGCCCACTATAAAGGCACTCACACACCGACAGTGATTGTTCGCGCCTTATACAGTAACGAAAGCTATACTTGTTACTTTTGATACGACGCTGCGATAAAAAATAATGGTTGGTGAATATGGTGTTCAAATTGTAGGGTTGAGAACATCAGTTATAATTATGTATCTACCTATCATTATCATTAATGATGAAAAGTGTCGGTAACTGTGTGTAGTAAAAGTTTCATTCATATTTTGATTCACAAGCAAGGCTGTTGAAGGATGTCATGTTTTTTATGCTAAAGGCATGTCAAAATTAATTTGTCGGCATGTTTAATTGATTTTTGGTCTAAGCGTAACTATGAGCTTTTCTGTTACCTGTTTTGTTATTCAGGGTTCCATGTATTGATAAAGATTTGGTAAGGGCCTTATCACACCTCCGCCTCAAAACCGCGAAACTGCATGAAGGTCCGTTGATGCGAGTCAGTTGAATTGAACCACTGTGGTTTCACGGTTATGATGTCGCGGCAGATGTGTGCCAAGGCCTTCAATGTCACAAAAAGTTTTCAAGATTCTCGCAAAAGATCTACATTTATGTTTGAAGATATACTTCCGGCGTTTCCACTCACATCTGCCTTGTAAGGGGATGCCCTAGGAAGACATATAGTGACCTTATTGTCGATGTTCTTCAGAAAGGTAATGTGAGTAGAAATCCCCACCCGGCGTGCGTGTATAATGACCAGATGTATGAACGTAAATGAGGCAAAAGGAGTTTGTAAGGATCGTAGCAGGTGGCGTTCTGTAGTTTCTGCCAAGTCCCAAGGGAAGAAGGCGTAACTTTATGATGATATACATTATGTTTATTCACAAGATTGTTCATTTTGAGTATTTAAACGGAAGAAATTAAGCAAACAAGGTTCACATTCATTGAGCCCTAATACATAAATTAAACAAATCTTAGTCGACCGTCCTCGTCGTTTGCTTCAGAAGGAAAGACCTAAACAAATTACCCAGTCACAACCATTGTACCTATTTCAAACGCTTTTCATTTAAAAGCTTATTATTCGCATCACATCGCATCGCCATTCAGTGTACCGACAGCCTAACAAACTATTGTTAATATTAACTATGCACATAATTTAAAAGACGTTAACTGTGCAACTGTAATAAGCAGACCTATACATTTTAATAATTGTTAAACAAACTTATTGGTAGGACGGGTCAAGTTATGCTGGTGACTAAACCAGTGTAGGAAGACCTCTCGTAGCGATCTATTTGGTTTGGATGGGGGATCAAATTGTGTTGCTAATGTTTTTCATTATGTAATGATGTTTCTAAGTTGTTTATATACAAGTCACGATCCTCATGTCTTGAAACCTTCCTGGCTTCACACTATTGATATTGTTTAAGGGAATAAAGATTCTTAACAATTTCTGTGTAAGTAGAAACTACGACATCACAGACTACAGCTGTATTCAACAAGCATAGTTGAGAATATATTGGTGTTATTGTGAATAATTCTAGAGTTCCGAAACAGTAGACACAGCTGGTCTATTTAATTGTTAATTACCACGTGCAGTTCCATTGTTTAGGCTAAATAAACAGTACTAGTTTCCTTTATTATATCAATCTGCCTAGCATTTTTCCAACTATGTTGGGGTCGACTTCCAGTCTAACCGGATGCAGCTGAATGCCATTATTTTACATGGAGCGACTGCCTATCTGACTTCCACAACCCAGTAACTGGGTAATACGATACCCTTGGTAAGACTGGTTGTCAGACTTTCGGGCTTCTGACGACCCGAAACAACTGTCAAAGATCCACGAATGACAGCCGGCACCAACGGCTTAACGTGCTCTCCGTGGCACGGAGGAATCTCGGTATGTAAAGATAGTCACCCATCCACTAACCAACCCCGGCAAGAGTAACGGCTCGTGCGACTGTTATTACTTAGCAGCGAGCTCCTCCTTCCGAGTCTTCTATATAATCCTAACAAATGGTATAGATACGAAAGTGTTTGTTTGTCTGTTTGTAACGCTTTCACGCTAAAACGGCTGAACGGATTTTAGTGAAATTTGGCACATGGTTAGACACGATCTGGATTAGGACATAAGATATTTTTTATTTCGGTAGTACGTTCCCGTGGGATAATTTCCGACATAGACGCGGGCTAAGCCGCGGACAAAAGCTAGTTAAGTATAAGGAAGAATATCCTATATTATTACTGAAGCCAACTTAAAAATAAACTCAAATATTACTTACCGTTATGTTTGTCTCTGATCATCAACTTCAGCTCAAACCGAGATTGAATTGCTTGTTTAACATCATCATCCACAACCCCACTTCACCAATAGATGGGCAAAGGCCTCTCGTCATCATGATTGCAGCCGAAAGACGAACACAGCTGGACATTGGCCTCCCCCAAGCGTAGCCAGATCGACCAGTCCAGTACTTCTCGCATCCAGCTGCTCATAAATTAAATAGGTACCTAGCGGATTCTCGCGACCGTTTTTCGGCAGATCGTTCTTGTTTGTGCTAATCAACATTATCCTAGGTAAAAGCTCAACCCATTCAAATGAATTCTCTTCCTCAATAAAATTTAACTAATTAAAAATATAAAAAATCCGGCCGATTGCGTGTCGGACCACGCACATTGAAGGGTTCCGTAGTTGGGATGAATTATTTATCCCAAAAAAACTTACCACTGTAATCCCAACAAAAACATGTTTTTTATGTGATAAAATTACAAATTAACAATTTTTTGACGTTTTCCTTTACTTGTGCTGTGAGACCTTGCTTCTTACCAATTTTTATTGTTCTAGGACCATGGGAAGTACCCTAAAAGGTTTTGATTTAATTACTTGTGAGTGTCAAAATCTCGGTTAAACGGGTATATTTTGTTATTGCATTGACTTAGAAGCTTGATTTTTTTAGAGCTCCAAGGGACATTGACCGATGTATTAGATATTAATATCAACTTGATAGCTCCCACGTTCATGAGAAAAAGGGTCTTGGCAGACTGACAGACAGACGGACAACGAAGTGAGTGAGTGTAAGGGTTCCGTTTTTTCTTTTTGAGGTACGGAACCCTAAAAACAACACTGTCTTAATATTATGTTACCGTGATCGCTGCTTCAGAGTCATAATTCGTCTGCCTCCCTCAATATTACACACTTTTTTACAACACATTGATAACCGATTTTATTTTGACACGTAAATATTAGTCACATCACTATAACTAGAACACTACCACAAAAAATCCCACTGAAATGCGAAAATTTTTTTCATCCAACTTTCCTTTAAATAAATAAATAAATAATATTATCACAATGTGCCGCTGAACTGTAGAACTGCAAGAATTAAGTGGATGTACTGTACTTTTGCAGTTCACGTAAGTACGTTTCAAGACGCGGCACAATACTGAAAATTTTCAGTTTCAAGATAATGAAAAGGTAATCAACACGTCTAAATTAATTCCTATCTTGATGACGCGACGGACTGATAGTAGATTGTGATAATGTGATAACAAACGACCTTCCCAGGCATGTTTTTGTGATATTATTATGATTTTTAATGTGATAATTTTTGTTTTTGGATAATTATATTTTGTTAATCCTAAAAAAAAAAGTAGATAGTATAAATATACTATCTACCTTTTTTTTTACGTAACTGCGTAACCATCATCGATCGCTGCACCAAGTGGCCCGAAGCTGTTCCGTTGCCCGACATAACCTCTGAAAAGATCGCTAAAGCCCTATACGAGAACTGGATCGCAAGATTTGGATGTCCACTGCGAATAACAACGGATCAAGGTCGGCAATTTGAGTCCCAGCTCTTCCGATCGCTGATGCAGAAATTTGGCATAACACGAATACGCACTTCGGCGTATCATCCTCAGTCAAATGGCCAGATCGAAAGATGGCACCGGACGCTGAAGGCAGCATTAATGGCACGCGGTTCGACCAATCAGTGGACAGAAGAGCTACCCACTGTGCTATTGGGACTGCGCACAGCATTACGCAACAATAATCTCAGCCCGGCAATTATTCCCTGCAACATACGTGTTTAATTTGCTATCCCGGAGACCCCAACCAACGTACATAATAACGTAAACGTAACGTAATAAATGTACCTAAATAGGTAGGGTAGTTATTATGACGTAAAAGGAAAACATAATTATATATTTTCCCAATCTCTATTGTTTTATAAATGTTATATTTTTCTATCAGTCATATACTTTCAAAGTATAAATAACTGCTCATAAATTAATGGTAACAAATTCACGTATCAATCAAAGGGATTACGAAAGAATGTGTTGTCGTCGATAGTCGATAGTGCGACTATCATGGGAAAATACAGGCATTGTAAATTATATTGCTTTACTTAAATAATTTATTCTGGTGATAACCGCCATGACCACCGTGTAAAAAAATATCAAGGAGTTACACAAGTCCTATTCTGTTCCTTATCACATCAACTCGAGAGGGCTTTCAAGTCTGATGAGTCGAGGTATACCGATGTCTTGACGACCAAAAAGCCACGAGCTGTCATTACTTAGCCAAGGTACAGTACGTCGATTCTGTAAAATTCAAACAGCAACTCGCATCTCACATCGCTATTCACTCTCACTCGTAAAATAGATGCTTACTAATTGACACTTGAGTGCGAAGTGAGCGTCGAAGTGACGGGGGAATTACCTTACTGAATGCCACTTCTTACGTCATCTCATACTTTATCTGTCAAAATCTTACGGTCAATTTAGTTCAACTCGCTGACACGCTCGCAAGGGTAGCGCTAGTGTACATTCGAATTATCAACCAAGTTTTTAGAATGCCAATCAAGAAACTCACAGCGGATTCAGATTCGAAGTTTAGAATGAGGTCTTACAGAATCACACGGCTGATGTACCCCAAAAAGAGTAGGTAAAAGTACCATAAACTCGAAAAGAACAAGAAGAATAAAGTAGGTAGGTAAAGACTAAAGTCCAAATCAAAAGTTCCGCTTAGATTAGTCCTCCACAGCCTGGCGTACGTGAGAGCTGGAATATGAGCAATCCATGAATCAATCTTATCGATATCGATAAGGGAAATGTCATGTAAGTGTGAGTCAGGTTTTAAGCTGGTGGTTTTCATTTTCTTTTCAGTAGGTTTAAAGGGGATCCGCAGTAATAGCCGCGAAATTCAAATTTTCTTACGTTTTTTTGCAACTTGCAGGTCAGTATCAGGTTGTATGTTGAGAGAATCATAGTGTGGGGTCCAGAGAATTTGTATTTATTGTACCATGTTTTTTTTTCTGAACTGAATAAAGTTTTTTTTTTATAATAAAAATATGATACGCGGCTATAACAAAATATGTATATATAATTATAACCATAAGAATCATCAATACATGTCTAAGTTTGATTTCGGAAATCATGACATTTTTGAACAAATCTAACTTAGAAAGATGTATTGATGATTCGTTTTGGTTAAAATTATGTAAACACATTTTTTTATAGCCGCGAATCATATTTTTATCAACATACAGCCTGATTACTGACGTGCAAACTGCAAAAAACGGAAGAAATTTTGAATTTCGCGGGCTACTACTGCGCAATCACCATAAGAGGGCTGTCGCATTTTGTCACCTAGATGCTTTTTTAAAAATGTAATCAATTAAAGGACTAGTAAATATTGTTTATTTAATAGGTAACTAATTATTAAAAGACATTTCTATTGTGTTATCTACTAAACTGAGTTCAAAAAGTATTATCTGTTTTTGAGTTGAATTAAATAAATGCCACAATAAAAATGTCTTTTTAATAGTAACCTATTAAATTAACATAATTTTGTAGTCCTTTAATTGATAAAAATTTTCAAAACAGCATCTTTTCATTTAACATTCTTAAAAATTTGGTCCCGTGTGAGCGAGAGAGGTGACAAACTGCGACAGCCCTTTTAATATAAACAGTGTTAAAAGTAGGTACTTAGTGATATAAAATTGATTAAAAACAATGCAATTGGATTGAGTTATTGCGTCAATTTCTTTTATTATCATCATTATATACGAAAGTGTACGAGTAACACAGCTTTTCTTTCTGATAAGTTATTTATTATAAGTGAACGTTTTTAACCAAATTAAGTGTTTCCTGAAAAAACCGGCCAAGTGCGTATCGAACCACGCACAATGAAAGGTTCCGTAGTTGAAATGAATTTATCCCAAGAACAAACCTAACATTGCAGTTGAAAAACATGTTTTCCTACACAGTCCAACTGTAAATGTAAGTTTGTACTCACACTGTTGAGAGATTTACCATGTTATTTTAAGACCACAGACCTTATAGGTTTTCCCGAAATGAAAAAGAAAAAAATGGTAAAGAATTACTATTTTCTGTATTTTTTCCAAAATTTTAGGCTCAGTAGTTTTGGAGATATTAAGGGGGGAATGGTCAATTTTCGTCTATTTTCTTAAATAACTTTAAAACAATTTATTTTAAAATGAATGAATGAATGAATGAATTGCACCGATCCCAGCGTGGTTTAACCAGACTCGATCACTCGAATGAACCCAAAGATTCACACTAGCCCCTGTTGCCTCATGTTACATGGTGCAACAGAGACCATTGTATATCACTGAGTAGACCGGGGGGCGCGGTAATGGTAGGGAAGACATGCCCTTATGATATGGAGGGGATATAGAGCCTATCCAGTATGCACCGTAAAATAAGCATTGGAATAGTGGAGACACGGGAGATATAATATGGATGGGCTTTTTAACGACGTTGTGCGTTGCTGCTATGTTGCTTCTAGTCCAGCTTCCCCGGTGAATCTTTTGGCGGTTAAACTGCATTTTCGACTCTTTTTGTGTCGCTGCTATGCTGTATTACAGGTAATCTGCCTTCTCGACTCTTTTTTTCTTCGTTCTGATGAGTTGTCAGCAGCAGAATGTCCAGGACGCGGTCGGACCGTTCCTCGTTGTTGTCCAGCTCCAACTTCAAATTATGTAATTTTTGTTTTTATTCAAAGTTCGACCTATAGCTCGCCGCTGTTCAGTTCAGGTTGACGCGATTGCAGACATTACAGTTTTAAAGTACAAATTAATGCACACAAATTAGCACAAATAATTAATTAAACTGGACCCCAACAAAAATCCTGTCGGGTATGGCGACAGAGCGGCGCCAGCGCACCATCCGTGTCCGTAGGTACTTGAGTTTAATTCCCGGGTCGTCTCAGAGCTTAAGAATTGAATGCGCCTTCACAGAAACAACGCACATCACCACTCACAAAAAAAAGCACCCTTGAACACTCCGATTTTGGGACACAGGAACACTATACACTAGTAGTTTAAGTTTTTTGCCTTGGTTTGGGTTACGAGTACCTGAAAATGTCTAAGATTGCTTGCTTGCTTTGCGATTGTCGTGATTAACTTTATTATAACTGTCACACACGTATTGTACAAAGTTACATATATTGACAAGCACATATATTAGGTAGGCAGAAAATAACCTAATGACTTTGCAGAGAGAAGCGTATCCCTGAAAGACATGAAAAGATCTCACCCAGCTTGGCGCTCGGGAAACTGGATCCTTCGGCAGGCAATTTGTCTCTCGTACTTTCAGGAGACCATTACAAACTCACTAGGTACCTATCATAGAAATAATCACTGACACTCAATCACACACCACACACGAAATATACACTGCACGACACGACCACATGCTAAACAATTAAAAACTTTGAGGGAGCTTGCACTCAAAGAACGACCACTCGTCTCGGCGTCAACCGAGCTAATCCTTTAAAACAATTTATTTTAAAACCATAAAAACTATATATTTGAGACCCATGAGGGTCTCAAATATATAGTTTTTATGGTTACTATGAAGTAAGCCCTTTTATTTAATATATCACACGGTATAGTTTGCAATTTTTTTTTTCTTATTTTTCCACCAAAAGTGATCCCCTTAATCAAAATTCATTTATTTACTTTAACCGTTCGTGTTTGGGTCACAGAAATTCATATGTGGACCAAATTTCAACTTAATCGGTCCATTAGATTCGGAGCAAAGTGGCTGTGATAGTCGGACATACAGACAGACAGACACACGAGGGATCCTATAAGGGATCCGTTTTTCCTTTTGAGGTACGGAACCCACTAAAAAAAAAGCACGCGCGCGCGGAAAAGCACTAATGAAATGGAAAATGGAGGGGACAGAAGAAATGGAGATTCCCCCCATTTCTTCTGTCCCCTCCATTTTCAGTCAGGATTAGAAGTAGAAGTGAGTTTGACAATAAATACTTCTAAGCAAGTGTTTAATCAACGCATCTGTATGATGATGATCTCATAAACCTTAGTCAAACACCTAAGCTGATGCACTATCTAGAATTGTATAACGTTCGATGACATATTAACCCTACAATACCAGGTAACACCCTATCCTCTGCCATTTCATAACAAAACAATTCATATCCATCTTCAGATCGAAACTTACCGATTAAAAGTTTAATCAGGAGCACTTAATCGTCCCGTGCCCATAATAGTGCCACTATGGACCAAATACAAATATAGTTAGTCGGTCAACTCGCGCGCATCGTGGGTTCAATGCCCGCCGCATGCATTGACTTGGTTATGCGAAGATGAGACAGTTGCGCGCGCGCTGTTCGCGCAAATTCAGCCTTTTTACGAACCTTGGCCTAGTATGTTTTAGTTTTTATGAGTGTTGAGATTTACGTGATTGCGCATATTTTTTAGTTCATTATAATTGTTGTTTCTTAAGGTTAGTTATTTATTAGACTTTAATTACTGTGCTTAGTAATAATTTTATGAATAAACAAATATAATATCTGCAGTCATTAACATAGACGAGTTAGTACGTGCCATACAAAACATAGTAAATAATATTTGCTGACACTAATGCATAAACCAGCCACGGTGACTAATGTATAGTCTGGCATCAAGATTTGATCGCTTGAAGTGAACATCACTTTAGCAACGATTATAAAGTTAATGTAGATATAAAATGAATACATGCTTTATAAGTCTAACATCCTGAAGGGTTGTACAGTATGAACATTAAATAACTGACGACGACATTAGTGTCCATTTAATGATACGACCACACACATTTCTAATTTCCAAACTGCTATTGAAATACTCACAGGAGGAGCTCGTGGCTAAGTAATAACAGCCGCACGGGTCGATCCATCAGGATAAGCTACGTCTGCCGGGGTTGGTCCGTCCGCATCTTTACATACCGAGACTCCTCCGTGCCTCGGAAAACACGTTAAGCCGTTGATCCCGGTTGTCATTAGTGGATCTTTGACAGTCGTTACGGGTCGTCAGAAGCCCGAAAGTCTGACAACCAGTCTTACCAAGGGGTATCGTATTACCCAGTTACTGGGTTGTGGAGGTCAGATAGGCAGTCGCTCCATGTAAAATACGGGTATTCAGCTGCATCCGGTTAGACTTGAAGCCGACCCCAACATAGTTGGGAAAAGGCTAGGCAGATTGATATTGAAATACTCACAATAGAGAACCCCATTTAGCATAATTTTACCGAACTGGGAATCGAAACTATACAAAGTGTAACTTAAATAATGTACAACCTCTTAAGGGGTCATTGTACTCATCATTATGAACAATTTTTACTATGGGACCAAACCTGAAATCGCGAAAAAAAAATTAAAACATTTATGTTCACATAACTCGTCAAAATGTAGGGAATGACTGATTTTTTTTTCGCGATTTTTTACTTTTCCATAGTAAAAGTTGTTCATAATGATGAGTACAATGACCCCTTGATAAGAGGTTATGCAATAATTAAGTTATACTTTGACAGATAACATATACTCCGTACTCACCTTTAATAAGCTAGTATAAAATGTTATGCCTTTTTCTCTCCCCACCAAACATAGTTTTAAAACAATAAAAATGCCTCCTAACTTAATCACCTTTACTATTCCATACACGTTTAATAAACCCATCTTATTCCCACAAATTCATGACAAGATTATTAACCAAACGCTTGTGTACTCGACTAGTCCAAAATAACGTCCACTTGCATTACGAGTCTCGATACAATTCGTCATACCGAATGATACCAGTTACTCATACGTATTAACTCGACTAAAAATAGCTGAACGGGGCTGACGGGGCATAGAACAGATTGGAAACTTGGTTGTAATATTGAATTTAATATACAGGGCCAATTTAAATTATTTGATATTTTTTTTAGAGTTACCGACCGCAGTAACTTGAAATATCAGTATTTAAAAAAACTGATTTTCTAAACTCATACTTACTTCAAGTAACTGCAACTCAGCTGCGGTCATTGATCCTAAAAAATCATCAAATATTTTTTTCTGTTATATCGATTCCCATCACGTTTGCAAAGTTTCGCTAGCTAATTTAATTAGATCTTGTAGTGTAGGTGATGTTGTAGTGTAAGTCTGACCGTCTTATCAAGGGGTACATAATTACCTATTGTGTTACTAGACACAAAAGTCATGTGGTATTCAGATGCATCCGGTGAGACTGGAAGCCGACCCGTAATTGGTAAATCACTATTTATTTTCGCAATGTCATGTGTCAAACGTCTTGTTTATTTCTATAACGCATTATTTCTAAAAGAATTACTTAATAGTTTTTAATGTTTTGCTTTCTTAATATCCTGTAGTTGTATGTTAAGGAAATTAGTAATTGTTCAATTTTGATGTAGGTACAAAATCTTAATATTCTATCTATCTTTAAATAGAATGATGCATTACGATAATGACATTGCATCATAAAATTCATAAACTACACCAGACTAAATAACAGTTGCAAAAAAAAACAAACATGACACACCGAATTCAACACTTATCGCGATTGCTCACAATTTGACACATTTCCGAGACATTTGACATCTACTGCATACTTTCGACACATTTTTATGCAATTTTGCATCTGCTACCAAGCCTATGCCCCGACAATAGCACAGGATACCCATATCCTAAAGTGGTTTGATTTTGCCAAATTTTTGGGGTTCTGATTCTGCGTGCTTGAAATTAATGACATGGGGTGGTGTTTGGGATTGTATCACGAACGCTAAGCAGTGCTCCCTAATTGCGTAACACACTATCAATCGGAATATGTTTCATTTTGACAGTTCAATAACATTCATTGCGTTATTTACGGTTTTAAGAAGACAAATTTTTCGAACATATGAAGCAATGGAGTAGCAATATGCTTCAAAATGATTCAGATTCAGATCAATAGTGTGTTACGCAATTAGGGTGCCGTTCTTACTCAATTTTTATTGTAATCAGTATTCTATTTATAAAGCTCGATATCGAGATCGACTGCCTAACCCTTCAGGTATTACAGGCGTGATGCACATGATGATGCAATAATGTTACAGTAGTTAAAAGGGAGTTTCATAGAAAACGGCCGAAACGACGCATTTGTAAGGTAAACAGTGTAAGTGTAAACAGTGTCAATCTTTTAAGGGGTCATTGTACTCATCATTACGAACAACTTTTATTATGGAACCAAACTTGAAATCGCGAAAAAAATCTGCTGTTCCCTCCATTTTGACGAATTATGCGAACATAAATGTACTGAACAGCTGATTTTTTTTTAGCGATTTCGGGTTTGGTCCCATAGTAAAAGTGGTTCTTAATGATGAGTACAATGACTCCTTAAAATATTGCCACTGTTTACACTTACACCCTGCACGCAACAGTTCGAGCGCGCGGCAGTTACGCGCGGATCTACCGAGCGGCCGATTTAGTTAATTCAAGGTCACTGCCCACTTAAACTACTGAAGCTTTATTGTTCTGTGCGTGATGTTATGTTGTGTTACAACCTGCACCTTTTCCTAAAAATTTACAATATCCAACTTTTATATGTTTCATCTTTTGTTGGAGATCCTAAATAAATAAATAAATATTTGATAGCATTTGACAAACTATCTCACTCATTGCAGTCGACAATGGTCCAGGCTTACCAAGAAGTAATTCATGTATGACTTTTAAAGCCTATTTCACGGTGTCCACTACTTACCGAATAAATTCAAAAATGGAACAGAAGTATGAAATTAACTGCCAAGTAAGTTAATAGGAACTAAATCGTACGTGGTGAAACAGCCCCAATCGGTTAATTTCGCTTGCCAATTTCCCTTAACCTGTCTCTTCTGCTAAATAATCTATAGAACAATAGATGTTTAACTCAAAGCGCGTACACCGCGGTACACAGCGAGTGGAATGCATGAGTCAAATTGATTAAGCATGCGTTCAGTGGCCTTAATTTTGAAACGGGCAATTTTGCGACATTTTGTTTTTAAGCTTATGTGTTTATGTAAGATTACCTTTTAAAGGTTTTAATTGTTGCTGATCTAGATATTGGTGCTGATAAGACCACGTGGGAATTTTATTGGAAAGGAAAATACACCACGGCCCTCACATATTGATGGAAAGGCTTTAAAAGTCTGTGTAGTACTTATACCTAGGTATGAGTAAAAACACAAAGTGAGAGATTTAGCAACGTATTTGATTATTGAATAAATATTTAAAACTGTCCCTACTTTTTAAGCCTATTCGTAAAGACCAATCTCCAAGCAATCTTGAATATGAGGAAACCTGAACTTATAGTTAACTAGCTTTTACCTGCGGGTTCGCCCGCGTGGTAGTCCAAAGAAATTATCCGACAGGAACGTACTACCAGGGTAAAACCTATCCTATGTCCTAATCCAGGGCATGGTCTACCCAGAATCCAAATCCGTTCACAAACAAACAAACTCACGCGAGTTGCGAGTTGTTGGGGTGGTTTGTTTGGTTGTTCGCGGTTGGGTTGCGCGTTACAGAAAACTTATGATATTAGTTAGTTTAGAAGTCAGAAATCGCCAACCCGTCTTGAGCACTACGTGGCAAAAGCGTTAAAAGAGCTCGTGCCTTCTCTATATGAGAAGAGGCTTCTGTAGGTGATCAACAATAGGCTGGTATTTTAATCTCCAAGCCATAGGACGGAATGTGTCGTTGTCTGACTGTGCTATGGCTAGATTAAAGACCTATTTTCCGGTAATAGGTTCCGGTAGGCTTCCGCCTACCGACGACGCTAATAAGACGCTGATAACATATCCGGATTACCCAAATGACGGCAATAAAAGATGCAAGTATTAAGTCCTACTGATAATTAATCTGCTGTAATTGATGCATTGCTGATAAGCGTTGTTATAATTATGTTGTAACAGTCAATATGGTTGACTTTCCATCGATTTGTTTTGAAGGTGTGGTCTATTATAGATATAGTAACTTTTTTGAGAACGGCCTTTTAATACGGACCAAGTGATTTTGGGATTGGTCTTTTGACAAAGTCTTAAAATTGGTCTTCGTTCCGTATCAAAAGACCAATGTCAATAGAACACGGCACATCTTCATATATACTTTTGAGGCAAATCAAATGAAACGTTTCAATAATGCAATTGTCAATTTTAAGGTTGAAGAAACTATTGGAATCTTTCTTACACCCATCTCGGCACTCATGAATTTACCGGATGCAGCTGAATACCAGTATTTTACATGAAGCGACTGTCTATCGGCCGTCCACAACCCAGTAACGAGGTAAATACGATACCCCTTGGTAAGACTGGTTGTCAGACTTTCGGCCTTCTGACGACCCGTAACGACTGTTAAAGATCCACCAATGACAGCCAGGACCAACGGCTTAACGTGCTTTCCGAGGCAAGGAGGAGTCTCGGTATGTAAAGATGGTCACCCATCCACTGACCAACCCCGGCAAGCATAGCTTAACCTGATGGATCGATCCGTGCGTGCGTGTTATTACTTAAGCACGAGCTCCTCCATGAATTTATTGATCATGCCCACAAAACCCAATAAATTCATGGGTGCCGATATGGGAACGAGCCGAAAAACCGCAGAGTTTATATATTGGCAAAGCTATGGACATCTCTTGGTGATCTTTTTGAAAACCATAACGTATTTTTTGCATAGATTAGATGATTGCAGCAGACCATAACTGGCCTGACATGTAGGGTAGGCCTCTTGTTAGTGCAGATATTATGGTAAAAGTATAAAAAGAAAGTTTTACAAACATGGAGAGTAATGTCTAATTAGAACATGTTATTAAAACTTCTATTTGGCAGTAAGAGTCGTTGTAGGTTGTGGGTGGCGCCATGTTGGACAGTTGTATGTGCTGTTTTCACTCATTATGCCAATTCTGACTGATGTTAATATGTTTTTGTCTATAAAAATGTAGGCACGCCTTCTAAAATATAAGAATAATGAGGCTTAAATTTCCCTGATGACAAGTAAAGGAGAGTAAAGAATGTCATCAGAAATTGTTATCTATCTATATAAATAAAAAGAGAAGTCCTGACTGACTGACTCATCAACGCCCAGCCCAAACCATTGAACATAGACAGCAGAAATCTTGCACAGAGGTTCCCTTTATAATGTAGGCAAGGAATAAGGAAGGATTTCCCGGTAGAACGTTGCTGTGCGATATATTTCTGACATCCACGCGGGCGCGTGCAAAAGCCTAGATAAGAACAAAAAGAAAAAGTCATTTTCATGTCAATCAATCAATCTGCCTTGCATTTGTACCCGACTACGGCGAAGAAAGGAGTGTTATGATTTTGACCGGTAATGTATGCATGTATATTCATCTGTTCCCTCATAAACTCATAACTTCTAAACTACTTATCATAATTTGACAAATTAGTTATCGTTGGAAGCGTCTTCATTGTCCGCTGGTTATAGTCTTTGATTGCGCGTGATTTTTCAGTATTGGGGTTTTAGTTTTTAAACTTACTTTTTTAATAAGAGCTAGTTTTGGTGGAAAGATACGCATAGATCACGAATTAGCTGATAAGATCAACCGGAACATGTGAACATGGGTGGAAAATATTATAATTGGTTACTGAACAGGCTTAGGTTTGGTGGCCATATATGGGATGAGATTAATGTTAATAAGGACTGACACACAGTGGGAGTTGTTTTTTCCATTATTGAATTTTGCAATTTTTTTTCCCCTTTTTTTAATTTTTAATATTTCGTTCTTTTCACATCTGATCTGAAATGCTTATTTTGCCATCACTTAGAGCAATTGATTTTCCATCACGGGCAAAATCTTAGCGTGTTCTCTGAGGCACGGAGGGCTACTCTCACCCATGCACGAACCGACAGCGGCAAGCGGCTGTTACTATTTAGCTACGAGCCCCCCCGGAGAGTCATTGTCATGTATAAAGCACAATTCCAAACGAAGAACTTAAACATATTTTTTACCCCAGCGCACGCAACGAGCGGTTCAGGGTAAGGTCGCCTTGTGGACCATCTTGACCACCATCGATGACAGGAACGTTGGAACTAGTTTTCGAGTATGAAAATTATCGTCGAATAACCAGGCCTCAATTCTACCACAAAATCTACCAAAATTAGTTTTAAAATACCGCTACGAAACCGGAATAGAGCGGTGATCTGACCTAGTTACATCACCTATATATTTTATATTTTTTTCAGAAACAGGATGCGGGTACTTGATACAAATAGCACATACAGTGTCCGAGTGTCATTCACCTTGTAATAACATCTGGGTCAATTTTCGCGATCGGCGCTAAGGTTTGGCACACAGCTGTGGGGGTCTTGAAACTGAAGTAGGTAGTTATTTTTTTTATTTTATTTACATAATGTACCTAGTCATTTTTAGAATGCCGCACAAACGTCTCCATACTCTAAGAACTCGGCATCAAACAGCGTCTATCAGCACTAGTACACTCTCGAATACTGAAGTTCTTTGGGCATGTCTCCAGGCGGGATAATGACTCCATAGAGCGTCTAGTGGTGCAGGGCAGAGTGGAAGGTATACCATGCGGGCGATCACAGATGAGGTGGACCGATCATGTAAACTCCGCGGTTGGTAGCCTGTCGCCAGACTGTCAACTAACAGAACCAGATGGAGAGAGATCGTGAAGCGGGCAACGACTTCACCTGCAACTGGACACATCACCACGACCACTCTGTCAAAAGCGAAGCCAAGAAGACCTAGCCCTACGATTTTTATTAAATTGCTCTTCATATTTTTCTTTGGTTTTTTTTTTTATTTTGAGGGTCTCGTGGTTAATAGTAACGACCGCATGGGTCGATCGAAAGTTAAGCTACGCTTGCCACGGTCGGTTCGTGGATGGATTACCATCCTTTACATATCGAGACCCGTCCGTGCCTCGCGGGAAGCACGTTAAGCCGTTGGTTCCTGCTGTCATTCGTCGATTTTTGACAGTCGTTACGGGTGGTTTGATAACCAAAATGGAAAATGAATTTTAGAAAAAAATGGATTTTATAGCAAAGCAAAGAATGACGAATAATTTCAGTAAATTTTGGAAAGCTACGGGTAAGTTAGATACCAAGCCTGGGCTACCGGTGAGCGTTGGGGGAATAAATGATCCAGAGGGAATCGCAAACATGTTCATGGAACATTTTAAAGTGCGGTCACCTCTTGGTCCCTCAGTGATGATGACCGGTGCTGAGTCCTGCCGTGAGGGAGTGGAAACTATAGTGTATTTTTCGGCGAAGCAGATTGGAGCTACAATTAAAAACATGAGTAGAGGCAAGTCTCCCGGACACGATGGGCTCAGCATCGAGCATTTTAAGTATGCAGGTGTTCATCTGCCGAGGGTCCTGTCCTTGTTTTACTCATTATGCATTAGTCACTCATACCTACCAGCTGAACTAATGAAAACTATAATAATACCTATAGTGAAAAACAGGACAGGAGATGTCTCGGACAAGGGAAATTACCGACCAATCTCTCTTGCGACGACCATTGCTAAGATATTGGACAGTATGCTTGATTCGTGCTTGAAAAAACATCTGTGCGTGCACGATGCACAATTTGGGTTTCAACCAAAACTTTCAACGGAAAGTGCAATCTTAAGTCTCAAGAATACTGTCCAATATTATACTGATCGTAGAACGCCGGTATATGCCTGTTTCCTGGATCTTTCCAGAGCCTTTGACCTTGTGTCATACGATGTGCTCTGGAGAAAGTTGGGGGACAGGGATGTGCCGGCGGAAGTTCGTAAAATCTTGCAGTATTGGTATGCCAACCAAACTAATAATGTAAAGTGGTCTAACACACTCTCAAAAACATATGGGTTGGAGTGTGGTGTGAGACAGGGGGGATTGACATCCCCCGGGCTCTTCAACCTATATATTAATGACCTCATAGTCGAGCTCAGCAGCATGCGTGTTGGTTGTCGGGTTGGTGGTGTTAATATTAACTGCATCAGCTATGCGGACGACATGGTGCTGCTGGGCCCGACTGCAGGATCTATTGCGGAGATGTTAAAAGTATGCGAGGACTATGCTGCTGCACATGGGCTCGTGTACAACGTAAAAAAATGTGAGTACATGGTCTTTAAGGCCGCCGGTAAATGCACAGACTATGCACCTAATCTTACCCTAAATGGCTTGAACATAAAAAGAGTGAACACATTTAAATATCTGGGGCATATAATTACCGACGACCTTAAAGATAATGCAGATATTGAGAGGGAGCGTAGGGCATTGGCGGTCCGAGGTAATATGTTGGCTCGTAGATTCTCCCGGTGTGCCGACCAGGTCAAGATAACGCTATTCAAAGCATATTGTCAGGGTCTGTACGCGGGGGGTCTATGGATCAACTACACCAAAAGATCGCTAGATGTCTTACGCGTCCAATTTAATAATATTTTCAGAGTGCTCTTGGGACTGCCCCGTTTCTGTAGTGCGTCAGAAATGTTTGCACAGAATAGAACTGACGGATTTCATGCGATCATCCGGAAAAAAATCGCATCATTAGTAACTAGAACCCGGGGCAGTAGCAACAGCATTCTGCAAACAGTGACTGAGAGTTTCTATTCTCCCATTTTGAGGCATCTTGTAGAGAGGATGGCCGGGTGAGAAACTTGTACCTTACTTGGTCATCTTCTGTGCAAAATGCTTCAAACACAGTTGAAAATTACCTA
Source organism: Cosmia pyralina (assembly GCA_946251885.1). Classification (NCBI taxonomy): domain Eukaryota; kingdom Metazoa; phylum Arthropoda; class Insecta; order Lepidoptera; family Noctuidae; genus Cosmia; species Cosmia pyralina. The sequence continues at coordinate 22,077,054 of OX276363.1, read as the reverse complement.
CAAATAATAACATTACTTACTAACACTAGCTATAAGATATTACTAACACTGTGGATCGTTTGTTGTCCGATTTAATAAAATTTTGATTTGATTTTGATTTGATTTGATAACCAGTCATACCAAGGGGCATCGTGTTACCCAGTAACTGGGTTGTGGATATCAGATAGGCAGTGGCTCCATGTAAAATACTGATATTCAGCTGCATCCGCTTAGACTGGAAGCCGATCCCAACAAAGTTGGAAAAGGCTAGAAAGATTGATTTTTCTTTAGTTTTTTATCTGCTTAATATGGTTTTAAAGGTATCGAGATATTACTAATACAAAATAAAACGGGAAGGAACTAAATAAACATAAAATAAATACAAAAATAATCGGTTATATTCTGGTGAAAGTGAAGTTTTGAAACAAAACATTTTCACATAAGTAGGTAGGTACCTACCTATTTTACATGAGCAATTAGGATAGTTAGAATAAAACCAACAGTGTCTCATTCAATATCAAAAATAGAGCTGAAATGATCACGAGTTGTTATAAGGTCGAAAGTTTATTGCGCAAGTTTTTAAGTTGTTAAATACAAATAAAATAGAAGATCAAAATTTATTTTAGGAAAGGTTGATAGACACAAAAAAATATTTTTTTTTTGATAGTTTTATTTCACTATTTTATTTCACATAAATATTTTATTTCACATAAACCTACACATGGGCATTTATGAAACGTCAGAAGCTAGGTGCACGGTTCCAAATTGGTCGTTTCCTATGGAGAAGAGCCGACAAGAAACTCCATGATACTCTTTTAAAAATAATAAATTAATCATCACAATAACACTTAATCTTTCTAATCCTTATTTTAAAGCGAAGTAAAAAAACAATTCCATACCTTTACCTTTCTCCCGCACAGAACACTTGGCCAACAAAAAAGAAAAACATTGAAAAAATCCTTGAACAAAGTCAAAATAATTACAAATTCAATATCACTGCACAGTGCACATCTTCACTTGTCAACTTAACTTATCCGACTGCCAAGAATTAGGTTATGTTAGTTTTAAACACATTACGACATGTTTGCCTCTCGCAAACGGAGAAAGAGTAATAAATGCCAATGTCAAATAAATAAGCACTAAGTTGGAACTAAGTTACGTTAAGTAGCGAGTAAGTGCGAAAATGTAGAAGGTCGGACATGGCTGTAGAAATTGACAAACGTTTTGTTTTGGTAATTAAAATTAAGGTGTGTCCTCCTCAACGTTATTCTATTTTTTTTTTGTTTCTAAAGATTCACGGATACTGCCTCTTTGGTGTAGTGGTCGCAAGCGCTATAACTGCTAAGCATGAGGTCCTGGGTTCGATTCCCAGGTCGAACAAAATGATAAATATTGGGTTTTTCTATCTGGAATTTCTCAGTAGCAGCCCGGAGTCTGGATTTGTGGTCGTTTGAGAGCAATAGGCTCGCCCCCTATTACATGGTATTTAAACAAAACTGACGAAATGTGGGTGTACACCTAGGTACAGCTTTGACGAACCCTTCGGGGAATAGAGGCGTGATGTTGTGTTATGTTATGCACGGCTATTTTATTTTACATTTATGGGTTATTCGCACTTCATCCCATTCGCACTTCGCAGTTGGTGTCATTCGCACTGGGTCCCATTCGCACTTAGTCCCATTCGCACTTAGTCCCATGCAAGTAGTTTGTAAAGAAAGAGGTAGGTTTGTGGACCAAAGTGTTATAATAACATCACGCTATGACCAATAGGAGCGGAGGATCAATGAAAATGTTGCAAAAACTTGAAAAAATATTTCTTTTGAGACACATTATTAAAAAAAACCGTGACAAACTACTTACATACCTAGAAATTTGTACCGAACCCTCGGTGCGCGAGTCCGACTCGCACTTGGCCGGTTTTTTATAAATCCAACCCACTTTGGTCCACAAACCTACCTCTTCCCTTACAAACTACTTGCATGGGACTAAGTGCGAATGGGACCCAGTGCGAATGGGACCAAGTGCGAATGGCATCAAGTGCGAATGGGACGAAGTGCGAATAACCCATATTTATGACAGTTGACAATCGTATTCACCAAGATTCTAATAAGTTGAAACCCCAAAAATTATTTATGCTTAATAGGGAAAAAATACTGGAAATGTCTTTTTTCTTCTTTTACGTAGTGAAAAGATTACGGCGATGCATTGAATTAAAATGTGACATGACGTCACTCCTTGCTAGATCTTATACGTAGTTTGTTGTAGTTGTGTGACGTAGCGCGTCACCACTCCGCAACTTTAATGCATTTTATCTAAGTATTTTTTTATTATTACGAGTAAGCAAAAATACGTCTCTATATTTTTTTATTATCTGACTGACAGACTAAATACAATTTCTTTTTTTTTACCCAGGAAACATCCCTATTGTAATTCCTGTGTATCAAAATCCGAGAAAATAGGTATTGCGTAGAGTAAAATATTCCTAGTTGATCGAATTTGTGTTTTCAAAAATTAGTCAAGGTTATCAACGTGCGTATTCTACACTACATTAAGAATTTTATTAATGTATTTTCATTGTTTAATAGACTGTAAATCAAACGACATTAAAACAATAATTAGATTGATGCAAGCTAGGCCACAGCTAGGCTGTAGGCCTATCGTGAGCAACCTTCAGCTGCGGGTTAATGTATTGTATTGTTACAAGATAGATTGAGCTTTAAAATGATCGATGAAGATTGAACAATTGATTATGGTCAATTGGACTTGCATTGACAGTACATTGTGTAGTATTTAATCATTGACGTCGAAATTAATCACAAAACGATTTAGAAGGTTTGTTTTTTTTTATCTTCAACAATTGCTTTATGTGATGGCAAAATAATAATTACAGATTGGATATGCAACAAAAAGAACGATTTTAAAATTAAAAATTATAGAAAAAAGAACTTGCAAAATTCAAAAAAGGAAAGAAACAACTCCCACTGTGTGTCAGTCCTAACCCCATCTATGGCCACCAAACCTAGCCTGTTCAGTAACCATATAACATGTTCCACGCACCATATTAACATGTTAACATGTTCCGGTTGATCTTATCAGCTAATTCGTGATCTGTGAGTATGTTTTCACCAAAACTAGCTCTTATTAAAACTGTTGTTTTAGTGAGCTTACATGGCCCAGATTTCAAGGATTCGAGATAATAAGTACCTACTGGCATATACTCGTACCTAATACCTATTTTATATGATTCAACGTTACGTGCCTCGGATTGCACGTTAAGCCGTTGGTGCCTGCTGTCATTCGCAGATCTTTGACAGGCATGACGGGCTGTCAGAAGTTCAAAAGTCTGACAACCACAACAAGGGGTTCGTGTTACCCAGTAACTGGGTTGTGGATATCAGATAGGCAGTTGCTCCATGTGAAATACTGGTATTCAGTTGTATCCGGTTAGACTGGAAGCTGACCCCAACATAGTTGGGAAAAGGCTAGGCGGATTGATTCATTGAATGCTCCAAATAAAATCTTGAATAGAACTAAATAATATGAGAGCTGCGACTGTAAATCTAGCATACAGCTAGAGCTGGCTTTTTTATGGAGGATCACTGACTCCCAAGTCACCGGTATAAACCTAGTTTGGGAGCCAGGGGAACTATGTTTAAGACTTCTCTAAAAAACTGACCAGCACCCTAATTGCGTAACACATTATCAATCGGAGTTTGTTTTATTTTGACAGTTTTTTTACGTTGTCGAGCAGACAAACTTTTCCAACATATGAAGCAATGGATTAGCAATTTGTTTCAAAATGATTCAAATTCCGAACGACAGTGTGTTACGCAATTAGGGTGCTGAAAGATATTTTATACCTAGAACTTTTAGATCTCCTACAAGTTTGTTAGACGCCAGTCACCAACAGCAATGCTATGAAGCGAAAAAACTTTTTTACAAAAAAAATACAACCGACTTCCAAAAACAACTACACACATCAAAAGTGTCTAGGGATCAACATATATTTTTGCAATAACTTTTCTCCTGATTGATATTAATTAAAATTTTCTTTAAGGATTCATCAAATAAAGTGTTTTCGTTTGTCACAGTAACGATAAACCAAGTCACCTTTGCATTAATAAAGAAATTTGCCATTTTCCTAATAAAGGGATTTTTGACATTTGAACCACTAACATTAAAGTTCGAAAAAAAGACTGAAATAACAGTTTTCTTTAAAATTTTATTGGGTAACTTAAACAATTAATAATCCGTGTTTCTACCGCGAACACTAACAACACAAGAACATCGGTTTGGCATACTCAAAATGAGTTCATCCAAATCACGCTGTGGAATGGCCGCCCATGTTCGTTGCAACAACAAAAAAAGGTCTTCTTGCGACTGGATACCCTCCATATTCGGCAGAGCTCTTCTCTGTAGCATATCCCATGCATGCTCAATCGGGTTCAAGTCTGGCGACTGAGCAGGCCAGGGCAGGACATTGATGTTAGCTGCGGCGAGAGTCTGTCTTACAACTCTTGCGGTGTGCGGTCGTGCATTATCATGCATTAACTGAAATAAGGGACCGATTTGCACTTGTAGAGGAACGATGACGTCTGATACAATCGTCTCAGCATAAATTTGAGCGTTGAGGTTGCCTCTGATCCAAATCAACTCAGTTCTTCCGCCGATCCAAATACCCGCCCATACCATGATGGTTCCACCACTATAAGGATGGACTTCCTGGCAGGATTTTAATCGCTGTTGGCGTCCAGGGGTTCTCCAGTGTCGTATACGTCTTGTATCCGGTCTCATACCAAAACGAGACTCATCAGAAAAGCACACGAAACGCCATTGTTCTTCTGCCCAATTTCTGTGTTCAAGAGCCCATTGATATCGAATCCTACGATTGTGCATTGCTATAGGTGGTACCCGTAGCGGTCTTCGGGATTGAAGGTTCACTTCATGCAAGCGGTTTCTGACTGTTTGGTCGCTAATTAAGTTCCCTGAAGAGTGATGAAGCCTCACGGCTAACATCATGGCGGTTATAGTTGGAGCTCTTCGAGTTAAGATTTGAATGTATCGGTCTTGTCTCCGTGTGGTGCAGCGATACCGTCCTCCATGGCGCTCAGCCACGGTACCAGTGCTTCGGTAACGTGTCCAAAGTCGACTGATAACACTCTGACTTGTATTCAGAGCTAAAGCCACAGTACGTTGCCGGGAACCAGCTTCTATCATTCCCACGGCTCTGAGCATTTCTTCCCTGCTTAAATGACGTCGCCGCTCCATAATAACGTTGGTTTTAATCAGTAGTAGGGAAACAGTAGCACTAATAATGTCTTCAATGCGTTGTATGTTTTTATAGGGAAAATATTGACAGCTGATTTTCATCTTTTACTCGAATTTGATTCACAGTTCCTGATTCAAATTATGAAATGCACCAAAAAGGATCCATATAAATTTATAAAATCATAAATTTATTACAAAGCCACATCTCAATCTCAAGAAATCCGCATAAAAATGCTTGATCCCTAGACACTTTTGATGTGTGTACAAAGTGAAAAATAACTTTAATTTTGGAAGTCGGTGTCTAGTTAAATGTATTTTCGTTTTTTGCCACCGACTTCCGAAATTAAAGTTATTTTTCACTTTGTAGTTGTTTTTGGAAGTCGGTTGTATTTTTTTTGTAAAAAAGTTTTTATTTTTCACTTTTTAGTTGTGGAACCTACCCCATACAAATTCTAATACCACTACCTGCAAACCAAAGTACTCGAAAAAGATCATCCATATAAAAGTGGGGAAAAAATATGTATTATTGAAGCTAACTCAAAAACTACCAAAGCAAAGTTAATAAATTTTATATGGGACCAACTGTGATGTATACCCTCTCGAATAAAACAAAAACAATCCAAATCGGTCCAGCCATCTTCGAGTAATCGGGGAACATACATAAAAAAAAAAAATAAAAAAAAAAAAAAAAAAAGGTTCCGACGAATTGATAACCTCCTCCTTTTTGAAGTCGGTTAAAAATAAACTGTCGAGTCTTCGACAGGCATGCGACAGTCATTAGTCAGAAACAGACATTTTTAAATGCCGCAAGTATACCAGAAAACTTTCATGAAAAATATTACTATTTTGGTATTTTTCCACGCATTATCCTGAAGGTGCATGCTAGTACTGAATTCTAGAGAGAGCTTGGAACTGTCTAGGCTCTCCAGATTTCAGTGCCATAGAGTAGCCATCATTTTTAGGGTTCCGTACCTCAAAAGGAAAAAACGGAACCCTTATAGGATCACTCGTGTGTCTCTCTGTCTGTCCGTCTGTCACAGCCAATTTGCTCCGAATCTAACGGACCGATTGAGTTAGAATTTGGTACACATATGAATTTATGTGACCCAAACCCGGATGAGTCAAGCAAATAAATGAATTTTGAATATGGGGGTCACTTTCGGGGGCAAATAAAAATAAAGTTTTACAAACTATACCGTGTGACATATCAAATGCAAGGGTTTACTATGAGGGTCTCAAATATATGTTTTTCTATAATTTTGAAATAAATTGTTTTAAAGTTATTTAAGAAAATAGACAAAAATTTACCGTTCCCCCTTATCTCCGAAACTACTGAGCCTAAAATTTGGAAAAAAATACAGAAAATAGATCTTTACCTGTAGATTACAGGAAACCCTATAAGAAGTCTGTGGTCTCAAAATGACATGGTAAATCTCTCAATATTGTGAGTACAAACTTACATTTACAGTTGGAATGTATGGGAGAACATGTTTTTCAACTACAATGTTAACTTTGTTCTTGGGATAAAGTCATATCAACTACGGAACCCTTCATTGTGGGTGGTCCGACACGCACGTGGCCGGTTTTTTCTTAGAGTATACAGTATACACATTACAGTGGGTGTACTTAAGTGCAACTCTGCCGAACCCTTTGGGGTATGCAGGTGTGATGTTAAATTATGTTATACACATAACCACATACTAACATAGTCTTAGCCTTATTTACTAACACAAGTTTTGTTTATATTCAAATATGTATTAGGTTAAGGTATTTATTTATCTATTGTCCTGTGTTGCCTGAAGTAAATGGTTTATTATTATTATTACCTATGTCGTTTATTGATTTTGTATCTTATTTCGTTACATTTTTAAAAATTTATTTAAAACATTTAAAAATATTAAAAAATAGAGGTCCGCCGGTATCGGGAGCAGGGTCCAAGCTACCGGTGGTTAGGGCTGCAGAGACAGGAACCTTCTCACAATGCGAGCCGTATCAATCAGTACTGCCTTCTGAATCAGGCCCTTGATCCAACCGCCAAACGGCAGCCTGGAGAGATGTTGGTCGAGGCCTTCGGCCATCAGGCCATTGGCCGTTACGACAATCGGCACAATGACAGCCGAGCTCACATTCCACATGTCAACAACCTCGTGAGCTAAGTCGAGATATTTTATTTGTTTTTTTTTCTCAGCTTTCACGAGGTTCTCGTCATGAGGAATGGTAACATCGACTATCATTGCGCGGCGCGCTAATCGATCTATCACCACTATATCAGGCTTATTATTATTAATATTACTTCTATGATATTTTTAACTTTTCATCATGAAAACCAACCATGACTTTACGATGCAATGAAAAATAAACAAAAAATTGCATTCTGGTATCGTAACTAATTGGTTACTGCTCAGAAGCAACCATGTCCGCTGTTTAAAGTATTATCCAATTGAACAGTACTAAATGTCACATAAATCTCAATGACACTGATGGGCATTGCCGAGCCCTTTCTCATGGGCCCGTTACCATGGGAACCGACAAATAGGATAAATACCTATCAAAACATTGGTGGGCCACTCTTGCTATGAGGCTAAAAATAAATGTATTTTTTTTTTTGGAGTGGTAGTACCTGGTGTTGAAAAAGTGAAAAGATGTTTTGTAATATTACTTTCTCAACTATTGTTTTCTGAGATAATTATGTGCATAAAATTAAGTGTTTCTTAAGACTTGTAATAATTATTCAAGAAGGAGATGCAAACTAAAAATATGAAACATCGGAATCTTACAAAATAAATATTTGATAATACTAACATAACTAAAACACCACCATTTATATCAATTATGTATTTATACAGCCAACAATGTAAACAAAATTCAAAAAAGAGAACAAAAAAGTTACCGAATACCGGCGCACGCGACAGGTGCGCTAGCCCGCCCGAGCTCACCCGACCACCGCCGAAGGTGCACGAAGGTGGCCGAACGCGTTTGTTTTTATTTTTTTACCTTCCCGATATAACGCGCGCCGCTCATTCAGGGATCGTGACACTTGCACTCACGCGCACTTTTTTGTGTTATTTCGAATGTTTCCGCTAATACGTTTGTCGGCAAATAGGCGGGGAATTTATGAGAGGATGTGGTCTTATTGCTGACGCCAGTTTGAAGTATGTACTTAGGTAGGTAGGTATAGTACACATCTACACAGATTTGACATCCCGCTAAGGAATGCTAACAGTAATTTGACAAGCTAAATCATTGAGATTGGTATACATAAATAATAACGGGTAAGTTACGAGTTTAGGAAGGATAGGTACTGATTTTAGTCATAATATTTATCTTATTTAAAATAAAGGTCCTTAGGGCTAATTTTTCAACAGATTATCTAAAGAATAAATATTTCAATTTGAAAGCTTTTGTATAGAAAATATGTCAAACTGTCACATTTATTCTTCAGATAAGACATATCTAAAAAGGTATTTATTAAAATAAACGATTTTTCTTTCTTTCTTTCTTTCTATATCTCACTCCTCCAACATTATCCAAAACTTTCACACAATCGGCGTAAAGTTTAAACACTGACAAACATTCACACTTTTCAGAATCTGACAAATTGAATTCCTTGATTGACCGACTCATCTGAAATTATTGGTGTTTCTAAAAAAAGATTGTTTTAAAAACTTCAGCAGAAAAGGAAATTCCAGTGACGCATACCTACAACAGACCTATTTAATTTTACAAAACGTATATGTGCTAAATATACGTTTTGCAGCTGAATAAACGTTGCGAAACGTGAGTTTGGAGAAACAGCTAGCTAGGTACTTATTTTAAATTGTAGGAAAATAGGTGACCTGCATTACTGCGACTGCGAGAAGCAATATCTGGTTCTAGCAAGAATACCTAGATTACTCTGAAATCCCGTCCAGTGATTTTATATCTGGCGCAAGCTAGTGATCATACTGTGGAATTCTTCATCTTCTTCGTGTCACTGTCACGGCCTCACGACAATTAATTTGCCTAGCCTTTTCCCAACTATGTTGGGGTCGTCTTCCAGTCTAACCAGATGCAGCTGAATACCAGTATTTTACATGGAGTAGGTAGTCACTCCATGTAAAATACTGGTATTCAGCTGCATCTGGTTAGACTACTGGTTGCATCTGGTTATCTGGTTAGGCAGTCGCCTATCTGACCTCCACAACCCATTAACTGGGTAATACCATACCCCTTGGTAAGACTGGTTGTCAAACTTTCGGGCTTCTGACGACCCGTAACGACTGTCAAAGTTCCACGTATTCACAGCCGGGACCAACGGCTTACCGTGCTTTCCGAAGCACGGAGGAGTTTCGGTATGTAAAGATGGTCACCCATCCACGGATCGACCCCGGCAAGCGTAGCTTAACCTGTTGGATCGACCCGTGCGGCTGTTATTACTTAGCCACGAGCCACGGCCTTACGACAATAAGTAATTTAAATTTTATTGGTCCAAAAATTCACCATTTCCGCGGCGTTATCTTGACTGCTTGTTTTGGGGCTCAGAGGCACAAGAATCTTGTGACAGAGGGCAAGATAGGAGGTGGTGGTGGTGGTGGTGGTAGGTGGTGGTGGTGGTGGGTGGTGGGTGGAGGTGGTGGTGGGTGGTTAACCACAAAGCTCCACATCCACTCTCTGCAGCCGTTGCGTCGAGGTCACCTCACTATGGAATTAATAATGGCGAACTGCTGCGCGCGGTTTCATTCGCAGCTACTGCATTTATCCGAATAAAAAATACTCTAAACTATACCATTTTCCAGGTCCTGGGGGCTTAGAAATAAATTAAAATAATATCATTATAGTAATTACTGAGCCTGATTGCATTTAGTTGTAATTTTCAATGTTTAAGAGCAAGTTTGGCTCCTGAGATACAAATATCTTTTTACTGAGTTCAGGAGGCAGTTGTTCAACCTGATTTTGATTACCACTTGTACTAGGTATCATGTTTGGTGTATGTGTTTTATGTGTTTCTCCTTGTACAACAAACTTATTATTTATTTTAGACAAAGTGACATTCTATCAATGGTAACGATGGTGGAAAAGTTAAAAGTGTATTTGATTTCTATGTTAACGGAAGCTTACACAAGCTTCCGAAACGACTTTCAACCGGATTGACACCAATCCGGTTGAAAGTCGTTGTTGAAAGGAAATTATTTGAAAGCGATTGCCACTATTGTCTATGGCTCTCTGAATAAAACTGCGAGTCGATAATCGGTGGTTCTAGCAAGAATATTTATTGATCATAATATTTTATTCTGTGATTTTAGGTTTATGTAACTGGCGCAAGTCACTATTATCCTAACTACAATTATTAATGCGAAAGTAAGTTTATTTGTTTGTTACCTTTTCACGCCTAAGTCACTGAACCGATCATCCTGAAATTTTGCATGTACGTTGCCAGGTGTACATAAACGGACATGTACTGTTCCCGAGGAAAACAACAATAACGTTCTTATGATAATCGATGGCGCCACGTGTCTTTCGAATCATGATTGAATTATATTATTACAAGCAGAGTATGTACAATCCGAATAAATTGATTGTCAAATTCTAAATTAACGCGAGCGAAGCCGCGGGTAAAAGCTAATCATACTATAATATGAAATTATGATTTGCTAGCGAGAATACGTAAACAAAAACCAACAGGAAAGCTGGTAACTGAAAATTTATAATATGTTTCTCAGAATTTCTCCAATATTTAATGAACCTACCTAACGACTCCATGATTGTAATAATGATGAAGAACAATTGAGAAACACTTAGTTATTTTCAGAAGGCTGCTAGCGAGATTTACAAGAAATCTGAAACGGATAGCAGCGAGAACTCAGACGAAGATGTTGGATGGTATAATATATTTTGGTATTACACAAAACTGTTGTTTTGTGTAATACACCATAGCAGTGACATAAAAAGAGTCGACAACGCAGTTTAACCACCAAAAGATTTACCGCGGATGCTGGACTTGAAACAGTCTGGCGGCGACGTCGTAAAGAGCCAATCTACACTATAGAAAGGTGTAAAAAACAACTGTTCCCTTTACACATTTATGTTCGCACATTTTGTGAAAATGTAGAGAACAGCTGTTTTTTTCCGCGATTTCAGATTTGGTCTCATAGTAAAAGTTGTTCGGTATTTAAATTACACCTTGTATATTACCCGTCTATCCACAATTCCATTGCTAGGGTGCATACTCGGTAGGCTGTTTATTCCTTCCATATCCTAAGGGCACGTCTTTCCTACCATTACCGCGCCCCCCGGTCTACTCCTTGATATGCAATGGTCTCTGTTGCACCATGTAGCCTGAGGCTACAGGGGCTAGAGTGAATCTTTGGGTTCATTCTAATAATCGAGTCTGGTCAAACCACGCTGGGGTCAGTGCATTTCATTCATCATTCATTCTTTCATGTTCACATTCACTACAACATGTGCTAAGACATCGTTAGTACCTATTTTATGACTTATGTTTTTTTACGGATCCTGGTTCAGCTCTTGCAAAAACTCTTTGATGTCGATTCATTAGTTAATGCTTGAAGAGATACCTAATAAACTAACAGACCTGGGTATGTAGGTACATGTAAATTGCTAAACAGTCACATGATACTTTCGTTTCTAGCATTCCAATAAAGACACCATAAAGTTTCCCAAAACATCAAAATTGTGGCGTTTGAAGACAGGTTTGGTTCTGATTGCCTGGCACAGGTAGACACTAAAGTTTCGTGCTAGGCACCGACCAGCCTAGAGTACGAGGTACGGTTTGCCACCTAAAATAAACTATCGTATATGACGGCGCATCGCTAATACGTCGTATTTAAACGGCTGCTGTCAGCTGTCACCGATGACAACTTCTATTGGTTGGTGACAGTTAACGTCAAATGTCAATGTCAGACGTCAGAATAAGAGTGACAGCCGTCATTCTAGCGGAGCGTCGGGTGGGTGGGAGCACGGCGGCCATGTTGAAGAACACTCTTGAAACGAGAGCCGACCGTGCACCACGCGCTAGACGAATCGCTGATATTCTGCGTTATCCTAGTGTGAAATGTGATTATCTTAGTGAATCTGATTATTAATTGACTCTAGCTAGAATATAGAACAGTTATTTTGTGAATCAAGCTTTGTTAACGCAAATTATAGTGACTTTGATCAAAACTCGAGTGTTAATTAAAATTACGATTCCTTGCCCACGCCTGACCAACTATGGCGGACTCTGATGAAGGCCCTCCTGCGCCTACATCAGAAGTGGGATCCCACGGGCTGCGACCAGAAGAGACGAGATCATCGCTGGAAGACCATGGTGCCACAAAATTACTAAGCAATATGGAAGCACTACTTTCGCGAATGGTCTCAATTGCACAGATGCCTAGCACAAGTACAGCTGCCACCCAATTTTTGCAGTTCAACCCAGACGACAGTGATGCTGACATAGAAGGTTGGTGTAATGTTACCGAAATGATTGTGCAAAAGAAGTGTTTAGAAGGAGTCGAGCTACTTATGGCACTCACAAGTGCACTAAAAGGTCGCGCAGCCTCTTGCACAACTAGATTAAATCTAACCGAGCTGACTTGGCCGTTAGTAAAACAGTCTTTACTGGCCAAGTTTTCAAAGCCGAAATTGCCGCAAGACCACTTTGATGATATATTGCGGTTCCAGATTGGAATAAAAGAAACTGCATCTGAGTCTGCAATGCGGTTGTGGAATATGATTGAGCGAATACCCAAGACTGACATGCCTGAAGAAGTGATTACTGGATTTGTGGTATCTGTGCTCTGCCAAAAAGACAGTGTTATACGTCGTGAGCTGAATGCTCATCTCATCAGTAGTAGATCTCAATTGTTCCGGATTCTAGGCAGTATTTCTTTGAAGCGGCGCCTCGAATCAGAGATGCAAGAACTAGAAGTGAAACGACCCCGTATGAGCGATACACGGTTCCCTGGAAAATGCCATTGGTGCGGATTATCTGGACATCGACAAGCTGATTGTAGGAAGAGACGTGAAAATGTCGGATCATCAGTACAAGCAGACGCCTCCAACACTTCGCGTCCTGCTGATAGGACACCAGCTGTCACCTGCTACGTGTGCGGCAAGCAAGGGCATGTGGCGACAGTTTGCCCCGACAGAAAAACTGGTGGAGGAGCGGCAGTCAAGGAGGTCAACCTGTGTGGACAGCGCACTTCGAGGGGCATCCTAAAGACTTCATCCGGTGAGCCTGTTTCGTTTTTGTTTGATAGTGGGTCGTCTTGTTCGCTCCTCAAAGAGAGTTTTTGCTGTAAATTTCCTGGTACTGTGTGCAATTCTCTTGTCTACCTAACTGGGATCGGGGGTGATGATGTTAGGTGTGATACTCAAATTTTAAATGAAGTAAAAGTAGGTGAAATAACTCAGACCTTACTTTTTCATGTAGTACCGGATTCTTGCCTATCGGAACCTGTAATAATAGGTAGGGATATCTTAGAAAAAGACATTGGCGTCCAAATAGATCAAGATCAGCTTAAATTCTTTTCTAAGAAACAGTCTAATTCTTGTGACTTGCAACCGAACAAAATAACTTCCGATTCAATTGACACTGATCTCGAAGGTGAAGATAGGAACACTTTAGTGAAACTGCTCAACAAATATGCTCAATATTTTATAGAAGGAGTTCCAACTAGAAAGGTTAATACTGGTATGTTAGAAATTAATCTAGTTGACCCACACAAAATTGTCCAAAGATGTCCTTATAGATTAGCACCACCAGAAAAGCAAATTGTAAGAGAAAAGGTTCAGGAACTTTTAGATGCCGAGATCATAAGAGAGAGTACTTCACCCTTCGCTAGTCCGATACTCCTAGTTAAGAAAAAGGATAATACAGATAGGATGTGCGTCGATTTTCGGGAACTTAACTCAAATACTCGACCCGAACACTATCCATTGCCGCGTATAGATGATCATATAGACCAACTTACAGGTGCCCAATTCTTCACTTCTCTTGATATGGCCTCTGGTTTTCATCAAATTCCTGTTCACCCTGATTCAGTAGAAAAGACAGCATTTGTGACGCCAGAGGGCCAATATGAGTACTTAGCTATGCCGTTTGGTTTGCGCAATTCCCCATCTGTATATCAGAGATGTATAACGAAAGCACTATACCCGCTTAAGAATAAACCCCTGGTATATATGGATGATATTCTCTGTCATTCTAAAAGCGTTCGCGAAGGCCTGGAGCAGTTACATGAAGTTCTGGGTGCGTTATCAGAGGCAGGATTTTCACTCAACTTAAAAAAATGCAAATTTCTTAAATCCAAAATTGATTATCTGGGATATTCGCTCCAAAGCGGTGAAGTGAGGCCCAACCTTCGTAAAATACAGGCCCTGGTAGATGCTCCACCCCCAAAAACAGCCACACAAGTCCGGCAATTTCTTGGTTTGGCCTCTTATTTCCGCAAGTTTATACGTGGGTTTAGTCACACAGTCGGCCCATTGTATCCACTGACGAAACTTAAGGGTCCCATCAAATGGACTGACAAATGCGAGGACATACGTAGGACAATTATTGGCATACTGACATCTGAACCAGTCTTAACCATTTTTGATCCCGAGCTGCCAGTCGAGTTACATACCGATGCCAGCTCCGAAGGCTATGGCGCAATCCTTATTCAAAAAAGAGATAATTTACCTCACGTCATAGAATATTTTAGCCAACGCACAAGTGATACAGAGTCCCGCTACCACTCATACGAACTGGAGACGCTGGCAGTCGTACGAGCGGTAGAACACTTTCGTCATTACCTATACGGGCGACACTTCACGGTCTTCACTGATTGCAACTCGCTAAAAGCATCTAAGTCAAAAGTAGACCTGACACCACGTGTTCATCGCTGGTGGGCTATCCTTCAGGCATACGATTTTGAAATCGTATATCGTGAAGGCCGTGGAATGGAGCACGCAGACTATCTCTCTAGAAATCCCCAACCCGACACAAATTTAGCTTCCTCAACGTCTTCTGTCAAAGGACGAAAAGATGTCAAATTCGTAGAACTGCATAAAGGTTGGCTTTCGGTAGAACAAAAAAGAGATTCTGAAATACAAGATCTGATATGTAAACACCATAATAATGATTTCCCCGAATCCGTAGCAGAAACGTATGACGTCAGAGACGGTATCTTGTATAGGAAAATTGCTCGGAACAAAATTGTATCATGGTTGCCCGTTGTCCCTCGCTCGTTGATTTGGACCTTAATTAGTCACATTCATAGCGAACTACAACATTTAGGATACGACAAAACGCTAGACAAAATTTATGAACTTTATTGGTTTCCCCAGATGTCCAAGTGTGTTAAGAAATTTATAGAAAGCTGTATTATATGTAAGGCATCAAAAGGCCCTTCTGGAGCTCAAGCTGTTCAGCTCCACCCCATTCCGAAAGTGTCTTTGCCCTGGCACACCATCCACATTGATTTTACTGGTAAGCTCAGTGGCAAAAGCGACCGAAAAGAGTACTGCTCGGTAATTATCGACGCTTTTACTAAATACGTATTATTAGAACACACTTATTCATTAGATGCCACTTGTGCTGTGCAGGCCGTAAAAAAAGCAGTATGTCTTTTTGGTGCACCGAGACGTATAATTGCTGATCAAGGCCGTTGCTATATAAGTGCAGAATTTAAAAATTTCTGCGCCGAGCATAAAATCGACCTGCACTTTATAGCAACTGGTTCTGCTAGGGCTAACGGACAAGTCGAGCGTGTTATGCGAACGCTCAAGAGTCTTCTCACAATTGTTGAGAATGACCCTAACAAAACCTGGCGGGAAGAACTCGGCAATGTCCAGCTAGCGTTAAACAGCACTAAATCAACCGTAACTAAATACTCACCGACTGAGTTGATGATAGGAATTCGCGCACAATCATTAGGACTATCTAAAATAGGTATTTCCGATTCCGAACAGTCAAACCGCCTAGATTTAGAGTCTGTACGAGACAATGCTTCACAAAATATTCGGAAAGCAGCTGCAGCCGATGCTGAACGATTCAATAAAGGTCGAACGATAATTAAACCATTCTCAGTAGGAGACTTCGTATTTATAAAAAGTAGCGAGCGAAATCAGACCAAGCTTGATAGGAAGTTCAAGGGGCCGTTCGTTATCACTGCGATTTTAGACAATGACCGCTATGAGCTTAAGACAGTTAGTAGTGTCGGTTCCAGACGTACTTACAAGTATGCACATGAGAATTTGCGCGCAGTACCTAAGGGGCACGAGGGTTTATTAGAAGTAACTAGTAGTCTATTGAATGAAACGGAGGCCGAGACGGCGCCAGATGAAGTACACGAGAGTACTAGTAGAGAAAGTAGACACTCATTACATAACGATGACACCTTGACTCTCGAATCCAACACCGATACAGCTGGCTCAGATACTTTAACTGCGGGTTCTGATACTCTAAGTATACTCTCGGATGACGAAACGTTCCAACTACACGAAGTAGAAGGCGAAATCCATAACAATTAGGTATGTACGAGACTTGTGTAATTTTTTGTGTATCATGTGTGCTGGTGGACGGAATGGTGCCGTCCGGTCCATGCCATACTGGCTGGTCGAAGGGACGCACTCTTCCTGTCTAGTCCATTTTTATTGAGTGATTGGTCGAAGGGACAGTGTAGTCCGGGCTACCCATTACATCAGGGTTAGTCGTAAGGACACACCCGTCCGGTCCAAGTCTGTATGCAATTGAATGGTGATAGCACAAAACTTATTCTGCTTGTCAGGTTGGACGAGCGTATATTTGAAGTTGCGTAACGTTGTTTCAGGATTGCATCCAGGTACGCCCGAGGACGGTCGCTAGTCAGTTTGGCCGTGACGGCGCATCGCTAATACGTCGTATTTAAACGGCTGCTGTCAGCTGTCACCGATGACAACTTCTATTGGTTGGTGACAGTTAACGTCAAATGTCAATGTCAGACGTCAGAATAAGAGTGACAGCCGTCATTCTAGCGGAGCGTCGGGTGGGTGGGAGCACGGCGGCCATGTTGAAGAACACTCTTGAAACGAGAGCCGACCGTGCACCACGCGCTAGACGAATCGCTGATATTCTGCGTTATCCTAGTGTGAAATGTGATTATCTTAGTGAATCTGATTATTAATTGACTCTAGCTAGAATATAGAACAGTTATTTTGTGAATCAAGCTTTGTTAACGCAAATTATAGTGACTTTGATCAAAACTCGAGTGTTAATTAAAATTACGATTCCTTGCCCACGCCTGACCAACTATGGCGGACTCTGATGAAGGCCCTCCTGCGCCTACATATAAATAAAGGGTATTAAAATTATTTACATTCTCAAAGACATTTTATTTATAAGAGTCCACCTAATCAATGTAGGTTTAAATATTATAGTAATAATATTGCACTCTGTGTTAAAAAATCTTCCAGTAGGTAATAATCTTCCTTATCGGGATTTATAAGTACGGTCATAGAATAAAAATAGTACAAATGTTAGATATAGGCCCCCACTATACATTACATACTGAGATCCGTTTCCGTGCCTCGTAAAGCACGCAACACGCAAGCACGCAAGCATTGCTGGCTGTAATTCGTTGAATTTTGTTTTCGTCATTTTGTCACCTCTCTTCCTCATACGGGACCAAATTATTAAGATTGTTAAATGAAAAGATGCTTTTTTGAAAAATGTAATCAGATAGCGAAGTAGTAAATAATATTAATTTAATAGGTACCTAATTTTAAAAACACATTTTCTATTGTGTTATCTAATAAACTCATCTCAAAAACTACACACATCAAAAGTGTCTAGGGATCAAGCATTTTTATGCGGATTTCTTGAGATTGAGATGTGGCTTTGTAATAAATTTATGATTTTATAAATTTATATGGATCCTTTTTGGTGCATTTCATAATTTGAATCAGGAACTGTGAATCAAATTCGAGTAAAAGATGAAAATCAGCTGTCAATATTTTCCCTATAAAAACATACAACGCATTGAAGACATTATTAGTGCTACTGTTTCCCTACTACTGATTAAAACCAACGTTATTATGGAGCGGCGACGTCATTTAAGCAGGGAAGAAATGCTCAGAGCCGTCCCAAGTAGCACGTTAGTGAATTTTGGAACTTATTTTGCAACTGTAGGTAGCATATAAGTGATGTAAGAGTGTACGGTATTACTTATAGATACAAACAGCACTCGAATTTGCATATGAGTAGCTCTTATCACTAACACTTGCTTTTGAGTGATTTTGGTTCCTGCTTTATAACTTATGGTGGCATTAAGCCGAATTTATTACTTATAGACGCATACAGGTTTCAATTTTTACTCTTTTAGTACTCAAAGAAGCATATGACATCTTAAAATCTCCCCTAAAGAACCGTGCCCTAATAGGTGGTAATTTTTCTTTATTTGGCACCTTTACTACTAAATAAGTGGTATATGTAAGTTATTTATCACCTGTAGTGGCTCAAGAGTTATTATTGCAGCTCATTTGGAACCTAGTGTAATTGCCTTTGTAAGGTCTAATATACTCTAATATGCCACTGTAACGCGTAGATCGATTCCAAAACATGGTTCTTGAAAACCTTAAGCAACAATTTTCTCTCATTTAAAACCACTTAAGATCTAACAGTTCTAAAAGATAGAAATGTAGAACTTATTTTTTATTACGATTCAGTGCGGCACGTGCATTCACGTGCGTTTATAAATTTATTTTATTACACACAAAGTTTCTGTTAAAAAAAGGTCATAATAGCTAAAAGAACTTCTCAAAATGAATACTGTAAAGTGGAAAAAAGTTAAACGATGTGGTAATTATCATCGGCAAGTTGCACGTACTTTTAAGAATATAATGGACGTAGAAACAAGTGGTACTAGTTCAGACCTTGAAAATGTTATTATACAATCAAAAGAAGATACCCCAATTGTTGAAAGGTAAGTAATTACCAATTCAATGCATAGTAAAAGGAACAGCAAGCAGATTGTAATAATAATAATTTTCTGTTTTGAGCAATTGTGTCAAGAGAATTTTACTATCAATAACGCAGGTTCCGTACATATTAATAAATTTAAATAGAGTATGATTTGTATTTAAGTAAACCTGCATTTTAGGTAATTGGACTAGTTTATATAACAGTTATCAAATCACTTAGTTCACTTTGTATTTTCTTAAATCTTTATACGTTATACTGGGTGTAAATTACAGATTGGTAGGCAAGGCAAGATCAGTTTATATTCATAAGTTACTCTTCTAGACGTCTCTTGTATTTCGATTTTCAAGCTGTAGGTAGGTACCTATTTGTCAGATTTATACTATAAACATTTTTTTTTTTTGCAGTCATGATCCTAGTGAAAGTTCAACTGAAATTACTGATGGAAATTCGACTGAAATAAGTGATGGAAATTTGGCTGATAATGATAATGTGAATAATGAAATAATTGAGGAAACTGACCTCGAAGAAAATTATGACAGTGAGCCAAGTGAAAAAATGTTTCAATACAAACAGATTCATCAATTTCGAGACGCAACTAGAGCATGGGCTATAGAAAATAACATATGCCATTCAGCTTTGAAATCTTTAGCGACACTTATAAACACCATAAATCCGAATTTGCTTCCAGCAGACCCAAGAACGCTCATGAACACTCCGAGGCAGATTGATACAATATATATTGATCCTGGTCAATATTGGCATAATGGACTTATAATACCCCTTGAAACTATTTTGAAGAAAAATTACACAGAACTACCTGCCAATATTTCACTTTACTTCAACATAGATGGTCTCCCAGTATGTAACAGTTCCAGACAACAGTTTTGGCCAATACTGTGCAAGATTTTTGAATTGCCTAGTGTGATGCCATTCATCGTTGGGATTTATGCGGGCAATGGAAAACCTAACGATTTAAATGCTTATTTACAACCTTTCGTTCAGGAAATGCAAACATTACTTCAAAATGGTCTGCTAGTTAAAAATAATAAGGTAAATGCTAAAATGAGATGTTTTGTTTGCGATTCTCCTGCAAGAGCAATGATAAAAGGCGTTTGCAACTTTAATGGCAAGCACGGGTGTAATAAATGTACCATTATTGGTGAATACTCCCATGTATCCCATACGGTTATATTTCCTGAATTAGATTGTCTTGCCCGAAATAATGAAGACTTTCGTAAAAAACTTTACGGTAAACATCACAAAGTCGATTCACCTTTACTAAGTCTTCCGATTGATATGATAAAAGCATTTCCTGTTGCTGATTCTATGCATTTGATCGACTTGGGGATTATGAAACGCCTTCTTATTGGCTGGCGAGACGGAAATTTTGGTAAGAAAGACACAAAATGGCGAGCAAGTGATATATCGACGGTAAATGATTTCCTAGATGATTGCAAAGTACCTTCAGAAATTCACAGATCTGTAAGAAATCTCAGCAGTCTATGTCACTGGAAGGCTTCTGAATTTAGGACGTTCTTGTTGTACATTAGCATAGTTATATTACCAGAGGTATTAAACACTGATGCAATGAAACATTTTCTGTCATTTTTTTGTGCAATTACAATATGTTCAAGTGAAGAATATTTTAATTTTTTGCCGTTGGCTAAAGAGCTATTGAAACATTTTGTGAAAAAATTTAAATCCTTCTACGGCATAGACTATATGACGAGTAATGTCCACAATTTATTACATGTTGTTGATGAAGTGCTCAACTTTGGAATTCTACAAAGTTTTAATGCCTATCCATTCGAAAACAAACTTTACTTGATTAAAAATATGCTTCGAACTGGCAACAAACCATTATCTCAAATAGCGAAAAGGCTCGGTGAATGCGATAGCTTGGACGTGAATAGTACTGATGAGATTATAAAAAACTATCCATATGTAAAAAAAAATTTTAGAAGTGGTGATTTAGTATTACATTTTAAAGATTTTATAATATCAAAAAGAAAAATGGACAGATTTTTTGTAACATCAAATCATGAGATAATGGAAAAAATATCAATCAAAGTTCAAGAAAGCAAAATAATAGTAAAATGTATGTTGATTTCTAATACAGAATGTTTTTGAGCTTCCCATTTCGTCTTCCTATCTTAACATTTTCAAATACAAATTAACGTCAACTAATGTTTCCGAATGCATACGTTTTCCTAAAGATATAAAATATAAACTAGTAGCGATTAAATACAAAAAAGAAATGTATTTGTTACCTTTGCTTCATACCTTTTCAAAATATTGATTATTTTACCTATACTTACTTAAGTTATTTTAAGATTTAAAATAAAACACATTCAAATTCATGTCATACACGGATTTTATTTTCAAGCACACAACTAAAAACACTGGGAATAGTCTCATAATTATAAGTTTACGTGAGTATTATTGCAGCATCACAATTTGAGTTACGTAATTGTATTACACTTAAATCTTAATCAATTAAATATAATCATGAATTAGTCGCACAACTTAGTCTCATTATTTCTGTTACGGTCTACATTGTTGTACACTTTAATCCTAATTAATTAAATACTAAGATGAGTAGGTCGGATAACTTACAGTGTCACATTTTCGTTAAGTTTTATGTTTACACTAACCAATTTACTAAAATATTTAAGTCGCACAACTTGCAGTCTCATAATTTATAATATTAGGTTCTATTCAGGGTGAATTCTGCCCGAAACTACATAACTTTTCCCAAGGAATATAGGCCCGAAAATTTAAAAAAATTCGACCTCCTATACAAAATGGACAATCGGCTGACTGACATTGTATGGGACGTCTAATTTTTTTTTTTTAATTTTCGGAACTATATTCCTTGCGGAAAGTTCTTCAGTTTCATTGGCAGAATAACTCCCTGAAGGATTTTGCACCTTTGTAGATACAACATGTATTACTTAACACTTAAATCCTAAACAGTTAAAAACAAATTAGGTACAGTGAGTAAGTCGCTTAACTTGTAGTCTCATGATTTCTGTTAATACTTTAAAATTATTAAAAATCCGAAGTTGGTAACATAACAAATAACATGGTAATTATAAAATCAACATCATAAACTAAACTTATAAAAAATTAAAATGTAAGAAACGGTGTACGAAAAATTTTGCAGGCGATAAGTCCATGAACCTAAGTATCAATTCACTAGAAACTTCGTTAAGAGCTGAAAAAAAATCAGATTTCCCGTACAAAATGTATGATGGGCAACTGGGTTTGATTGAATGTTTCTTGTGGAAAGCCATTTAGCTTCATGAAGTGATCACGTCTGCAAAATTTTCGGTACACCGTTCCTCACACCCTGTATGTATGTAAAAAAGTAAAAAACAAACATAAAACTGTAAAAAATCTCCTAACTACCACACACCACCACTACTACCAACTACTACTAACTAGAAATGCCATATTTTTCCAGTTGTGTTGTAATTATCGCTATTTTAATCATTCTCATTTTCATGCGTGCCTTCATCTGCATGTACTTCATTATCGATTGCAGCCTCTTTATCGATTACGAACTCAATATTTTCATCTTCGTTTTTATCTGTGTTTTGGTTTGCAATTAACTCGTTTTTATCCACAGAATCGTTATTATTACAAGCCGCTTTATTTACGACTTCGACTTCATGATATTGTAGTGCTGCTCTACTTGGGCCTGCAGATTACCTACTTTTTTTTGTAGTGCCACTTTGTTGTTTTGTAGTTATTTTTCTTTTGGGGACATTTCTTGGCGCGGAAGCTCTTCCTAATTTAGAGTGTGTTCTCTTTTTAGCATTTTTGACGATGGATTTAAAAAAATCATTGTTTTTGTCGACAGTGTATGTAGGGTCACAGTCGTGAACAAGTTCGAAAAAAAATCCAAGCACTTCTTGAAATATTTTAACACATATTTTTGAACCTGCACCTCTAGCAGAACCCGACCAGGAACACTGTACCAAAAATTCACGACTAAAAAAAACGTCAATCAGTTGAAAAGCGCAAACCTCCCCTTTTTTGCCAGGAGTGCAGAAAACGGAATACAAATCCTTAAGAAATTTTCTTTTATCAGTGTCACGTAGCTGATTTTCCATATTTTGAAGATCGTCAAGATTTTGAATAGGTGTAACCCCCTAGCATTGCATGGGCTCTTTTTTAATTCATTGCTTAATGACGTGACTGTCATTTGTGTGTGTATTTGTGGCTGTTTTTGGGAGTTTGAGGCCAAATTATCAATTTTAACAGATATCGTTGCTAGCGTTTTTATGATTTTTATTTGGTTATCTATTATTTTGAGTTGATTGTCAGATAACATTTTTTGGTTCATTAGAAGATCGTTATAATCCAATACTTGGACTACTGCAGTTTCTATATTATGATCTATAATTTGGGTCATAATATTACTGTCGTTAGGAACATCATCAGATACTGCCTCTAAATACTTATCAGTTGCAATATCATTATTACATTCTTGCATTTTCTGCGCAGCTATAGTCGATGCGTTGTTGTTGTTTGCAGATCCAGTAGATGACTGAAAAAAAAATAGGTTTTATACTTTTATTTACACCATTGAAACTAATTAATATTAAGTATTACTATTCATTGTTTTTCTTTTATTTTATGTATAGTATTGTGCTTGCTTAGCACGTTCTTTGGCAAAAAAATACAAGTAGAACAATATTAGAACTCCAAGTATACTCGTAGTCTGGCAGGGAACGTGTCAAATAGTAGATAAAGGAGCACATAGACTACCACTGTTAAACCACACCACACCCCGTTATGCTATGTTGCACTACTTACACCACAACACACCATATTACGCCACGCCATGTCACTCCACGCTACTTACATACACCACAACACAATATACGATAGCATGTCCCGCCATGTTATCCCACAATACATTACAATCCAACATTCCACAAAACACGATATCACGCCACTCCATGTCACGCCACACTACACCACAAAAAATCATACCACGCCACGCCATATCACGCTACACTACATCACAATACACGATACCACGGTATGCCATGTCCCTCCACACTACACCACAATGTACAATATTGCGTAAATATTTAGAGTTATAGGTTGATAGTGTATCTATACCTACCAGTTGTTTGGCAATCTTGTTAAAATCTTCATTGTCTGGCCGTCTTACATTAAAGTACCCTTCATTTTCAGTTTCAGGCAACTCAAGCATGGCATTTAACTCGGCATCAGCAGCCTCATAATTATCCAATTTTCTCTTAATTATACATGGCATTTTCAGCCAACTTTCTTTTGGGAT
Organism: Cosmia pyralina; assembly: GCA_946251885.1. Classification (NCBI taxonomy): domain Eukaryota; kingdom Metazoa; phylum Arthropoda; class Insecta; order Lepidoptera; family Noctuidae; genus Cosmia; species Cosmia pyralina. The sequence goes on along the minus strand of OX276363.1, from coordinate 22,052,566 downwards.
TAGTTGTTCAATTTTACATTTTTTAGAAGTCTTCTTAGTAGGCCAACTTAAAATTCCGTTATCCACCCATCCTTCCGGACAAATTGATAGTTTTTTGGAACCGTTTTCAATCGTTTCAACTATCAAAAACGGCATTCTGAAAAAAAAATAATATTACTGTAAAGTACATATTTTTATGCAGCATTATAAATTAAAATTAAGTAAGTCAATATGCCGTGTGCTGGTGGCTTAGAATACCAGCACCCCATCTCTTCCCGTAGGTGTCGTAAAAAGCGACTAAGGGAAAACCAAGGAATAGGCAGAGCGTTCTCTGTGATGTTAATGTTACACCTTACATTGCGCTCGCCAACCCGCCTACCAAGCGTGGCGAGTATGGCATTTGCCCCCGACTGGGGAGGCCTCATCACACACTGAATGTTACGGCTATTTAAGAAGAAGTAAGTACCTAATAGAACGGCGAACCTATGAACCTGCCGCATATCAGCACTCTTTCTCATCTCGCAAATGTTGGTTCCGAGCAACAGAATAGGATAGCAACATAGGAAAGTGCGATTCCGTGCGGTCAAATGTGGTCCAACCCTTATCCTATTTAAGCTTGATACATCCTTTCCGTTACACCCTTTATATTAAGTACTTCATTTAGTCAAATAAATACTAATTAACACTATTACCTTTTACACTAATATTTTTAAAAGTTACCTATTGCAAGTTAGTTTAAACCTATTAGTGTAGGTAGGTACTTATTTTATTGTAAAGAGGAACTGCTAATGAAAAATTACAAATTGGAAACTATCAGTAGGAAATCGGGCATCGAATTAAGAAGTCGAGGATTATATTCCAGCCAACATTTACAATTTAAATAAATTTTACTTTATTTACCTTCATAAATGGGTTTTGTACCCGTCTTGAGGATCCCCAATTCAACGCAAAGACAACGAGACCTGTAAAGTGAAAATAATCACTACTAGGTACTAATGAGTGACTTTAGGACCTAGGAACTCCAATAAGACAACAAATGAGTGGAAATATGAACTGCAAGGTCTATTTTAAATCGCCATGTTTAAAAATGGAGTTCTTGAAAAGTATCTTGTTGAATGGTATTTTATTACAATAACATACAATAAAATGAGTTTTGATAACTGTTTTTGATGTAGTTTGACATTATACTTTTTGTGAAACCATAATGTTAGGTTTTTAACAACCATATTTTTATAAAGTATTATCTTATTTATTAGATCAGTGCATATTTTTTGATAATTCTTGATTAGATCTAAGGCGCATGAAAATTTACTAAGTAAATATACCATGGTTTCACGATAAAAAACCATTTGCATGGGCTCCATGATGGTTATCCCATGTTACACACATATTTTTTTAATACTCACCAAATAGTCCAATCCAAAATTCCAAATAAATTTGCTGTCACATCACAAAGCACAAACAACCGTCTATTTGTTTATCTCCACCGAAAATAAGAACTTGTCAAGATCTCATTTGTCACTCAACGAATGAGCTGTATCGCTTTATCGTTCAATCATTCATTCACGGCGCGCAATTTGCACCGTGAGTTCCAAGTGCCGCTCAGGATAACAATTCGAACTTTTATGCATCGCTTTTGCATCTATAAATAAGTTGCAATTTTTCTCCCTTTGGTGACATACAGGTTGCTTATAGGTTCTAACAACCTTTATAGAACTTAATCACGGTGGATTTTATTACTAAAGTTTCCAAAAAAATACTATATGCAAGCTATTTGTCACCAAATGTGTTACTTGGGGTGGGAATGATAGAAGCTGGTTCCCGGCAACGTACTGTGGCTTTAGCTCTGAATACAAGTCAGAGTGTTATCAGTCGACTTTGGACACGTTACCGAAGCACTGGTACCGTGGCTGAGCGCCATGGAGGACGGTATCGCTGCACCACACGGAGACAAGACCGATACATTCAAATCTTAACTCGAAGAGCTCCAACTATAACCGCCATGATGTTAGCCGTGAGGCTTCATCACTCTTCAGGGAACTTAATTAGCGACCAAACAGTCAGAAACCGCTTGCATGAAGTGAACCTTCATTCCCGAAGACCGCTACGGGTACCACCTATAGCAATGCACAATCGTAGGATTCGATATCAATGGGCTCTTGAACACAGAAATTGGGCAGAAGAACAATGGCGTTTCGTGTGCTTTTCTGATGAGTCTCGTTTTGGTATGAGACCGGATACAAGACGTATACGACACTGGAGAACCCCTGGACGCCAACAGCGATTAAAATCCTGCCAGGAAGTCCATCCTTATAGTGGTGGAACCATCATGGTATGGGCGGGTATTTGGATCGGCGGAAGAACTGAGTTGATTTGGATCAGAGGCAACCTCAACGCTCAAATTTATGCTGAGACGATTGTATCAGACGTCATCGTTCCTCTACAAGTGCAAATCGGTCCCTTATTTCAGTTAATGCATGATAATGCACGACCGCACACCGCAAGAGTTGTGAGACAGACTCTCGCCGCAGCTAACATCAATGTCCTGCCCTGGCCTGCTCAGTCGCCAGACTTGAACCCGATTGAGCATGCATGGGATATGCTACAGAGAAGAGCTCTGCCGAATATGGAGGGTATCCAGTCGCAAGAAGACCTTTTTTTGTTGTTGCAACGAACATGGGCGGCCATTCCACAGCGTGATTTGGATGAACTCATTTTGAGTATGCCAAACCGATGTTCTTGTGTTGTTAGTGTTCGCGGTAGAAACACGGATTATTAATTGTTTAAGTTACCCAATAAAATTTTAAAGAAAACTGTTATTTCAGTCTTTTTTTCGAACTTTAATGTTAGTGGTTCAAATGTCAAAAATCCCTTTATTAGGAAAATGGCAAATTTCTTTATTAATGCAAAGGTGACTTGGTTTATCGTTACTGTGACAAACGAAAACACTTTATTTGATGAATCCTTAAAGAAAATTTTAATTAATATCAATCAGGAGAAAAGTTATTGCAAAAATATATGTTAATCCCTAGACATTTTTGATGTGTGTATTATCTGTTTTTGAGATGAGTTAAATAAATGCCACAATCAAAATGTGTTTTTAATAATTACCTATTAAATTAATATTATTTAATAATTCACTAATTGATTACAGTTTTCAAAAAAGCATCTTTTCATCACGGACTAGAAAAAAAAAGAAGGACTCCGCGCCACGCGTACCTAGAGTGAAGCACCTTACCGATCTATGTATGCGTGATTTGACAAAGACGGCGACGGCCGGCATACTATGATGTAAATGTGTGCGTGAGGCGCATGTTTGTACAAACAGTCCGGCCGGCATACTTACTGTGCTTCACTTTCGATATGCGTGGCGCGGAGTCCTTCTTTTTTTTCAAGTCCGTGCTTTTCATTTGACATTCTTAAAAATGTGGTCCCGTGTGTGAGCGAGAGAGGTGACAAAATGCGACAGCCCTCTTAAAGATAGTTAGAAGCCCAGAAGTCTGACAACCAGTCTTGCCAGGGGTTTATCATGTTACCAAATAACTGGGTTGTGGAGGTCAGATAGGCACTCGCTTCATGTAAAATACAGGTTTACGGCTGCATCCGGTTCGACTGCAAGCTGACCCCAACATAGTTTGGACGAGGCTAGGCAGATGATGATAGTACAATCATTTTAATAAAGAATAATCTAGATGCCGCTACGATTATTATCATTCAATAATAGCTAACAGTCAAGCGTCAGTCTTTTAAATTACACTCAATAATGTAATAATAAATGACTATTGCTTTACCTACATTGAAAATGATGTGATTTAGATAGAAAAATATAGCTAGGTACAATAGTATTGTGCAATGAAGGAAACTTTACACAGTAATATTTTATTAAGTTAATTCGTTACAATTGCAGAAATATCTGACATTGTTTATTACAAACAATTGATGGTTCTACACAACATAGCATGAAGTCTGTTATACCGATATAATGTTATGCCGAATAGGGGGCGAGCCTATTGCCATCAACCGAGCACAAATCCAGTCTCCAGACTGCTACTGAAAAATTTCTGTTGGAAAAATCCAATAACACTTTGCCCGACCCAGGAATCGAACCCAGAAACTCATGCTCAGCAGTAACGCTTGCAGCCATTAGACCAACGAGGCAATCGATGGTTCTATTAGTGTTGTTAATTAAATTGACATAACTCTATCAGAAGTAACTGAGGTGATACAAGACACAATGCATTTAGAACCAAGATCATCACAAGCTCAAATAAAGCATAGTTTATTTAAGTTAGGAACTCCGTAATCATAGTATTTATATGCCTCGCATCTATTCTGAAAGTTTTGAAAGTGTCGATATATTTCATTTATCCAAACAATCATACCGTAAACAAGTCAAGCAGATACTGTTTAGTGAACAAGTTTTGCCATAACTCATTCTTATATTCTTATAAGTATAGGCAAATTATTTAATTACTTAGTTTTTTCTTTTCCCTTTTGTCAATTAATATAGTCATGTTACATATTTTTAACCTTAATTTCACGTGAGTAATGTGTCAACAATCGCATTTTACCTATTATTGATAGGTACTCGTATACTTGTTTAAGTTTTTTCATTTGTTTTCTCTCGCTACTTTCTAGTTACCTAGCTTTATCAATGCCGTGAAACTCTATTATTGGCTAAGTGATAATTGTCATCATCTCGCTATCATTGAACAGTGTATACAGACTGTAGGATGCTGTAACTTTGACGCAACTGCTTTGAGCTGTTCATTGATAGTGTGGTGAACATTCATAACTCATGTAATTAGTTTTAAGCTGTTGAGTTTCCTAATAAATAAATAAATTTATTTTTAACATGCTAACTAATTTAGCCAAAAGGAACTGTTAACAGTGAGTAAGCTCGTTACTAACGCGCTAATGTCCGCACAAAAGGTGTAACCGTTGTTAAGTGAACTTTACCACAGAGTAGATATCTGACGGAGGCTATGCTCCTAAAAATACCGTTGCGATAGGATCCCAAGACTCAAGACAGATACTATGTATTGCACACCTTTCAAACTGGAACCCAAAGTTCAATGAAACAGGTACTTTTGAATTGTCAAGTTGCTTCCAAACCGTAGTAGGTTCCTATGGAAAACGGAAACTCTTTTGAATCAATATATTGTAAAAAAATATTGGTTACATCATTTATGTTGAAATTATACATGTGAGAACGATGCAAATTACTTTATGGATGCGTTCAAATGACGTGATCCACCTGATTGTAAGTAGTCACCATGCATCGCCCACCAAAATGGCTATTATTTTAATGTCATCGCCGATGCGTTGCAATTCCGGAGATAAAGCAAAAATATATCTCTTTCCAAAAGCTTATGTTGCTAATCTTATGATTTAAGTACAAGAAAGTCCTTGTAAATCTCTACCAATAACATAACAATGTCTTCCTTCACCGTCGAATTGCCTGAAGCATGTTCTCTGTCGCTTATCTACTCATGACACTTCAAGTCGTCAACCTGTCATAAAACGACAGAATTTATGGCTGAACAAGAAATGGTTTATTTCTTACTGTTTTGCTTGAAGTTGTCACGCGGTCTGTGAAGTTGTAGGTGGTCCTGGTTATGATGTTATTCGGAACAGGTGATATTTACTTGGTCTTTTAGTAGTGTAAAGATGAGATGAGACCTGCACTATCGCAAGCTATAGTTTGATTTAAGAGTATGTAAAATATACAGGGTGTATCAAAAGGGTGTGGTACAGATACAGTCCATCAAACTGAACAACTTTTCTCTATTGGACCAACATCGTAATCGAGAAAAAGTTATCAGCTGCCCCGTACGAAACCAACCCAAAGGCATGGTATGGCTGATTATTTTTTCGCGATTACGATGTTGGTCTTATAGAGAAAATTGTTCAGTTTGATGGTGTGTACCACACCCTTAAAGACCACACCTTTCTGATACACCCTGTGTCTTCTGGGCCAGAAGAGGCCTGTTTATTATTGTACTCAGAAGTTCTGGGAACGCTTGTTCCAGACACCTGGAATATTGAGCCCCTTCTTGCGGCAGTCTTTAAAAAGTATAGCATTTTGCTGGACTGAACATGAAATCTATTTGGATGACATCAACGTACATACGAATAATAAACTTCAATATCTTATCATTATTTCTCTATTTTTTATTACAAATCAATATTTTGACAACCGATTAACAATAAGCACACGTTTTACCCAATTCAATATTCATGCATATTAAACATAAGTGTATGCTAACATACATAGTTCATGTTTTTTTTTATACAATGTTGTCAAGTTATTATTGTGTACAATAGAACTTTTTGTCCATTATCGATGAATCATGTTACCTAGAGATATAATAGAGGTGAGGTGAATACTGTAATCAAAAAGTGTAGGATTCGATGTACGTTCGCTGTGATTTTTGATGAAGATTATGTTACGTGGTATTAAGAAAACAGATTTTGAGGAATACAGGAGCTGATTTTTATGCAAGTTTATGTAGCGGTTCTAAATAATAATCCATTTAATTACTATCTTTTTTAGTTTATATCAAAATGCAAATATATTAACTTTGATGGACTAATATGGACTTTTTTGTCTGAAATAAATGATTTTTATTTTATTTATTAACTACTGACAAAATCTGATAAGATATACAAGTAAGTACTACTATCCAATGTCAGAAACGTAGACTTTTCATAATGAAAATTAAAAATTTAAAAAGGCATCGTTTTCTAACGTTTTTCAAAAGTTAGAGCTACGTTACATTCGTAATAGGTACCTACCTTAAGAAACAAATATTTTTTATTAATGAATTGAGCACACCATCTTCCCATTACCTCAGATATAATTAACACCATACCTACCTACTTGCTATAGTTATTTTAATTAAAACAGCCCAACAAGACGCCACACAATAGCTTCGAATGGCTCAGTAATTAATGAGACTCGTACATCAACACGTCGCGGTGGGCGTCCTTGGTTCGATTCCCGGTAACGTTAATAATAGTCTGTCGGTTCACTGCGGTTAGCTGTTTATTAATCACCATTGAAGATATTTCCCTTAAAAGGTATGATTTGATGAGTAAATAGTAGATACTATGGTATGGATAGAAAACACGTTTGTCTATTTATAGCGTTGTGTGATGAAAATGACATAAACGCAGACCCAAACATTTTTTTAAATTAGCTGCCTATTTTGTGTTTTTTTTTAGAATCTTCCATCTCCCTCTGAATCCGTGTGGAACCAGAATAATTAATATGTGCTTTGGAAGTCGGGATATCCCAGAACATAGATTTTAATCGGGTTAGTGGCTGAGGGCCCCGATCTTGAAGGTATACGTCCCGGAGGGCCTCTCGTCCTGGATGGGGAGGGAGAGGAAGGCTAAAGAAAAGATGGATGGATTGTGTGAAGAATGATATGAAAGATAAGGGAGTGAATGATAGCGTGACGGTTGGCAGGGGAGGATGGAAGAAGAAAACGTGTTGCGCCGCCCCCACGTACATGGGATAAGGGCAAGAAGATGATGATGATCAACATTACCAAGAATATGACAAGAAACCTTCAAAAATTAACTAGACTAGAAATGAGTTCATTGGTAGATACTTCAGAGCAACGGGTGACGATACGCTGAAGATCTCTAGCCAGCCCTACCTAGACTATTTCTGATTCAATGTAGCTATTGCCACTAAGACTTTGTCGAGACTCATGGTTCTACATCTAGAGTAGTTCCCAAGTACCGCAATATTACTCAACGCGACCATTCTCCGTGATTTAGGTCCACAATATTGTAAGCGGTGACAAACTAAGCATTCTTACTGAATACTGACCTATTTTACTCCGTTTAATCCTATTTCTTGATCCTATGCCATTCTATTGAACGCTTACTGCAGTTTGGTACGGAACCCTAGTGCGAGCCCCTAACACTCTTCACCAGTTTATATAGAATAACAAAGGCATGGAAAAGTGCAAGAAGTCACTAAGCTTACATTATTGGTTGTAACTGGGGTTCGAGACAGTATAGTTTGTCTAATGTACCTATTAATCTGGTAGGCGAATCTTTGAGAAGTGGATCAGATTTTATGTTATCAAAGGAAATGAAATTGCATTTTTTGGAAGCAGATTTTTTTAAGACACTTTTACAAGTTAGTTGGTCAATATTTAAAAACTAGACGGCGCTGGTATTTCCTAGCTGACTGATTCCTAAGAAGAAATGCCGAAAGAAACTATTTAGTATACAACCTGATACTGAGTTGCAAATTGCAAAATTTTTATTAAAATTTGTTTTTGCGGGCTGTCTTTCGCGTTCAGCGCTTAGCTTCCCTTCTCTTTCACCCTTAACGCACCTCCGAAGCTCATATCGCTATACAACAGCCACTAGCCCCAACAGAGTAGGTAGGTATATGACAAAGCTTGCATACCTCACAACCTCACATCTCGCGGTCACTCGACACGTCTCATTCCTCGAATCGCCCGCGCATTTAGATCGAGCTCTCCCGAAGTCCCGAGTCCCGGTGCTGTCACCGCGTTCAACGCTCATTTATTTGTTAATTGCTTGTTGTGTTAATTGAGAGTTGTATTCCTTGGAATTTTATGCATTTGTTAGCATGAAGACTTAATTGTGAAATATTTTTTTATGTAGGTAAAACCAACCTATGTGTGTCACGTAAATCAGTGTGATTATATTGCTTTGTTAAACTAGGTCAGATTTGAGTCATAATCAGTTGATTCTAGCCAAAAAAATACCCCAATAGAGCTATCGTTTCTTAGTATGTTTAATAAAAACTTCAATTCAGATGTAAACAACGAATAAACATGACTAATTATATGACTAAACCGTAATTATCATAACAACGTATACGCAGCATAGATTATATGCAAAACAACATCAAATCAGAATTGTAGAGTTACTAAAATGATTCAACAGTGCAGTAGTCCGTTTTTATTTAATTTTATTAACAAACAAGAGCAGACGTCAGCAACTAAACCAAAATTTACCGTGCAAAGAATAAATAATAACATAATATGCCAGGTGGTAAGTGACGTTTAAAACAGCAGCTTTAAGTTTTCACAACAATTAAAACAAAACATTTAACAAAGAGAACAATAAACTGAGTTAACTGATGTATATTACCTACATAGGTAACCTTCTCAAAAGTTCAACAACTCAATTTTACGATCAACTAATTTACGGCCTCACAAAAATTCTTTGGGTAACCCTAAAATATAATTTTTATTCTATCAAAATATTTTTATCAGCCTATTTTATCACAGTAGAAATGGTAGAGAAAAAAATAAATTAACAAAATAAATTAAAATAATAAAATTATGATTTCCAACATGGGTTAAAAACGTCCACCTTAACGCGAAAGCATGCTCAAAACTAATTTTATAAGCTTGATCCTAGATTAACATTGTTATAAATAACTATATAAAAAATTACCATAAAGGTGATTAAACTCTTTTGACCGCAAGAGGAAATATAATTTTACGAAATGATTTTGTAGGCCATTAAATATTTTTTAATTGAGAGAACTGTATTGGAAACTAGCTAGTAAAATCTGCTTATAAAATCAATAAAAAACACTATAATTACATCAGAAAAATAATGGAGGAATGTATGCAAATATTGATGGCACGTTTTTTTATGGTTCCGTATCCAAAAGGTGCCAACGGAACCCTATTAGGTAGATACTAATGGCTCCGCTGTCTAACCGTCCGTCTGTCACAGGATTTTATCTTTTGAACCATAATAGGTAGACACTTGAAATTTTCATAGAGTGAGTACTAATAAGGACGCTGTATCAAAAGATAACAAAAAATAAAATAAAGTCAAAAATGAAAGGGTTTCCCATACAAAAGAAAAGTTTTTTATTGAGCGTTTTTTGCCCTGTGGTACGGAAGCAGAACCCTTCGTGTGCGAGTCCTACTCGCACATGGCCGCTTTTTTATTTATTAAGATTCGTAAGTAATTAAAACGTGTGTATTTATGCAAATTGATAACGCCTAGCGCTGTTTTTGATTATTTAATCTGTTAAAACACTTTCGTAATTAACTAGAAGTCTTGAGAATCGTTCCAAATAATCATAAAAAGCTTAGTTTGCCGGTAATTATTTATTTTCCTGCTTATTTTTAATGGGTCTGGTAAATACTTATGAATATTCGAAAATAATGGGACAAGTTTAATGTGCGCAGAAATTATCGTTGTCTCAAACATGTTTTTTTAATTAATAAAAAACGTCGTTTTACTTGAATCAGAAATATTCAGATATGCTAAATTGGCCTTATAAGGTCAATATCAATTCTAAAATACCTGAAAGAATCTACAAAAGTACAGAAGACAAGTTTATAAGAGATTAATTGTGTTTGTGTTAATCAAACGTGCTTCATTTTTGTTGAAAATTCAATTAAGTACCTAATCGTAGTAAATAGCACAATCAGCCTATAATATTCCCACTGCTGGGACACATGCCTCCTCTCTGTGAGAGGGAGTGGGCAATCCACCACGCGGGGCCAGTGCGGGTTGGCAGACGTCACATGTCTTTGGATTGTTGGTTCTAGGACATGCCGGTTTCCTCACGATGTTTTCCTTCACCGTTTTGAGAGCAGTGGTGATGAAATAATTTCCACAAAGTAAAACGCCTGCCGTGGTTCGAACCTACGACCTACAACTGGTAAGTCGCGGCCACTTGGCCACCACAGCTCTCCACAACGTATAGAGCTAGCACGTAAATCCTAAAAACTCGCCAAGTAAAACAAAAGTAACCTTACCTTTGTATTCTTCTATCATCTATTTTTTGTCAAGTATTTTGTGTGCACATAAATAAAAGTAGAGAACTCTTCGATAATCCAGATCCTTTAATAAGTATTTCAATACCATAATAAATACGACTTATCAACGTCTCAAAACTTAATCCTATGACTTATCACGATAATTCCACACAATAAATAACATAATTTATCATCACCATGGATTCAATCTTTCTCCTTTATAATCATGATAAAAATACCTTCTTAATCCTCTAAAAAGGAAACAGGACGTTTGGGTAGGTCAGGATTAAAATCAATTTTGTTTTTGAACTATTAAGATGAATGCTTGCACCTTTGCTGATGGTCGTAAATATCAAAATAATATTATTAATAGTTAATTATTGTGCTTTCGGTAATATGCCTTCCTGTATCTAAGAACTGCCTTATTGGTTGGTCTATTAATTATCATGAGGTCCTGGGATTTTCCTGATATTCCTGGATTTCCTGTAACGGAATACGACATAGCATTTCTGAGTCTCAGTAAATGGGTTGTGGAGGTCAGATAGGCAGTCGCTCCATGGCAAATACTAGTATTAAGCTGCATTCGGTTAGACTGGAAGCCGTCCCCGACATAGGTGGGAAAAGGCTAGGCAGATTGATTATCTGCGCTGCCTATCACTTAACTGAAAGGAAAAATGAGTGTAAATACCTATGAGTAACTTTGCTGTTCAAGGAATACTGGCGTGAACAACGTAGAAAGCAATCACACTAATATTATAAAGGCGAAAGTTTGTGAGTTTGTATGTGTGCTTGTACGTTTGTTACTTCTTCACGCTCAAACGGCTGGACCGATTTGGATGAAATTTTGTATGTAGATAGCTTATACCCTGGATTAACACATAGGTTACTCTTTGTCCCGGTCTACACGGGTGAAGCCACGGGGCACAGCTAGTCATATATAATTGCCTGTTTATGAATGAAATCATGACTTTTTATGTCGTAAAAATACGTCTCCTTGACAAACAGATTCAGGCAATGACCTTTCAGAATGAGAACATTTGCGGTTAGGAGTATATTAGGCAATACATATTAAACAGCAGTCAAATTAAGAACTATCAAACTGATATTTCTTGATAAAAAGGCAAAACTTTAAAATGTTGCCTTAAGGTGGATCCGGACGAAATTCTTATTTTCTTGCGTTTTTTGTAATTTGCAGATCAGTGTCAAGTTGTATCTTGATCAAAATATGATTCGCGACAATAACAAATATGTTTTTACATAATTATAATCATAAGAATCATCAATTCATCTCTCTAAGTTAGTCTCTCTCTCTCTCTCTCTCTATTGATCTGATTTCAGAAATTAAGTCAAAAGAGCAATGCAAAACCCTAAGAAAATTTGAATTTTGCGGGCTACTGCGGATCCATCTTAAGATGCTACGTATTGTGAGCATCAGAATATCACCACTGGACCAAGTTAGAAATTAAATTTTAAGCAGTTTTAAGTTTTAGTACCTTCCCACTGTACACGTATATAATTTATAACGTGATGATATTATCGTGGACGTCTATAAAATCATAAAATGCATAGAAATACGTGCAAGTTGTAATATTATCATGGACAAAAATTTAAAAGTGTTTCATATACCTATTTCCATACATTTTACTTTCGGGTGTCATCGTAATGCCTTGTTGTGGACGTAGTCTATAAAAGCACACATTTAGTCCCCAAACCCAAAATTTCATAGAGGAAAAGTTTGTAGAATCCTACTAAGTTTCGATGACTGATTTTGTAAGGCACCTATCAATAATTTTCCCCTAGTCACAGGATTGGCTAAAAATACGCACAAAGCGACAGACGTCAGAATCACTGGTGATAAATCAATGCCAAATTGGTCATGACCAGTTTTCCCCTGGATATAGAAAATATATGCCCAAATACGATATCTATTTAAACATCATTAGGTTTTATCACAGAATACATAATAGTACATGTCGTTTTATACCCATTTTAGCGAGAGATGAGAGAAAAAAGACTGTCTTGTGGTCTAAAGTAAAAGTTAGGAAGAACGAAATTTATAACTCATACATATAGCACACTGTTAAATAACCATGAACCAAAATATATCGGTTAAGTTATAACCGATATATTTAAAAAAATCTGTTGTCAACAACAAGTTATTTATAACTTAATTATAAATAACTTATAACACAACTTATTTCGACAACAGCAAAATCTCAATAGATTTTTAATGGGAACCTACTTATCTAAGTACCAACTGTAGAATAGCGCAGAAAGAAAGAAAGAAAGTATTTATTGTGACTCGCACAGGAAGATCACCAACTAAACTAAAACAATAGTAAAAGTTTGAAAACAAAAAACAAAAATAAATAAAAAATAAAAAAAAGCTACTTAAACTACAGAATGCTCATCTATGGGGTTCATCATTTCAGCCCGGAATCACTTCTGCTGATTACTTAAATGCCTCTTTTATGGCTTTAATAATATGGGAAATTTATCTCACAGAGATTTGGTAAAAATCTTGATGATAATACCATAAAAATCACTACCCTACACAAAATCGTTTTGACCAAAATTCCTATAAAAAAATGCAAATTGAATAGCACAGTATCTCTCAAAACCTAAAACCATAGAGCATATGGTCAATGAATAGAACGCTACTGAGTCAGTACCATCATCCCACACTAGAGTTCACTTGACTATATCAAGTTATGGTTTCCAAGAACCCGAGTGAGTGATGGCACAAAAATGTTTATTTATAAGTTAGACGTGACTTAGTGCTTACTGGCGAAGTCAGAATATAGATTGCGGAGTAATACTTGCGGGAACTCTAGAGGGTCTGGATTTCGAGTTAAATGTTGTCATAGGAATTCACAGGCGGTTAACAAAGAGAAAAAAAGAGCAGCGGGCATAGAAATATTCACAAAATTAAAGAAAAATAAAGAAGAGATTGAGAAGACATCTACACATAAAAAACAATAAGTAAACAAAAACGTCAATGTTTCAGGTGAAGACAATCTGGGAGGTGGGAGGATGGATTTAAAGTTATTAAACTATGTATAAGCTCAGATCACATCAGATTTTGCAGTATGAAAGCCAGCTCAAGCAAATTCAGCTATTATTAGCATCTTCAAACTTCAAAAACCGATAATAACAACCAGTCTTACCTCTATCAAGAAACAACAAAGCACCTAATACAACAGCCACACAACTTAAACAAGCCATCGACCCAAATTACGCTTCGTCCTACACCACAGAACAGCATGATAATATGAATACGTCATCAGCTGGCGCCAACTTTACGCCAAAGTTAATAAATTCGCATTTCAGGGTTTTCCTTAATAACCCGCAATTGGTTTACGGCACTGTTGTTACTCGTTTTAGGTCAAGGTCATCTGTAAGTAAGCTAAAAGGTCACCAGTTGACCTAACTCCCTACACGAGGTAATTATAACAGTCTGTGATTTTTTTACATATTTAAATATAGTATTTCTCCTTGACGGAATTGAAAACGACGACCCTTAGAAATTGTTTCCTTGTATATAACCTTGTATGACATGAAATTGGTGTTAAATGCTCGTTATTGTGGTGTAAAAATGTACATAAATGGATATTAAAAAGTTCCACTTATTAAAATTTTTTAACCCTATCCGACAATACTGCCTACACCAAAATAATATCAACATAACCCACAGCCATAATTATGATATATTGATAAAGAATGACTCCTCATCAACCACATGCTATAATCATGGAGCCACTTTCGATAAATTCACCATAAACCTCATCTTTCCTCTGCACACACAAACGAGTATCATCAACATGAATTTTTATTCCACATCGTTATTGTTACTCATTTTAAGTTAAGGTCACACGTGTACTAGTTCTTTTAATTTTACAATAAACAATTTTACCCTATTCTAACTTTGTGCCTGTTTTATTTTATAAACAAACACTCGTCTATTATATATTTTAGCCAGTGCTCGACTAGAGGTCCATAATTAGGGTTTGAGCTTTTTTTAAGTACACACTACAACTGTCTTACAGCTCTGCCTACAAAATTAGAAACACCTTCAAAATACACGTCACCATAGGCGCCATTATGTGACGTAGCATCTGATAAATTCGCCAGAAACCACTATTTTCCTCAACTTACGCCCGCGTAGTGTTCTCATCAATTATTATTACTCACTTTATTATTATTACTCATATTATTATAGCTCATTTCAGGTCAAGGTCATCAGTGTAAGCAATGCTTACGACTTTTGTTTTCGTGGTCATCCACCGTGTTTATGTTATTTTTCAGTTCCGTATTGTGAAGTTTTTGAGTAAACAAGGATAGCAATTTTTACAATTTTAGTTTGAAATAATAAAAAGGGTGTTACGTACAGTTTCTAGGGCTAAGTTTAATGGTGGTGCTGGTGTTGTTTCAGTTTTTATAACAACAAATTTAAGGAGAATATTGATAGAACGATATATTGAAAGAAACGAGGAAATTAGAGGAGCTAGAAGGTTTTCCCATTTAGTATCCTTGGACTTAAAGTTTATTTTTGTTTACTAGCAGGTGCGAACTTTATATGTAACAGTAGCAATCTCAATAAGTATAGCCATAAATATTAGAACAATTTTCATTCAAAGAAAATGTCACACCTGTTTCCAATCAGAAAAGTAGTTTAAAACTAAAACAATGAATATTATTAGTATATCAAATCAAAGTAAAATAAACATGAGTGTACAGCGTGCGCTTAAGGTCGAGTTCCAATAGCAATGACCCGTTTCTCCATATAAAGGAGTGGTTGCGAAACGACACCTTAACATTCCCGTCAACAGATGTTCATTGGTGAAGGTTGCTGCCTACTGGTTGGTTTCATACCTTGTTGTTCTGAAGGTAGGCAGCAGAGTACGGAAGTAATGCAGTCTGAGATGAAGTTACGAGAAGATAGTTTTCTATTGGAGCTGATTTTTAGGGGGAGTGAGTGAAAATTCCAATGAAAAGCTACATTTCGAGCTGTTCAGCACGTACCTATTAAGTGCCCCCGGAACCACAGAATAATAATGCCAAAATTGAGATTGATCGTCTACCATTTAAGCAAGTGAAGCGATTGACAATATTATTACAATAGAAATTGATGACAATTGATAGTTTCGGGGACCCTTTATGACCACCGTAGAAACGAAAGACAAAATGACAGATCGTACAAAGAGCTGATGAAGATGTCAAAAATAAATAAAAGCATAGAGATATACTAAAATATGTGCGCATTTTATTGAAAGAGATGTTAGATGTCTATTATTCGTAGAGAAAAGACAGAAGCGGTTATGCTACGCGTGCAGAAGACAAAAAACTACTGTTGCAAATACCTAATGCTTCCACACACTCCAGTCAAGTGCAGTGCAAGTAGCCATCACATTGGAATTCTATATTTGGTAAATAGTTTGGTAACAAACTACATACAGTAAATTATTGTGTAGTTTTAAGCGTAGGTAAGACTGCTGAAGATTCAAGTTCAATAAAATTTCTTAAAAACACGTTTTATATGAACAAAAGATGGCACCAATCCCTGCTGATGATCCTGCCAACTTAATTATCACGATATTTTTACATTGCAATAAAAAAGGTTGAATATCAGTAAAGGTCGCTGAAACCAGTATGAAATCTATAAAAAGAAAACACAGTGTTTACTTTATGATACGAAATGATGTTTACCTGATGTTGTTTACGTTACAAAACAACTAAATGATATTTACATAATAACATAACATAACATCACGCCTGAAATCCCCGAAGAGTTAGGCGAGGTATACCTATAGTACCCCCACATTTCACTAGTTACGTTTAAGACCCATGTAATAGGGGGCGAGCCTTTTGCCATCAACCGGGCACAAATACAGACTAAGAAACTCCTGATAGAAAAACTCAATAACACTTTACCCGACCTAGGAATCGAACCCAGGACCTCATGCTCAGCAGTAGCGCTTGCGGCCACTAGATCAACGAGGCAGTTATTAGCAATATTCATTGTCACATATTAAAATAATATTTGTTGGACGAATTATTCAGAAAATATCTGCATAAAATCGTAGCAGTTTTTACGCATCATTAGATAAACTATGAAGAATCTATCTGTTAGTTAATATTGTAAGTATTTCCTAATGACGTTTAATATTCGCTACTCAATCATGATAACTGGAGAGGCGCCAATATCACTGTCTCTAGATTAGATACGACTAGCACAAGATAACAAAAAACAGCAGAAGACCAAACAGACAAATAAAGACACTGAAAGAAACGAAACTATCGCTTGAGAGGATGCTATAATAATTCTTAACACTCGTAAAGTTAGGTATCTCAATCAATGTAAAACATAGAAAGCATTTTTTTGAAGAGAGATAGACAGTAGCTTCATATAAAATACTGGTATTCAGCTGCATTCAGTTAGACTGGAAGCCAACCCCAACATATTGAGAAAAAGGTTAGGCAATACCTAATACCGTTCATAGCTGGAGTTTTGACGTTTTTGCAAAAACAGAACAATGGATAGTAGAAATTGTCATAATTACTACGCTTGACAAAGGCAGTGGGAAAGAAGCAAATTGCTGCGTAAAGGTTGCGCTTGTGTATTGAATGAAGTGGGTATTCTGTACCAATTTACATATAGGGGTATGCAGCCAGTCAGAAAGCAATAAGTCAATTAGTTTAATATTGAGCATTACTTCACTCGCTGCCAATTTGTTTAACACTAACATGAGTTATGACGTAGTGCAAGGTATCAGAGAAAGCGATTCTGGAGCTCTTATTAAATTATCAGCTGTAGGTGCCACAAAATTACGATAGTAATTGATTTTGAAGAAAATAATAGTGTAATTTTATCTGTTTGGATACATGCTGTTCCAAGTGTTACAGCTGATATCCTTATTTACTTTAGTAACATTTATAAGTAAGAAACACACGTGACTTAGGGGAAGTTACTTTGTTCTCTAAGACTCCAAGATGCCTTTCATGCACATGTGCTTCAAAATATTCTCAGTGCTTTTGCACACTTTTGTAAGAAAACTAACATCTTCATCCCGCTGTCGCTTATAGTTTCCACCACCCAAATCGATGAGCGAGCTAACCGGCTTCAATTGTGCAATGCCAATTAATCGGAGCGACGTGTAATTGATTGTGAAGAGGCGACACTCACTATTATGTGCTTTTATTATAATAGTAGACATCTATAGATGTTTATACTCAATAGATATGGTAATAGTATTTTATACAAAGTGGTATACTAAAATATAGTAAAATAAAGAAAAGATACGTTTAGATTTTAAACAAGACAGTAACGTTAAAAATGGCGAAACAGGAAACGCTAGCGCCTGGTCCGAAATCGAATGGTTGAGAAAGGAAAAAAGTCTAACTAATTCGTCCTATCATGGGTTAAGTGATATTTTTCTAAACAGACATCGTGTCCACATAAAACCGTAATACCCTATAGCTATATTATGGTATGTTAAACTTCTCCATTATACTTATTAGCTTAATGGTTCAATCATAAATTACCACCTTCATAATTTTTATCACAACTAAGTTCTCAACTTTATCGACATTTCAAATGACATCTGACAACATAACACTAAACTTGTCACACAAAAATAAGAATTAACAACAAATCGTCAAAAGCTTCCATAAATATGGAATATGATAGAATCCAATGTCGCCCACGATGCAGCCGTATGTCTGTAATTCTGTATGTCATAAGCGTTAGGATGACCTACATGTTACTCAGTTTCTATTGACATACTTACAACCACTTCGAAGGGCTAGTCACTCTGCCAGGTCAAAGTTATTGTTATTAGGTTTGAAGATGTTATTACATTTAGAAACGACGTAAATATTAAGTAGTAAGTGCATACTGCCTACATGTGTCCCAATTTCATACTCGAACTTTAATGTGTGAAATTAGTTTTATTAATCGATTTTCCGACTTTAAAATTAGCAAACTGAGCGACTGTATTCATTTTGCGTCGTAATAAAAATCTGCTACTTTCCATACACAACCAATTAGTAACAAATAAGTGATACGCCTTTTCCCATTGATATCTGATTATTTCTCCAGTTTTTTTATTGATACTAAGAAAACATTAAATAATGAAAACCATCACATTTTTAAAAGAAGAAAAGGATCCTGGAGTGAGCCCTGTGGCACACCTATTTTCACTTGATATCCCAAAACTGCTAAACCATTATTCATGGCTTGTTTTATCTTGTTATCGTACAAACAGACACTGTAATTTAAGAGCTCACCAGAATCTCCTACACTGGTTTTATCTTTCAGGGTTTAATATTGAGCCGCCGGGGTCGCGGGTAGTTCGAAAGAGATACCATGGCCCTGGCACGGGCAACTGAAGGAACACGGGTGGGTTTTAGTCAGTAAAAGTCTGACACGCCCTCCCGCTCTGCCCGGAGCGGGAGAAGTCATTTGATGATTTCCCATCCACAAAAATAAAAAATGGTTTAATAGTGATTTACTCAATCGAAACTCTTGGATAGGTCACAGAAGACATTACCTTTTCAGGCTTTACAATAATTTATATCCAGTTTCAAATGGTCAATTGCGCAGAATCCTTATATTAAAACTAGAAATCAAAAGCTGTACTCACCAATGCAGTAAAATCCGATACACATGGACACTTATCACAACACTACACTATCATTCACTTAATATTATTAATAGTTAGTAATCAATTCGTTATAGTTTGTTAATAGTCACGGCATTTTCGCAACCGCGCTGGTCGGTATAACTGGAACACGTCACTGGGCATAAGTTTTTGTAAACCTGAAACAAAATGAAAGAAAAATCAAGAAAAAAAATACATTTTATTGTCACTTATCAGTCTATACTATAATTTAAATGAATAATTATGCACGAGGCAAGAGTAGTGTTTTGATGTCAAACGGAGCAGTTTATGCTTCATATTGTCAGTTAGTTGACTGCCATTTTGTCAAATTATTTTGAACCCACGTTAAGATTTTAATAGCTTTACTACTAGTTGACCTCCGCATCCAAATTTTAAACTAAGTCATTAGTAGAAGTGAATATTGACACTACATTTAACTGACTGAGACTGATTATGACGCATGGTCTCGTATTTTGACACTAAATGCGTCCAAGCAATACTCATCCTATATTTTTGTTTCATCGCTCTTACAACTACGAAACAATCCATACTTAGCCATAACACCGGTTAACCTCTTTTCAGGTACTCAACACACATACATACTCAACTGACCCAGAGATTAAAGACGATTAGCACTATTTGAACTGCCTAGTTAGACTTAAACCTAGGCCTAATATCTCTAGAGAGTAGGTTACTAAACTGTTTGTTTATATACATTGTAGTGTGTACGATGTCAGTAAACTGTCTGTCAGCTGCTTGAGAAATGACAGCATTGATTTGATGAGTCAGATGTCTGTGGGTACGGAAGATAGTATCAGATGGTTTGCGTAAAATTGGGAGCTGGGGACAAAAATAATATAGTTCTCGTTCTAGAAATAAATCTAGTAAGTTAAAGTTATTCATTTCTTTATAAGGTTCAGTTTTTTTTAAATCTAGGTATGATAGGCCCGCGTTTAACCAATATCTCACCTGAATAAGTGAAGATATTCAAAGATTGAAGAAATTTCTAGTTTGTTTATTGTTTGTTGCTGTTTCATGTTCAATCTACATATATTATTTTTTATTTTACCAATAAATATATTTGACTGTCAATAGATATTCCCTATCTTTTCATTTCATATTCGAATTCATACGACAGTATCACTAAAAAAAAAATATAGTTTTACCAATAAATATATTTTACTGTCAATAGATATTACCTATCTTTTCATTTCATATTCGAATTCATACGACAGTATCACTAAAAAAAAAATATGGTTTCTATCTGTTTCAAAAACAAATCCACCATTCACCAACCCATCTTTGTATGTATCCACACATATGCGAATCCTTTGTTTCATCGAACCCTCTTCCCTTCCAGTCATGTCCATAAGGAGTGACTAAGTCGATTCTTATCAAATCCTGGCTATTAATAGCAGAAGTTCTCAGAGCGGCCTCAACAAAGAGTCCGCTAGTTAGCCCTTATATTTATTACTTATCTGTGGTTAATGCATGCACAGATAATATGTGCTTCGTTAAAATTATTTTGAGATGGTTTGGTATCTACGCTTTGTGGGTGGAATACTAATTTGGTTATTATTTTATTTTTATTATTAAAATATTGGTATTGGTCATTGTTTTGATCACTGCTTTTGGAAAACGATTATTGAACGCAGTTTCTAGATCCAATAATAAAATGAAATAAAAAACAAAAAGTTTTCAATCAACGTTATACTTGCTTGTGTTTTATTTTTGAATACTGACACCGTTATGATGTAAGACTGATATAAAGGATATCCTTGTTAATTTATTCTATGCCCATAAATTATAAATTAATCTCCTCAAAAACAATGGAAATAAAAGTATAGGTACCTAATCTTTATAAATTATCGAAAGTTGTTTAAAATATATGGGATTGTAACCATAATTGTATTTCACATTTTTAACTAATATTCATTTAAATTAACAATGACATATTTCAAATTTATTATCTTATTAAACAATTTATTATTCAGACTATTGTTTATGTAACGAAACGATTTACATAAATGCAATTTATTTACTAATGTTCCTGAAGAGATATTTATAGCGTATCGATTGTTCGATTAAAAAATTTAAACTCTTTTTAACCGACGAAAAAAAAGAGGAGGTTCTCAATTCGACACGTATATTTTTTTTGTGTATGACCACGCATAACTTTTTACAAAGTCGTCCAATATGAAATTTTTTTATTTTATTCGAAAGGGTATATCTCAAAGTTGGTCCCATATAAAATTGATTAACTTTGCTTGGGCAGTTTTTGAGTTAGCTTCAATAATACGTACTTTATCCCCACTTTTATGTGGATGATGTTCTAGTTGCTTTTCAGGTAGTGGTATTAGAATTTGTGTGGGGTAGGCCACAAGTAAAAAGTGAAAAATAAAAAGTTTTTTACAAAAAAAAATACAACCGACTTCCAAAAAAAAAAACACTACAAAGTGAAAGATAACTTTAATTTCGGAAGTCGGTGACAAAAACGGAAATACGTTTAAACAGACACCGACTTCCGAAATTAAAGTTATTTTTCACTTTGTAGTGTTGTTTTTTTTGGAAGTCGGTTATATTTTTTTGTAAAAAGGTTTTTTGTTTTATTGTCAAAATGGAAACTATAGAAACTTAGAAACTAGTCTTTATGGCATTTAAAAGGAGACTTTTATATACATATAATAAAACGACGTCAAAACTATACAATCAATCAATCTGCCTAGCCTTTTCCCAACTATACTGGGGTCGGCTTCCAGTCTAATCGGATGCAGCTGAATACCAGTATTTACCAGAAGTCAAAACTATACATTCGATATTTTTTGGAAAATGTACTTAATTTGTTACGAGGTGTGGGAAAGAGTCTGATGCCGTAAACATAGTTTTTTTTTAATTTGTCCGTTTGTGTGTTTGTCTGGAGGAGCTCGTGGCTAAGTAATAACAGCCGCACGGGTCGATCCATCAGGTTAAGCTACGCTTGCCGGGGTTGGTCCGTGGATGGGTGACCATCTTTACATACCGAGACTCCTCCGTGCCTCGGAAAGCACGTTAAGCTTAAGCCATTGGTTTCGGCTGTCATTCATGGATGTTTGACAGTAGTTACGGGTCGTGCAGAAGCCCAAAAGTCTGACAACCAGTCTTACCAAGGGGTATCGTATTACCCAATTACTGGATTGTGAAGGTCAGATAAGCAGTCGCTCCATTTAAAATACTGGTATTCAGCTACAACCGGTTAGACTGGAAGCTGACCCCAACATAGTTGGGAAAAGGCTAGGCAGATTGATTGAAACAAAGTGAGCACTGCTTTCCTAGCTTGGTTATGAAAACCTGTAAAAATGTGATCATAATGATAATAATTGCCATTGTCATTTTAATTTACTTGCTTGCATTGCATGTACCTACTCTAGAAGCCTCTGATATTACTAAAATCTTTTGTGACACTCTGTATAAAAAAAAATTCTTCATTACTCATGTACAGAATAAAATAGAATAGACAACCAAATAATATTCTTTCAGGCACATAATATTCGCCCGAAAGTCACAAGAATTAGACATATAATGTCCAATTACCAATAATTGGTAATTGGACATTTCGGCAATAGGATATTCTGGGAATTGGACCTTTCGGGAATTGGACATTTTGAGAATTAGACATTTTTGGAAATGGACATTTTGAAACCGTTGGACATTTTGTGAATTGGATATTCTGAACCTGAATGGACAAGATGAACCCAAAGCGCAAGCGCAATTAAAGCACAAGACAAGATGCTTTGGTGCTCACGTATTGGGTTCTTTCTGAGCCACTACTGGCCTAAATCAATGGTAGGCCAACAACGCGACGAATCAATAAAAGAATCGTTTCCATCAAATATAAGCCGTGAACCGGAAAGTATGTGGACGTTGTCGCTCGTAGGTACAGGTAGCGGTAGGTGCGGCTTGCCCACGCGTCACCTTGGGCTAGCGAGCGTCGCACGAGCAGCAGGTTCCGAGATCGGCGCGGGCGCCGCGGATGGACGGACTTATTTGAAATTTTAAAGTTTTATTTTAAGAGGAGTAATTGGGATTGGATGCAAACGATCCGTTTGAAAGGGAATTAGCAAGCTGATAAATGAAATTGGAAATGATTAAAGATAGAAAAACAAGTTTATAGGCACCATCATACCTTTATAACTGTGTGGCAATACTTTGTCACATGTCGTGAAGGGCAAATGGTTACAAATCTACGACTGCACTACTAAGCGGTAGCTACAGCCCGCAAAATCAAAAGTCATTCATTTAAATTAGGCTGAGCATCAGCACTTTCATAAGACAATTCCTCAAAATGCCCGCACTTTACCATTTCCTTCCTAGTGCTTTAACTGAGAAACAGAAGTGGCGCAACAAACTCTGCAGCAGATATAGAAAACCACGTAGTAATAATTTACCAATCATCAGCAAAGGATGAAGTGGACATTTTTAGGGTTCCGTACCAAAATGGTAAAAGGACCCTTATGGTGCGACTCAGTTTGTCTGTCTGTCTGTTTGTCACAGGTGGATAAAAAATAAATAATAATTTTATTAACTTCAGTTGTACACTAACACTTATCTTAAAACTATGCAACGTTTCAACAATGGAAAAGAGTGTTTTCGATGAACTCTGGCACCCAAAGTAAGATTTAACTTGTGTTTAGGGTGCCAGCATCCTCGCCTAAGATTTGAACATATAGCAACAGTTGTAAGACGAGCACAGTACCTAATCAAATTACAATATAAAATACTAAACTAACTAGCCAAAGCAGCTATGATGTGGCCTATTTCTGTACCTATGTATGAGTGTTTGTATGAGTGTGAGGGAGAGATAAATATGATGAAAACCCGTGTATATGTAAGTCTGTATAAATATAACTATAAACATATTACTTTATTAACTACATTAGGTTAAGCGATTGATATACGTAGTAAATCTTCAGTCTTACTATAGCTCATTGTCAAGAGCCACTTTGTAACCTCGGTTTTGCATTCATTTAGACACATGGGAGCAATGGAGCAGAGTTTATTTATTTTATTATATAAATGGTTTGAAAATACACCAAAATGACGCTGAGCATGGGCCGTTCTACAACCGTGAGTTGGGCAAACTTCAAAGTGTCTACGCTTTTTGGTAGCATTCGGATCATATACCACAGAGGGATGTTTGCGCAGAATAGTGCCAAGGACAAAGAGCTGTCTCACAGTGAGAACCTGACATTCGGTGTAGAGAGCCGTAGTGGGATACCTAAAAGGCCTCGAGGTCATTACCTTGAGTACAGCTCTCTGTGCGCGTTCAAGAGGCAGGAGGACAGTCTTGGGAGTCCCACCCCACACCGTGATGCAGTAGCTTATTATGCTCTGACACAGGGCATAATAAACAGTTTTAATCGTAAGGCGGTCCGCGGAGTGTCTTAGTTTTTTAAAAATAAATATACACTTGCGGACTCGCGAAATGAGATTACTAAGATGAGGTTTCCAGCTCAGAGAACTATCTACATAGACTCCGAGATATTTGACAGACTCACACCTCTTGAGTTGAGGACAGGCACATTGTGAAGAAGATAGACCAAGTAAACAAGTATGAGCTCTGAGCACCATTGAATCAGGTGGAGGTAGGTTGGTGGATAGTAAGGAGAAAGGTAAGTATATCGTTTTATTTAAATTTAAGGTTAGGACATTATTAGACAGCCATTTCATCACTGAGTTTAGAGCAAGTTCCGCGTATTTTACTGTTTCAGGCCAGTCATTACCATGAATTAATAGAGCCGTATCATCTGCGTAAGTAAAGATTGAACAATACTTTAGAGACATTTTGCATAGGTTGTTAATATATATGAGAAATAGGGTAGGACCCAAGATTGAGCCCTGAGGAACGCCAAAACTCAATGAAATAGTGTCACTAATAACATCATTAATTTTAACGGATTGAGTTCTATCACACAGGTAATCCTGGAAAACCTTTAAGGCATGTCCACGAATTCCAGTAGCTTCCAGCTTCGATAAGAGGTGGGGGACGGACACAGTGTCTCAAGAACTACTAATGCTATCAACTTGAAATTTGGAATAGTTTTAGATGGCGTTTGCCCAATAGGATTTTTTTTTTTGCTACAGGGGTCTTACAAATTCGAAGTGAGGCTACGGCTAGCTAGTTTTTGGCTTTTGATGAAAATTGTAAAAAAAATACAGTTCCCTTATTTCCAAAGTTTGCATAGAGAAAAATCAGAAATTATTCTATGTGATAGAAGTTTATGTAAAGATTACAGGAAAAATAAAAATAAAAAGATGTCTGTAAGTAGCACACTTTTTCTGAAATCGGAACGGAACCCTCGGTGCGCGAGTCCGACTCACTCCTGGCCGGTTATTCTGCAAGAGTTTGACTGGTGTAGTGTAGAGCGAGCAATCCTTCTAATTTACAAAGCTATATGAGAAAAATTCAGCTGCCATGTACAAAAATACTAGATTTATCTCCTAGTTCTCTAGCTCTTACAACACCTCCCAAAAGATGTCCCAGTTTCACTGTGAGAAACTAAAATATAGCTCAAGCTACCAACCTACTCAAACAAGCCGGTATTTGGCGTCCTCCTTATAACAGAAACAGTCATGACAAACATACAAACATACCTAAATTCGTTAGCGTGACCTCTCGTTAACTAACACCACAAACATGACGTGTTTACCATAAAAATTACCATATAAATGAACACATTTTCTAATACAAATAAAATAGTGGAAAGTGTTGAATTTTTTTATAGTGGTAATAATTCATTTTGACGCCGTTCGTTAACAGTGCCTCGCGGCTTTACTCACGTTTCAGAAGATTAATGTGATCACTTCTTGCTAGAAAAAAGACAACAATAAATCTGCCTAGCTCAACTATGTTGGGGCCGGCTTCCAGTCTCACGACATGCAGCTAAATACCAGTATTTTAATATATATGGAGCGACTGCGTCTTACCTCTTCAATCCACTCACTGGATGGATAACAGGATACCCCTTGATAAGACTGGTTGACCATATAACGCTTCTGACGACCCGTAATGACTGTCAAAAAACCAAGAATGACAGCCGGGATCAACGGCTTATCGTGTTTTCCGAGACACGGAGGGGCCTTGGAATGTAAACCACCACGGAGCGACTGCAAATGCGGCTGTTATTACTAGCCACCAGCCCCTCAAAAAAAAAAGCAACAATTAATTTAATTTTTGTGATTTATTTGTGAGACATCAAAAACAACACGTATAAATTTCACGAAAAGTTACGAAGAGGATAATATTTCGCCAGTAATATAGATTGGTGGCAGTAAGTAGATACTGTCTCGGACACAATGACCAACTACTCAACTCAACTACTAGTACAGGATTTGTGATAACAATTACTTAAATACTCCAGAACTCCTGGAGAAATTCGTGGCTAAATAATAACATCCGCAGGGGTCGATTGAAGGTTAAGCAAGGCTTGCCGCGTTTGATTCGTGGATGGATGACCATCTATAACATATCAAGACCCCTCCGTGGTGCCTCGGGAAGTAGATCTTTGACAGTCGTTAAGCCCAAAAGTCTGACAACCAGTCTTACCAAGGGGTATCGTGTTACGCAGTTACTGGGTTGTGTAGGTCAGATAGGCAGTCACTCCATGTGAAATACTAGTATTCGGCTGCATCCGGTTAGACTGAAAGCCGACCGACATAGTTGGGAAAAGGCTAGGCAGATTGTTTGAGTCCAGAACTCCTGATTCCTGCATTCCTGCTACACTCTTTAATAACACTATCTTCTAGTTGTATCACAAAACCTACTAGCTAATTTTCAAAACACCATAGACAATAATAGACGCACGCCATAAGACAATTACGTTGCGTATCGATCATATACATCGATCGTAGGGTATTGGTTTTGGCTCAAGGCCGTGGTATACTCGTAGTATATAAGGGAATTAAGTTATTATTTTATGTAATTGATGGTGGGGCTTTACGTTTTAGTTATAGATTATGCGAGGTATTGTGTGGGACTTAGGTACTAGGCACAATTACCTGCTTTAGTAATTAACGATAGGTACTGTAAATACTTCAGTTTAAAAAAAAAGCTCTATCTTAATCTATGTCGATTGACTGCGTCGTTGGTCTAGTGGTTGCCAGCGCTACTGCTGAGTATGATATCCTGGGTTCGATTCCCACATCGGGCAATGTGTTATTAGATTTTTCCATTAGGAATTCTTTAGTAGCAGCCCGGAGTCTGGATTTGTGCCCAGTTGGTGGCAATAAGCTCGCCCCATGTAATAGATGGGACTTTAACATAGCTGGCGAAATGTACTTATAGTGAATGTATAGGTGCTATATGTGCATCTCTGCCTATTCCTTCGGGAAAAACAGGCGTGATATTTATGTTATGATGGTGGACCTTTAAACAATCCTTTTTTACAGTCCATTCAACCGATTTTGACTTCTATTTAGTTGGTGGCATGACAAATGGCAGCTGCAGTAAACAGTTGGTATTGTAACCAGTTTTTTGCCTTTAATGCCGTCCTTAAGCCTATGGTATAGAAGTCTAAATCGGTTGAATGGACTGTAACACAGGTTTGTTTAAATCTCTAATCTTATATATAGTATAGTTATGCGAGGATTTGTGTGGGACTTAGGTATATGGCACGATTACCTGCTTTAGTAAACGGTAGCTACTCTACTTCAGTTTTATAAAACTGCTCTATCCCTATTCTGCAATTGCATGTATCCTTTTACAGGGGGAGTATCTGTGATGGTGCTTATGTTAAAAAAAAAGAAAATAATATAAGACACAGCTTTAGAGTAGTCAAAACAGTCAGAAGCTTGATTTTGGAGTAAACCTTTGTTAAAGCCTGATATTTTGAATAGAGTCGATTGCCTGTATCTAACGCGATAGTGTATAAAATAGTGTGTAGGTAAACGATGGATGGACTGTGTGAAAGATGATATTATAGCTAAACGGAGTGACTACCGAGACGACGACTAATAGAGAAATATGGAAGAAGAAGACATGTTGCGCCGACCCCAAATAAATTAGGATAAGGGCAGGAGAATAATGATGAGTGTATAAAATAAAATAGTTAACTATTAAAGCCTGGGTACTTAATGTTACAGTAAGTCATCATCGTAATATTTAATGTATGAACATAATGTATAATCAATTGATAACAATACAATATAAATATTTCGATAATGTATGTATTATTCAACACACGGCAGGTATTGTGAGTCTTATATATCGTGATGACGGGCATGTACCTCTGACGTCACCAGTGTTGTTAACTAGGACACCTTGCCAAGTATGTGCTGAAGGATCTTGAAGAGTAAGTGGCTGATAGCTGTGGCGATTTTCCTAACCTTCGTTTAACTTTAGGTATAAGAGTCGGTTTCGAATAAAGGCCACTTTCACCAAACTGTTTATAATCGGACATTAGTAAATCAGCCATCGATGTTAGTAGTACTTACGTTCCACCTGAGTTAAGACATTTAATCGTGGTGAAACACTCGCTACTCTTAATGTCCCGTTAACATTTTAACAGGAGATTAAACTAACTACCATGGTATGGTGAAACTTAGGTCTTAATACTACCAAATACGACAAGCTGCTGAATATGTAAAATATTATACACAGAGTGAGAAGGAATTAGGAAACCTTGGTCATAGAAGAAGGAACTATACTACGTATAGAGAAGCTATCTCTTTCTATGGTAAGTAGGTATCATAACTGTTTAAGGGTAACCTAAGGATCGATTGGAAAAGCTGGAAAGAACAAGACTTTACCAACAGATATTAGGTCTTTACCTATGAAATTGCCGTTCTGCAGTACTGCCCATTTCAAATCAAAATAATTTTTGTTTGGCTAAGAATTCTAATTTCAAATTAATTTTATTTTAAAAACATGGATTTTTTTTTTCCAAAAGTAGTCATTTGTTTATTGATTAGTGTTACATTTTCATCGCATTTCAATCTTTTTCGTCATCATGGATACGTTAAAAATTCGAATAATTATGGAATATGAGTACCGTCGTGGCAGCAACGCGGCACAAGCGGCACGCAACATCAACGACGTTTACGGAGCTAACACTACAAACCAACGCACCACTTGTTATTGGTTTGCTCGCTTCCGTTCTGGAAATTTCGACCTGAAAAATGAACCTCGCGGTCGTCCGAAGACTTTGGTCGACAATGACGAATTAAAGGCGATTGTGGAAGCTGATGATACACAATCTACGGCTGAATTAGCAGCAGCTTTCGACGTTAGCGACAAAACAATATTGGTCCATTTGCGTCAAATTGGCAAGGTAAAAAAGCTTGACAAATGGGTGCCCCACGAACTCAATGATCGCCAACGCGAAGTACGCGTCGAGACGTGCCTTGCACTGCTCAACAGACACACAAATGAAGGAATTTTGAACCACATTGTTACCTGCGATGAAAAATGGATTCTGTTTGATAACCGCAATTGCTCAGCAAGTTGATTGGATCCTGGTTCAGCACCTAAACAATGCCCTAAACGAAAACTTACCCCTAGAAAAGTGATGGTTACTGTTTGGTGGTCTAGCGCCGGTGTGATTCATCACAGCTTCTTACCAAACGGAGTGAGCATTACTTCAGATGTGTTTTGTGAAGAACTGAACACAATGATGGAGAAGCTGGCACATCTCCAACCAGCATTGGTCAATCGCTCGTCTCCGCTGCTCCTGTACGACAACGCGCGACCTCATACTGCACAGCAGACGGTCTCCAAGTTGCAAGAACTGGGGCTGGAAGCTCTCCGTCATCCGCCCTACTCACCAGACCTTGCGCCTACAGGCTACTACTTTTTCCAGAATTTGGATAACTTCTTGGCGGGAAAGAAATTCAATACCCGAGAGGCAGTACAAAATGCCTTTGAAGAATTTGTTGCCTCCCGTCCAGCTGATTTCTTTAAGAAGGGGCTACTGCCACTGAGTTGGCAAAGATGCATTGATTGCATGGGTGAATACTTCGATTAATACAAATAAAAAATGCATGAAAAAAATTCGTTTAAATTTTTTCATGCAAAACGGCAATTTCCTATGAAATAAAAAAAATAAAAAATAAAAAATAATAGGTCTTTACCTATGTAAAGACCTATTATTTTCTCACCCAGAAAATAGAGCTTATAATTATTTCGGTTGGTAATAACAGCCGCAGGGGTCGACCGTTCAGGTTAAGCTACGCTTGCCACGGTTGTTTTGTCGATGGGAGACCATCTTTACATACCAAGACCCTTTGTGCTTCGGAAAGCACGTTAAGCCGTTGGTCCCACCTGTCATTCGTAGATCTTTGACAGTAGCCCGAAAGTCCGATAACTATAACCAGTAACCGGGTTGTGGAGGTCAGATAGGCAGTCACTCCATGTAAAATACTGGTATTCAGATGCATCCGGTAAGACTGGAAGCCAATATAGTTGAGAAAAGGCTAGGCAGATGAGGTAGATAAAATGAATTATTTTGGACAGTAGCTCAAAACAGAGACGAGTGGAAAGGAGAAAAAGAAGCCTTTGCCCTGCAGGGGGACAGCAGAGGCTAAAACTAAATTATTATTTATTATTTGATATCCGCGGTTGACTCTCAAGTATCTTGCAAGTACAAAATTATTGGGAAGGCCTCAACAAGTATTGAATCCCGAGCATGCAAGTAATGTCCTGCGTTTCTTGAGTAAGTATAATCAAACTATTCTTGAAAAGCAGATGCTGACAGAGAGAGGAACATTATTGGCAAAATGATTTAGAGCTAACAAAAATATTATAACTAATCCTATTCATTACAATGTCATCCAAATCGTTTCATTATTTCTATCTCCTTACTGACAAGCAACACAATACTCTCCATATCCACACATAAAAGGACTCAAAGCTCATTCAAAAGAATAAAAACTCAACATTTACTTCACATCGGCCACAAAATTATTTAATAGTTGGTTGTCCAGCTGAGCAAGTAAGGTCGGCTCTGAACCTCGGCCGATTAGTCACAGGCGGACTCATGGTCGAACTCCATATACAGCCCAGATATACACATATGCGATTATAGACCGTATGCCAAACTAACGAGAGGTGGAATTGGTGTGTGATAATGTAGCAGTTCCATGGAAGAGTACGGTTTTATTAGCTTGTAAAATGTTTTAAAAGGGACGAATTGTTATTAGTCGGGGTTATGTCCTAGGTTTCTTGATGTGAAAAAATTGTCAAGGAAATCATATTTGTGAAGGAAAAAAGAAAAAATCACAATGACATTTGACGAGAGAAGAACAAGAATTACAAAACATGCAGAATTTGATAAGCAAGAAAAAGGGAGAAAAGTAGCTTGCCAAAACTAGTATTAAGTGGAGACCGCGAATCAGATAATGTATCAATTAACATCGACATCCGATCACATAATGACAAAAACTGGGGTGAACCGGGTGAACGAAATGAGCATATGGAGTAACTAATACAGGCAATAGCAATGGCATATCTTAAGAGAATAATGGCTCCCGCAGACATGCGCGACGCGACTCCAAAAGAACAATTTTATAGAAATTGTTCTACTAGAGTAGCGCGCGCTGTCACGCCTTGGAAAGAGCGCCTAGAATCAATTCAAATTTCTTGAAAATTTTGACGTTCAAAAATGCTTTTTTTTGTCCTACTTTAAATACCTAAATGATTTGACTTTGATTTTGAACTACGATAAACTGAACTAATTGTGAAAAAAGAAGCAGTCATAATATTCCCAGGTTGTAAAAGTCGATCACTTGAATAAACTTATATTGCTCACGAAAGAACCCTGACAATGTTAACTGTACCTACATACTATTTAATTAGTCGCCACGGATGTCACACATTAAGGAAACGGTCATTAAAGTGTTAATGAGTACGCGATCGGATTGATTAATCGATCAATGCGGACACTAGAAGAATATACCTAGGTCAAAAAGGTGCCAGTGAAGAATCAGCTCTTTTTAATTAAAGACAGATGATTATGTTACGATGGACAGCAGAACACAGTTATCTTGCTACAATCGACAATAGGCTAGTAAGGAAAATACTTTATGAAGTTATGAATAAATTGATATTTTGAGGGAAATAGACAACTAAGTACATTATTTGAATAAATGCTGTGGAAATGCGTTCCTTGCGAAGCATGTGTGGTGTGACTGTGAATGATAGCCTGAGGAATGAAGTGATAAAGCAACCCTGGGCGGCGGGAATCTATCGCCGATTCCCGGCCACCGTAGGCGCGGGCTTGCGGACGACGAGTAATGGGCAGCTCGCCGTCCGGTAAGGCCCAGGCCCGGGTCGACGGCGCGTTGTGTACCACGCGCGCCTCAAAGAGATGTCAGCAGTGACGGGGTCCAATAGGGCCGAAGCCGCCGGGGTCGCGGGTAGTTCGAAAGAGATACCGTGGCCCTGGCACGCGCAACTGAAGGAACACGGGTGGGTTTTAGTCAGTAAAAGTCTGACACACCCTCCCGCTCTGCCCGGAGCGGGAGAAGTCATGTGATGATTTCCCATCCACAAAAAAAAAAAAAATAAAGTGATAAAGCAACGGTGTGGTTTAAAAGAAGATGTAGTTTGGTCATGTTGAGAGGGTGAATGAAAGGCGACTAACAAAAGGTATTTACAAGGCAGATATGAATGGAAACGCCAGGAGGGAACGTCCTAGGAACACATTTAGTGACCTTTTTGGTGATGTTCTTCAGAAAGGTCAGGTGCGTAGTACTCGCAACCGGCGTGCGTGTATGACCATTGTATGAACGTAAACGAGGCAAAAAGGTAAGTAAGGATCGTAGCAGGTGGCGTTCTATAGTTTCTGCCTACCCCCATGGGAAGAAGGCGTGAGTTTAAGTGTAGAACATTATTATACGGTTTCTCAAAAACGATCTACTATTCGATGTAGTCTAGTTATTAGTCAGTAGATTTAACTAGCTGATAAGATGATGAAAGGCATAGCCTATGAGCCAAGATTTTAGGACAAGATTGGTGTAGGACACCATTTCTTATCTATTCAAATAAGTGATGGCATTGGCTGTCTGCCCATCTGAGAGGTAAACCTTTGCCTATTGTAATTACTGCAATAGCTTGTCAGGTCTCTCTTGGACGTGACTGACGTGTCAATCGAATGCAATGGACAACCAGCGGTAATATTAAAAAATCTCATATGCCTGTACTTATGTATAATCTTCTATACATATAAATAAAAAGAGAAGTCCTGACTGACTGATTGACTGACTCATCAACGCCCGGTCCAAACCCTTGGACCTAGAAAGCTGAAATTTTGCACAGAGGTTCCCTTTATAATGTAGACAAGGAATAAGGAAGGCATTTCCGGTAGTATGTTCCCGTGGGCTATTTTGCGACATCCACGCGGGCGAAGCCGCTGGAAAAAGCTAGTTTAAAATATTGTTGCTTTCCTAAATATATTATTGAACTCTCTAATTTAATGAATGCAGCACTTCTTGGAAGACTCAATTAATTCCCATTTTGCTTTCCTAAATATTTTATTGAACACGAATGAATCTTTTACGAAGCTCTTTTATTGAACCTCCAATTATTCCTATTTTGTGATCCTTAAAATACTAAATAGGCAGAAACTGCGACTAACTTGCATGTAGTGTAGACTAACGCGGTTGGTCACAGTTCTAACCTAACCATTTGGTCAGGGTGCCCTAGCTTAGTTACTACTGTACTACGACCAATTCGGGTCGCTCGTTGTTGATCACAGCTCAAACCTAACCTAAGTTGCTCGGTCGGGGTATGCTAGATAATAGTTACTGCAACCAAAAAGAGGGTAATTTATTTTAAAAAGGGTGCATCATTATAAGGCCAAATTTTTTTAAAGTTTCATTAATTATTTAATAATAGTATATAGTTTTTTGTTTTATTATTTTTTTTTCTATATTAATTTAGACGAGTATATAATAAAAAAATATCATTACAAGGTCAATAAGTTTGTAGAGGGTCAGCACCCATACTTGTTACCAACAATGCTGCAGTGGTGGTTATTCTTCCCCAGACCAATTTATTATACGAAGAGTTTTACTATAATCCCTTTCTATAAAGCCTCTACGACTAGATACTGGAATTTTAGTCACATATTTTTACGCAGAGAGCAATCAATCTGCCTAGCCTATGTTGAAGTTGACTTCCAGTCTAACCGGATGCACCTGGATGCCAGAACTTTACATAGAGCGACTGTCTGTCTGATATCCAAAACCCAGTTACTGCGTAACACGATACTTCTTGGGAAGATTGGTTGTCAGACTTTCGGGCTTCTGACTATCAGTAACGACTGTCAAAGATCTATACGAATGACAGTCGGGACCAACTGCTTAAAGTGCTTTCTAAGGTACGGAGTGGTTTCGTGCCGCTGTAATTATTTAGCCATGAGCCCCTCAATAAGCAGAGAGCGAGATGTTTAAATCATCATCCAAACTAATATTATAAATGCGAAAGTAACTCTGTCTGTCTGTCTGTCTTTCTGTCTGTCTGTCTGTCTGTCTGTCTTTGCTTCACGCCTAAACTACTGAACCGATTTGTGTGAAATTTGGTACAGACATAGTTTGGAACTTGAGAAAGGACATAGGATAGTTTTTATTACAAAAAATAAAATAAAAAGTAAAATTTATTCCGGACATATAGCGCCATCTATTGGTCAAGAGTCGGCATCAATTCAGTACTGAAAATTCATCGGAAAAATGTAAATAAATAGTAAAAAGGTATGAAAATATAATATAATACAACTTTTAGTACAAAGAAAATGCTCTAACGGAGTATAGATAATTCTATTAGTACTATAATATGTCGAGTTGGTGATCGCGCAATGGTGTCGATCGTTACACGAGTTCGGTTCATGTTATTGTTTTAATTCATCGGAAAAAAGTAAATAAATAGTAAAAAGGTATGAAAAAAATAATATCAATATAATAAAACTTTTAGTACATAGAAAATGCCCGAACGGAGTATAGATAAATAATCCGAGTTGTCACTATGCTCGATAGATGGCGTTGGGATCGAAATAGATCGCGCTATGGTTTCGTTACACGCATTTGGTTGGGTATCGGCCTAGCGCTTCGGTACTGTCGTGGAATTGTGGATTGATCGTTTCGTAAATTTAAAATTGGCTCCGTTGTATTAGTAGATTAAAAGTTTTATTTGTTGGGTTGTCTGGTGGTTGTTTTCAAAAGTGGTTCCGTCGTATTTGTCGATTAAAAGGTTTATTTGTTGGGTTGTCCGGTTGTTGTATAATGTAAGTTTAGTTTGATCTCGATTATTAGTAGATACTAAAATTGTATGTCTAAATTCGTTTTAATTTTTAAATTAATTAGATCGTTCCTTTTAAATTAAATTATTATTATTTATTTCGTTTTTTTTAGTTTTAAGTTTGGTTATTAAGAGAATAGGTTGTAATATAATTTCTTTTAAATTGTTATCAAGTTCGTAATTCGTATTTTTTTTTAATTCTTTTGTTTTCAGTTAGTTTTCAATTTAAGTTCGGAAAGATTGTAATATTTCTTTAGTTTGTTCTTTTTTAAACTACTTTTTTCAATGACGAGAAAACGCAAGTCCAATTTAGCACGTAGTTCCAGCGGAGCTCGAGCTAAAAGAGCTGCAAGAAGTCAAGAGTCTCAAGAACAGACTCAAGCCCGTTTAACTTTAGACGCCGAGCGTCACGCTGCTCAAAGAGCTGCTGAGACTGAAGAGGTGAGGCAGGAGCGACGGCTCTTAGCTCTCTCTCTCTCTTAGGGTACATCTTGAAAAAGACTGTTTCTCCCATGGACAACTCTACGTTGCGTGCTCAAGAGTGTCAAAACCACAAGACCTATATATTTTTGCAAAGGATGGCAAAACTAAAAACGTGGTATACAGAAATGTCTTGGTGTAAGAAACTTTAATAATCTTTAAAGCCTAAAATAATAGAAAATTTGTCAAGGGAGAAACAGTATTTTTTTTCTTAAATGGCAAATCAAAATAATATTTTGAAAATAAGGGAAAAATAACATTTTCGCCTTTTTCGATCGGCAATAACGGCTTTAATGCCCTAAGTGAGTATACATAATTATCTTCAATTCAAACGCAGAGCTCATTATGTTGATTTTTGAAGAGTTCCCTAGAATATCTTCCACATTTCATTTTTGAAGAGATCCCGCGAGATCGGGAACTATGTGGGTAAATCCAAAAATCTGCCGGAAGTCACTATTCCACGCGAACGAAGTCGCGGGCAAAAGCTAGTCATTATTATAATTCTTCTAGAAAACAACATTTATTTCCAAAACAGCCTTTTGCGCTGATCCGGCTCGAAGACAACCTCATTAAGTAGTTAATTTGGAATCTATTGTGAAGCAAAGAAAGTGATTCATTTGAAGTAGCGTCAGTAAGTCACGCTATACTTTCACTGTTGCTGGTTATGTTCTGTAAGTTGTGTGTGACGGATGTTGACAGTAAGGTGGTGGACACACTAGATAACGAGAATATGTGGTCCAGGGTCCAGGTAGGTGATAATAGCAGTACTGTTATTGGTGCTAGAGGAGTCAACCAACTTGAACACTCGCTAGCACCGGGGGGGGTGATCGCTGAATTCACCGTTTCAGAAACCTTCTAACCTGAATTAAGCATACATAAGCTTCCAGACTCTGGAGAGAGTTCTACATAATTCATTATTGTAACATTGTGCTTCATTGTAAACTATTTATTACTTAACATCACAGTAAAAGTGGTCAAAAGCATGCCGATACAGAATTAAAAAAACGGATAAAAATCAAAGTAAAAAATGTTATTTGCTGCTCATATAGGTAGTACTTTTCCCATAAACTCTGGGCGAGCAGCAAGTACCGACTTCAGTAGCTGAAGTCAAAGTTACCTACAACTACCTAGCTAGCTATTTGTATTGTGTATTTATTTTATTTTTATTTTGCTATTTGTGTCATTTTATACTGCACCGGTTGACTTCATCACTTCAACGCTGACTGGCGCTGAAAAACAGCACGATATATGGCTCTGTCTCAAATAATGTATGCAAATAATGAATTATGCTGAGCGATGGCTGTTTTGTGTGGTCGTGATCGTGACGTATTTTTTATTTTATTTTTTTGATACTCCCCAGGAAGACGTATAAGTGATCTTTCGGTGGTTTTCTTCAGAAAGATCAGGTGCTTAGTACTCGCAACTGGAGTGCGTATAATATGACCAGATGTATGAACGTAAATGAAACAAAAGGAGTATGTAGGGATCGTAGCAGGTGGCGTTCTGTAGTTTCTGCCTACCCCCATGGGAAGAAGGCGTGAGTTTATGTATATATATTATGTATATATATTTTCGCTCTTTTCTTTTCCCTTTTCTATGTCAAAAACCAACCTTATCTACAACAGCCTAGTGAACACTCAGCTTAACATTATCAAAAACATCGGCGCCTTTAATGTCACTTGACACGTTTATCACCATCACATCG
The DNA here is from genome assembly GCA_946251885.1 of Cosmia pyralina. Taxonomy (NCBI): domain Eukaryota; kingdom Metazoa; phylum Arthropoda; class Insecta; order Lepidoptera; family Noctuidae; genus Cosmia; species Cosmia pyralina. The sequence goes on along the minus strand of OX276363.1, from coordinate 22,014,694 downwards.
ATCATAAACTTTATCACCGATTTCTAACGGTGATTAATTAACTCAAGGAATGGCGTGAAGAACGAGTTAATTATAAAATTGAATTAGTGTAGCATTATCATTATGGTTGATATCTCTTTTAGCCGTTCGGCAACCGGACGTGTGATTGGTGAATTTTAGATTTATTAGGTCTCATAAATATAGCAAATGTTCTTGATGGATATAAATATACATATATGAAGGGGAAATTGTCATTATTATCACGTTTGTGGCAGACAGGAACCTCTTATCCTGCTTTCTGAGGTTATTAAACGGAGTTCATCCATTCAATAGTGATTATTGGTTCGATAAAGTGTTCAAACACTTCGTTAATAAAGAATTCGCTTAAAAGATGAGTAAATTACTATCGAGGGTTTATCTGAGGACCTCAAAAACCTAGCATAAGGAAGGAACTCACTTGAATAGATCATTTTGTCGAACTGAGGATCTCAGAAACCGCTTTGCCGAGTCGAGTCGCCGAACCGAGTCGCTTTGTCGGTGATCATGAGTAGAAAAGGGTCTGCCTATGCTTTAGAGTGGCGGTGACTAAGTGGTAATGGCACCGACTTCTGACCTGTAGGAGCCCAGGCAGGCAGGCAGGTGAGCACTTTGTGCAATTTGTTTTATTACTTCTATTTCGAAAACGTATAAGGAAAGCGTGAGAAGAATCCGGCGTCAAAGACGCTGCTGTAGTGCATCTGCAATATTTGCGCACGCGCACACAGACGGCTTTCACACTGTGCTGCGGCGCCGCATCGCTTCACTGATGTTCCGCACGCGTGGGAGTGCCAACACCATCCTCAACGTGCTCAGCCACAAGCTGGACAGTCCCCTTCTAGGGCACTGGGTTCAATCACAAGTGCGTGTGCCCGGGGCTCCAGAGGGTGGCAAATACTTAAATTAATTAAATTTTTGAATCTAACATAGTTTTTAAGTCTTACTGTCAACTAACAATATTATGGGCGAATTATGTCTGAATTAAAAATATTTTATTTTATTTTTATTTTTTTTTTAAAGAACTAAAAATGTATTCTTAGATGTCCACGATTCCGCACTAGGCCTCGTGAAGAATAATCCTGTCCCTCTCGCAGAGAGGTCTGAGTCCCAGCAGTGGATACTTTATAGGCTACGTGACCTACCGGTAACTACGTATACATTAAATATCATTAAAGCTTCTTTGTTGCGCTTACGCTGATCTAACCTCAAAAGAATTCGATCTCAAATCTTCAGACCAGGAAAGATCAAAATATAACCAAACCTGTCTGTCTGTCGGTGCCATAACATCAATCAATGAGACGCTGACATTGTCTGACAAAGCATTGTTAAAGTTACTTCCACTAGTCGAAGAGACCGCGGCCTTAACATTTGCATTATTTAATATTAGCAAAATTGAAAATGTTACCTAATTTCTATGATTTACCGGACGTTATTAGTTTGATTATTGCTTATAATTAGCGGTAGTTCTAATAACTTTTCGCTTTCAGATTAATTGAAGTTAGGCTAGGAGTGTACGCAAGTATAAATCTATATCTATACTAATAATAAAGCTGAATTTTTATTTGTTTGAACGCGCTAATCTCTGTAACCTAGTTGCATTTGAAAAATATTTTTGCATTTAATAGCCCAATTCTTAAAGAAGGCTATAAAGATATTTAACATCACGCTAGGACCCATAGGAGCCGAGCAAAAAGAAAAAAAATTGAAAGAACGCTAAGCGAAAACGTAGTAATAGCGCGGGCAGAACTTGTCAGATTTTTTTCAATATTTTGGTCTTTTTAGGCATTGCTTGACTCTAACTCTAAAAACAACTTGATTTTAGATATAGAAAAAGAATTAAAAATTCTCGATAATCTGTAAGATACACATACATACGTTAACATATATAATCTCACACCTTCTTCTTATGGGGGCAGGCAGAAACTACAGAACGCCAAATGCTACGATCCTCACACACTCCATATTATGTACTGCAAGTTAAGATGGTATAACAATATTGTAGTGCTGAATAAGCTTGTATGTAATAAACTGCTTATGAAATGTGAGTCAGTTTCCAATGAATTCGGCAATGTGTTATAAATGTTATGAATTATGAACGACACCTTTTTAACATTCGGTCATTCATTTAAAACTGAAACGGAAACGAGATTAAGTAAAGACATAATTGTGATTAAGTCATCATCTGCCTAGCCTTTTCCCAACTATGTTGGAGTCGGCTTCCAGTCTATATTTGTTAATAATTGTGATTAAGTAAATCTATATAAATAAAAAAAGAAGTCCTGACTGACTGACTCATCAGCGCCCAGCTCAAACCATTGGACCTAGAAAGCTGAAATTTTGCACAGAGGTTCCCTTTTTTTTTACATTGTAGACAAGGAATAAGGAAGGGACTCCCCGTAGTATGTTCCCATGGGACTTTTTCCGACGTCCACGCGGGCGAAGCCGCTGGCAAAAGCTAGTACTTAATAATTATTATACACATAGAGCTTTTCTACCCTGAAATGAAGCGCCCACTACTTAAATTTGTATAAATGAGATAGTGGGGCGCGCCATTTCAGAGTAGACAAAATCATTACCTACATTATCAGCGATTAACCCAACAATTAATTATACATACACAATGTAATTAATAATGCATGCTTTGTAAGTTCCTCATGCACTACAAAACCGTTCTGTACGATCAGCAATAGAAGTCGGTTAACACTGCTATTTTTTGACGTCATCTAAATTAACACAAAATGATTCGATAAACTGCTTTTTTAATTCGCTTATCAGTTAAGAGTAAATATTCTTAAAAATTTAAGTAGGTACTTCTGTTCCGATTTAAATTAGATATTTCGCTTAATAATTAAGATTAAAAAACTGCAAGTGTTAATCGACTTTTGTTGCTGACTGTACCTAAATAAAAATTATTATTATTAATTTTATTTTTTATTTTACAACTGTTAGACCTATACTTACTCGTAAATCGTACTAACTTTCAATGAGTTGCGTGATAATTATTGTGAAATAATTGCTAAAATATTTTTCAATATTCATAAATTATAATGCAATATCAAAAAATACCTACCTGCCTATATTCCGACTTAGAACATTTATATTGACTGTCGAACATAAAGCAAATATTATGACAGCCGGTCTCCCGGACTACGCAGAACAATGCCTCCATTTTATTACATCAATACGTCGAACCATCATTCAAAAACTGTATTACTTATTCACATCAGGTGTCAACCGCTGCTGTCCATGCCAATGACATAAGAACCCAAATTGTTATGGAAATTCAACCTTATGCCGAAGAAAAAAGAGTTTGAAAAAGAATTGTTGGAGTCATATGTAACTTTCAGGGGTTTTCACTTGAAAACATCAGTTTTGTATAGAACGAATATACGGTTCGAATCAGCTGTTTATTTGAAGTGATAATGAGTGAGTTATCCATTAGTGATACATATAACACATAACATTACCCCTTGTTTACCCGAAGGGTTCAGCAGAGGTGGACCCACACCCCCACCCACATTTCGCCAGTTATCTATAAGTCCCATGTAATAGGCGGCGAGCCTATTGCCGTCAACCGGGTACAGACTCCCGGCTGCTCTGCTACTGAGCAATTCAAGTTAAAAAACCCAATAACACGTTGGCCGACCTGGGAATCGAACCCAGGACCTCATGGACCTCCATCAGATAGTACTAGATTAAAATAAAGTAGGCATTGGTGCCGATTCTCTTGTGAACGCACTAAACTAAAATTAGAGAATCGCTATCTTTCACTAACAGGCAGCGCGAGAAAAGGACGGCTACAGCTATGAACTAAGTTGGAGATGTCAAACTAGTTCACGCCTTGCGCTTCACCGTGTTTTTTAGTCGACATGTTTTTACGTGTCGTCTAAATGTCTATGGAAAAATTAGTTCTAACTAATTTGACAGCTCTAATTTACTTTTGTCCCTTTCTTGTCATAATAGAGAGAAAAAGTTAGCAATAGCCTAAATTAAGTTTAGTTTGTGCACAACAGAATCGGCACCATTGTTTACTTGTAATAAATCTTATAAACAATGATTCGCTATCTATGACAACATCTACAGCTGTTGATAGAGTAATCAGCTACTGTGTAAAACAATCATTAATTACTAATGGAAACTTTTTAAATTAAATCAGTGTACTTATGGACAAATAGTTTTTCAAAACGTTTTAAAATCTGCAGTCAAAATCATAAATTTCTCAACCAAATACAATAACACCATCAAAAACGTCGGTGTTTCTGCATATAAAATACTTAATTATAAAATCCCAGACTGCAAATGCATTAGGCATTCCATCATACCACTTCCCAACGACCACGTTTCCTTCATAACTTATTTTTAACTCCACCAGACAGTTAAATTATACTTAAATTTTCATTCCGAATGCATTTTTATTCGAACAGCGTCCTACGATAACGGGCTAGAGATTAAAATCGGTTGATAATTGTGTGTGACAGTTGAATGTCCGCCATTTTGGATCCAGGAAGTGTGTGTCACGCCGCCATGTCAAAATAGAAACAGTTATGCCGCGAAATTGGGTGAACCCGTGACGGGCACAGAATTAGGGGGATTAATTAGCCCCCATACCTTTAAACTGTTATATTTTTTTCAATACACTTCCTCGAAAACTGGTTCATATCGCACGCGTGCGATTTTTCATTTTCCAACACGTGTGTGGGAATAAAAATTGCCATATATAACTTATACCTATACATAGTCCAAATTGGTTCAATGCCTCTATTCACACCGTCTCTATTCGGAGGTGAATGTTTTTTTTTTTAATCTCGGCAAAGAGTTAAGCGTCTTTACGGCGTTAATATTTTTTGAATATTTAAATAATGTTTATAAATAGAATATCACCAAAAAACATGATTATTACAATAAAAAACACGTTCATGAACAAATTAACATTTATTTGTGTTCTAAACTCAAAAATATTAGAATTTTCTATTTTTCATATTAGGCTGTTTATCGGCTTTATACCTTTGTTTCTCCTTCAACCTGGCGAAAGCAAAGCGCGAAAAAAAAAAAGAAAATTTTTACCATACTTTCCTAATAATTCATAACAAAAATATTTTTCGTTATTTTATTTTATTTCTTCAAAAGTGTATTGAAAAACGTCGTTTGATACACGTGGACATTTGTAACAAAAATTCTCCACTTGTATCAAAATGTACTGTTTATGTATTGCAAATACCAATCAGCTATTTAAGTTTTTGTGTTGAGAAAAGCCGTTGTTAACTTTTTTCTTCGCAAATTAAACAAGGTTTATTTTTTAGAACAAAGCATTGTTCGAAATACAAAAAGAAACTGGAATGACTGGCAGTTGAAGTTATACAAATTCTTTTTTTTAACCATGTTCAACATTATTAATCAATGCCATGTTTTATAGAATTGGACACATGAACACCCATCAAATTCGCAGGAGCGACGCCATAAATCAAATCAGCTTATTTCAAATCACTTGACACAACCTAGTAAAATAACGACAAAAACATTCCAAAAGGAATGCTACCGAAATCCATAAAAAATCTAACGAACATCAAAGGCACTAGAACGTAACAACACGCCATAAAGTGCCATCAGATGGCGCCACAATGTTACGAAACGCAACGTATATAGGTGCCGTTATTACAAAGTTATTAAGTATAATTACGGTGAAAATTAATCTCTTGCTGAATATGTTATCTTTGATCTATTTCCCGACGAGGAAGTGGCCAAGACTTCGCGACCGAAATGTCTTACTTTTATTTAGTTTCGGGCATTTTCCGGCTTTCCATGTATTCTAAATCAGTTTGGAATTTTAACTAGGCGTACGTTGAAAACAACAATCTGTTGGATATTCTAGTTTAAATGCAGTTTTACAATGTTGACGGTTCAATGCACTTCATCTGATATTCGATGTTGAATTTACATTGTGTACTTGTCATTATTAATTTGGACAATAATTTTGACTGACAAATTCATGGCTGAATGTTTATAGTCAAAACTTACTCCAGTATTAAAAATACGATTGGTAAAAAGCGTAAATATGGACAAAACGAGAGCAAAAGCTTTTACTAAGAGAAAAAGCCCATTCTACAGATGACACAAGTTTTAGAAACTATGACTCAACAGAGGTGTAGTGTAATAAGTTAACAAACCATTTTAAAATAAAAACTTAACCCAACGCAACATTACAAAGTGGGCCGGTCCAGTACATATCAGATAATAAGTAAATAATGGATTATTAAGATGTAGAAAACTAGATAAAACGCGAGATACGGGGCGTAATATTATCATATCTAAGATAAAACATTGTCATGTAGGCGTAATTCTGTAATTGCTACAATCTCATGTTATGTTTACTGGCGCTCTGTGAATAAACTATATTTTTATTCATGAATGCAATATATTTCATGTTCTTGACAAGAAAACTAGCGACGTTATGAATGAAGAAACTGGTTTTGCATTGGCTATTTAAATATCTAGAAGCACTATTGAAGTTGAATATATTATATTCAAAGTTGCAAATTATGCTGACAAAGACAAACATGAAGACAATGCTAAAGAGAAGAAAATGAATAAACGTGGAGAGTCAGGTATATACAAATAAAAATGACAGAAAACAACATTCTTAATTATATACTACAAACCCAGTGAAGTTAACAGTCTGTATCATGGGTGCTTCACAAACAAAAGTCACATCTACATAATCTATGTCGATGCGATTTTTTTTGACAAATATCGGTTCTTGGAAGTTTATCTATATAACGTAGATAAACTTCGGAGAGCCAACATTTGTAAACTTATTTCGCCTAGATGGTACTAGATAAGGTGTAGGAAGTCGTTGGGTTACACCAAACGATATTCTGTCTGGAAGTTTAGTCAGTGCAGAAATAACACAGATTTAAATAATTTGCAATAGCGCAGTAATAGTATCAGACTGGCTTATCCGCCACCCACTGAACTTATTGAGTTACCCGTCTTACTGAATTGAGTGTAAGAACCTAAGAACTCGTTTAGACGAAGCGTTTTACGAGCGGATTTATCGCCATTTTAGCAAGTTTTACAGTATTTCTACAATCAGCGTGTGAATTAATAATCTGCCATATAACGTTAATTTCGTAAGATTCTTAAGGCTAGCGTATAAATTCTCGATATTAAATATGCTACAGTCGTCTTCTTGCGTCTAATTCATGCGATTTTTAACCTTGAAGAAATCCATGTTGAATACTAATCTTCCCACCCCAAATTCTTGGATTTTTTGAATTCTTCCCCAAATTCATCGCAACTTGGACGCCACTTACATATCTGTCCGCATGGACCATTTCCTGTCAACTCCATCTAGACTAGAACTAACTTGGACTATATGATAAACATCATTTAAGTTATTTCACGCTAGACCATTTTGGGAATACGTAATGACATTTATGATTGTATTATCTTGATTGTAATATTTTATCAAGAATATATTTACACCCACACTTAATATTGTAAGGTAGAGCGTTGATCTATAAAATCATTATTTTAATATGATCCTGCCGATAGGTTGGCAGTCGTTTGATTTATTGTTTCGTAGAAAAATTACTGCTTTTGATTACACGCAATCGAATCGATTTCGTCATTTCATTTGATGTAAAACATATTTGTATGATTTAGTTAAATTGAATTGGACTATGTTTATATGCAAATTAAACTCGAGAACATTTTATTGCTGTAACCTTTACACGCGATTGAAATTTCTGACTCATCATAGGACCAAAAACTGGAGTGGCAAAGTTAACCAAAATAAAGATGTTTAAAGTCAAATTTTGAATAGATGAAAAATTTTATACTTGAATTCTAGGCTCATAATTTCCCTAATATAAATATATTACAAGTAGCACCTACCTGTTTTGTTAAAGTTCTGTTGCGTTTAAAGTTGAATTCCGCCTTTCTTATTGGGTACAGCTCAGTTGCACTATTCCCAAAAGGGAAAAGAGCAAGTCGATAAATAAATACAATCAACCAAAATCAAATACAAGCAGTACGTCGACTAGGTGACCCTAAGCTGTGACATCTCGGAACACGGTTACAAAACTTGTTTAGAGCAACCTTACCAATTTCAAAAGGCAATCAATCGCTGGTCACTGGTGCAGTGAAAGAGTTATTTCAATTTAGTCGAGTTCTCATCTAACCATCGGATGCTCCCGATAACCCGAAGGGCCCATGAATAATTCATTAATAGTCAGTTTTTTACACAAATCGGATATAGTTTTAGGGTTAACAGGTCTGTAAATGTGTTATCAGATATATTATTGTTATGTAAAAGAAAGTTGACATCTTTAATTTTTACTTTCTCACTTGTAATGTTATAAATTTATTACTGGTATTTATAGAGTTTTTAATGTTTGTATATTAATGGTTTAGGTGATAAAATAATCTTGGTGTCACTGACCAAGAGTTTGTGACAAGGTTAATTTTAAAATCATTGTCTGTTAGAGTCTTGTCTATATTTAGAAGTTGCAAAGTTCTTTTACGGCTTTTCATATAGATAGATTTAGATAAATAGATAATTTTGTGTGTTTATGTTTTTGATGATGTTATTATCTGTGCTTACAAAATTACTCTGTTATTATAATAATGACAGTTAAAAAAGGAATACGGCCTAGGATCCTGAGGAATACCATTTTTTTTTAAAACGAATTTAATAATGAATCCTGCGATTTTGGATCAACTTGTTATTATGCAATTTAGGGCAAAATTAAGTCCCGTATAAGATTACAATAGTTACTGCAACAGACATGATTTATGATAATCAAAAAACTTCCTTATAATGGTACCTAATTAGACCACATCAATGGGCACTGAGCATTGCTAATCACTGACATTGAATTCGCTCCAACCTGAGGATGACGTATAACAACAGGCTACAAGTAATTATAACAAAACCTGTTCTGGAACAAAAAAGAAATAAGGAACGAGTTAATGGAACAGGGAACGTGGGAGGTCTAACAAAGAAAATTTCAAATTATGATTACGGATGTGGATAAGATTAGCATAGGACCGAGAGTAATGATTTCAGAAAAGAAAGGGTTATTAATGAAAAGATTGAAGGAAAGAAAGAAGATTGATGAACTATTGTGAATGACGATAAAGATAATGGAATGAAGAATTAAGGATACCAGATGCTGTTTGCAATAACCCAATGTTTATATCTTTGATAGGGTAAGGGATTCAATTGATGAAAGCTAATGGTGAAACGGTGATCTAAAAGAATTATTAACTTTGGACACCTTTTTAAAGTCTTAGTAAATTATCTCTCATCATAAGTTTTAAATCCGTCCAGAAGCTAAATCTTTGCAAAGATCGTTATTATACAATTGATTGAAGAAATAATCTTATCATTTGAATTAATTAATTCATCCAGTTTTACCATAATCCTTAATTTATTGTTAACGACAAATTAGTTATTTTTCTTTACTTACATCAAAAACCTGTACTAGTTTAACAAAGGTCAATATATTGGTCCTTCGATATGAACATTTATAATTTAATACAATTAAGTCTTTAACGTTTCATTTTAACATTTTTATCAACTTACTTGTGCAATAAATTAGCGCCTTGTCTTTTCAGGTAGTAAGCATTTAGTACAACCACGTACAACGTCCTTAGAGACAGAAATAAATTAAAAAATACAGGTAGCGTTGTTTTCATTGCCGTTGGTAATTTGTCACTGAATTATCTGGTTGATTTATTACTACCACTACCAATATCGTTTATATAGGCTTATATTCTGGTAGCTGTTCAATAGAAATATGGTCTTTGCCCTTATTGTACCCACTGGCCTCAATGCCTGCCCTTGACCAAAATCCCACGTCGTTTTGATCTCATGTTTGCTGAATGTTGCTTAGACAATGTAGAGTCTAGTTGGAGTAGTCTCTTTGATGTGTAATGGATGTAATTGCAGCTCATTTTCGTTGAGTACTAATGTAAATGGTAGAGTTGTTACTGAAAGTGTACTTGTTATTGAACTGATGTCTTAGATTTCAATCAGTAGTAACTGTTTGATATCTTCGATATTTATAATTAGTTGGACAATGAATTCTTCTGATAAGTCCATCGTATGATTTCCTTCGATTATTGGTTTTTCCGTTTTAATTTTCCCCTACTACGTAACTACTTGGTTTTAAGAGCGCTATCACAATTTCTCTTGTATTTGAGCGTTTGACTCGAGTTTTGATATGTGATTGTGGTTTTGTTAGAGCCACAAAGTTAAAAAAAACATATGCCCAAGAAAGCTTGATTATTTTTCTTGGGAGTGTTCTAAATAAATATTTCAATTTGTTTACAAAAATCAGTAAAAACCTTGTCTCTGCAAAGGATGTTTCATAAAATTTTACTTTTGGACATGTTTTGATGCTTTGTTACATCGAAGATATAATAATTTAATCATTTAAAAAAATATCCTTGGAACAACTGTATCTTCAACTTTGGAGTGCTCAATTCAGTTTTTTATGTTTCATACAGTAATACACCAAAAATAATTCTGTAAACCAGAGAGTTACTGACAAATTTTCGTCCGAAATTATATTTTTTATCTACGAATGTATAATCCAAATTCATACAAAATGTATTTAATAAATAAGGTTACTATGTTACCTTGCTTGATAAAAAAAAATTAGTCTATTTAAAAGTAAAATAATATGTTTAATTAATTATTGTATGCAGTGCTAAAAATCAATGTAAATCTCGGGACACGCGGTCTTTAGCTTTAGACGCCGACGCATCGCATTATGTAGCAATTTAGCAGTTGTGATTACGTTTATTTTGAGTCATATAATAATTATTTTATTGTTTATAGTGTGCAATTTCAATTTATGAAAAAATCACGGTCAAAATGTAATAGCGCCCTTAATTATGACAACCAACTATTGATATTTTTTTTTTATCTATTAAGGAGATATGTTAATTTATGATCAACTTCAGTTAATGGCAAACGGCAAAGGTTTTAATTAATAAAGCCATAATATGTGTATTTTATGAGTTCCTCAATCCAAGACAAATGATAGGTAATTAATGTAATATTAATTTGTTTTAGAACAAAAACTAAGGAAGGGCTTTTAATTCTTATTTATTTAATTCTACGAGTAGTTTCAAAACATAATAATTATTGTGTTGTATGTTACCAACGAATGAAAAAGTGATGAATTTTATGTAGATAAAGGTAAGTAAAAATCAAAGATTTTGGGAAGTAGGTAATCTATCGATTAAAATCAATCGTGTTTAGATTAAACAAGGAAATAATTGTTATCGAAAAATAAAACAAAAAGTGATTAATTCAAGTTTGACACAAGTAGTACAGATCTTCCGATAGCTAATGAAAACGTCGCGATTCGTGCTTTTCGGAACTATTGGTAACTGAGACGGTTCTGAAAAATGTTAACATAGAAGTTTATGCATAATTAGTTCCTTGAAATCATTTGCCAAAAGTAGGCCGTCAAGGTAAACATTAACTTGCCGAAAGCCTAATGTATGCACGCCTTGAAGCCGTATTACCACCGGCAACAGATTCGCGACGGTGACCGTTAAATTCAAAACACAACACACGGAGACAACTTCCGGAACAACAATTACATAAAAATTACAACAAAATAAAACTGACATACTTAAATCAGTTGACTTTTGTCGTATTCCATTCAGTATCGTAAATCGTAGCACAACACACGCGTGAGGGGTTCGTTTGAATGACGAGACGCGTGCTCGCGGCTCGAGCGTCGGCAACGCACTGCTTGGCGCCGCGACCCGCGTCCTTCGACCGCCGACTTTCACTGCAAATGATAATACTAAATATTACTAAAACACTACCAATTTCAACTGCATCTAATAGTTTATTCTTCACTCCCGTGCCTGGTATTCTCAAATTGGTCGAGTATCCCATGGCGCTGCTCCTTTTGTCGAGGGTGCGGTGCTTGCATAATGTGAAGTTTGTTTGCAGTTTGTTTTGTTTAGAATTTTCCTCGGGCAAGAAGATGTTATCTTGAATTTATGGCCGCCTTGCCTTAATTGTTTATTTGCTTTGGATGTGCTAATCTGAACTTCAAGGCTCCAGTGCTAAATGGGAAACTTGAGTGCTTCCGGAAAATTCTCGTTGTCCCAGCTGTCATTTGTGGATCTTTGACAGTCGTTACGGGTGGTCAGAAGCCCGAAAGACTGACAACCAATCTTACCAAGGGGTATCGTATTACCCAGTTACAGGGTTGTGGATGCCAGATAGGCAGTCGCTCCATGAAAAACTGGTATTCAGCTGCATCAGGTTAGACTGAAAGCCGATACCAACATAGTTGGGAAAACGCTAGGCAGACGATGAATAAATACAGTGTACTCTAATATGTTTTACCATGAATGAATTTGAATCAAGAGACCAATATAAAAACGCTACAAATTCTCCATCACAAATTGTATTAAAACTACTATAGTGTAGTATAGTGTAACTTCGAAATAATATTTATTCTGTAGTACAACCTTGTAGTTGGCATTGCACACAATTTACTTAAGTGTAGTCAGCACCAGCACGTGACTATTGTCAGGACACTTCTGTTTTGCTGTTGGATGAACTTTATGTTTATATAATTATTTTTTAAATGTACCTACGTTTTTGTGAGTCTTATATGAATTATGAGATAGAAAATTCAAGGTTCCCCAAATTAAGCTCACTGAATTTTATTTTACAATTCTCTAGGAGTTCTATAGAGATCTGAATTTCAGTTATCTAATATTATTAATAGAAGGCAGAGTGAGTAAAAATATGGGAAAATCGAATAGAAAATACTAAATCAATACTAGCGATGGTTCAATATCGAATTTAGTTCAAACAGGTAGGAGAGTCCCCGCGAAATGTCAAAAGGCTGAAATATTGAACTATCACAAGACGACTTTTAAATAATTTTACGCCTTTAGAAACAAACACGTAAACCGTTTGTAGCAAAAGACCAAACAAATACAATTTAATATCAATCAATCTGCCTAGCCTTTTCCCAACTATCTTGGGGTTGGCTTCCAGTCTAACCCGATGCAGCTGAATACTAGTATTTTATATGAAACGACTACCTATCTGACTTCCACAAATCAGTACCTGGGTAATACGATACCTCTTAGTAAGACTGGTTGTCAGACTTTCGGGCTTTCGGGACCCGTAACGACTGTCAAAGATCCACGAATGGCATCCGGACGGAGGAGTCTCGGTATGTAAAGATGGTCACCCATCCACGATCGACCCGTGCGGCTGTTGTTACTTTGCCACGAGCTCCTGAAACACACATTATCAAGTCAAATTATTAAGACTTTCAATTTGACAACAAATAAATCACAGCATAATAATTAGACTAACGAAAGGAACCACTTTAATTGCTTTGATATTTAACTTCCCAATGACGAACCCATCATCATTGATTAGAAATTATTTTGACATTTATGTTTCTATTACCTGAGTTATGCAACTGATGAAGCAGCACTCTTTGACAAATGCAGGTTATTTATTATGACTTGATTGTATATTATTTACAGTTTATTAATGGAAATCAAACAACTGCTATTCAGGATCCTATCTACCAATAAACCGACTTCAAAAAGAAATGAACTCAAAATTATGAAATAATTTTAATTTTGGAAGTCGGTGTCTTGTGATCTTTTTTTAGTTTTTTGCCACCGACTTCCGATTTTCAAGTTTTTTCATAATTTTGAGTTCATTTCTTTTTGAAGTCGGTTTAATTTTTTTTTAATTACTTTTTTATTTCGTATTTTTTTTAGTTTTAAGTAAAAACTGGAATATTTGCTTGTAATAAATTGTTGTAAATATTGCACTAGAATTTGACCAAGGTTTTGAGAAGTTTTCCCTTTGACACCACACCCGTAGCTCGTATCAATAAGCGCCTGGCATCACACATATATCGGTCCATATCTTAAAAACTACTAAACCGATTTTGATGATACTTACACTGTTCCCTAAGTTGAAGTAAGCGTAAGCCAATAAAAAAAAATGGTCGCAATCCAAATAATACTTTCGGAGAAATGCATGGACAAATATACATACAAACAAACATATAAACATCCGGTTAGACTGAACGCCGACCCCAACATAGTTGGGAAAAGGCTAGGCAGATTGATTGATCTACTAAAAACAAGATTTCAGAAAAATACTGCCGCAGGCACTACTTTTTGGAGGTAAGGTTTATCTTCTGCCCGCAAGTTCGTCCGCGTGTTTCTTGTTTAAACAAAATATATATATCCTATATGACACTCGGTAATACTTTAAGTAGCTTGCCATTAGTGAAAGAATTTTTTGAATCGGATCAGTAGTTGCGAAGGTTACCCCCCCATACTTACAAACCAACAAATTTTACCTCTTCTCAATATTTATAAAGAAGAGTCCTGACTGACTGACTGACTCATCAACGCCCAGCCCAAGCCCTTGGACCTATAAAGCTGAAATTTTGCACAGAGGTTCCCTTTATAATGTAGACAAGGAATAAAGAAGAATTTTGTTCCCGTGGGATATTTTCCGACATGCACGCGGGAGTAGCCACGGGAAAAAGCTAGTTATAATTTAATATTAGTATAGATAAAATAAAAGTTTAATATTCAGATAGGTACAGTATGTTACTAATATACTTTAATAGAGTGACACAGTAGTGACCAACTCTGGGGCCGTGCTATGACGTGAAAAAGATCATGGATCCATCATGGTTCCAGTGTCAGAGAGAGAGAGAGAGAGACGGAGCTATATACGACCTAGAGCACCATCCTTTTTGCTCAACGGAACCATGATGGATCCATGATATTTTTTCACGTCATATTACGGCCCCTGAAATACGAAAAAAATCTCCTTTCCTATATTTTGACCGTGATAGTATTGCAATTTTGTATGGAACAGCAATTTTTTTCATATGTCAGAGTCACATAGTTAAAGTTGTTCATTTGCATGGGTACTACACTGCCTTGAAGTATGTACTTTTTTTACCCGACTACGGCGAAGCAAAAAGGAGGGTTATGATTTGACCGGTATGGATGATGTATGTATGTTCATCTGTTCCCTCATAACTTCTAAACTGCTTATCATAATAGGCCTCAGCTGCTGGCTATACCTCGTGGCCGCACTAATCTGTTAAATGAGGCGCCCCTGACGCGGGCGCTTCGCACCCTTAACCTTGTAGCAGAGGAGGTAGACGTTTTTGCGTGTACACTGAGTGAATTCACAAGGATAACATTATATGTAATAAGTTTTTAAGTTTGCTTCACTATTGCATTGGGTTACACCTGTAAAAATAGTTGTAAGTGAGGATATAAATAAATAAATAAATAAAATAATTTGACAAATGAGATAACTTTGGAAGCTTCTTGATCGTCCGCTGGTTATAGGCTATGTGACATCACATTAAATTGAATATGGAGCCGTCTAGTGGACATAAAGTCATGATATAAAAAAAAATATGTATATTGATGTCGTAAGTAATGATAAGATGCAGTAAGTTTGGTATCAAATGTATAATGATGTCGTAAGTAATGATAAGATGCAGTAAGTTTGGTATCAAATGAAAAGGCTTGATTAGCAAATTTCAAAAATGTATACAGAGTCTTAGGTTAAACAAAAGGCACATACTTTAACGGAGTGGAGTACTCATGAAAATGAACAACTTTTACCGTGGAACTAACCCTGAAATATGAAAAAGAAAATCAGCTGTCTAGGGTCTTGCACTTTGTAGAGAACATGCAGCTTTGCGATCAAAACGTACGAGGCAGCAGATTTTTTTTTCATATTTCATGGTTATTTTCATGGTAAAAGTTGTTCATTTTTATGAGTACTACACTCCGTTAAAGTATGAAACATGAGAGACAAACATTTCTCTCCAAACCTACCCAAAATAAATATAATATAATAATTATTATTCTTCTTTAAAAATGTAAAGTGGCTCTGCAAATACTTTATCATAAAATTTTAACCCCAAAATAATTTAAATAAAAAGTAAGTTTAAAAACTAAAAGCCGACTACTGAAAAATCACGCTCTAAAAAGTATGAAACAAGAAAATATTCTTATTTGAAATTAGTGAAATTAGAAAAAGACAGACAAATTAAAAATCCGGAGTCACGTTATGTAAGAGCATATGAAACAAGAAAATGTTCTCATCTGAAATTAGAAAAAGACAGACAAATTAAAAATCCGGAGTCACGTTATGTAAGAGCATATATCAAACAGATTACGTGTGACTCCGGAATTTTTAATTTGTCTGTCTTTTTCTAATTTCAGATAAGAATATTTTCTTGTTTCATACTTTTTAGAGCGTGATTTTTCAGTAGTCGGGTTTTTTACCAAACATAATGTACAGTAAGTAGGTAGTTTAGAATTTTAGACTAACTTTCTGATAATAATAATATTTTAATAACTTAAAAGCTATAAATACACATATTATGATTGATCATAATATGAGAATACTCCCGTGCAGTTCAAGGCTAAAAATAAACCTTTCCATCTCTATTGATTGATTCATCGCCCATAAGTAATCCTTCCCTCCTCTTATGTTCAAGTACATCGATTTTGAATATAATTTCCGAAGCTTTCATAACATCATGGATAATAAACTCAAAACTTATTACTGCCCCGCTGCAAGGCAAAGGCCTCTTCTCATACAGAAAAGGCACGAGCATTGATCACCACGCTTTCTCAAGACGGCTTGGCGACTTTAAACTTACTTATATTAATTATGAGTCCAGATTTCCTCACAATGTTTTGCTTCACCGATGTCAGTGATGTGTAAGATAGACTTAGAAAGTGCATATGAATCGGAAAAGACCCCTGGGTATTAGGTACCTACTTGCCTGGATGTGAATCCACAACCTCGTGCCCCTTACCACATGGGCCATCACGACATTCATACTATACCTACATTACTTCGACACCCATAACTTGCAAAAACCTTATTGAGAATCAAACTGTTATGGTTGGAAATTCTTTTGTAGGTACTTTGGAAGTCCTTAAAATCAAATTTACTCCTCATCAGAAGGAGGAGTAGTTTACAACAAATTATAATCTCACAATAATCGCGTATGACACAATAAGGACCAATCTAAAAACACCGAGCAGCAATACCATACCGATAAGGACTGTATCAAAAGATCTAAGGGTGACTAAATAAAGACGCATAGGTCGACTGAATTGATTCGGGGCTGGGTGACCATCTACTTATCGAGACTCCTCCGTGCCTCGGAAAGCACGATAAGCCGTTGGTCCCGGCTGTCATTCGTAGATCTTTGACAGTCGTTACGGGTAGTCCGAAGCGCAAAAGTCTGACAACCAGTCTTACCAAGGGGTATTGTGTTACCCTGTAATTGGGTTGTGGAAGTCAGATAGGCAGTGGCTTCATGTAAAATACTGGTATTCCGCTGCATCCGATTAGAATGGGAGCCGACCCCACCATAGTTGGGAAAAGACCAAGCAGATTGACTATATCAAAAGACCATAGAAACACCAGGACAAAGAAGAAATATCCTTATTATTAATAATTGAATACGGAAGACTATTAAAAAACTATCAGGCGTGGACAAAAAATATTAAGTTCAAGGCGTATATTTTGCTGGAGTCGAGAAAATTCTTGCTTTTCCCAAAAACGGCAAATGTCATGAACATAACAAGGGCGGGGTTTTTTATAATGTCCGACTTGAATGTCGTCTTCCATCCGTCGACGAGTCGTACACGTGATCTGTTTGGCGTCATACACAAAGTTGGTGTGATACAGATGCCTATAAAATTAGTATCACTATTGAACATTAAACTTTGCGAGTTGCGTTTTGGTTCATCACGGAGACGATGTTTCAGGAGCGCAGTGCGTATAGCTGGATAACGCTGGATTGACGTAGCGAAATACAGAGAAAGCTGCCATTCTCTGGAGGAGGCCTTCACCTCCGGGGATCTCAATTATAAGCATATGAAACTTTTAAATTACTACTGATTAACACTGTAAAAACTAAGAAAAATTCTTATTTTTATTTAATTATTATTTATTATTGGTTTATCATCATCATTCTTCTGCCCTTGTTCTAATTTATGTAGGGTCGGCGCTGCACTTCTTTTCTTACATACAACTGTAGAGTAGCCCTCATCTATGGATACAAATTAATATACACTATACTGCTCACTACTAGTAACTATCCTACTGAGAGAATATCCTTTTGAGTAGCTTTTAAAATAATAGTATCAATACTTGCGGAGTCTTTGACGTGTCTATCTAGCCTGCTAGCCTGTGTTACTGCAGAGGCTTCTTTGTCCCTTTCATACAATCCGATTCTCCAAAATTGCTTTCCAAATCGTTTCGTATCTCTACAAGGACCGTCAACAGGTTTGACATAATCTTTTCGGTGGTTTTGTCAATCCAATATATTGCATACTTTTTCATCATCGTTTTCGTTTAGGGTTCCGTACGTCTGAATGTCTGAATGAAAAAACGGAACCCTTATAGGATCACTCGTGTGTCTGGTCTGTCTGCCTGTCTGTCCGTCTGTCACAGGCTCACAGCCAATTTGCTGCGAATCTACTGGATCAACATATGTAAATATCTGTAACCCAAATAAGGAAGTGTAAGGTAAATAAATGAATTTTCAATATGGGGGTCACTTTTGGGGGGTAAATGAAAAAAAAGGGGAAAGTTAAACAAAAAGTTTTGCAAACTGTACCGTGTGACATATCAAATGAAAGGGCTTGTTGTGAGAATCTATCATTTTAAAATAAATATGTTTTAAAGTTATTTAAGAAAATAGATGTAAATTCACCATTCCCCCTTATCTCCGAAACTACTGAGCCTAAAATTAAAAAAAAAATACAGAAGTAATTTCTTTACCTACAGGATATCCTATAAGAAGTCTATGGTTTTAAAATAACATGGTGTCATCATCATCATCATTTTAAAATAACATAGTGAGATATTGTGCGTACAAACTTACATATTTTGCAGTTGGAATTTATGGGAGAACATGCTTTTACAACTACAATGTTAGTTTGTTCTTGAGAAAATTCATACCAACTACGGAACCCTTCATTGTGTGTTGTCCAATTAGCACTTGGCCGGTTTTTCAAAAGACATAATTATCCTGTATGCCAGGGGTCTCCAAACTACGGCCCGCGGGCCAAATCCGGCCCGCCAGTGCCATCAATCCGGCCCGCGACAGCTTAAGACTAGTGTCATCAATCTGGCTCGCGACAGCCAATGTCATAATGTTATTACTATTGCTGTAATAAGTTGAAGAAGGAAACAAAATTCAGAATGATAATTACTCGATTTTATTTACTTGCAAAGTAAAACTTGAAGTCAGAAATGGTGACGCAAAAAACTGAACTTAAGTATCTAAGCTTAAGCATATTAATAACTAACAAATAATTTAAATGAATCCCATTAAAAACAATAATGAGATTTATGTAATTGTGATTTTCCACCGACAATAGTTTGCAGTTGTGGATCAATTTTACTTGTACTAATTATTAAAAGAGATGTAATCCTACGATGTTCATCGGTTAATTTAGATCTGTAATTACATTTCTCGAACTAAAGCGGAAATTCCCAAATATTTAATTACAACTAATGCCACCTATTAGTGGGTAGCTGAAATAGATAGTACATAGTATTACTACTCGCCACTGGAGATGTCGTTAAGTATCACAATACGCAACAGTAATTGAAAAGCAAAAAAAAGCGTAATATGTTTGCTTAGGTCGCGCACTTTGTGTCTAGTCTAGGGCAGAAAAATTAAAACTGTTTTGGCCCTTGGAACATCATCATCTTCCTGCCCTTATCCCATATTACTTGGGGTCGGCGCAACACGTTTTCTTCTTCCATTCTCCCCTGTCAACCGCCCTTGGAACATACTGAAAAAATCATTATGGCTTCAAAGTTTGGAGACCCCTGCTGTATGCCAATAAAGTCTATCATCACGTATCCCTAGTAGCTGATTATCAGCAAGCCAAATACCGCTCCCCACGATACAAACGCTAGATCCATTCATAATACCTAGACACTAGCACTCAACACTTAACAGGATTTGAATTGCACATAATTAGTAATTCAAATATTGACAAGTAGTTTATTTATTGCCGGCGACCCATTCCTTCTAGATAATGGGTGGACTAGTAGCACGGAAATGAATGTAAGTGATATGTACAGACAACATCAAAGTTTAAAGGTTTAGGGACTCTTTTGCGACCATCTTGAAAATGTCATAAATGACATTAAATTAAATTACTCAATTTCAGGAGACCAAGGATTTAGTATCTACATTATTTATTATATATTTTCAACTATTCTGGAACGTATTAGTTTAGTGCTTGTTGTGAATGCCAATCCACAAAGGCTAGACGAGCATAGTTAAAATTTTGTTCTAAATCCCTCAACAACTAACAGCCTATATTAATCATCATCTGCCTAGCCTTTTCCCAACTATGTTGGGGTCGGCTTCCAGTCTAACAGCCTATATTAATATCACAAGAAAAAGCTCATGTTTTAACAATCTGTGCTGCAGGCGTAAACCCCGAATGATCATAATATAAATAGATACAGCAATGACTTCACTAAACTTTTAAAAATAGGTTTCTAATAATAGGTCAATAAACTTTTAATAATACCTATGAAATTGCCGATTTTTGGTACCGGCTAGTGTGAAGATCAATCTTTCATTCTATTTAGAATTCCAAACTTAAATTAATTTTATAATACAGCATGATATTTTTTAAAAAATCAGTTGTTCATTTGTTTTCCCGCCGTTCGATTTTTATTTGATATCGATGTTTCTGTAACCATGGAAAAATCGAAATAGTGCGCTATTTTCGAATACGAGTTCCACCGTGGCACCAACGCAGCACAGACAGCACGTAATATTAACGATGTGTATGGACAAGATACCGCAAGTGAACGCACGGTGCGATCGCTTCCGTTCTGGAAATTTTGACTTCAACAATGAAACCCGGGGAAAAATTTCAAAACCAATGAGGTCGCGAAAAACGCCTTAGAATTTATCGATGTACCCAGGATTTTTATAGCAGAGACAACAAAGAACTTTCAATAAAATGGCAAAAGTGCATAAACAATGTTTCTTTTTAAAAAAAATCTATGTAAAATGGCAATTTCATAGGTAAGGACCTAATATTTCCGTGCATTCACAATAGCAAGAACAACATGCACCCTATTCACATCTCCTCATCGTCCATACCTTTAGAATAAAAACATACGCTAGTATACAATTGTGTAATTTGAAGTAAATAGAGCCCTATTTACTTCAAATTACACAAATACCTTTACGCAACAATTAAGAATCCACCACCCGGCCTAAATACGCAATAATATAAGCATTGGAACAGTTTAATGACGACCTTGACTGTATCCGTTAATTGCACATTCATTAAAGTCTTCCGCGTGCTCAGCCGTGTTCTCTGACTAGCTGCATGCTGATGAGTTTGCTACTGATTATTTTGTTGTGGACTTAACCAACAAAATAATCTGTTGATAATAACAGATTATTTTGAATGGACTGTGTGAAAGATGATATGGCGAGAAAGGAAGTTACTACCGAGATGACGACTAATAGAGAAAAGTATGGAAGAAAAAGACATGTTGCGCCGACCCCAAATAAATTGGGATAAGGGCAGGAGAATGATGGTGATGAATAACAGCCGCAGGGGTCGAACGAAGGTTAAGCTACGCTTGCCGCGTTCGGTTCGTGGATCGGTGACCATCCATTACATTTGTAGACCCTCCATGCCTCGGAAAGCACGTTAAGCCGATGGTCCCGGCTGTCAATCGTAAATCTTTGACAGTCGTTACTACAGTCGGTAAGCCCAAAACTCTGACAACTAGTCTTACCAAGGGGTATCGTATTACCCAGTAGCTGGGTTGTGGAGATCAGATAGGCGACTGCCTATCTGATCTCCACAACCCATGTAAAAAACTTTTTTACAAAAAAATACAACCGACTTCCAAAAACAACACTACAAAGTGAAAAATAACTTTAATTTCGGAAGTCGGTGTCGGTGTCGGTGTTAAATGTATTTTCGTTTTTTGCCACCGACTTCCGAAATTAAAGTTATTTTTCACTTTGTAGTGTTGTTTTTGGAAGTCGGTTGTATTTTTTTGTAAAAAAGTTTTTATTTTTCACTTTTTAGTTGTGTACCTACCCCACACAAATTCTAATACCACTATCTGCAAAACAATAACATCATCCATATAAAAGTGGGGAAAAAATACGTATTATTGAAGCTAACTCAAAAACTACCGAAGCAAAGTTAATCAATTTTATATGGGACCAACTGTGATCCCAGACCCTACCGAATCCCCCCCCTCGAATAAAACAAAAAAAATCCAAATCGGTCCAGCCATCTTCGAGTAATCGGGGAACATACATAAAAAAAAAAAAAAAAAAAAAAAAAGGTTCCGACGAATTGAGAACCTCCTCCTTTTTGAAGTTGGTTAAAAATAGTGCTATTCCACTGCATCCGGATAGACTGCAAGCAGATTCCAATATAGTTGGAAAAGGCTAGGCAGATTGATTTTATGAAGTTTACTTACTGTGGTATTGCTCCGACTGCTCGGGTAGCTGTTTCATGGTGCTTGTTATCGGTAGGATGGATAAGTTTATTTTCCTGTGGGATTCTTTTGTTGGACGATAGTTTTTTATATAGTTCTTTTGTACGAGAGCGTATTTTCTTAAACCGAACTTTGTCAAATTAAATGAGGAAATTATTAATCGCACACCAGAAAAACATTCTTACATCAAATACTTTACATCTAATAATCTACATGTACACCAAATCAATAATAGCACTATTAACAAACTGAATATAAATAATAATCATTATTTATTGATCAATTTTTGTACAAAGTCGCAACAAAATTATTAATTATATATCAAAAATACTAACTGTTCATCAAAAATAACAAATGGGCATCTCAATCTGCTTAGCCTCAATCTGCCTAGCCTTTTTCCAACTATTTTGGGTTCGGCTTCCAGTCTAACCGGATGCAGCTGAATACCATTAAATGCGCATCTAATAAACTTATTATTGCACTACTAGCTAACTAATTGAATATCAAAACTTGTACAAATTATAATTATTGGGCACCCCGAGGTTCGGTTTGGTTAGGTTCCTTTAAACCCTGTAGACAGAAATAGGAGCCCCGCAGCGGGGCTCCGTCGACCTAACGTTAAGTTTAATTTATTTAGACATGCAAATTTTGATGTGCAAACAGTATTTTTGATGTAGGTATTCTGTTGGGAAATATTGGTAATTTTTGATGCGCGTTTAAATACTACCCAATTAAATATGACTGATCCATTAAGGAAGTGACGGAATTTACGTACGTCAATCTTTAATTTAATAATTTCTATTGGTCGAAAGTCACATTTTATTCGCTACATTTCTGTTTTACCGAAGATAAACGATGGAACCTTAAAACTGTGCAGACAAATGAAATTGTTTGTTTAACAGTCATTTAGAGACCACCAATTGTTGAAGCGAACTCAATAGGCGGTAACATAAATCCAAAAAATATTTAAACAATAAAGAAATAATAGTTATTTGTCACGCATCACCATTTAAGAAAAACAATCTTATAATAATCGCATCGTATCATATAAACGGGTCCACGACATGCTACAGGTGAACGATCTCACAGTGTAAAAATAAAGTTAAGGCCGACATTAAATTAATTGCAGCATATTGACTTTTATTGTCATGTAATTGTTAATCTGTGGAGGTCGGGAGGAAGGGTATGTTTTGTTGGAGTTATGATGAAGATCCTTGTTTGAAAAGTTCATGTTTTATTGGTCAAGTTCAACGAATTGATGGCAGTCTTACGCGAGTTTTTAGTGGCGCTGTGTGTATGTACAATACAAAGTAGCTATTGCTATTGATACGATTGATCCTTACGATTCTGAATAAAAATAAATAAATAAAAAATATAATAAAAAATTTATTTCGGAACAATAACAAAAGACAGTGCAACAAGTAAAACCATGATAGCTGCAAAAGTATAAACTGTAGCGCAGCTAAAAACGCCCTTCTCCAGATACAGAATGGAATAAATGTTCCATGCAAAGAGAGAATTTAGATCATTTAGATGAGTTATTAAAATAAAAAACAAACAAGACAAAAAATAAAAAATACAGGACAAAAAATTCTTTGGGATTGGTTTTTAATAGAAGCGTTTTACCTACCAATAAAACGCATATTAATTTACTTACCTTATTCGAAGCTTATTTAATTTGAGATAGGCACTACGTTTCCCGCCATCTATATCCGTCTCTTTCTTTCCGGTATCCTTCTCTTTCTAACCCCACCACCTGGCAGAGTGGAGGCGCACTGAGTGAGCCGCCATCTGTAAGCTTCATTGAGTCGAAAATCACCAGGCAGACTTTAAAAACATAAGCTTCGAATAAGGTAAGTAAATTAATATGCGTTTTATTGGTAGGTAAAACGCTTCTATTAATTTGACTTGACCGTTATTCGAAGCTTATTTAATTTGAGACCTGTTTGTTATCGCCTGGTGGTGGTAATACAGACGCCAATGTGAATGACTTTTTTAGTAAAATAACATATTACCAACGAAGATATTACTGGTTATATTGACCATTTGAATGAAACAAATGCATCTTGATTTTTCCTTTTTATTAAGAAAAATGAAAAACTAATTGTTTCAACTTGATTAATCACAATGTTAGAATCAAAATTATATCGGCAACATCAATCAACAGGATTTTTCAACTTGATCACAATGTTAGAATCAACATTATAACGGCAACATCAATCAACAGGATTAAATAACATAGTTATAGAGGTACCTGAAGATGAGGGTAGAACTGTCCGCTTATAGTATTTACAAAAAGTATTTTGAGACTTCCAATTTCCTCTCGCCAGAATATCCTCTAGTGGGAAATTGTCTAGCCAGTTTTTTGAGGCAACAGCAGAGCGGAAACTCCCAGGCGTTGCAGTTATACACGCATCTTTAAGTAGTGTTTTAATCCACCCTGATATGATTGTCTTTGAAGCGGCTTTTGCTTCACCTCTTGTAGAAATAAACAGATTATGAATCTTAGCCGAATCTCTGCGAATTTTTAACAATTCAATTGTTCTATTAATCCAATAAACTGGATCCAAATTATTGCTATCTAGATTAGTAAACAATTTCCAACCCGATTGCCTGTGATCCGAAGAATCAGTCTTTGAACCAAAAACAGGCCACAAGGTGATAGAGTTATTACTTTGAATACAATGCTCAGAATCAGTTCTTAATAAAGTCAAATCGTGAATTCTTCGACCTGAGCATAAGAGTAATAATGTTGCAGTGTGTCTTTGCACTTGGAAAATATTGTCGTGTGTAAAATTATAACTATTTAGGTATGCAGCTAGGCTATCTATGTTCCAAATAGGTGGTTTAGATTTAACAGGTTTTTCTAACGCTATGGATTTTAAAACCTGTTTCACTAAAATATGAGAACTAATTTGGCCAGCAATGTCTGGATTGCAAAGAGTAGAAATTACAGATTTATGCAACAGAATCGTATTATATGATAAATTATTAATCAGATGAAGGTCCGACAGGAATTTGGCTACTTCTCTACCATTAGGATTATGAGGATTAATTTGGTGTTGCTCACACCAGTTTAGCCATTTTTTCCAAGCAACATCATAAGTCTTTAGCGTGGAAGGCCGCCAAGACTTCCTCAATAGTTTTATTTGGCTATCATTCCAATCTTTTAGGGTCTCGGCCCACCCCCACATTTCCATACCTCGAGAATCATGTTCTGTGTTCTCGGAGGTGGGAGTCCTGTCGACACGTCTATTAAGACTTGATCGAGATTCCTTCAGATCTGCCCGCCAATATACCCGATCCCAATGCGGGACTACTAGCAAGTATATCCCGTGAGCACTGTTCAAATGGGATAGCACTTTGGGAATCAAATACGGTGGCGGGAAAATCCACGCCAGTTGAAAATTCCATTGACGGGAGAACGCGTCGTGAAACAATGCTTGATGATCGTTCAGATCCAGGGAGGCATAATTCACTACGACATGTGCTCGACTGGAGGCAAAGAGGTCTATCTGGGGGATGCCCCATTTGGCAAACACTGTCTCTGTGGCTCTGGCCAAGAGATGCCACTCCGGATTGACTCGAAGTCTCGACAAATGGTCCGCATGACCGTTGTACATCCCGGGAATATGAAAAATATTCACGTGAATTTGGTATTCTCCCAGAATTTGAAAAACTTGGTATGTTAGATCCATCAGTGGTGTGGATCTCGTGCCCCCTTCGTGTCGGAGATATGCAATAACAGTTTTGTTGTCGCATTGAATTAGTACTGTACTCCGGCGCAGGAGCTGACAATGATCTTGTAAAACCTTTAGGATGGCGAGCATTTCTTTCTGGTTGCAGTGTAACTGTTTTTCGTGGTCTGTCCACAACCCTGTCAACGATAAATTGTCTAATCGAGCTCCCCATGCTATATCGGAGGCATCCGTTGTTAGGTAATGGGTTGGTGGAGGTACATGAATGGCTGAAGGGCGTTTGCAGTTCTGAAGCCACCATATTATGTTGTCCCTGGCTTCGATAGGAATTAAATGCCATTTCTGGTCTGATGTCAACATTTTGTTGAGGAGGTCCAATAAAGCCCGATAATTGAGTCGGCCTCTTGGGACCGTAAAACTCGCAAAATTCAGAAGTCCAACCAGACTCTGAACCTCCTTGAGCTTTGCATGTTCTTTGTCTAGCATTTGAGACAACTTTACAATCAGCGATGTCAGCTTCTCCTTGGGGAGTTGCTTCTGATTTGTCCAGGCGTTCCACTGTACGCCTAGATACGCCAATGTTTTTGACGGAGTCAACACAGATTTCTCGCAATTTATGACCCAGCCTAACGTCTCGAGAGTCTGAATGACAATATTTACGTGTTCCTTTAGGCTTTCCTCGTGTTGATGAGCAATCAGAAAGTCGTCCAAATACACCAGTATTCGTATTCCTCGCTTTCTGAGCATTTGGGCAACCCAATTCGTCACTGATGCGAAAGTCTTGGGTGCAGTACTTAGACCAAATGGTAAACATGTCATCTCCAATAGTTCCTTTCGATAGACTAGGCGTAGGAATCTTCTGTGGCTGCGAGCCACTCGAACGTGAAAGTACGCTTGTGAGAGATCTATTTTGCATAGCCAGTCTCTTTGCTGAAGGAAGTCTGGCACACGAAAAACATTCACTAATTTGAATTTTTTTGTTATTACGTATTGATTGAGGGCCCTCAGGTTGAAAATGGGCCGAGCAGAGCCGTCGCTCTTGAGAACTAAAAACATTGATGACAGGAAACTTGGAGACAGATGTGCTCGTTCGAGGACACCTTGATCCTTCATTTTGTCGATGACAGTGGTCATCTCTGCTGAGTAAGGAACTAACACACCCTTTTTTATGTTCCTTGGATGGATCATTGGAGGCCTTTGACGAAAGGGTATGCGATACCCCGATATCATCCTGAGAATGACATTTGGAGCTCCAAATTGTTCCCACCGAGTTAAAAAATTTGCTAGACGGCCTGCTTTGAACTGCATCATGTCAATATTTTCGACGTTTGACGTCTCTATTGTTGTTGGGCGGAGACGGTGCTCGTTTCTGCCCAGATTTGGACTGATTTCGATGCTTGGGTTGATTTCTCGATGAACCTCGTCCACGAAAAAACCCCCGATTATTCGGTGCGCCCGAATGAGAGCCATGCCCATGATAGTGCGAGTTATAACCACCCTGCGGGGGTGGTGCAGTTTGACAACCGCCTTGCACATAGCATGATCCATGTTGATAACCCTGCGAGGGTCTTTTTCGAGTTGCGTACTCCTGCGAGGAGACGCTAGTTTTTTGTGTCTCTACCTGCGAGATAGAGTTAGACTTCTTTAACGGCCAAAAACATTTTCGCACTCCACCTGCTTTTTCCAAAGCGGCTGAGAATTTTTCTGCATTAAACAAGTTTGTGTATGTAGGAGGAATCTTCTTAAGCGTAGATCTCACTAATGGCTCCTTTACCTGTTTGATTACACAGTCTCGGCGCATTTGCAATATCTCTGCGCGATGACCACACACAAGCTGTAGCAAATCTGAGGAGGTTGTTTGAAAATCACCGCAATTTATAAGTTCTGTTAACTTATTAATAATAACCTCATAATCTGGGGTTACTTCTTTAGACCACTGAGCAAACTCAAACAATACCTTCTGAAGCGACTCCTTCTGCTTTAAAATGCACATTGTTAAGGCAGCAAAGGCTTTATCAGCGTATATCAAATGGCGGGGAGACTGGAAGGCTGCAACTTCTTCATTTATCTCAATATCCGTAAAACCCGGTTTGTAGTTATACGCCTTTTGAGTTTCAGAATATCTGATTTCATTCCAATTACTAGTATCCCAATGTTGAAGATCACACAGCAGTTTCAAATGGAGTTCAGAACTCTTGGGCATAGACGGTTCTTTTAATTTTGTTTGAATATTAAAAATAACTTCATTGGGCGTGTCGGTAATCGACGCATTGTCACCTAATTCTTCGTAAAGGTTGCGACTAACACCAGAATTTATAGACATGGAATCGTTAAAGTAGTGATTACTAGATTGAACTTGACGCTCATTATCACGAGCATACAAAGATTTACGAAGATCACGTACCTCCTTTGATAATTTCCGATAATCCTGTTTCGAATGTCCCTTGTGTTTTCTTCCCCGCCTCCTTTTTTCATGACGACTCCGTCGACGCCTTGGGGAGCGTGATGAAGACGAAGATGAAGAACTGCTCTGGGAACTATTACTACTTGAACTTGAACTTCTAGACCGTAACTTACGCTGCATACCAGATGGTCCTGGTAATGCTTCAGTCACTTCATTTTGTACATAATTATTACCATTATCCATTCTAAAACGGGAAAGGGGCTTTAGAACAACACTAACGGTAAAAACCGTTAAAATAAAAAGTATGTGACTATTAACGCACACAATTTAAGCAAATAAAAATGTCCGTTCTAGAAGCCGATGAAAATATTTAAAATTATATACGAACGGAAAAAACCGTTAATAAAAATCATGCTAGTACGCACTGAATACATACACAATTTATCTTGTATAAAACTACACAATATAAAATGTAGTACTTATTTGTAAACCAAAGTATCAGTGCGTTTTAATATCAATAAGAAATTACTCACCTGTAGTTTTGTGGGTATTTTTACCAGTAGGTTTCTTATCACCACACTAATAACACTGCTATGCACCACACGTAAAACTGAATTTCTAGAATATACTTGATAATTATTTTAAAATAAAATAAAAATGGATTGTGGTAACGTTATCGTTAACACAACCGTACGCGGCGGGAAACAAGACGCCAATGAAGCTTACAGATGGCGGCTCACTCAGTGCGCCTCCACTCTGCCAGGTGGTGGGGTTAGAAAGAGAAGGATACCGGAAAGAAAGAGACGGATATAGATGGCGGGAAACGTAGTGCCTATCTCAAATTAAATAAGCTTCGAATAACGGTCAAGTCAAATTAATGTGTGATTGTAGGGTAAATGAGTGTGTGGGTGAGTGTTAAATGAAAGGTATGTGGTGTTTGTGATAAGTATGTTGTGTGCGATGTGAAAGAGTGATGAGTATTTTTTAATACAGTTGCTCAAAAAGTGGCGTATTGCAGGGACGTATAGCGTTCGGGATGTGAGCTATTACATACTCGTGCTTTTTTTTTACCTTTCCCGAACTCGTGCGTTCTCTTTCCCAACTGTCAAAATAATGTCTATTAAAAAGAAAAACCAACCATGAAGTTTTTACTAAAAAAAATTTATAGAAGTTTTTATGATTCATGCAAATACGTATATTTCTAAAAAGAAGCTACTAATTTGTTTCTATATCAGATTTAATGATTTGATTGAATGAGTTAGGTTAGGTTTCATTTCATTTCATCTCATTAAATTTCATTTTCATTTCATATCAATAAAAAAATTCTACTGAAGACTTGGCTGTATGGGCATAGTTCCCATTGCCTACCAGAATAGGTGAAGAAAAAAAAATCTCTTATATTCTACGGTTGGCGCCATTTTCTAGAAATTTTCTTTGCGAGTTTAGTTGTTTGTTGCACAAAATGAGTAATTTAGACCTTAATTTTTTTGAATTAACACCACCGGAACTCAGTATAATTGCACAAAATGCTTCGGAGAACATTTTACCGGAAAAGTCAAAAAGTCGCTACATATCTACATAATTATGACGAATTTATTGCGTGGTGAGAAAAGAAAAAAGCAAATAGTTTTTCAGAAAATGTTATGTTGGCATACTTCTCCGAACTCTCAGCAAAATTAAAACCTTCTACGTTATGATCGAGGTTTTCGATGATAAAAAGTATGCTGAAAATAAGGAACAACGTGGATATAAGTGAATACCCAAAATTAAATGCTTTTTTAAAACGACAATCAAACGCTTTTACATGTAAGAAGTCAAAAATATTAACATCGAATGAAGTGGAAAGGTTTTTGAAGGAAGCTCCCGATGATCGTTATTTAGCCACAAAGGTAATTTATTAATAAGTACTTATATTTTTCTTTAGTATTCAGTTTACCAAATCGCAAAATACAGTCAATACATTATTTAAAACAAATATTAATCAAATCCTTTTTTTTGTAGGTTGCTCTGATTTTTGGCGTTGTTAGAGCTTGCCGCAGAGAGGAGTTAGACAATATTACTTTAAAAGATATTGAAGCCCATGGAAAAATGCTACTAATCAAGATTCCGAACACAAAAAATAAGATACAGAGAAGCTTTGTTGTTGAAGGAGATTTTCTTAGAATAGTGCAAAATATATATGAATCAGCGGTCCCAAAAAGGAAAAACCGACCGTTTTTTTCAAAATTACCAAAAAGGGAAGTGTACAGCTCAAACGATCGGGATAAACAAATTTGGTAATATGCCAAAAGAAATAGCTACGTTTCTCGGTCTGCCGGATGCTGAGTATTATACTGGGCACAGCTTCAGGAGGACCTCTGCTACATTATTGGCAGATTCAGGAGCCAATTTGACGTCCTTAAAGCGACTAGGAGGTTGGAAATCAGACAAAGTTGCATAAAGCTATATTGGTGATTCATTAAACAACAAACTAGAAACTGGGAAAAAAATCACACAATCCATTAATTTAAGGTTCAGTCCGTCTTTCTCACATGTTGAAGAAAACGTTCGTCCATCTACCTTCGTTGACAATGATAATTCATCAGATCCAATTCCATCAACTAGCAAACGCCATTGTATGACAAATATACCTGAACAATCATACGAAATAATAGTTTGTCTCAAACAGTAAATATGCAACCTAAAACTTCCCCAGTTAGTATAAAAAACTGTACCAATGTCAATGTATATGTGAATTATAACTTTTATAAGAATTAAATGATTAGTTAGTTGAGTTTATTGTGTTTTTATTATTTTATTAAATTGCTTAATTTTTTCGCAACTGTATTAAAAATAGTCGTTCAGTACACGTACGGAACCGTCATTGCAACTTGTTCCGACTGTCAACCCTCGCCTTCGGCTGCGCCTCGGCTCGGGTAGACATTTGTCGGAACTCTTTGCAATGACAGCCTTTCCGAACTTGTAATGAAATATACTATTACACTTCCACGAGTTTCTCTGTTTCATCATAATTTTGTGATTTTAACCAGGATTCAAGTTCATTTTTACATTTGCTCTTGGTTAATGGGTAGATGTGTAGGCTTTTTTGTAGACTGTAGATTTGTTGACCATTTTCTATTTTGTCAAGTACCTGGTACTTGTTGACAGGCCTACATTGTCCTCCCATTACTAACACTGTCATTTGGTATAAAAGAGGAAGCGGGAAGCACAGTACAGGTCGAAGCGGCGGTGCTTGTGGGAGACCTACTCGTATGTCCAGCAGTGGGGGCGCCTTTCGGCTGAAATATTGATGATGATTATGAACCGTGGCGTTCTTGCCAACTCTTCTCCATTGGAAACGGCCAATTGGAACCATGCACCGTGCACCCAACACGTTGTTGTGACGTTTCATAAGTGGCTATGTAGGTTGATGTGAATAAAATATTTTGATTTAAAAAATATATATTTAATTTTTGTTTGGTCTATTTTCAAACTATGAGTATTCATGAAAACTGTATGAAACCGATTGGAAACTTGATTAATTCTTCAACTCAGCCCATAACAGTAGATATATTACAAGTAGCACTACAGCATACGGTTGCTTCAAAGTCAATTAACGTCTTTGATATTTGACTTTGCCCAAGCTACCTAAGCATGGGTTAGTGCTCTAGAGATAATGACAATAAAAATAAACACAATCATATGGTTCAATAAATTATTATAATATAATTAACTTATTTTTCGCCTATCATATACATTTGAAATGTTTCATAAATTAATTTAAAAATTGTTATAAATAGTTGTCACAAAATATTTTACAAAGACGAATTGACCAAACTATGCCAAAAACCTGATCAAAATTATGATTTTACTCCGCATATGGCACTATGCTCATTTAGAAGACAGTTCAAAGCTGAATAGAAATGCTGCAACATACAAAAGATAATTCAAAAAGTAGTAAATAAGTTTAAGTTAAGAACAAAGAAGAATAAGAAGTTAAGATGAATAACTTGACTAAAAAAACCGTATTTACTACACAAATTAAAATGTCAAGTTATTGCTAGTAATGCTTAGATGACACTGTCTTGCATTAGACAAAAAGTAATTTTTTGTTAGATCTCCAGTAGAAATCCACACTTTTGTAAGTCTATTATTTTTCCTTGAGCGAGATACAATACAATAAATCATAAATCATGCATGTTTTGTACTTTGCATTTCTTACTATTTTTGGTTTTCAAATACTCTGTCCAGGTCTGACTCTCACAATTTCAGGATTATTTGGATCACCATTCCCTCTCACAACATACACAACATCATCTGTTTTCAAAGCTTTAGGCTTTTTTACATAGAAATTGTGTTTATGATCAAAATAATACTCTTCTGGATTTACAGGAGTAGTAGTTTGATAGTTTGTATTTATTTTATAATGACTTTCACCTGGAAATAATATATGTTTTTCTTTCCTTGGATAATCTCTGATCATTTGAATTTCTCGCCTATCATCTGATCTGTTATTGGGGAATTTCAAAGTTTTACTTCCCCTCGATGGTCTTTCTTGTCTCTCTGCTTGCGATGGTCCCTTTGGTTGCTTCGTTATTTTTACTTTGTCTCGTTCGTTACCCTTTTTAGTAATTCCTTCTTCTGGAAACGACCACTTAGAACCTTTATTTTGACTTTCGCTTGAGCTCAAATCACTGTCAGCTTCTAAAACATTTACTCCTGGTTTATTTTGTATCCGCCCTTCTACCTCACTATCAATATTTTTTGCGTTTCTATAACCAATTTGTTCTTTGTAGTAATTGTGTTCATAGTTGTAGGGATAAGCATAAGAGTACTGAAGGGGAAAACCATAACCATACGGCCTTTGGTATCCATAATTTTGTTGTTGCGGTTTCTGAGGGAGCCCATACTGGCCTGATAAATAATTGTAAAATTGCTCTAAATTGTGTTGCTGCTGGGGTGTCTCTGGTTGCCCGAAGAATCTGAAGAAGCCTCCGTTATGGTTGTTGAGGTAGTTGATAAGTTTATCGGGGTCACTTGGACATTGTGGGTAAGCACGGTAGCAGGCTGACGGGTTTCCCTTTGCTGTCATGCCCGTGACAGCGGCGCGACCAAATATGAAGAGTGGAGACGAACTCACTCCATTGTATGCCTGCAGAAGCCTGGAACGATTTTAAAAGTTTCTTTTATACGAATACTTTTTAATATAGTATTTATAACGAGGTACTCTGCCTCCCTTCGCAAGGAATAAAGAAGTTAGTAACGAAACTTAAAAACTTAACAAGTTTTGTAAAACTTGCGATATTACATTTTTATTAAGCAACCAACATCAACACATTGTAAGTTAATAACCGTATACTCGAAGCAAAGATAAATAGTTCCCATTTGGTTTTAATGATGATTTCTACCACAAACTTAAATTGAAAATTGTGTAAGTTTACCACTATTTCCAGAAATAATATTATCTTAGAGGTTTCAACCGTTACGCAAGGAATTCTGTGTTCGGAAAATGCGAAAGATTATTTTAAAAGAATACTAGTGGCAAACCACCCACCTCACCCCAGCTGCAATGTACTGATGTGGCGACATGTCAAAACATAAGATTTCTGTGCTATATCTAAATGAAATAGGAATGTTTTATGCAAATACCCTTCCGGAATAAACCCTCTAAATGGTGGTGAGAACCATATCAAAATCCATTGCGTGGCTTAGAAGAACTAAGCGGTCAGATAGACACACTAGGCGACTTTATTTTATACTAGCTTTTGCCAGCGGCTTCATCCGCGTCAAGGTCGGAAACAAACTGACAGGAAATGTCCTAACCTTGGTCATGGTCTACCCATGCACCAAATTTCATACAAATTCGTTCAGCCGTTTTAGCGTGAAAGCGTAACAAACAAATTCACTTCTATTCTACAGGGTTACTGGTAACTCGACGTATTCCTTGCAGGACGTCATAGTAGGGTTAAAATGCAGCAAATTAGGCCACCAAATGTTCTACCGAAATTCAGTAGTTTTTGAGTTAATTCGATTTTTAGCTTTTTTATGAAAAATCCCAGATTAAATCATTTGGAGCCAATTTAAAAATGATTTACGGCGCGACTGTACTGAAATTTAAGTTAACATCATAGCTGA
Source organism: Cosmia pyralina (assembly GCA_946251885.1). NCBI lineage: Eukaryota > Metazoa > Arthropoda > Insecta > Lepidoptera > Noctuidae > Cosmia > Cosmia pyralina. The sequence goes on along the minus strand of OX276363.1, from coordinate 21,979,863 downwards.
CGCCGTAGCAGATCCTTGTTAATAATTCAAAGTTCAAAAATGCCAAAAACTTTGGCAAATATCACTAAAGAAACATTTAGTTTTTTGTGAATTTTGCTATTACTTCATACAAAATGTTGTCTAGTGAAAATAAAAATTACTACGCCTGATGTACAAATTACTAGGAAAATATCCTTGTCTTATCAGCTATTCAGAAAGGTATGAAAGTTAATACAAAGTTAAGGACTACATTATGTGCGTCTCACAAAAAGGTACCCTGTATATGTTTTTAGAACACTTACGAAAGCAAAGGTTGCAGACTAGCAGAAGCCTTCAGCAGTGTGGGCGATGACGCCGTACTGCCTCCAGCCACCTCACACAGTATCCTTGGAACACACTGCTGATCATCGTACAAAGATATGGAAGTCAGGGCCTCGGCTACAGCTGACACTGCCCGCTGGGTTAACGACTTCGGCCGCCGGGAAGGTCCTGAAAATATTTTATAAAGAAGTAAACCTTTGGAACAACAATTATAATGATTATGGTACTGTAAGGATTGATGCTATGATGAAGCCTCGTTGATATAATGCTGGCTGACATTCAATCATTCCAATATGGAATATCTTCTGTCAAGAAAAACAATCCTGGTTTTCTTGACAGGACGACAGATGGAGAATCTGGTCAGGGCTCGGCCCTAGTAGGAGTGTATTATAATTTATTCTGAGCTTTAAATATAGCGGGCTTCAGCCCCAGTTAAATAGAGTTTCTCTAGTATTATTTTGTAGTTCAGTTAACCTCCTACTGTGAAGCTTGAGGCTTCACAGTACCTACTGGACTGCCTCGTTGGTCTAGTGGTCGCTAGCGATACTGCTGAGCATGGTGTCCTGGGTTCGATTCCTAGGTCGGTCAAAGAGTTTTTGGGGTTTTCCTGGAATTTCTCAGTAGCAGCCCGGAGTCTGTATTTGTGCACGGTTGATAGCAATAGGCTCGCCCCCTATTACATGGTACTTTAATACAGCTAGCGAAATGTGGGTGTACTGTAGGTACACTTCTGCCGAACCCTTCGGGTATGTTACCCGTATCGTATGTTATACGGTCGTATATGTTATTCGGGTATGGTAATCTTTAAAAGAAAAATTGAAAATAAAAGAGAAAATAATGGCAAGGCGACTAACAAAAGATATTTACATGGTAGATGTGAGTGGAAACGCTGGAAGGGAACGCCCTAGACTAGAAGGACATAATGGTGACAGACATGGTGATGTTCTTCAGAAAGGTCAGGTGCGTAGTACTCGCAACCGGCGAGCGTGTATGACCAGATATATGAACGTAAACGAAGCAAAATGAGCATGTAAGGATCGTGACATGTGGCGTTCTGGCTAGTAGTTTCTGCATATCCCCATGGGAAGAAGGCTTGAATTTATGTATGTAAGTGTGAACCTATGGAACAACAACAAATATATTATTCATGGTACTGTACTCGGGCACAACACATCTTATAACACATCGAGTTTAAGGGTGCAGGAATCGACTAATCACAATGGTTGAAATCCTTACCGCGTTTCTCGTCTCGTCTGTGATTGTACGAGACGAGAGATACGATGAGGATTTCAACAATAGAAACGCACCCGAAGGAGACAGTCGCACAAACTGCTAGAGTGACATTGATAGACATCGCTATATAAAACTGAACATTTACAAAAGCACTGTTTCTTACACACAATATTCAGAGCTTATTCAAGTCTAAAATTAAGTTCTCCATAAACTGGAAATCTAGAAAAAAATATATGTAGGTGTAACAATGCCTTTAATTAAATTTAGTTTTGGCTACATATTGGATCTATAAGCTACATAATAGTATGTAGGTGACCATTAACCTTGAACTCTTCTTAAACAACTTAACAATATTAAAACAAAACTGAGAACGGGTCTTCTCGCTCTGTTGCCTACTACCTACTTGTATCCCGACGTACGTAAAAAGGAATATCGCGAGAAAACCCGTTCTCAGTTTTGTTTAATAATGTGTACAAATCGCGAAAGTTAAAAAGTTTAACTTAACAATACATTAATCATTAATTAACAATAAAACATCAAGTTCCTCTAACACGATCGCTTTTGTAATATTATCAATCCGCGACATCTTTTCTCCAAGCTCGCTGGGTAGCTTAGTCACCCGTTGACCGCTTGTACCTCTCACCTAAGCATTGTTCCATCGAGTGCGCCTGTTGACCGCGACCCCACACGAGTGTGAGCAAATGGACGCATTGTTATTGTGCGAAAGGTTTTAGTGCGATTCTATCGACACTTATAGAGCTAGATTAGGTAGTAAATACAAGATTTGTATCCAAGTGAAGACCTAGGGATTATAATCAAAAAATTTTAGAGTCGTCATCATCATTCAGCTGAAAGACGTTCACTGCTGGACAAAGCCCTGCCCCAAGCATTCCCACGACATCACTTAACTTAGTTTACCAAATAAAAGATAACGTACTTACTTTGAGGGCCTTGAGGTTGATATCCTTGCTGGTGAACCCCTAGGTATACTGGATGTCTGTGCGGGAACTGATTTTGAGGAGGATATTGTGAATTTACATCACTTGGATAAAGTAGAGGATACCCAGGTACTGGATAGCCCTGATAATATGGGTATTCCGGTCCTAGGTGCGATGGTCCTGGCTGGCCACTTTGTGGCGCACTTGAAGGTGGGGCACCAGGAGCTGGGGACCCAGCATATTCTTGACTAGGATACCTCGTATGAGTATGCCCAGTGGAGTCACCCTGATCAGGACTTGGATACGCGGTAGGACTTGCTGGAGGCCCTTGATCTCCTGGAACTTGATACCCCGGATTTGGATATGCACCGTATCCTGGATTCATTGATGGGTACATAGAAGGGTAAAGTGAGTAGCCAGGATAGGCCGGAGTTGGGAATGCTATACTTGGATACGGGCTGGGGTAATTAGGATAAGGATATCCAGGGGCTGGGTAACCGGGCAATGGGTGGCCTGAATACCCTGTGTTTGGATCTCCTGGGCTCGGAAAACTGGGACCTGGGTAGCCTACTCCTGGGTACCCAGGGTAGCCTGAACCAGCGTAAGGTGAGTTTGGGGGTATTGGTGCGGGATTTATTTGTTTTTCTTCATAGCGGAGCCTTTGTCGTGGTTTCCTTTTCTTCTTTTGGACAGATTCTTGATTCTGATTACTATCATCTTTAAAAACCAGTCGTTCAGTTACAGGATTCTTATTTGAACCTCTATTGTTGGTATTCGATTCATTATCTTGATTTACGAATTTGATCGGTTTGTCAGTAGTTTTTGCTTCGATTTCAGACTCATCTGAATAATCAGAACCATCTTCATCAGCTTTACTATCGTCTTCAAATACTACTTGGCTAGCACCAGTTTGAGGATCATCTTCTTCGTCATTACCTTCTTGGTCATCAGTGTTGCCTTCAAATTTTATCTTATTTTCCGAATTATTAGATTCACCTTCATATCCAGTTCCAGTGTTAGAAATACGATAATTTTGAACAAAACTGTCATCATTATCGAATGATACGTCTGCAAGAAGTGATCCATATTCTTTCGGGTCATCTTCAAATTTGACGGGTTGCTTTGGAGATTGAACGTCAAACCTGATGTGGCCTTGATTTTCAGGGTGATCAGGTTGGTCGTCTGCTGTGATTTCCCCATAACTGGGAAGATGAGGAAAGTTAGGGAATTCTCTGAAAATGTTTATAATACAAACATTACATCTATATTCTCCAAAGACAGACTAGACAGAGATGTCCCACGGTACGCACATATTAAATTACCTTGTGTGTTTTATTGTTAAAAAATAGTTATTTTGTTTTATCCCTTTTAAAATCTACATATATAAAAAAAGAAACTGACTGACTGACTGACATATAAACGCATAGCCCAAACCGCTGGGTCTAGAGATTCCAAATTTGGCACGTAAGTTCCTTATAAAGTCCAGAGGTGCATTAAGAAAGGATTTTTCAAAACTCACCCTCTAAGGGGGTGAAACGGGGGTCCAAAGTTTGTATGAAAAATCTTATTCCTTGAGTTAATACTAATACTTGAAATATGGCACGGATATTTATCTAAGTAAATTATAAAGTTTGGCATTTTTAGTTTTCCTAAACTACCCCTAAAAAGGGATATGGGTGGTCTCAAAGTTTGTATGGAGTAATTATAACGCGCGATTCGATTAACTCCAAATTCAGTAAATTTATACTTGAGATCAAAAATGAATAATAACGTGTATCAGGGTTTTTCGGGGGTAGTCAATTTTACAGGAGAAGTTTTACTGAGGGGCCTGATTAACTCGAAAATTGGTGGTAATAATCTTTCAGTCAAGTTACGGAAATAACCCAAGCGGTTTTCTTAAATTCCATCCTTGTGGGGGTGAAAACAGGGAATATGGTTTATACGAAATATCTTACTTAAACTTGGCACAAATACTTGCCTAAGCAAATAATAAAGTTTGCCATTCATCCTTTTCCCCCAGAGCGAAGGGTAGAAGGGGAGGGGAGCAGGGGAGGGGGTGGTGAGGAGGGAAAGGGGGAAGGGGAGGGGGTAGTGAGACTTGAGACTTTTTACTGATTGGAGAGCGGGGAGAGGTGGAGAGGAATAGGATGGTGTAGTGAGGAGAGAGGGTGTAGTGAGTGGGGAGGGTATGCATAGGGGGGTGAGAGAGAGGGGAGGAGTTGGCGAGGGTAGAGGGGGAGATTAGAGGGGGAGGGGAAAGCGGTGAAGGCGGTGTGAGAGGGAGTGAAAGGGGGAGGGGGAGGTTAGTGGGAAAAGGATGTGGTGCGGGGGTGAGAGGGAGAGGGGGATGGGGAGAGGGAAGGGGTGAGAGGGGCCGGTGAGGGGGATGATAGGGGAAGGTGAGAGAGGTGGGAAGGGAGGGGCTTGAGACGGGGGTTAGAGGGAGAGGAGGAGAGGTGAGAGGGGGCTACAGGAAGAAGGGCAGGGGTAAGAGGGGTACACCTTAAAGTTGCTTTTTGTATAGCATTGATTTATTGAAGAAACATGGCCGGACAGAAACTATCGAAAAACAGAAAGTCGGAAACTCGGAATGGCACAAAAACAGAAGTAAATTCCAGTCATGCGTCGGAGCTGACACACACACTTTATTTTGTTTGTTTGAACGCGCTAATCTGTGGAACTACCAGGCGGACTTTAATAATTATTTTTGCATTTGATAGCCCAATTCTTAAGGAAGGTTATAGGAATATTTAACGTCACTCTAGGACTCTTAGGTACCGAGCAAAAAGAACAAAAGAACGCTAAGCGAAAACAAAACAATAGCGAGGGCAGGCAATGCGATGCGACGGGGTGGGTTGAAGGAACAAGAAATTTCAGCAGTAAGGAATTTTTGAATTTTGGCAGAAGCTATCTCAATATATAATAAGAAAAGTCCTGACTGACTGAATCATCAACGACCAGCCCAAGCCCTTGGACCTATAAAGCTGAAATTTTGCACAAAGATTCCCTTTCTAATGTAAACGGGTTTTGCTTCCGATGGGATATTTTCCGACATTCACGCGGGCGAAGCCGCGGCAACAAGCTAGTAAAGTATAAAGAAAGTCTGTCGAATTGTTTATGCTTGAAATACCGCACATCTTGGCAGGGGCATATCTAAAAAAAAAAACTAGATATGCCATAGGCTTCTACTCCGTTCACCGAATATACCCTATTTTTTTCGAAACGGTAAAAAAAGTCATCCAGTATAATACTGATGAGCTATTGCTATTTTCTAAAATCGGTCTGATTCAATTAATAATCTAACAAGGTCATTAATGAAGACTTACGAGGTTGCCTTCGTCAAAATGTTTTGATCACTCTGCTCGCCTGCGCGCGCGTCGTTTGCCAGTAAAACAATGATGACTGCACACAGTATGCATATTTTCATGTTTCTTTATCTGGAAATCATAATTTCGTAATGTTAATAACATAATAGCTACATAACACGACAGCTTAGAAAGACACTTAGAAAATCTTTTTTGTTAAACCAATCACCGTGAAAACATACTCTTAGGTAGCTGAGAATGAGTTTGAAGTGAGCTGTCAATAGTATGAAGTGACCGGTCGTTCACCTTATCAGGTTGAATGACCGCTCACTTCTTTTACAAAATAGTTCGGCTGTTACATATAGTTACCTATTAGAAGTCCCATATGACTGGGGGTCAGCCTTTTCCACGTTAATAGTGTCAATCAAGAAAGTAAAGGGTCTGTCCACACTAATTTTCCTCCAAGAATTACGCAGATCACAAGTAGATAGTAAAGTCTAACCGATCAAATACTGGCGCTGCACTCAAATTTTAACACCCCCCTTTCGCCAGTTAAAGTTAAGTCGCATGTAATGGGGTGAGATCAACCGGGCACAAATCCAGACTCCGGGCTGCTACCTACTGAGAAATTCCAGATGGATAACCTAATAACACTTTGCCCAATTCGGGAATCGAACGTACAGCAGTAGCGCTTGCGACCGACGCTAGCCCAAAGAAGACTTCAGTGACTGCTCTTAGGTCCTGTTTCACCACCTACGATTAAGTTAATTCCTAGTAACTTACTTGGCAGATAATTTCATACAAATTCTGTTCCATTTTTGAATTTATTCGGCAATTCGGACATCGTGAAATAGGCCCTCAATGCCAGAATAACAAAAACTGCTGTGTGCGCTGGGCTACCCCGTGAAATTCAAATTTTCTTGCGTTTTCATTCAGTTAGACTTCTTCCGGGTTGGTCTGATAAAAAGTTGTATTAATAATTTTTATGGTTAAAATTATGTAAATACATATTTGTTATTGTCGCGAATCATATTTTGATCAAGATACAACCTGACACTGGCCTGCCAATTGCAAAAAGCGCAAGAAAGTTTGAATTTCACAGGCTACCTAGCGCATCCCCCTTAAAATTACGTAGCGTAGCACTTTTGCCATTTTGAACTAGCGACCGAAAAACGCTATACTGTCTAATACAGATGCATATTGCACTTTCAAAGTTTACCAACCGAGTACCTACTGTTGTTTGTATATAAGTATAATTTAGCAGTATTTTACACACGTGGAACGTAACGTTATTTATTCAAGTTCGAAAATTGGATAGAGGCGGTATTGAAATGAATTCTGTCTCTCAATGTCCTTGATAGAAGTGCTTTTGAACGCAGTTGAGCAATTCACGAAAACAATACCCGGACATTATTAGATCTCTCAACAACATGCCAAGCTGTCATTGGTGGAGCCTCGACAATGGCACTTTTACATCTATCCCTCATGTCAATTTATACGTAATTGATACACATTGATGCACAAATTGATCATCTACCAAATGCAATTGAAGCGATTGACAATATTACTACAATAGAAATTGATGGCAATTAATCAATTGCCATTGATCGTTTCGGGGACCACAAGAGAAAGCTTGTTTAAAGCTTGCTTAGAAATGTTACGTTGTATTTTAATTAATAAGCGTTTAAATTCAGAATCACTTTCGCTGAATAAGATTGTCCAATCGTTATACATAATATTGATATAGGTACCTATCTTTTTGAATGTTTCAGCTGTCAGCTTAAAAAATCTAGGTAATAAGAAGTAAGCACTATTCCTATACCTAATAGTACCTAGATTAGGAAATAGTTCTTGGACATAATATAGTAACCATATTGGTGATGTTCTTCAGAAAGGTCAGTAAACGCAATCGGCGGCGTACCAGACCAGATGGAGACCAGATGTATGAATTATTTATTATATTATCCTAATGTCTTTTTCTTTCATAATTCTCCAGTAGTCGTCATCTCGATAGTCGCCCCCTTTCTAGCCATATCAGTGCATTCATCTTTTTTTTGGTCTTCCGCTACTTATAAAGATATCCAGATTCATACTCAAAACTTTCGCCACGACATTTTCTTCATTCCTACGCATCATATCCCATGTTATGACAACCGATTCCCACACAACTTTTCAGTCACCGATACCACCGTCAGACTTCCAAACAATAAAGCTTATATGTATGTATACCTATTTAAATATATAATCAGGCTAGATATAAATAAAATTGAGTTCTTTTATAACAGAAATATTTTGCCGCCATCCATAAAAGCCCGGTTATTTTGCATACAAAATATTTGCGTACGAGTCGCATCTGTATCGAAAAATCTTTGGTCATTGGTAAAAGGTCTTTATTAAAACACACTATTTTAAATTTTCTAAACTAAACCGTTAAACAACAAGGATAATTTTATTTTTGCGTTTGATCCGTAAAAAGTTCTATTCACCAAAATTCACATAAAAAATATTTTTCAGGAATATACGAAATTATCAAATGATGTACTATGCATGTACTAGCAGCTTATATTACGTTTGTCTATCAACAACAACAGTTGGTAAAGCACAAAATACTTGGGGTTTACTTGGGGTAATGGGGATGGCAGACAAATTTTGAATTATATATCTAGCAAAATCTGGAAAGCGCTCCAATTCCACGGTAGTCTTTTTCAGAGCAATCCATCAAAAACATATTTAGCAGCAACAAAATGAAACAAAACATTTAATATTAAATTAAAAATAAAATAAATAAATTACTTACTTTCTAAAATCCTCACAACACTCACAAACTGTGCAACTTCGCAAAGCTCCTGCGATCAAATGCGAGTAAAAATGAAAAATTTCACTTTGTTGACTACGAAAGTTGTCCACTATACATTGCTAATAAGGGCAGCTGACGCGACCGGCTAATATCATGTACATCCTTGTTCAAAATGGTCATAGTTAAATAATAAGTTACGTTAACTTTATGGGGTAATAAAATCAAAATTTAGGTGAAAAAGAAAGCGGTGCCATTTTTTCTTTTGTCGAACACTGTTTGTTTTACGAGGATTAGAGTATTGATAGGTATATTTGTCATTATTTGCATATGTATGATGTATTATTTAAATAATAGACATAAAACTAGGTATATTAACTTATATGCCACTGCAACCATTTTGCGACATGGGCGTGGTTAAGACTGTTCTTACAGAACAATCGGTCAGACAAAAGTTAAAGACAAAGTTTTTATTTGACAAACATACGAAGGTGCAAAAATAGGTGTTATAAAATAAAATAAGATAATACAAAGATGTTTTGCCGTTAACGGCATACAAATATCAAATACGATATTAGAGTTTAACACAATTTTTGTTAAAATATTCAAGTAACTTTGACAAAAATTCAGTTAAATTGTAATTTCGATGTTTGACAAGCAAATCAAAGCTAAATTATATCATAAATACACAACAGTAATGCAAACAAAGTTTATTTCGAACATATAAATTGTTAGAAACATAATATTAACATTTTCCAATAGGATAAAGGAACATCATTACGGAAACGATGTATTACGATGGATAGAAACCTATCAGTGACGTTACTTCAAGCAGCGCCCTACTGCGTACCTAACGCTCTTTCAGCCACAATCCGACAGTTTTGAAGAAAATTCCTAATACACTGCTTCATAGGTTTGAAAAAATCGTCTGCTCAACAACGTAAATGATGCAATGAACGTGGCTGAATTGTAAAAATTAAAGGAATACGTTTCATGAGTGTTACGAATTTCCCTTAATCTACTGAAATTAAATAATAAAATAATCGCCCACAATTTTCTCGCGTAAAAGCTATGGGTATACCTGCCTACTTAAATAATTATGAATTGAAAAAAGTGCATGTTGTAATTGGCATATACCTACAAGTTTTTTATTAAAAATAAAATACAACATTTCAGCCTAACTAATATTAATAAATGCAAAAGTGAGTTAGTTATGCTTGCGAGCTAAAACGGCTGAAAGGATTTGGATGAAATTCGTCACACGTGTAGACCATGATCTGGATTAGGATATAGGATACTTTTTTCACGGCAGTACGTCCCCCTTGGATAATCTCCTACACGCACGCGGGCGAAGTCGCTGGCAAAAGCTAGGTAGTCAATAATAAAATTTATAATTTTTAAAAATGTATTTTTAATAAAGATATAATTGAGGAGCTCATGGCTATGTAATAAAAGCTGTACGGGTCGATCGATACGCTTGCCGCGGTCGTTCCGTGGATGGGTTTACATACTTACAACACTCCGTACCTCGGAAAGCATGTTAAGCCGTTGGTCCCGGCTGTCATTCGTGTATCTTTGACAGTCGTTACGGGTCGTCAGAACCCCGGAAATCTGACAACCAATCTTACCAAGCTCAAACTCAAAGCATTTATTTCAATTAAACCAATTACAGGCACTTTTGAATTGTCAAGGGGTCGGTCAGTCAAAAAGATGAAGCTAGGCGCCCATTCCAAAGCATAGTAGGTACCTATGGAGAAGAACGGGCAAGAAACTCCACGGACACTCTTTTAAATCAAGATATGGTTACAAAATAATGGTTACATCATTCATGTTGAAATTTCACATGTGAGAACGATGCAGAACGATAAAAGCGTCCTTAAAAAAAAAAAACAATTCAAATATTTAAATTAAATTAAAATAAGCCGAGGAGTATCGTATTACAAAGTAACTGGGTTGTGGTGGTCAGATGGGCATTCGCCCCATGCAAATTAGTAGTACTAGTAGTAGTTTATAGCTGCATCCGGTAAGTTAGACTGGAGGCCGACCCCAAAAATAGTTGGGAAAAGGCAGATGATGATTAAAAATATAATGAATAGGTATGGACCTACACAAAGTTGGCCAAGTGCGAGTCGGACTGGCACACGAAGGGATCCGTACCGCCGTACAATATTTAACACTAGACGTTTATTACTTTAGTAGAAAAAAACACGTTTCTTATATGGGGTATTCTGTAATTTTTAACTTTATTTTATTTTTATTAAGTAAGTATTTGTTTTTATAGCGGCAATAGAAATAAACAATCTGTGAAAATTTCAACTTTCACCTACATGTTCATGAGCTAGAGCCTGCTGACAGACGGACGGACGAACAGCGGAGCACTAGGGTTCCGTTCGACACCCTTTAGGTACGTAATCCTAAAAATTAATAAAATAAATATTAAATAACAATGTCAGGTGATGATACCTAATGCCTAATAATAACTTTAGGTTTGATGCTACGTAGCTACAGTAAGACCTACAGCTTACTGTAGGTACTATCAGCAAAACTTAAGCATGCTCAGTATAGAAAATATTTCTGCGGAAGCGCAACTAGTGACAGACCACACCCCTTCCTGATTTCGCCTAATTAGAGAAAATATGCATTTGTGTGAGTACAGGGCATGTAACAAAAAATAACAACAAACTTTAGCAACAAATCAAATAAAAACAAACGTGCGTCCTATTGGTCAAAAACGCATGCATCGGGCGATCGAGTCGAGAGCCGTGCTGTGCGATTATCGCCTTAAAGGTGAGCATGCAGAAGTTTGGTCGATAGTACGTAGCGTTCATCATCATTCTCCTGCCCTTCTCTCAATCTATTTGGGGTCGGCGCACCATGTCTTTTTCTTCCATACTTCTCTATTAGTCGTCATCTCGGTAGTCATTCCCTTTATAACAAGATATTTTGAAGTCAGAAGACTAAGTTCTCCAAATAATATTTCAACTGCCCACTGAGCTACTGGTCCAGGATCTACCCACCAAGCATTTCACAACCCAAACACGACTTCAAATAATTGGAACAAAGCTTCACATTGACCTTGAGCATAGTATCGACAGTTTCATCACAAACTGGACGAGCCGGTATCGATAATAATCGGCTAACGAGAATCGTTGGGCAACTCTATTGACGGGTTGACAGGCGCGTGGACGCACCACTCTAGTAGTGACAGATAAGTACCTATGTTTGAAGTGGTCTGGCGTATGGTGTTGATGTTATAGATATTTTTAAAGTGTAAGCAAGTATCATGAATAGGTAAAGGAAACCGGTACCTACTATGTCCTAGAACCAAGAAGACATGTGGCTTCCACCAACCCGCACTGGGCCCGCGTGGTGGGTTACTGCTCACTCCCTCTCACAGAGAGGAGGCCTGTGTCCCAGCAGTAGGAAAATTATAGGCTGATTAAATATGCTTATGATCTACTTAGCTATTCACAACCGTTCGAAATACTTCCGTGCCGAATCGAACTTCAATAAATGTTATCAAAAGAAACCTATAAAGACTTTTTAAAAATCCAAAACCCTAAAATTTTGTCAGTTTCAGTTAAATAGACGACCTTCAATTTGTCTTTGGGGCAAGGCAAATTAATTCGTAATTGAAAATGTGCGCCATTTTCGATTCGACATCGTGTTGAATCGAATGGTTGTGTGTGAATAGCTATGCTGAACTGATCAACAGATAATGAAGCTCGAATAGGTACGGGGGGGATTACCCTACACTGTTATAGGTCAAAAAGTGAACTGAGGAGTGCTTTTTTAAAAGGCCTTATTTTCAGCAACAACTTTATAAAACCAGTGTTGTGAAATACCTTCTCTCTTTCTCCGAACCGAAGACGAAGAAGATGATACTAATAATTTGATTTTTTTAAGTCATTTGTTTTTATAGTTTGTAAAATATGCCCTTCCCCCTCCCCCCTTGTAATTTGATTATTATGGATCTTTTATTATGGGTAATGGGAGGTTCCCATTGTTTCTGTTGATGGTTTCCGTTTTCGTTTTTTCCGTCAAAATCTTCAATCGGGTGGAAAATAGGAATAAAAGTTTTTGAAAGATCACTTAGTATTGTCATGCGATTTTATACCTTGAGCTGCCTTGCCATCAGCTGCACTACAAGTGATTGTAGCTCTTTCTAACCTTTGCACAGAACAAATGGTTACCTCCCGGTTCTGGGTTCGATTCCCGAGTCGGGCAGTGTTATTGGATTTTTCTATCTGGAATTTCTCAGTAGCTCGCCCCCTATTACATGGGACTTAAACATAAAAAAAAATATTTATTTGACACTAGGAAATACATGTTGCAATCAAGTTATAATAATAGCACACTAATGTATTATAACAATCAGATCCTAACTCCCAAACTAGGCCTGGACCTGTATTTTGGGGGTCAGCGTTCAGCCATGGGTTCTATTTCCAATCTAACAGCATTTAAGAGGAGTGTCAGTAGAACATAACTGTCTACGACGGTTCAAGTTTTTCAATGTTCAAAGTACCTTCACAATGCTTTGCTATGAACAGAGCCACAGGTTCGATGCCCTGAAACAGTACCTGTGCATCATCATTCTGAGAATTAAGTCTGGAATTGATTTGTTTATGTAATGTGTATGGTAAATGTATTCTCATTAATACGCAGACAGGATTTGGCGCAATGTTTACTCACAAAAAATGCTTTAATTATTCTGGAATCCCCCAAGATGGTTGGATGAAGGGGGAAAGACCATCGCTTTTAAACTCTGAAAAGATTTATGTTTGTTTATGAGGGTTTTTCGAAAAATCTTTAGAATAAAGAACGCTTGTGTACAAGTAAATAATTCATTTAATCTCTGTTCAAACTCACTGCATCCATACAAATATTTATAAATACGAAAGTGACTCCGTCCGTCTGTCTTTCTGTTACCTTTTCACGGCTCTAAATCACTAAAACGAACGTTACGAAATTTGACAAATAGCTAGCCTGGGGCCTGGAGAAGGACAAAGTCGCGAGCAACATCCATCCATCAAATAAAATAATAATAACATTCGTATTGGTGGGGCCAGAGAGTGGAGTCTGGTTCGCTACCCCAGTTCCTAACAACTTCCATAATGAATACCAAGCAGAACTTCCGGGTCAAAAAGCTAACAAATAATTCCAAACTTGGCCCTTGCCCATAACTGTGTTTACAAAAACAAATGACGTAGAAAGATTCACGTATAAGCCGGTAGCCCACCGCCCACTGAAACTAAATGACACACTTTCCCTTGTCAAAATACACGCAAACGTTTGTGGCTGACCATGGGCCCTATACAGTTGGGGCTGATGCTTATGACAAGGCATAAAATAAGAAAAGGTAAACAAATGCATCAGAAAATACCTGTGGTGTCCAAAACAGACCTGAACCCCTGAGTTGGTTTCGCCATTTTACTTCAGGGGTAGCCAGACACGAAATGTCAACTCTATCTACTTACTTACCTTATTTTTTTTAATACGTGTAAAAGTGAAAACGACTGGAACAAATCCGGCAGCACTTTTGGCGGAGCTTGTAGAGGCCACGGAGAGCAGGACGAGTGGAAGCAGAGGTCCAACTGGCGCACTAAGGATACTCTATTGAACATTAATGACTTAATGTTGCTTCAGGAAGACAATTTATCACCATTATGTTGGCGTATGGGCCGCATCAGCAAACTCTTCCCTGGTCCTGATGGAGGATATCGCGTAGCAGACGTGCAAACCATACAAAGATACTACTGGACGCCCTTTAAGCAACTTTCCATTCTGCCAGCAACGGAGTATCTAATAAATTGAGGGTTAAAAGTCGGAGACTTTTCAGGGGAAGATGTTGGCGCCTGCAACTTTTGTGCTCGCATCACGCACTTCATGCAACAGATTGCCAAGCGTATTTATCAGGCGCTTATAACTGACTGCTTTACACCACAAAATCTTACTTAGAGTTTGAGTCTTAATTAGGATTCCGCACTAAAATGGTAAAAAGGAACCCTTATAGTGTGGCTCAGTCTATCTGTCTGTCACAGCTGGATATCTCAAGAACTACTAATGCTATCAAATTGAAATTGGAACAGTTTTAGTTGACGTTTGCCCAACTATTTTGCAAACAATAAAAATATGTATGTGTTTTGCAACAGGGACTGAAAAGGGTTCTTAAAAATTCGAAGTGGGGCTGCTAGGGCATGTAGGATATCATATGAAAGAACGCTGTTTGCACATTCTCAAACATTATTTCTTTCTTAGGCCGCATAGTTTTCGACTTTTGATGAAAAATGTTAAAAAAACTACCGTTCCCCCCCCCCCCCCCCCCTTATCTCCGAAGTTTGCATAGAGAAAAATCTGAAATTATTCTATGTGATAGAAGTTTATCTACAAATTACAGGAAAAATAAAACGATGTCTCTAAATAGCACAGTTTTTCAGAAATCATCAACAAAATTTACATATAAATGATGGTACGAAACCCTCGGTGCGCGAGTCCGACTCGCTCTTGACCGGTTTTCTTTATATAATGATATTCGAGGAACTATTTCAATACTATTTGTCAGCAGCCAGATCAATCGTAGCGGTCAAACATCCCCCAGACACAGTTAATTGTGTCTGGCCGTTTTTGGCGTTAACTGCTATTACTTCGAACCTAGAAGGTTAATGTTGATTTTTTTGATACAAAAAATTCTACCTTAACTGACTAAAAATTTGAGCATAGGATATTTCAAAATGTTCCATATCTCCAGACTTTAATTTTTTCTCAATGGTGGCGCTAGTTAACAGCTCTACTAGCCTTAAATGGCTAACTTTGGCGTTCTTATTCTGAGAAACTGAAAAACCTTCGAAAACATTAATTTATAGAGTGGTAGAGAATATTTATTATTATTTTTTTTTTTATTTATTTATATTTTATTATTAGTATCCGCTCATACGGTTTCGGTGTGAATCGGGTCCGTGAGATTTTAAATATTTTTTTATTATTAACGTTGTTCCATCACTATTAAGTAATTTTTTTACTATTACTTAATAGTGATGGAACAACGTTAATAATAAAAAAATATTTTCCCGGTATAGAACCCATACCACGCACAATATTAGGCAAAATTACTCACGGATGAACCGTGTGAGGGGGTATGCAATAAACATTTTTATTTTTTTAGTTCATAGCGGCCTCACTTTTCTCATTTTTTTCTTATACAGCCAAAATTCCGAAGCAAGTTTTACAGCAGCCTTTAATTCGTCATTGTCGACCAAAGTCTTCGGACGACCGCGAGGATCATTTTTCAGGTCGAAATTTCCAGAACGGAAGCGAGCAAACCAATAACAAGTGGTGCGTTGGTTTGTAGTGTTAGCTCCGTAAACGTCGTTGATGTTGCGTGCCGCTTGTGCCGCGTTGCTGCCACGACGGTACTCATATTCCATAATTACTCGAATTTTTAACGTATCCATGATGACGAAAAAGATTGAAATGCGATGAAAATGTAACACTAATCAATAAACAAATGACTACTTTTGGAAAAAAAAATCCATGTTTTTAAAATAAAATTAATTTGAAATTAGAATTCTTAGCCAAACAAAAATTATTTTGATTTGAAATGGCCAGTACTGCAGAACGGCAATTTCATAGGTAAAGACCTAATATAAAATGCGCGACTGTATTTTTTCGAGCTCGTAGCTTGAACTACTGTAGATAACTAAATGAAATGAGAAATATATAATAATATCTATCTCTTAAATACAGGTTTTATAATAGCGGCCACGGAATTTTGAATTATAATATTATGTAGGTATGGATCTATAAAAAGATCCCATTCAAAACCATAAAACTACTAAAAACGCTCAGAATTAACTGTGAATTTCTCCTAATATACACTTCTGGACACATCTATTGGCCCACCTTAGAGTTTAGGTTTCGATGGCCCCTACCGAAATATGATTGCTAGATTGAACAAAAACTGTTGATGCAGTTTTAAACCTGATACATTTTACCATCTTTTTCGATCGTATTGTTTTAAATTTGAATTCAGAATACCATACGACATGGAGCTACGCCTAACAAGTCGGATATGCGCCTTGTTAAAGGCAATTGATTTTGAGGGATCATCTCCCATTCCTCTTCTATGGCAGTTTTCAACTCCTGCATCGTCTGGGCAACTGGCTGACGAGCCCTAACTCGTCTTTTTAGCTCGTCCCACATGTGCTCAATGGGGTTCATGTCTGGGCTTCTGGCTGGCCAGTCCATAACTGTGATGTTCACATCCCGAAGATATTCCCTGACGATGCCGGCCGCATGGGCTCTTGCATTATCATGCATAAAAAGGAAATTTGGGCCCACATAGTCCGCGTATGGTATCACGTGAGGTTCTAAGCACTCACGAATGTACCTTTCAGCATTTAATGTTGGCAGCCGTGGTCCTGTAACAACCTCAAGTTGAGTTTTGCCGCTCGCGGATATACCGCCCCAGACAGTCCATGAGCCACCGCCATAAGCAACCCTCTCTTCAAAGCAGCATTGTGCGAAACGCTCTCCCTTACGTTGGTAGACCTTCTTCCTTCCATCATTGCCATGTAACACAATTTTAGACTCATCAGAAAAGAGTACACGGCTCCAATCTTGCTGTGTCCAATTTAAATGACTGCGTGCGAAATGAAGGCGCGCTGTTCGGTGGGCTCGCGTTAGTTTGGGGCCATTAGCTGGCTTGTGTGGTACCACATCGCGTTCTTTTAACCTTCTCCGAACAGTTCGAGCGCTCACAGATACTCCGTGGAAGTCGCGAAGTTGGTTTTGTATCTCAATGGAGGTAAGGTGACGATTTCTCGAGCTGGTCGTCACGATGAATCGATCCTGCCTTTCAGTTGTGACCCGAGATCGTGGCCTTCCTTGGCGACGAACAAAGCCGCCAGTCTCTAGGTACCTCCGATAAACATTTCGGACCGCAGATCGACTTAAATTAAGTTGAGCACACACGTTTCTTTGGCTGTGTCCGGCCTGAATTATTGCTACAGCTTGGGCGGCGACTTCAGGTGAAGAATCCATAGATTATTGATAGAACCTCACCTTAATGTTAAGAATAAGTAATGTTTGTTGCAAAACCAAAGATATCAATCACTTTTTCAAGAATTAAATCCAAGTAAACCAATAAAACCAAGTTTTCTTAGTATTCGATTGTTTGATATCAACAAACAGGCTCCAAATTGTCTTTTGTTTCTTTAAATTCTGTGTTCGAAATTAAAAAAAAGACTATTGAATGAAATTGTGAATGTGCCAGGTTCAAAACTGCATAAAAACTTTTTGCTCGACCTAATATAAAATTTTAGCTAGGACCAAACGAAACTGAAAATACAAGGTGGGCCAAAAGATGTGTCCAGAAGTGTATTATTACGTAAAATTTATACCAGAATAAACGTTAAGTAAGTATAAGAAATTAAAATAATGATATTTGTAAGATTCAAAATAAACGTAATTTTACAACTACGAAATTACTACATAATGCAGAACAACATAATCTACATAATCTATCAGAACGCAATTTTGGAGGCCTCTTAATTTACGAAAGATCGTCATTAATGACAAGATCTATAGGTCAATTAAGATTGATGGAACTAGTTACATACATACGAGATCGGCATCTGCCTATCCTTTTCCTAAATAGGTCGAGATCGGCTTCCAGTCTAACCGGATGCAGTTGAATACCAGATTTTACATGGAGCGACTGCCTACCGGACATACTACTGGATAACACGATACCCCTTGGTAAGACTGGTTGTCACACTTTTGGGCTAAGAATTTTTATTCTTTTTGTCAAAGATCTACGAATGACAGCCAGGACCAACGGCTTAACGTGCTTTCCGAATCACGTACTATCTCTATATATTAGGTACTACTTGCGTATTTACATAAGTATATTACTATTGTCTAGCGCTATTGCTATTTTTGCTATAAACTCAAACTCAAACTCAAAGCATTTATTTCAAATAAACCAATTACAGGCACTTTTGAATTGTCAATGGGTCGGTCAGTCAGAAAGATGAAGCTAGTTGCCCATTCCAAAGTGTAGTAGATCCCTATGGAGAAGAACGGGCAAGAAACTCCACGGACACTCTTTTAAATCATAATATTTTTACAAAATATTGGTTACATCGTTCAAGTTGAAAATATACATGTGAGAACAATGTAGAAAGACGTGCACGTTAAAAAGCGTCCGTAATAAAAAGATAATAACTAAAACAACTAAATTAAATATTAAAATTAAAAATAAGCCATGGCAGCTAAGAGACGACCAGTCCCAACTGACGGCGCCCGTTCACGAACATGACGCATGGATCAGCACCATTTAGCTCAACCATTTTGAAGGGAACTTAATGATCCAACACACACGCCACCATCAGCGAGACATTTGAGTGAGCATGACATACTCTCAACCGCCAGGGCACACTCAAGTCAGTGAAAGACGTACCCAGTAAAAGGTAGCTTAATAGTAGCTACATAGTGCTCACACGTGCTATGCAATTATATAATACTAAGAGATTGAATCTAAACAATGCAAAGAAAGTTTTCTCTCATCTTAATCTTCAGCAGGTCCAACAATATATCCGAATGCTAATCAATTAATTAATGTGTCCTTGTGGAGCAGGACAAGCATTCAGCCAAGCATTTTTGTCAGCGATGTAATCCCCCAACTTATAATATGCCTGGCTGCATAGTGTGCGTTTTATACAAGATTTAAATTTCCTTTCATTCAGCTGGAGTATGTGGGGAGGTATTTTATTATAACATTTTAAACAGTACCCCATGAAGGATGAGTCTACTTTAGCCAGTCTGAAACCTGGTTGAACTAATTGGTCCCTATTTCTAGTCCTATAATTGTGTCCTTCACCTCTTTTACCGAAAAGATTTAGATTTTTCCTTACGTACATGATGTTTTCGTAGATATATTGACAAGGTACCGTCATGATGTTAATATCTTTAAACAGTTCCCTTAGAGAATCGCGCCTGCGGAGGCCATATATTGCTCTGATGGCTCTTTTCTGCAGAATAAAAATAGACTCTATGTCTGCAGCCCGTCCCCATAGTAAAATACCGTAAGACATAATACTATGAAAGTAACTGAAATAGACCATCCTTGCGGTGTCTACATCAGTGAATTGACGGATTTTTCTCACCGCATATGCTGCTGAACTTAGCCGTCCTGCAAGAGATGTTAAATGCGGACCCCATTGCAGCCTTGAGTCGAGCGTGATCCCCAGGAAAACAGTTTTATCGACGAATTCTAGTTTCTCTTTATTCAATACTATGTCACAATCAGTACTTTTAACATTTGGTAAAGCAAATCTTACACATTTAGTCTTTTTCCCATTTAATACTAAATTATTAGCAGTGAACCAATTATGGATCTGCAGTAGGGCGTTATTTACGTCGTCAAGATTTGATGCACGTCTATTTATCTTAAAAATTAAGGATGTGTCGTCAGCAAATAACACCATTTGTGGTTGGTTTTTTAATAAATGGGGTAGATCATTAATATATACTAAAAAGAGGAAAGGACCCAATATCGAACCCTGTGGAACACCCATTTGTACTTTTAGACCGAGTGAATTGACACCATTTATTTGAACTTGTTGCTGTCTATCATTTAAATAAGATTTTACTAAACTGAGCGCAAGTTTACCTAGTCCGTAATGCTCAAGTTTCAAGAGTAAGGTTTCGTGATTTACGCAGTCAAATGCCTTGGAGAGGTCACAAAAGATTCCTATGGCATCTTGGGCCTCCTCCCACGCTGAAAATATGTGTTTTAATAAAGTGGCACCCGCGTCAGTCGTGCAACGTCCTTTGGTGAAACCAAATTGCTGATCGTGCAAGATTTGGTTGGTGTTAAAATGATTAAGCATTTGATCGAGCATTACCTTTTCGAATACCTTGCTGAATACCGGCAACACGGATACTGGTCTATAATTGTTGGTGTGTTTACTGTCCCCAGATTTAAAAAGTGGTATAACCTTACTAAATTTCATTAAATCCGGGAAGACTCCTTCATCCACACACAAATTAAATATTAATGCTAAGTATGGTGCTATAGTCTCGATTATGGATGTACAAACTTTGATAGACATTCCCCATAGATCTTCGGTCAATTTGATTTTAATGTGCCGAAAAGCTTTTTTAACTACCATGGGGTTTATATGTTTAAATTGAAATTCAACCGGGCAGCTTGGAACGTTCGCTCTTAATAAATCAATTGAGACATCGGGTGAGGAATTTAAAGCTTCCGTCGTTTTAGATGGTATATTTGTAAAGAAGTGTACAAATTCTTGAGCTACTTCTAAGTTAGAGCTTATATCACCATGAGAAGTCTCCAATGTAAAATCCGTGTTTCGTATTTTTTTCCTTATTTCCTATAATATAAATTAATTTGTATAATTCATAAACATAATTCATAATTCTTTATTGACATAGATGGTTACATAAACTTGTTTGAAGCCTCTGACTCCTGAACTAGGTGCACCTGTATGTCAGGAGTCAGCGCACTTTCCCATTTTATTTGGCTTATAAACTAATGTCAACATAGGAATAGACAAACAGATGTGCTAGAGAATACAATTTTAAAAGAAGCTACAACAAAATAAAATAAAATATAATAACAAAAAATTTAAAAAACACGGAAAAATATGCAAAAACATTCTTATATTATTTATGTGTGTATGCGTGTGTGTGTGTGTGTGTGTGGGAGGTGTGTATGTGTACGTGTGGGTGGGTCGTTCGTGTTTTTGTGTATGAGTAGGTGTATGAAAGAAAGGTATGTTTATGTATGTGTTCCTTTGTAGAATGAAATTAATTATTTATTTATTTCTCTACAACCTCATAATTAAGTGTAAAGAGCCAGTTTTTTACTTTAAGTTTACATTCGAGTAGCGTTAGCGGATAAATATTTAAGATTCTATTAATTTTGTTATATAAATATACAGAAAGAAAAGAGTATTGTCGATGACAATACTCTTTTCTTTCTGTATATTTATACATCTGTATATTTATACATCTGTATATTTATACATTTCTGTATATTTATATATTTTAACAAAGCCGAGTGACATTTAACAGATTCAATTACGTTTGGAGTTGTTCGCTTATTTCGAAGTTTACCTGGATCATATGGGGTAGATACGTGTTTTTTATTAATTATCTGGAAAATAAAAAGTTGTCTTACTGTAAATACCCGGCACAACTCGTATAATGTCTTTGTGGGAAAACTGTATGGTTTGAATGACATTGTCTTCAGCAAAGACCGTTGCGCTCTTTCAAGGCGTAGGTAAGAGTTACGTTTTACGTTTTTTGCATCCATGGAGTTTTAGTGGGTTGGAGTCTCACATAACTGTACTATCTCCACGTAATAGTGCAGAATGCATGAGCATAACTCCACGCAAAAAAAAGGCCTACATCTTACATCGAATCAATAATAATAATGAATGGATATACTCCGTTTAAAAACCACAGAAACCAGGAATTAGGCCTACATCTGTAATGAACTAATGATACCTACTGATGCAAACGCGATCTGCACGGGTTTAAGGAAAGCGATTCACATCACGTGTTGTGTAGGAAGAACACATCATACTGCGCGGCCTTACTGCGGGGCACTGTTCTACGTTCAATGTTATACGGTGTGTCGCGGGTCAAGTAAGCAATTGGACATTTTAGAAATATCTACATAATGAAATCGTAATATATATGGGCGACGGCGAAGTTACGATGTATTATGATAATGTGTGTTATTTTATATCAATATATTATATTTACGGCAGCAAAGTAGAAAGAGTCGACTGCACTTTTTACGAAATTCACTTTTTTACATAATTTGACTCAGAATTCTTTGTTTTATATCACTTTCACACACCCCCCCCCCCCCCCCCTCCCCCCTCCCTTGCACACACACAACAAACTTCCACCGCATACACACATAAACTCATCAACTCTCATAATTACACTCACAGACATCAAACACAAATATTTTTTTGCATTTTTACTTTCTTTTTGTAATTAATTTTAATCCCTACATATTTTATGTGTTTTACCTTCTTCTGTACCCAATGAAAGCTATTTTGACCGATATGTGTTACCAAATAGCAATAACTTTGGCTGTTAACTTCTACTGACACTCCTCTTAAATGCTGTTAGATTGGAAATAGAACCCATTGCTGAACGCTGACCCCCAAAATACAGGTCCAGGCCTAGTTTGGGGGTTAGGATCTGATTGTTACAATACATTAGTATGCTATTATTTTAACTTGATTGCAACATGTATTTCCTAGTGTCAAATAAATATTTTTATTTTTTATTTTTTTTTTATTTATTTACTTTGTACTAATACTAAGTCTAGTATTATAAAGCCAAAGAAAGAAAAAAACTATTTATTGTGACTTTGTGACTCGCGCAGGAAGAACAACTACACCACTACACCAATTTTTTTTTTTTTCACCAAGTCAAGAAGTTAACACGAGCTACCATTAGTCTGTGTACAATATCATTGTGTACTAGCTTTGCCCGCGGCTTCGCCCGCGCGGATGTGGTACATATCCCACGGGAACGTAGGTACTACCGGGAAATCCTTCCTTATTCCTTATTTACATTATATGTTGATTTACATTGATGTTTACGTTTCGGATCATCTACCGATACCCTGACGATACGGCGTCACCAAGTATGCTTCAGGGGGACGCCAAACGGGTGAGGGTCCACTCCGCTCAGGGGGAGCAGAGAACCTATGCGCGAGCCACGAAGGATATTCCTGCGCGGCTGGCTGTAGCGATCTGCTTCCCTGCCCCTTCCAGAGACCTGACAAAAGGAGAGGCCGACTTCATAAAGACAAGCCTGGAAGACCTCTTACTTAACGTAGACACGGACTCGACGTCACAGCTCCCGGCCTTCCGCGGATACCCACGGGTAGCGGAAGGCACTGTGCAGATGTGGTGCGAGGACGACAATGCCCTGACTTGGTTGACCCAACATGTACCCGGAATAAGACTACCAGACACTGACCAGACTTTAACGGTACTGAAACAGTCCGACGTGCCCACCCGTGTCCGAGCCTCGCTTTTCGTCCCCCGATACAGGGGTGACGTGGCCAGGCTCCACAATATTCTGATTCGTCAGAATATTTGGTTTAACATCGCCAGGTGGTCACTGTACAGGGCAACTACCGTCGGTGGAGATAACTATGGGACGTACTTGACCATAGGTATGCCACCGGAGGAAGCTGAGAAGGTCCGGGGACGGGAGCGACGTATATCTTACCTGCTTGGGTCGATATATGTTCGCTTCTGGCCCACGACCCAACCCCCTGTGACTCAGACTGACAGCACGGATGATAAGACGACCCAACCGACACCGACACAGACGATGGACATGGACATTGCCAAACTCGAGGAGGACATGGCCCGAGCGGCAATGGCCGATGAAGACGTTGACACCTTACCGCCCTCATCACCTGCGTGGAACGAGAACCTGTTGGTCTCGTCGCCGGATGTGGGCCTTGAGGATCAGCACGGGGTGGACGTGGGGGATAGGCCATTCGATGGATCCATCTCCGACTAGCCCCACTCCGCCACCGTCATCGCCCGTAAGCATTATCCAGACCAACCTCCAACATAGCCAGACTGCAACGGCTAGCCTACGCAGGGCACTGGAGGAAAAACCCCGAACAATCGCACTGATCCAGGAGCCGTGGATCAGGAACAACAGAATATGCGGCCTCGGTAATATCGGAGGTAAGCTAATTCTTAACACACACGGCGCGGACAAACCAAGAACCTGCGCCTACGTACCCAAAGAAATTCCCATCACACCACTCACTCAATTCTGTTCCAGAGATCTGACAGCCGTCAGGCTCCATACGGAAGGTAGCGTTCCAGATGTTGTGCTAGCCTCGGTGTACATGCCAGGCGAGAGTGCTGACTGCCCACCGAAGGAAATGGCGGACCTGGTGCAACACTGTGAGCGCGCCAAACTGGACCTGATCATCTGCACCGACTCGAACGCCCACCACCCGCTCTGGGGTAGCGAGGCACCGAACCCTAGAGGAGAGGTACTATCCACTTATTTATTCACTACTAACCTTAACATTGTTAACCGTGGCTCAGAACCCACTTGGGTAACAGTCCGGGGTCAAACAATTATAGACTTAACACTTGCTACTGAAAACGCGACTAATCTTATCACAAACTGGCACGTGTCGGATGGGCCTTCTCTTGCTCTGATCATAGAAGAATCCGCTTCACACTAGCAACGAATACAAGGAAATCCACACCGAGGCTAAACCCGCGGCGCACCAACGTCCCTGGGTATAAACGTCTTCTAGCTTCACTACTAGATAGGCACCTTTCAATGATAACCATAAGAGATCAGGCACAATTGGAATACACCGTGACTAAATTATCAGAATACCTAATTGAAGCATACCATGCATGCTGCAAACTAAGGGCGCCACAAACTAAGAGTGAGAGGAACCCCTGGTGGAATGCTGAACTAGGTAAACTCAGAGATACATTGCGTAAGCAATTTAACAGAGCTAAAAACACTAGACTCCAGGATGACTGGGAGATATACAAAGAGACCCAGTACACATATAAAAAGCAGATCAGAACTGCCAGGAGAGCCGCTTGGCGGAAATTCTGTGAATCCATCGAGACAAACAATGAAGCTGCAAGAGTAAGGAAGATCCTGTCAACCGATCAGGACCGAACTCTTGGCGCACTGAAAAAACCAGACAACTCATACACACTGACCGACCAAGAAACCAGTAAGGTCCTTCTTGAGACTCACTTTCCAGACTGTAGACTCTTAGAGGACAGGACGTGGGAGGCCGAACCAGGATGGACCCCAACGGAGCAGGACTGGTCGAGAGCACACAACATAGTAACAAAAGACCGAATAAAGTGGGCTATAGACTCCTTTCAGCCATATAAGTCCGCAGGGCTGGATGACATATTTCCAGCCCTGCTGCAGTGGGGGGCGGATCTTTTGACACCATGGCTGGTGGAGATTTATCAAGCCTGCTTAGCACTCAGATACATACCTCTTGCGTGGCGGGAAGTGAAAGTCATTTTCATACCCAAACCTGGAAAACCAGATTATACACAACCCAAGGCTTACAGGCCTATAAGCCTCACATCATTTCTACTGAAAACCCTTGAGAGACTCTGTGATAGACACATCCGTGACGGACCTCTTCGGGTAAAACCTCTACATAAACAACAGCATGCCTACTCCGCTGGCAGATCAACGGAATCAGCACTACACAGTGTAGTTTCCAAAATTGAATGCGCGGTGGACTACAAGTGCTCATCACTGGCCGCCTTCATTGATATAGAAGGCGCCTTTGACAAAACCATGTTCAACAGCATCAACATGGCACTCGACAGACATGGCATAGATTCAACACTGAGAGGCTGGATCACCAACATGCTCAAAATGAGAGCGGTGCAAGTGACGGTGAACGATACTACAAGGGCCATCGTGGCAAAGGGCTGCCCGCTAGGTGGCTTCGTCTCTCCGCTACTATGGAACCTGGTAGTAGACAGCCTCATCAAAACCTTCAATGACAAAGGATACTTTACTGTGGGCTATGCTGACGACATAACCATAGTAATAAATGGCACCCATGAAAATACCCTATGTAATCTCATGCGCCAAGCTTTGAAAATAGTAGAAGACTGGTGCAACAAACACCAACTATCGGTGAACCCTACAAAAACCGAGCTGATTCTCTTTACAAAAAAGAGGAAGCTGACTACATTACAACTACCGCGTTTCTTTGGAACTACCCTAAGCCTATCAACTGAAACCAAATACCTGGGCATCTTTTTGGACAAACAGCTGAATTGGGCGAAACATACCAACTACATCATCACAAAAGCCAGTATATCCCTGTGGCAGTGCAAGCGACTGCTCGGCAGGAATTGGGGGATTAGCCCCAAGGTCACCTACTGGCTATACACCACAGTAATCCGACCAATTATCACATACGGCTCACTGGTCTGGTGGCCCAGGACAGACCTGAGTACAGCCCAAAAGGATCTTGAGAAACTGCAACGGTTCGCTTGTGTAGCAATAACTGGCTGCATGAGAACTACACCCACTGCTGCTCTACAGGCAATGCTTGGACTGCCGCCACTACACCTCATCGTGCGTGAAGAGGCGGCCCTAGCCGCCTTTAGACTCAGTTTAGCGGGAACACTGAGCAAGGACTCTAGAGTTAAGCACATACGCATAAAAGAGGATGCGATCAGGCGACAACCAATGATGGCATCACCATGCGATAAAGCCCCGAAACAACACTGCTTTCAGAAGCATTATAACATAATACTCACGGAAGAACGGTGTGATTACTCAGGCACGCAAGAGTTGAGAGTATACACCGATGGATCAAAGACCGACTCCGGAACCGGGGTCGGAGTCTTCTCACACGACCTTAACATTAACATATCCAGTCCGCTTGGAGTATTCAACACTGTCTACCAGGCGGAGTGTGTGGGCATCATACAAGCGTGTTACGCCATAGAAGCCAGGAGAGTTACGGATACCTATATACGAATACTCTCAGACAGTGCCTCAGTGCTCCAATCCCTACAGAAAAAGTACTTTACCTCGAGATTAATACTAGAATGTCACGATGCACTCGAACGAGTAGCGGTAACTAACCGCAACACAGTGACACTGCAATGGATAAAAGGACATAGCGGATCACTTGTGTTAGAATTTAGTTAACAGTTTCACTGCCAGCCAGATTGTGAGGGTCGAGTGCCAGATGCCGAACTGTTTTTTTGTTTTTATTTAGCTTCTTTGACACCAGTTAAAAGGATTAAAAAAATATTAAATACATGTAATTATTATTTTCGTAAATAAAACAATAAAAAGAAATACCGCACCTGCGCGGGCCCGGCACTGCGGATGGAAAATCCATACGTAGTGCCGAGCCCGCGCCAGTGCGTGGTTAGGTATTTAGTGTTAGTATTATTTATTATAAAACCAAATTAAAATTTTCAAGAAGTGCAATCACTAATATGAGTTATTAGGAACTAAAATGATACCGTGAATTAGTATAAGTAACAATATATAACAATATTAAGATAAACTACCATAATAATAAACAATTTTTGGCTTCAATTATAATTTTTGGCATGAAATCAAATATAATCAA
This sequence comes from Cosmia pyralina, assembly GCA_946251885.1. Taxonomy (NCBI): domain Eukaryota; kingdom Metazoa; phylum Arthropoda; class Insecta; order Lepidoptera; family Noctuidae; genus Cosmia; species Cosmia pyralina. The sequence continues at coordinate 21,952,101 of OX276363.1, read as the reverse complement.
CCGATATCAAATTATCATGTTTTCAAATTGAAGAATGATATACTTCAAAACATTCAACACATAATCCAGGTTTTTCCATACAAGTAATGCAATGCCAAATAGTGTCTGTACGTTTTTTTTCTTTCGTGCATTGGCGGCATTGCTTACGTTTCAATTTTCCTTTTGCATTTCTTTCCGTAATCTTACTGATTTTGTGCGGCATAGGAACTTGTCTTCTCACAGTTCCTGGATTTGTGGTGATATGTTTGTCTGGTAGCAACGCGCTTATCACTGATAAGCGGTAATCGTATAATGTCATTTTAGGTTGACCAGAGTATTTATTATATATTTTGAATGAATTTATCAGTAGCAACTGGAATGTGTGAATAGCAACCTTTAGGTACCAGCGCAGAGTTTTCCTTTCACACGGGTAAAATGCTAACAGCTGATCTTGCCGGTCCACTCCAGACATAAATTCATTATATTTGGCTATTGCCTCGGGTTTCTGAGCGACTTGTCCACGTTTATTAGTTACTGAAACCATTTTATCTTCAAACTCTGAAGTAATGTAGGTAACAGGTCGTTTATCCTTCCATTTTCCTATGTGAACCCCTTCGCAGTATCTAGAAATGTTTTCTCCTTTCTTCAGATTCTTTTGAACGACCTCTCGAGGATTTTGTTTCAAATTAATGCGTAATGTTCCAGTGCAGTACGTATTATTATCGAGAAGTTTTTTCGCTAAACCAAAACTGTTATAGAAATTGTCCATGTATAGTGCATGGCCATTGCCAAGCTTTTCATTCATGAGCTGCATCACTACTTTCTCAGCGTGACCTTTTCCAGAAACCTCGTGGTCATGACCGCCTGCGTACACACGGAATTTCAAAATCAAACCGTCAGGTTCAGTGAGCATATATAATTTGACCCCATATTTGTGGCGTTTATTTTTTATAAATTGGCGGAACTTTAGTCGACCTCTCCATAATATCATGCTCTCATCTAAAGATAATTCTTTCGCCGGGTAATAACATTCGTTCATTTTCGTATTGAAATAGTCGATGACACTGCGAACTTTTAGAACTGGGTCGCCATTATCTACTTCAGACGTAAAATGGAGACATCGCATAATTAGTAGGAATCTATTCCGACCCATCTGTTCAGCGAAAATTGGTATGGAAAATAACCTGCCTGTTTTCCAATAATCCTGAAGGCGACTAAGCTGAATAGTGCCCATATGAAATAGTAGACCCAAAAAAACTCTCAACTCGGAAACAGTTAGTTCCTTCCATGCCGATATTCTAGATCTTTGTGACACTCCAGCTGATAATTTGACCGCTTGTTTGTTAGTTTCATCACAAATCATTGTAAGAAAATCTTCACTAAAGAAGTAGTCGAAATAATCAATAGGTCTTATCCCAGGATTAGCGTAAAATTCGTTGAGTCGCGTAAAAGAAAAGTTTTTCATTTCGCCTACCATATTCCACTCGGATGTCGAGCCTTCAACTGATGGTCTGATCGAGGACATAATAATATCTTCTTGGGATAGATTGAGTTGGTCTGCTGAAGTATCGGGCGTCGATTGTGGTGGGGCTGAATGTGGCCTTCTGATCGGTGAATTTGATTCTATATTTATGGCAGATACGCGGGAAAATGTTAGCTGCTCGTCGTTGCCATCCTCTGAAGATTGGTCCTCTTCCTCACTTCCAGGGTCAAATTCGTCGCTCGATTCAAGATCAGCAAATAATTCATCTTCGACGTCTGAATCACGTAAATAACTTGTATTACAACGACTTCGTTTAGGCCGCGAAGGGCCTGCCTCATCTGCCATTTTAATCGCTTGTAAAATAAAAACACGTGGCACGATTTAGAAACCGTTAACTTTGTTTGAATCGTAAAAAATTCAAGCGCAGTGCCAACGTAAACACAATACGCCAAACGCAGTGCCGGCGGCACACTGACTCATAGAAAATGTACTGAGCCTAGCCCGCGCCAGCGCGGGGTCGGCCCCTCGCGCTGTGCCCCGCACCCCGCGCCAGCGCGGGCTCGGCAGCGAAGTTGTTAAAATAAGATAAGCTACTGATTTTTGAAAGTGTACTAATCTATTAGCTATTGTTGTGCGGATATGATACAGTAATATGGTTATATCTACGTTGGAAATGATTGTCATCTTATACCGCTAGATGGCGTTACTTTTGGTATGGCTACGATCCATTTATTTTATTAAACATTGATTTTACAGTTAAAGTTATGCATTAATTAATTCCTGTATTTTATGTAACGTTAAATCGAATATTTAAAATAATTTTAGAATTGTTTTAATGATACTGTTTTACCAAACGAGGTGGCGCGCTACATCCGTTCCCCACTCTTGATGGTTGCCGGCGTAGCGCGTTAGCTCATGGGTCAGTCTGTTACTAGCTGTGCTGCAAGCAAGTGAAATAATTCAAGTATTACGTGTGCCTAAAAGTGATTTTGAACGGAGCAGGGCTCACACTTGGTAATGACGCAGCGGATGAACTTGCTAGGAGAGCATCCAGCATGTCTGTCTGTGGATCTGAGCCGATCGTACCCGTTCCCTTCAACCAGTTACGCAGGTGGCTACAGGAGTTCACCCATACACAAGCGGAGAGTTGGTGGTCCTCGACATCAGGTTGCAGGCAGTCCAGGGAGGCCATCCCGTCCCTGGATGGCACGCTTACCAGGCGATTATTATGTCTGGACAGGAACGGGCTGCGCCTGGTGACGGGGACCATCACTGGACACTGCTCATTAAACAAACACTTCCACACAATAGGAATAACGGACAGTCCTCTGTGCAGGGCCTGCATGGAGGCTGAGGAAACCGTTGCGCATGTGCTTTTTGAATGCACAGGCGTCACCCAGATTAGAACAGAAACTCTCGGAATATCCCGATCTTTCACAGATGTTCTTAACAAACCCGGAGATTTGATTAAATTCTGGAGGGAGGTGGGCTGGTTGGAATAAACCCCCGACGGCCGCCATGGCCCACGCACAATGGTCCACATGAAGGACTAAGTGCGGAAACCAAATCCTATAACATAGAACATAAAACATAGAACATCTACCGATACATCTGGAATGCGACTCGGAAGTTGTGATTCCTAAATTGATGACGGGAGGTGCTGCAAGTCTGTCTTCTGGGGTGAAAGAACTAAGTCAGAAACGCAAAGCTATCTTAGTTAATGTACCAGTAAATTGCGAGACGTTGATTTCCCCCATGAGTTTGAAAGGTGCAGTGTTGGATCATGTGATTTGGCTGAACATAGAGTTATTCTGGACAATTAGTATGAACAGATTGTAGAAATCCTATGTGAGCGAGGCCAGGTGTAGCTTTCAGACCTGGATACTGAACGATCGTCCTTCGTCGGGCCTGGTTTATGATGAAATGTATGAGCGAAATGTTTTTAAAAGTCGACTGAAATTTTGTCAAAACCACGCTGAGCAAACTGTAATGGATAGGCTAGCAGAACAACGAGCTAGTAAAAATTTTGGTAAATTCTGGAAGTCCACTGGTAATTTTGATGTGAAACCTGGCCTCTCTGCGAGTGTGGAAGGGATAATTGATAAGAGGGGAATTGCTAAAGTGTTCAAGGACCATTTCAAAGTTCAGTCCCCTCTTGGTCCCTCAACCTCGGTGAATGATTGTGAGCCCATCAGTCTTGGTCTTCAGTTTTGGTGGGTTTGGGGGTTGGTCTTGGTGGTGGTCTTGGTGTACATCTGATACGTTTCTCAACCAAGCATGTTAGTGCAATCCTTAACAACGTGAAACAAGGCAAATCTCCAGGGCATGATGGGCTCAGCATTGAGCACCTGAGACACGCAGGTGTCGCGAGTTTTGTCCATGTTTTTCACAACGTATATTAGTCACGTGTATCTACCTGCTAATCTAATGAAGACCATCGTAGTTCCCATTGTGAAGAACAGGACAGGTGACATCTCGGACAGAGGTAACTATCGTCCCATTTCTCTTGCGACTATAATAGCCAAGGTGTTGGACGGTATGCTTGATTCTTGCTTAAGTAATTACATAAATCTTTATGATGCACAATTTGGGTTTCGCCCCGGATTATCAACTGAAAGTGCTATTTTAAGTCTCAAGCATACCGTTCAATATTATAAAGATCGCGGAACGCCGGTGTACGCCTGTTTCCTTGATCTCTCTAAGGCGTTCGATCTTGTTTCGTATGATGTGCTCTGGAGAAAGATGGGAGACAGTGGTATACCAGCGGAAATATGTGGGCTTTTCCAGTACTGGTACGGTAACCAAGTCAATCCGTTGAAATGGGATGATACAGTCTCTGAGCCGTATAGGTTGGAATGCGGGGTGAAACAGGGTGGTCTGACGTCTCCCAGGCTCTTCAACCTCTACGTGGATGACCTGATAGTCGCACTCACCAGCATGCGTGTCGGATGCAGTGTTGACGGGGTTAGAATTAACAATATCAGCTATGCAGATGACATGGTGCTGCTGGGTCCATCAGCGGGAGCAATCAGAGAGATGCTGAGAACGTGTGAGACCTACGCTGCCGCACATGGATTAAAATATAATGTTAAGAAATGTGAGTACATGGTCTTTGAGGTCAGCGGCAAAGGACGTGGAGAAGGACCCGAGTTACTTATGAACAGGTCACTAATTAATAGGGTGTCAACTTTTAAATACCTTGGGTTGTCTTGCCGCTGACCTCAGGGATGATGTAGATATTGAGAGGGAGCGCAGGGCTCTAGCGGTCCGGAGCAATATGTTGTCCCGTAGATTTGCGCGGTGTACAGAGCAAGTAAAAGTTTATTATTTATTTATTTAAAACACATACAACTATCATTACAGGGTTACCCAATACAACAGTTATAGTTATGATAACACAAAGTTTAAAAAGTTAGACTTACAATTTTACAATATGCGGCCCTTGTGAATTCACTCAGAGTACAATTGAAGCAGTCAATCTGTTGTGACACCATATTGAGTGCACGTAGCGCGCGCGTCAGCGGCGCGTGCTGCAGAAGGTTGGTGCGAGCGGGCGGCACCCACAGTAGCGGCGGCCGCCTCCGTCGCCCCACGTGCCCATCAGGTACACACAATCCAACCGTGCGTAGAACGCCTGGGTTGTGTATTTTACCACGCATAATCTTAAATAAGTAAGTGGCGAGAGCTACTTCCCTTCTCACTTCCAGTTTATAATAGCCTACCATGCCCAGCACAAATAGAGTAGGATACAATAGTGGATACCCTGGATACACACTATACTGCTTTAAGTACAGGAATCTCACAAATTTGTTCTGGATACGTTCTAGCATCAGTTTGTACTTGGCTTCATGCGGCGACCAGACGACAGCATTGCATTCCAAATGACTTTTTACAATCGCTTCGTACAACGATCTCAGAGCACTGATATTCGTAAACTGGTTTCCCAGCCGTAAGACCAACCCTAAATTGCGGTATGCTTTTTTACAAACATCAGTGATATGCTTACGGAAATTTAAATCAGTTGTAAAGCGCACGCCTAAGTCCTTAACCTCCGAGACACGTTGCAGTTGGATTCCATCCATGCAATATTGATAGTGACTTGGGTCGCACGCACGGGTAACTGATAACACCGAACATTTGGCCACATTGAAATACAACTTATTTCTACGACTCCACTCTACTACCCTATTGATATCCTGCTGCAGTAGGTCATGATCAGATTCCTGTTTTATTCTATGAACCAATTTCAAGTCATCAGCGAATAACAAAGGTTATTCATTGACTACTCTCGGCAGGTCGTTAACTGTTAAAATGAAGAAAAGAGGTCCTACATTACTTCCCTGACTTACTCCTGATCTCGTAAAATAGGGCTCAGAGAGCTGCCCACTGCAGTCGACATACTGACGACGGTCTCGTAAATAGCAGGCGAAAAATGACAAAGTGTGAGGTGTACAGCCCACTCCAGCCAATTTAGCTAAAAGGACGTCGTTATCAACTGTGTCAAACGCCTTCCTGAAATCGAAGTAGGCTACATCTACCTGTTGTCCCGCATCCACCGTCGGTACAATTTGCGTCATAAGCTCCAGCGCCTTGAAAAGCGCCTTGAAAAGTAACACTTTTCAAGGCTTATTGCTAAAGTTTGTACACGGGCAGTCTATGGGTCAATTATACTAAGAGATCGCTGGATGTCGGCGCGTCCAATATAACAATGCTTTCAGAATGTTGTTGAGGCTGCTTCGTTACTGTAGCGCGTCGGAAATGTTTGCGCAAGCCCGCACCGACGGCTTCTATGCAATTATACGCAAAAGAACTGCGTCGCTACTGAGGAGAGTGAGGGGCAGTCGGAACAGCATTCTGAAAACTGTAGCCGAGAGCCTTGGCTCTCCGATTGTACAGCAGTTTGTGCGGAGGTTGATTTTTACTAACACTAGGCAATAAGTTCTCTTTGTGTGTTACTTTCACTATATGGATATTGTATGTCCGAAATAAAGATATTCTATTCTATTCTATTATAAAGGGAACCTCTGCGCAAAATTTCAGCTTTCTAGATTCAAGAGTTTAGGCTGGGCGTTGATGAGTCAGTCAGTCAGGACTTCTCTTTTTATTTATATAGATAGATATAGATAGAAGTCGGATAATCGACGCGTTCACCTGTTGTAAACCAAGATATCAGTCACATTACAAATAATTACTGTAGTGAAAATTATTACATACCTTTATTTATATTTATTATAGCAATCAACAATGTAAAATACAAAAGAATAGTAATAATTTTCTTATATTAAAAATTTAATAAAAGTACCGTAAGTTCGGATAAATTAATGGCAGTTGACTAATTTAGTTTACTTTTTGTACGGAGTAGATACAGACATCTGCCTTATTTTGGAAAAAAAATGTAATACAGTAATTGGTCTTAACCATTTCCTTGGTAATGCCCTATTAACTAAATTGTAAAATAGAAGAAGATAGATTTGTTCTTCTATTAATTATCAAAGTTTTGCGATCAAATCACTCTCCTGTAAAATCGTGATTTTGTAGATAACTGTTTACGACTTTGCGGCCGTCGATATGTCATAATATGAAGCTAAACATACTCCGCCCCTGAGACGACATCGACACTGACCCGACCGAGGGATCGAACCTAGGGCCATCATTCGCGTTTGCGAGTTTTGCGACCACAACGAAGCGCTAAAATGTAATTTCAAGTCCGACCAAAATTTCGTTTCTGGCAATTTTCGTTTTCGATTGAAAAAAATGAAGTTTCGGCAAATATTATTTTCAGTTCATTTATTCAGAGAAAATTGATAATTACTACAACGAAAAGCACAATAACTGTAGACATAATTGTTTTTACTTGCGTACAGCATCAGATTAATTGATTGTTTATAATTATGTCTTTCATAAAAGTATAAAGTTTTGTCTGATTTAAGTTTAAACGGTTAAATATACATAATGTTTAAAAGATTATATCTGTATTTATTTTACTTAACAATTACCAAAGAAAAACCAATCGACAAACAATAAAACTTTTTTTTGGTTTCGTTTTCGATTTTTGGCCGAAAAATGCAAATCATGCCGATTTTTTTTTTGATTCGTTTCCGGCCGAAACCAAAAAATCCATTTTTGGTCGGACTCTACATTTAAATTAGGTAGGGATTTATTCATAAAATATGTATGATATACTTTCGTACATACCTAAGCCTACTTGAATACATCTATGGCCTAATAATGTTATTATTAAAATGTGTCGTTTACGTAATTTACATAATTATCGATATTTATCGCAATTTAGATGACAAATAATTAAAACGTCACAAACGTTTAAACAGAGAGAGAACACTTGTATCAAGTGCGTGTACCACAAAACTGCCACACCAATAACGTAATGGAAGAACCTTACAATTATTAAGTAAATTGTAGTCACAGCTCTACAATATTGTACCTCATACATTATTTGTAGTTTCTGTGCTACGAAATTTGTTCTACAATTTAAGAATTTTGTAGAATTTAAATAAAATTTAAAATTTAGACTTGTAATCTTTTGTGGTATGGATCCCTGGTTGTTTTGCACACAGCCTAATTTCATGGTTGCTCTGACACATTCACTCATTTTCCTCTCAGTATTAGTTTGACTGTGACTTTGACAAGTGGTGGTGCTCAAGACTAGTGTAATAAAAAACATCAATTTATTTTTTATTGTGAAAAAAGCTGAAAATAAAATAAGGTAGGTGTTTTTACGAATGTGTACTTGCATTTTTATTATCTTATGTAGGTATCTGTTGTGTATATGTGAGGAAAATTTTGAAAAACGTGCACGAATCTTCTGATTATTATTTCCAATAGGATTTGAGATAGGTATATTTATTTTTATTGACTTCAGTAGGTACCTACGACGTAGTCGGTTGAATACAACAGCGGTCCTTAAGAATTATTTAAATTCAAAATTCAATTTCAAATATTTTATTTCACATAAACCTACATGTAACTTTTGAAACGTCAAAGCTAGGTGCACGGTTCCAATTGGTCGTTTCCTATGGAGAAGAACCGGTAAGAAACTCCACGGTTACTCTAGTGTTACTAGGTACGGGAGGACAGTGTAGGCCTGTCAACAAGTACCAGTTCTTGACAGAATAGAACATGGTCTACAAATGGAAGCATCTATGAGTCTACTATTAATTTCTCTAAATAGATTCTAAAACTTGTTGTTATGTAGGTATTTGATTATTGTTTTTCATATTCAATCAGGCAGATTGATTGATCTTTATTTGCATAAGTAATGTTTTTTGTGTGTGTTATTATTTATTTGTGTACACATTGCATGCGATGTATCTATTGATCTAAATAACAATAGTTATATTAATTAACAGTTGGTTTACTAGTAGGTACTTAAAATATTAATTGAAACGGTGTTTAATCGACAATTACATTATATAGGTAAACATACCTACCGCCCTACATAAAAACAACTGTTTGAATAACATACCTAACAAGAGATTTTAACAATAGATTAAATAAATGTCTTCATGATAGAACTAAGTCAAATCATTTATTATAGGTAGACCACTAAATGGCTCTTTTGAACGTCTAAATTTACAAGAAAATATAATTGATTCTAGGTGCTCCTTCCTAAAGGAAGTTTTGTTGAAGAATGGGCATGAAACTCCATTTAGTTTTAATTCATGTTTACAATATTTTGTATACATTAATTTTTAACCGACTTCAAAAAGTAGGAGATTCTCAATTCGTCGGAACCTTTTTTTTTTTTTTTTTTATGTATGTTCCCCGATTACTCGAAGATGGCTAGACCGATTTAGATTTTTTTTGTTTTATTCGAGAGGGTATACATCACAGTTGGTCCCATATAAAATTGATTAACTTTGCTGTGGTAGTTTTTGAGTTAGCTTCAATAATACGTATTTTTTCCCCACTTTTGTATGGATGATGTTCTAGTTTGTTTTGCAGATAGTCGTATTAGAATTTGGGTGGGGTAGGTACACAACTAAAACGTGAAAAATAAAAACTTTTTTACAAAAAAATACAAACCGACTTCCAAAAACAATACTACAAAGTGAAAAATAACTTTAATTACGGAAGTCGGTGGCAAAAAACGAAAATACATTTAACTAGACACCGACTTCCGAAATTAAAGTTATTTTTCACTTTGTAGTGTTGTTTTTGGAAGTCGGTTTGTATTTTTTTGTAAAAAAGTTTTTTAATATATAATATGTATTATAGATGAAGACGACGCTGTCTCTATAGATATGGTTTAATGCGTGTAATGTGATAAACGTACCAGTACGTAGTGGGGGTGTGTGTGTGTGTGCGTATTCTGGATGCACAAATAATCATGCAACAAAATAATTCAAGGTTCTGATAACATGCACTTGGTCAGTTTATAAACACAACATCAAGGCGCTTAAGGATCAGTGACCTGAATAAAACCAGTTTTTTACACGAATTCGGGACAAAACCGAATTTACGTCATCTCAACAGTAGCGCTTGCGACCACTTGTGCGACCAGTAGACCACGATATAAATATGGACAGTAGATGAATTACGAACATACGTACGAAACGGCACACACAGTCGCGCGCATAGACTGACTATAAATACAATGAGAGCACCGCGACTATCGCTTTGGGCTTCGTCGGCGTGCGCCTCTGTGTGAGTGTGCTGTTACGACGTTTGTACGTAGTGTCCTCACTGTACATACACTTCTTGTGACCAACGAGTCAGTCGTGCTACTTATAAGTTAAAAACTTTTTTACAAAAAAATACAACCGACTTCCAAAAACAACACTACAAAGTGAAAAATAACTTTAATTTCGGAAGTCGGTGTCTAGTTAAATGTATTTTCGTTTTGGGCCACCGACTTCCGAAATTAAAGTTATTTTTCACTTTGTAGTGTTGTTTTTGGAAGTCGGTTGTATTTTTTTGTAAAACAGTTTTTAATTTTCACTTTTTAGTTGTGTACCTACCCCACACAAATTCTAATAAGTACCACTACCTGCAAAACAAACTAGAACATCATCCATATAAAAGTGGGGAAAAAATACGTATTATTGAAGCTAACTCAAAAACTACCAAAGCAAACTCAATCAATTTTATATGGGACCAACTGTGATAAACCCTGACCTGACAATGTGAGCAATGAGTCTCTTAAAAAAAACTATTGGCTGACTCAGGGAACGATATCGCACACCGATATAAAACTAGGATTGGAAACTTAGATCTATCCCACACAATATCCCATATATTTAATGGCGAATAATTGAATTGAATTGTGTGGTATTTCGTCAGAGGGGCTTATTGTGGCTATTATGATAACAGCCGGCCGTAAGGGCCGATCGAGCTACGCTTGCCGCGGTCGGCCTTGTAGGGCATGGGTCACCATGCATACATTACAGTAGCCACCAAACAGTTGCCAAAAAAGTGGGGATGCGCAGTAGAGTGGGTCACTCTAGTATGGAGAATAAAAAGTTGTTCTTTTGACTTGTAATACCAATAAAAATGTGTCACTGTGGTTATAGGAACTAACTCAGTGAGTTTCATGACAACCTTCTGTCTCCGGGACGACCTTGAAATTCTGAAAAATTTGAATACAATTAATATTTCTTAAAACTCTTTTAACTGTTTATTATTTGTAGTAGGATAGATGTAATTAATAAAACTTTCTAAAAACAGGTTATAATGCATTAAAATAATAAAGTTATACTTAGACATAAGTAAATAGGTTTTTTATTCAGTTATGACAGGTTTTCTTAAAGTGGGGTCCACGGACCCCTTAGGGGTCCGTTAGCATATGTATCAGGGGTCCGCAGTAGGTCAGAAAACTCAAAACATGTTTATTAGGAAATTCTGTAGTAAACTCAGCATTTCTCGGCCAAGCCACGAACTCGTCGTCGTCGGGAGGCGAATTCAATAGGTAACTAATCACAAGTGATTTTTTAATACAAATAAGGCTTGTTTTCTTTTCCTAAAATATTCTTTGACAGGTATCCGTGGAAATATTTAAATTGTGAAAGTGGTCCGTGACTCATAAAAGTTCAAGAAACTTTAAAGACTTAGAGATGAAAGCTAGATATTCTCTAGTTGCAGTCTAGCTAGTCTAGCCACGTTATACCAACCGGCTGTCCGAGCACTCGACCGGCATACTGTGGGTGGTGATAGCTTTGGTCAAGCCCTCCCAAAATAACACAACTGTATAGGTAACTAGTTACCTATACAGTTGTGTTATTAACACATAGGCTACTTTTTATCCTAGGATAAAAAGTAGCCTATGTGTTAATCCAGGGTATAAGCTATCTACTATATTTCATACAAATCGGTCCAGCCGTTTGAGCGTGATGAAGTAACAAACATACAAACACACATACACACACACTCACAAACTTTCGCCTTTATAATATTAGTGTGATGTGATAAGTAGGTACAGTAAACAATATTAGGTTAAAAAAAGCATTAGATTTAAGTTTTTCAAAGCTTCCTCTCTCCTACTATTGTTGCTGTGGCCGACAGGGTCCATATCATCATTCTCCTGCCCTTATCCCAATCTATTTAGGGTCGGCGCAACATGTCCTTTTTTCCATAGGTACTTCTCTATTAGTCGTCATCTCGGTAGTGACTTTCTAGCCATGTCATCTTTCACACAGTCCATCCATCGTTTCTTTAGTCTTCCCCTACCCCCTCCCCCTCCCCCCCTCCCCTCCTCTCCGTTCCCTTCTTCTTATAGCCATTCACATTCATAGTCAAAACTTTCCTCACGACATTTTCCTCATTCCTCCGCATCACATGCCCATACCATGAAAACCGATTTCTGCACCCGATAGGGTCCATAATGATCACATAATTATAATTTTTAAGTTACCACCTAAGTACACATTATGGAAAGCAAATAAATTATTGAGTATTGAGTACCACAAAATTTTACAGATTTCGAGTTAAGCTATGATTCAGTTAACTAACGAGTTACAAAAGTTAAAAAATGATTTATAGTGATGGATGATAAAACAATCGATAATGGCAAAGGTCGAATTTGCAATATTTAAAAATTGGCGGCACCGGCGCAGGCGCACATTTTCAAACAAAAAAAATCCTATTGTTAGGTATTTTTTTTTTTATTTGTAATATAACTAATAACTGCGCCAAAATTATAATGAAGTGTGAAACATAACATCTTTTATTTTGGTACACACAAAGTAATGGCGCTGATAAATATATGTAGGTAGTTCTTTCATTACAAATTATTCAAATCTTTCTAGGATTGTACAAGGTTACGTATTGTTGTCTTAATATACTCGTAGTAACTATTATTTTCGTGTGGTTAAGATGCTTGTTATAATTTTAAATACCTACACGATACATTAAGGCTCCCGCAGAAAGGCGCGAGGCGATTCCGGTAGAACTATTTCCATAAAGTTTTCATAGAAATTGTTCCATCAGAGTCGCATCGCATTGGGCGCGCCGCGCCGCCGCGCCGCCGCGCCGCCCGCCGCGAGTCATGTCACTACTGTCTACGAGAATGTATTACGTACGAAACAACAGTATTCGCGAAAAAGACATTGTTTGGAATATAATTTTTCAATATAAGTCTCTGATGAACCAAGACCAAGACGAATCACTGCTGTGTGCAGAATATTTTTAAAAGACAATTTAGATGCGTTAAGTTGTGGAGAATGATGCAAAAAAGTTAATTTTTTGTTTAAAATATTGAAAAAAAAAACAATTAAAACAATTTTGTTCCGGCTAATCTCCGAAACGGCGGGACCGATTTTGACGGGACTTTCACTGGCTGGTTACTATTATTTTAGATTAAGAATTTAAACCCACGAAATTGTGAACAAAATCCAATTCAAATAGGGAAGTATTGGTATGCACGAGGGAGAAGCCGCGGGCAACAGCTAGTTTTAACTACAACATGTCCCGTAGTTAACGCAAACCCTCTTAACGGGCTATTGTACTCATCATTATGAACAACTTTTACTATGGGGGCACAGAATACATAATAGTACAAGTACAGAAGATTCACTCCGCAAAATCATTGAAATAAATAGCGACTCTTGCTACGACATAATAAAGTGCAATTCAGGTCGCACAGCATTTATTACCTACAGTTATATTCACCTAGAAGGTGCCTCTCTTTCTATCACGTAACTCTTATACCTTTTGACTCGATAGGGTTGGGTTCTATTAAGACGCGGCGCGTGAGCGAGTATCGAACTAACGTGCGAGCCAGCCGGTGCGCGGCAGTCCACACTGAATTAGCGCGACAAGTCGAGCCTGCCGAGTACTTATAGCTTCATACCTAAAATGCGATGTGAGCCGGGCCTGCTATGGGACCAAACCTGAAATCGCGAAAAAAATCTGCTGTTTCATACAAAAGTCAATACCTACTCTACCTAAATGCATGAAACAGTAGATTTTTTTCGCGATTTCATGTTTGGTCCCATAGTAAAAGTTGTTCATAATGATGAGTAACTCCTTAATAGGTTTGCGTTAATTACGGCGTATTTACAGCGTAATTATGGCGTATTTTTTTATTGCGTTGACATAATTGCTTGTTTTTTTAGAACTCCAAGGAACCATAAAGACCTACTAATTTAATATTAATTTCAACTTGATACCTCCACGCGTTCCTGACAAAAAGGGTCTTGCTTGACAGACAGACAGACGGACAACGAAGGGATCCTATAAGGATTCCGTATTTACCGTTTGAGGTACGGAACCCTAAAAAGTGTGCATCAATAGAAGCGCAAAAAGTTTTTAGAGGATCAGTGTTGTTAAATCAGTCTGTCTGTCTTTTTACCAAAACACAATTCGAAACAGCTAATCTTCATAATCAATCGACGTTGAGCAAAAAGTAGTTGAGTATAAAAACTACGAACGATATTATGATATTGAGTGGTAATGTCAAGGTCGCGTTCAAATCATCTGCGCGTGCAGCGGTGGCTTTTTCTAGAGGCGGGACGTTCGCAAGGACGTAAAAATATCGCGAAGATTTTATTTCGCGCACTGGCTTTTCAACACTCTGCTTAGCGCCGAGAGTTGAAAATCCAACAGTGTGTTTTTTCGACGCGCTGAGATGTACCCTGTTGTTGTTAGGTTGGATTCTCAGTCCGCGATAAAATCCCGCCACGATAGTTTTACGTCCGTGCGAACGTCAGCTTATTGGTACCTAGTATTTATTTTGTAGACTCTCATAAGAAATTTTTAGGGTCTCCTAAAAATGCCACTGATGCCGCGATTGGCCTGGCCACCTACCGGGCCCAATAAAATTTTGCTATCAACTCGAAAAGGAGAAGGCTCTCGTAACCAAAGGGGGAAAATGGGAAAATAACAAGATTGTCTTTATCGTCACTTTGTCTTTGAGAATTAGGTACATGTTTACGTCGCGCGGGGAGCGGGACGCGTCAGTGGATATGAAGGTTTGGTACCCAATGAAATAGTAATGAAGGCCATTCAATCTGAGAGTTTAGAGAAAAGTGATATTCGAATTCTGGGAATTTTTTTTAAATAAAAAAAAGTTGGGTTTTCTCGAATCCCATGTTCGCCAGGGTGGGTCACCCTATCACGTCCTGGAAGGGATACGTCAAATTACCAGTCACCCTGTATACTTCGAGAGATTAGTGTACATAAAAATGTTTACGGTCAATAAAGCTTGAACATCTGACAAGAAACGTTTTGTTCACTAGTTTGAAGTGATAATTCTTAGAGTAATTAGTTATTTATGACAATCGGTTGGTGAGAAACCGTTCGATGCTAATGATACGATTTCCTGGCAGATTCCTGCAGATTAATGTGTAAAATACATTTAATGTTACATTCAATAAAAAAATCTCGATGCCATGCCACGTTGTACTGTCGTGCGAAGCAGGTACGGGTTGCTAGTTCTACCACAGAATACATAATAGTACAAGTACAGAAGATTCACTCCGCAAAAATTTTTAAATAAATAGCGACTCTTGCTACGACATAATAAAGTGCAATTCAGTTCGCACAGCGTTAATTACCTACAGTTATGTTCACCTAGAAGTTGCCTCTCTTTCTATCGGGTAACTCTTATTCCTTCTGACTCATTAGGGTTGTCTTCTTTTACGACGAGGCGCGTGAGTGAATATAGAATTAACTTTCGAGCCGGCCGGTGCGCGGCAGCCCACACTGAATTAGTGCGACAAGTTGAGCTCGCCGCGAACTTGTAGCTTCATACCTAAAACGTGGAGTGCGCCTGTATTGTATGTTTTATATGATATTATGATGTTTTATATTTACTGGGTACGTCTTTGTTTGACTTGAATGTGCCCTGGCGACTGAGAGTATGTGACGCTCACACTAATGTCTCGCTGATGGTGGCGCGTGTTGGATCATTTAGCCAATCCATGCGTCAGGTTCGTGAATAAGCGCTGTCAGTGAAGGCTGGGCATACCTTAGCGGTCAGGGCTTATTTTAATTTAATTTAAATATTTGAATTGTTTTTTTTTAAGGACGCTGTTAACGTTCTGCATCGTTCTCACATATGAAATTTCAACATGAATGATGTAACCATTATTTTGTAACCATATCTTGATTTAAAAGAGTGTCCGTGGAGTTTCTTGCCCGTTCTTCTCCATAGGTACCTACTATGCTTTGGAATGGGCGCCTAGCTTCATCTTTCTGACTGACCGACCCCTTGACAATTCAAAAGTG
This sequence comes from Cosmia pyralina, assembly GCA_946251885.1. Taxonomy (NCBI): domain Eukaryota; kingdom Metazoa; phylum Arthropoda; class Insecta; order Lepidoptera; family Noctuidae; genus Cosmia; species Cosmia pyralina. The sequence continues at coordinate 21,935,957 of OX276363.1, read as the reverse complement.
CCTGTAATTGGTTTAATTGAAATAAATGCTTTGAGTTTGAGTTTGAGTTTGATAAATATTAAATTACTTACTTAATCACGCAAAAACAGCTGAACAGATTTGGATGTTTGGCACAGAGATTATATTTATAACCTGGATTAACACATTAGGATACTTTGTATCCCAGTAGTAGGTTCTCTTGGGATAACTTCCCACATCCACGCGGGTGAAGCCGCGGGAAAAGTTAGTTCAGTCTACCATGTTATTTTCTGTTTAAACTTCCGTTGCGTCACATTATAGTGACAATTCGGAACTAGCAATATTTGACTTTGGATTACTAGATAAGTACTCTATGTTATCATCTGTATCGCCTTGGAGACTCAGATAAGGAAACAGTGCAAAATTGACACTTGTCTTGGTTGACTACGAGGTGAACAGCGTTTACTGTGGATACGAGATACCTAATGAATATTAACTGCCTCGTTGGTCTAGTGGTTGCAAATTTGCAAGCGAAGTTATAGCAGTCAACGCCAAAACGGCCGTTTTTGGCGTTAACTGCTAAGGCTTCGAACCTAGGAGGTTTATCGATGATTTTTTGATAAAAAAAATTCTACCTCATCTGACAAAAAATGTGAGCATAGGAAATTTCAAAATGTTCCATATCTCCAGACTTATTATTTTTTTCTCAGTGGTAGCGCTAGTTGGCGGCACTGCTCGCCTTAAAATCTTAACTCCAATACGTACTTATATTTAGCCATCTATGATTCTACCTATTTCTATTATTTTCTATTAGACCCAAACATAGTGTTTTAAACAAAATCACCAACACCAAATTCAACAGTCAAGGTGTTGGTGTTCTATCCACAATGGTCCATGAAGGTCATAATAGGCGTATGACCTTTCACCTTTTTTGGTAGGTACTTCAGTAGGTGAAGGACCTTCTTTTGTTTCTCTAATATTAAGTTACTGCACTTAGCTAACTTAATGTTACTTAAAAGATTAAAAGGAACGTTATAGAGTAAGTGGTCTTGCTTGAACCTTGCAAAGGGATTGAGCTGACGATTTAATAATAAAGAAGTATTATTTTAATTTAATAGATGTAATAAAATAGTTAAAGTGATTTTTGTTAATGCGTTTCGAGAGGTTTTGTTAAGGTCGAGCATTTTGTGTAAGCGACTTGAAATATGGTTGGAAATGAGAGTTGGTGTGGCAATCGTATACAAAGCCCTACTTTCTTTCCATCAGCTAATAGGGATGATGCCTGGGTAAAAAAAAAAAACTATTTAGTCCGTCAGTCATAACGAAAAAATATTAGACACGTATTTTTTGCTTTATCATGGGCTCGCTACGTCACAACTATAACAAACTAATAGGTTGGGGAAAAAGTTTCTTCGCATTTTTTAAGAAAATTCAAAACATTTTTTAATATACATTATTTACATTTATCTAAAGTATGTAGGTACCATTTTGTTCGATAACTTTTTGCCATCTTGTAGGTAGGGACATGATCCCGTTGCTATAGAAATTTTGGGACTTCTGATCAAAATACCGCAACAAGTGGTTTTGGCAGTCCTCTCGTTTTGTTAACCTGTGTCAGGCCTAAAGAATTCTGAAGAGACCGAAACAGGTGGAAATCTGAAGGTGCAAGGTCAGGACTATACGGCGGATGCATTAACACCTCCCAGCCACACTCTCTTAATTTTTGCTGAGTGGCTATAGATGTGTCAGGTCTAGCGTTATCTTGATGAAAAACCACACCTCTTCTGTTGATTAATTCCGGCCGCTTTCTCTCAACTTCTTGCTTTAATCTCATCAGTTGTTCGCAGTAGAGTTCAGAATCGATGGTCCTGCCTGGTGGTAACAGCTCATAATGAATAATGCTCTTCCAATCCCACCACACACACAGCATCCCCTTGTTGCGAGTTAACCCGGGTTTCGCCACAGTCTGTGAAGCCTGACCGGCCTTTGACCACGACCTTTTTCGCACGTTCTTCTCGTACGTGATCCACTTTTCATCACCAGTTATCAGCTTCTTCAAAAATAGTTCGGTTTCATTACGTCGTAATAAAGAATCACAAATGAGTACACGGTTCATTAGGTTTCTTTCAGTGAGTTCGTGAGGTACCAAAATATCGAGCTTTTTTGTGTATCCAGTTTTTTTTCAAATGCGCCAAAACTGTTCTGTGGTCAATTCCCAGTTCTTCAGCTACGTCGTAACTACTGATATGCCGATCTTGCTCCACTTTTTCAAAATGGCATCCATTTTATCCGTAATAGGGCGACCAGAGCGACGTGCATCTTTGACATCAAAATTTCCGGATTGAAAACGCTTAAACCAAATTTGTGCTACTCTCACAGACACTGCACTGGGTCCACAAACATCGCAAATTTTTTTCGCGGCTTGCGTTGCATTTTTAACTTTTTGTAGTAAAATTTTAAAATGTATCGTATTTCTTCATTAGATTCACTCATCTTGACAGTACGAAAAACAAATGAAAATCACACATTTTCCTAATTTGAATTAGGAATTATGTTCTTTGAAATTTAAACTTTCAATGATACCAAAACCAGCCAGATGCAAATAGTATAGCCAAAGAGATTTTATTTTAAGTTCATACATGGTGAATTTCAACAAGAGATTTTTATGTATCATTTCGGTGGGATTTTTTTATTTCAATGCAATCTATATATTTTTAGTGACAAATAATACTTTAGTCTATTTTATAACATTGTGCGTGAGTGGACATCAAATATTATCAAAACTTACATAAATATTTAAGGATAAAGTTTTAAGAGTCCACTGAAATTAAAAGTGTCCACCGAAATGATAAAAATTACCACCGAAATGATAAATCCACCGAAATGATACAGCTAAGAACAACCGTGCCCCCAGCCAGGGTTCCGTACTTTGTTAGGTTTGATTTCCACAAATTTTAGATAAACACTGAGACAGGACAGTACACAGTTTTTTTAATATCATCATTAATATACAGATATTACAGTTAGTATTATTACATATATCATTCTTTGAGGTTACAATAAAGGTAAGTGACTTATATTGAAGGTAAACCCTCGAAATAATTATTTTGTTGACAATTAGTAGGTATAATAATCTACACTGTGGTGACCCACACACTCATCACATTTTCGTTGAGCCGAACAAATGTGTATCTAAAGTATAGTAAACATGTACTAACTACATAGATATATGTATATATTATATATCTTAAGCACAAATATTACACAACAAATACACCTAAATAATCTAATCGACACTCTAGGTAAAAGTAGGTACATTACAAAACTATGACTTTGTATTTGACACCAGGATCTCTAAAACTTTATGTTTTTATCATTTCGGAGATACTTTTAATTCCGGTGGACTGTAATTGGTATAACAGTCCACCGAATCCACTGAAATGATAACACTGAGATGATAAAATAGAGGTTAGTTCTACATTTAACTCCGAAAAAAAATTATTTAAAAAATATGAACACTACTCAAACAAAACAGTACTTACTGCGAATTTAATACACAATTTTGAAACAAATTAAACAAATCTAGCACGAGTTATAACAGCCACCGAAATGAAACTATTTTTGTCCCCATATTACTGAAATGATAAACTTACTTTTTTGGCGGGAAACCGCAAGACGTTGGGACCGGTGCGTTCGCGCCGAGAGCTTAAGCCGGACTGATCCGGAGTGAGAAAAGGTGAAAGGGGCGTAACAACGCAATGTTGATGTGGCTATTCTACTAAAACTTACTGTCCTCTGAAATGATAACTTTTTTCCAGACAAAAGTTGACTGCCTGTCAAATCCATGAGAAAGAAGATAAACAAACAAAAATTGTTTTATTTGATCGAATATATTATAATTTAATGATAACAAAATCAATTTAAATCCATATTACGAATGTATTTGCAGGAGAAGGTATGTTATGAGCGGAATTGGGTTCAGGACAGGTCACCGTGATGATAAAATAACACTTTGTAATTTTTTTTTTGGGTATATTAGAGGGTAAATACCAATGATTTTTTTTGCCAAGGTAGAGAAATACTTACGTTGTTGAGAAAAAATATATAAAATTAATAATCAGCACATTGCACTACCGTTCTCAGGTTTGCCGTGTATTTTTTTGCTTGGGCAATTCACCCACATACTATAATGCGAAAAGACTTTTTCCCCAACCTAATATAACGTATAAAATCTAGCAAGGAGTGACGTCATGCCACATTTTAACTCAATGTATCGGCGTAATCTTTTGATTACATAAAAAAGACAAATTAGGTACCTACGTGTCCAATATTGTTTATTAGGCTAAATGACGAACAAAAAAAAATTTAGTTATCATCCCTGTTAGCGAACTTACTAAGAAACAACTAGTTCTACAAAAGCCTCGACTTCATTATCGTTTACAAAAACCACTACATAACACAAAATGTGATAATGTTGCCAAGTTGGACTAAACTAAAACAGAAAAATATTTGCGAAATCGATAATAAACACCATTATTTCTAGGTTACATTGATTGGTTTTGGATTAATGACATCACAATTACGCTTCTTAAGGAATTTGACTTATGTTTTTGTAATTTCGCTATCTTAAACCTCCCACGCGGGTCCTAAATGGTCATATCCACGTTCTGGATTTAAATGCTTACATATTGCACATAGCATCTTAAAATGCACCTACTACATAACATGTCCTAATACACCTTAAACAGTTTGCAATGACTTTGGATTATGACAAAGGAGAGACTCGGGCTAAGTGATAATAGCCGCATGGATCAATCGATTACATATCGAGACAATCGCTGCTGTCATTCCTAGTTCTTTGACAGTCGTTACAGGTACCCAGAAGCCCAAAAGTCCGACAACTACCAAGGTGTAATATCGTGTTACCCAGTAATGGGGTTGTGGAGGTCAGATAGGCAGTCGCTCCATGTAAAATACTGGTATTCAGCTAAATCCGGTTAGACTGGACTGTACTGGAAATAGGCTTAAAGGCTGATCGATTTTGCAATGGCAAGATTAGCATAGTAGTCACATTAGTTTACAGATTTGCTAAGAAATGTATGCACTTCGGAAATCATCGTCTAACTTCGTAATACGAACACGCGATAGTGAAATCTAATTTATGTATTGTTAAAACCATAGAATTACTTGCCTATTTTGTATTACAATGATTTCAAAATTATAGCTGTGATTACAGATCACCATTTCCAAAAAACTTTTAAAAAATTTTGAGCATAGTTATAGTATAAAATACTAGCGTCTTCATACAAACGCGCAAAGAAGTGCGGCAGTAAGAATCCTCTGTGGGAGGGCTACTCTGTGGCGCGACTTTCGTACTAATTCGGAGAGACGAAGACTACCGAAGCGCATACCTTGTCTAGTAAACATGTTACATCTAGGTCGTAAAATAATATTAGTCGTTTGTAGCATGGTCAACATTCTTTTTGTCAGAAGACGTTGATCCTAATGCCTTGTTAGTACTTATCATACAAGTACTACCAGTTTATTGCACTAAGTTTTGCACAATTTTCTGCTATAAAATATTGCGTGGCCTCCACTCAGGCGGATGACCACGATGCGTTATGTTATGGCCAATATTGCAAGCTTTACAAATACTATGATTTTACCATGTATTAATCAATTTGAGTTCTAGATTTGGACAGAATATAAATTTTTATTGTACAAGTCTTTGGGGGTTTATTTGGACATAAAACAAAACACAATCGAATGAAATACCTCCTTCAGGTCCAGACTGGCTCTTCGGCAGAGATTAAGCCGAGATCTATAAGCATTAAGTACTTTTCTCAAATATGCTTGGAAATTAGAACATTATTTTGACAACCTTCTTCGAGAAACTTTACTGGTCAAAAACATGCAAGCAGCGGCCGGCAATGATGAAAATCCATATCTGTCGTGTTTAGCGGCCGAATAAATTACATGAAAGCTCATATCTGTCGGGTAATTTAAAAATGGAACGAACTTTTTACTTCGACACATTGTCAACCAAAAAGGTAACTTATCAATAATTTTATTTAAATTTCGAACTGGCTTGCAAATAGAGCTGTTTTATGTAAAAAAAAATAAATTTACTTTAAGAAAAGTAAAAACCGACTTCAAAACCTAAAGAAATTTAGGTTTTGAAGTCGGTTTTTACTTTTTTTTAAAGTAAATTTATTATTCTATTTTTTAGTTAAAGACGCAATTAGGACAATTACGTGACCCCAAGACAAACGAAAAGAAGAATCATCACAAAATCCACTTAGAAATGTCGGAGATACAGTACATTTATGCCTATAACTTCGTACATAAGAATAAATACCTAATGTATTTTATATTAAAACCTTTCTGAAAGTATGTAGATTACGGTAGTGAAAGAATCATTAAAATTGGTTTATTAGTTTTTGAGAATATCGCGGTCTAACAAACATGCATACATACGGGTCGAATGCAGAACCTCCTTTTTTGAAGGCGGTTAAAATCAAAATCAAAAGTCATTTATTTGAACTAGGCTGAGAATCAGCAGTTTTCGAACGTCAAAATAAGACAGTCCCCCGGCACGCCCACCTTTCACCACTTCCTAGAGCTTTAGCTGGGAAGAAGAAAAAAAACTCCCTAGCAGAAATTAATTTAGGTTGTATTTAATTTGAATTTCCGTGCATTAATTGAAAAAAAGTTATATTATATAGTTAACTACTATGTGCTTTGACTAAGGGCCAGTTCCTTATCGCAAAATAAATTAATGTGGCAAATTGTCAAGTGCGCGTGGTCTGCTGCGATTGGCTGTTCAATCATTCAACCAATCAAATCACATAGATATAAGAAAGAAGTTTCTATGTCAAATCATTACTATTTTACACAAAAGCATGTTTATTAAATAAAATACTTTACATTCTTAAAATGTTTTTTGCCCAAATTATTGATAGATGTGTATGGTACGATTCTGAACTATAAATGTAATTTTAAATAGGTACATTTTCTCAATAAATGTAAAAAATTTCAGTCCGGTACATTTATTGAGAAACTGTACCTATCTAAAATTACATTTATAGTTCAGAATCGTACCATACACATCTATCAATAATTTGGGCAAAAAACATTTTAAGAATGGAAAGTATTTTATTTAATAAACATGCTTTTGTGTAAAATAGTAATGATTTGACTACCCATTTGTAACAGCGTCTTAACATAATACAAATGACAATTTGTCACATCATTTTGCGATAATTTTCGTTCGAGAAACTGACTTTGAATGTTCCGGTCTCTATCATGCAATTTTAGTTTGACAACTGTGTGACAGTGACAGGAGTAACGCTTAGCCAAAGTATGTACCTACGTGCTAATCTCGGCCTTAGATTATCCATTAGGCTTTGTGGTCAGCCTATCTTGTTGCATTAAGTACCGCTAAGAAATTGTCCTCAGAATTCGAATCCTTGCTCAACATAAGACAGGATAAATTAAAGTTTAACTTGGCCAGGCATATAATATACATATAATAAATTAAAGTCACTTTTCATGTCCGTCTGTGTGACCGCGTTGTTCTTCACGGATTTGATGCTGTTTTCACCATCATTTAGAAAATTTATTCCGGAAGGTTTATGTGCTTATAAAACATTCATTAATTAAACTTACATAATTATAATAAAGGACTTTTGATTTTTCATCAGGTCGTAAAACCCGTGCAAAGCTATAAGGAAAACTGGAATCTACGACAATTTTCCTAATAAAGCAGGTACAGTCAGCAACAAAAGTCGATTAACACTTGTGTTTTCTAAATCTTAATTAAGTATTGAGAAAAATACTTAATTAAAATCGATACAGATGTAAATTTTAAAGAAAATTAACTAAAATGCAGGTTATCGTATCATGTCAAAAAGTAGCAGCGTTAACCGACTTCTGTTGCTGACCGTACGATGCAATTTTCTACAAACTAGACACATATTTGAATACATTATGAGCTAGAGTTTAGATAAGACCAGTTTTATATACAAGTCAAGGATAAAAGACTTTTTAGCACATAGACTAACAGTATAAATGTATGTAAATATTATCTTTTATTTTAAATAGGCTTTGACTAGCACTCACGAAGAACTTACGAATTTGAATTTCAAACAATGCTCATTCGCAGCGTAATTTAAATAAATGATAAAATAATGCTGATAAAATAAAAAATATATTATTCATAAATTATGGTTTCTAAATCTTCCTTCCATTGGCCTTGATCTCAACCTTTCGAAATGTGAACTATACTTAGCGGACAGTACTGACAACATCTGACACTTCCCTTTAACGCAATAGCCCCATTATCATTAATACTAACAGAGAAACAAAAAACAATGACCCACATTGTCCTCACATTCACAAAAATTAAACTAATAACCCCACCGCCGTATCTCTACGTTGACGCCGTGGTGGGGCTTGCGCGCTCCAGACGGTAGGTCTGTGCCGGTAAAGAAGGTCTAGGGTAAGGAGTCAGATCAAGAGAGATACAGAAATCCGCAGGACAACATGTGGCGAGCTGTTGGGCAGTAATGACCCCACGGACCCTACGTACCGGGAGAAGTTTTGTTCCTCATCTCTGGCTTGCCTTTATCGACCGTCTGGCTGGAGTAAACACTGACGAAGAACAGAGCTCCCACCTCATTCTTGCCTTTACTAGCTGGCTTGAGTGGAGATTCGCAAGAGCAAACATGCTCGGAGGAAGTACCTAAGTATTCCAATAAGTGCTTGCAGGGATCTTGACCATCTTCCGGGCTCTGGGATTGTTCTGAGAGCCGTAGGAATACCTCTCCACTCCTCAAGCACCTCAAGATATGTAGTCCCTTGTCGCTACGTCACTAAGTGCTAGCGACACTTTCCGGGGGCCCATTATTGAGTGTGCAAGTCACCCCCAGCCATATTTTCCGTGTATAATAAAACATTGATCAGGCAGGGGCCATAATCATTTCATAGTTCTAGGTAACCAGTCCACTTTAGCAACCCAAATCCATAGTCCAATAGCTTTATTTCCATATCCTACAATAGTCCTACACCAACCGGGGGTTTTCCTTGGATGCACTTGCATAGTGCGTACTGGGATAATCATTGGTTGGTGCCTCATTTCATTGAAAGCATCTAACGGGCCTTTGCAAGTTGGCTTCGGCCCCTCGTACGCCTTCCAAAGATCCGGGACCCCGGGGTCCCGAGATAGGTATCTCAGAGACAAAAAACTAATAATAATAATGTACTAATTGTTATTTTGCGCTGTCTCTAAAGAAGCCGCCTAGCACAACTTATCAATTAATCGTATCAGTAGAACAATGAACGATAATATATACGATTATCATGTTATTTATCTCGTAGGCACTGACTGAAATGCATACTGTTCTACTAAGTACATTTGTGCAGGTCAATTAACTAAACTATGTCATTTCCTGTTTTAAATTAGACAACCCTTTTTCATGTATTAGATATAATATAATATAATATAATATAATATAATATAATATAATATAATATAATATAATATAATATAATATAATATAATATAATATATAATATAATATAATATAATATAATCTTACTTCAGTGTATTCTTCTCTTTATGAGTGGATATTTTCTTACTTACAATTATTATCTACTACTAATTTGTAGGTACTTACCTAACAAACAGTGTAGGGATGGGTAATTTTAAATAGCACGTTCTATTCTTCGGTATATGGTCCGAGATATCGCCGGCAACATTGAAGGATTCTACATATTATTCTGTTCTGAAGGAACACGGTAACATTCTCCTACGTCTATCAATGTAGTAAAATTTTTAATTGGACGGATTTTCTTCAAGTCTAAATTACTTCCTCAAAACAAATCGTTCACATGTAAGAAACCTGATCGGCGACATACGAACAAACAGAATCTTAGATTCTATTTAGAGGTTTAATTTTCAAAGCTGTTCAAGTAAGTCGTAAGCTTCCCTTTCTCTTTCTAACGAAAGAACTTTGCCCGCTGTGCAGAGTACTGTCATTTCGCGAAATACTCATCTTAAGCACTAGCAATTGCAGACATCGCAACCTGCATACAATCCTGTCGCAGACCAGCAGTCTGTCAATCAAGGTCCTTCAAAACCAGCTTCATCCGTAGATTCTTTTGTTTTCTAGGACATTACCTGTACAACAGTCAATAAAGCCCCATCTACTCCTTATCCATATTCAATTTTATTTTAAAACTTTAGTCCAAAATTGGCTTCAATCTCTCGATTATAAAGCCACAGAGAGACTCCTATCTAAAAAAAAGCAGTTCAATATGTCCTACCTATAGCATACTATAAGACCAGTTTTGAATATCACACTCTCACTACACACCCACACAGCCACACACCCTACTTTGGTGTCTAATTAATTATTTGTTTTTTCTTGTCTTAAATTACCACCGTTACTCGATTAAAATGTTTTACATGTTAAGGTTTTTTTTATTATTATTAAGGTTATATTTCCTGTATAACCTATAAATCGACGTTCGCACGGACGTTAAACTATCGCGTCGATTTTTTTTCGCGCACTAGATTTTCAACGCTCTGCTTAGCACCGAGAGTTGAAAATCCAACAGTGTGTTTTTTTGACGCGCTAGAATGCACTATGTTGTTGTTAGCTAGGTTGGATTCACAACGCTCGGCTCAACAACGAGAGTTGAAAATCCAGTGCGCGATAAAATCCCGCCGCAATTTTTTTACGTCCGTGCGAACGTCGGCTAAAACATTATAAAGCGGTATTTGGACAGACCAATGGCCAGCAATTTAAAAGGAGTGATTATAATATCAGCTCATAATCTTGACCAGCCACATTTAGGGTTTCCCCGTTCTAAGAGACAGAAATTAAATAAAGGAGAATGATTGGCGAATAGATCAGTGTTGCTTCATTGTAGAATGCAACACTGCAATAACGTCCGTTATATCAATTAAACATTTTATTTCTCTCTTCACAAAGTTTCACTTAGTATTATTTTACAAATAGAGACAAGAATCATAACGGTTTTACAAAAATCATTAATATGATCATTTGTGAGAGACTGGCGTCCATACTAGGATACCCTGTGTGATCACCAGGCTCTCGCCCCGATATTAATCTAATAGCTAATAATCATTAAATGTTTTTTTTTGAATGGCAAAGTATCATATTGAAGAACAAGAATCAGTTTTAAACTAATTACAAAAGCAGTCAGAAAACTAAACAAACCAGTTTTCTTCCATGCAACTAAATCTAAATCTTCCTAAACAAATTAAACACCTCACAAAGCAATAATTATAATATAAACTGTTACTTACCAACCGTATTTACCATCTTATCTTAACGAACACTCGGCCTATACAATGCTTCATCAACCCATAAACCATATATACTAGTCTATGCATAAACCAACTAATCCTAGAAACACCAGTAGGTACTAATGATAACCTCCATAACCTCTAAACGTATCCATCTGTGTCTAATCTAAACGATTGCTTACTCGACAGGTAATACGGAGCAGGCATCGACGGCGAACACACGTCTCGACCGAACTAGAAAAAAAAAAACAATCGAAGACGGAAAAAAAAGTGCTCATGAAAAAGACTAATTGTAATTTTCTAAAATGGTGATCAAATTAGCGAATCAAGTGACAAACAGTGCGAAGAAAGAGGACAGTTTCGCGAAACTACTCGGGGATTTCGGGAAATGGCAGTTCTTAGTTTTCGGTACGGTGTCCTTAGTGAAATTGAGCTCGGGATGGGTTCAAATGGCAATTTTATTCCTGACACCAAACTTAACTTTTCGGTGTATGGATCTGGGTAATTCTACAGAGGAGATTAGGAACTCTACGTGTTATAAAGACTGTATAGGGTATGAATATGATACGAGTCCGTTTGAGAACACGATTGTTTCGGAATGGAACCTCATTTGTGAGCGGCGGTGGCTCGCCAGCTTCAACCAAATGATGCTTCAAGTTGGCATCTTGATTGGCAGCACGATTTTTGGATTTATGTCAGACAGGTGAGTTGAACTTTTTTAATGTTTAATAATTAAGTCGTTATGGCCTGGTAGGTTAAAGGACCCGCCTGCTAAGCGCTAAGACCAGGGATTTTATTTGATGTATTAAGGGTTTTACCTGAATTAAATACCCATGAATATGAACAACTTTTACCATGGGACCAAACCTAAAATCGTGAAAAAAAAATCTGCTGTTCCCTACATTTTGACGAGTTTAGTGTAGACACTGAACAGCAGATTTTTTTTCGCGATTTTAGAGTTAGTCCCATAGTGAAAGTTGTTCATACTCATGGGCAGAACATCCTGTGATTTGCGCACTGCTTAAAAACTTATCCTGTATACACGATTTCTTAAATTTTAACATTCCCATTTTCCAAATAAATTAATATGAATATGAATGAATATGAAATGAAACTGGTAAAAAAAAAAGAACAGTAATTCATATTTACAGGATGTCTTAGTAATATTTCTTATTTTAAATTACAGCAGCCTAGACGCTCGTCGCTAAGTAATAAAAGCCGCCCGGGTCGATAGAAGGTTAAGCTTCACTTGCCGCGGTCGGTCCGTGGATGGGTGACCAGCCATTACATTTCGAGACCCCTCCGTGCCTCGGAAAGTACGTTATGCCGTTGGTCTCGTTGCCGTTGGCTGTCAATGCTGTCATCCGTAGTTCTTTGTCAGTCGTTACGAGTCGTCAGAAGCCCAAAAGTCTAACAGCCAGTCTTACCAAGGGGTATCATATTACCCAGTAACTGGGTTGTGGAGGTCAGACGTTATTGACGTTTTACTTACAGAAATAAAATAATTTATCATTTAGATAGGCAGTCGCTCCATGTAAAATACTGGTATTCAGCTGCAACCGGTTAGACTGGAAGCCGACCCCAACAAAATTAGGAAAAGGCTAATTTAGAGTAGCTTACATAATAATTATTGTTCGCAAGAAATCAATTGCGCCAAGAATTCTTAAAAGTAAGCAAGACTCCAACTCCTGGAAGCATCCAGCAAGCAGAAGGCGTTAGCATCTTTGGATGTCAAAGATCTTTTCTAGGTTTATTAAAATGTAGATCCATTACTAATCAGAACCTTGGGATATCGTTAATGAACTAAGAGTGAAGAGTCAGTTGCGAAATAGTTGTTATTTCGCAACTGACTCTTCTTCTTGATCTTCAATATTGCAAAAGAAAAATTTGTCGTCTACGCCTAACACGGAATGAAATCTGCGACTTTACCGACATAGGAAAGCAATCTTGTAGTATCTCGCAAAGTTGAACTCTGAGCAAAAAACTATTTAAAAAATTGGAGTTCAATATTATATCTATATACACTTATTTATAACTGAAGAACGGCTGGGCCGATATTCAAAGTTTTTGATTTGTTGTATTTGTCTCCGTCTCGAATAGCATAATAACTAATAAAAACATAGGAAATTTCACAAAAAAAAATATGAAGAAAATTCATTTTCTCATACATTGGACAGGGCTGTCGGGAATCTTTCATTCTATTTAGAATTCCATATTCAAATTAATATTCTATTCAGTTGTTCATTTGTATTCCCGCCGTTCGATTTATTGAAATTTGACAGGACAACGTCTGGCGAGTCAGCTATGTAGTATTCTAAAATAAAAATCAATTGCCGAATGTATGTACGCGCATCACTTCAGAACGGATGCATCTATTTGGCTATTTATTTTTTTGTTGTATTTGTAATTGTCAGGACAAGGTTTGTATGAAAGAAACTTCTACACAGTTTATTGTTACAGAGTCAATTTACTAACACTACTGTACTAAATAATATGTGGAGATTTGATACAAGTAACAACCCAATATCCCAATTTGTTTGGGGTCAGCGCAACATGTCCCTTTCTTCCATACTTCTCTATTAGTCGTCATCTCGGTAGTCACTCCCTTTCTAACCATATCATCTTTCACACAGTCCATCCATCGTTTCTTTGGTCTTCCCCTACTCTTAAAGCCATCGACAATCATACACAAAACATTTTTTTTTTCATATTAATTAGCTCCAATTGATGTTTTTCATATTTTTGACTTTTTTACTTTAAATTTATTCCGGTATTTTACTTTTGAGTAGAAAATCGTAGTTCAATTCTTAAAATATAAATTAAGTTTTCCTACACAATTCAAAATGTTCTCAGCTTGCGCCTTCAGGAACTTCGCGTGTTTACATTAGAATATTCATAGCTAATACAGGACAACGTCTATCGGGTCAGCTAGTTTACATTAGGTACACGTATTTCTTATAATTAAATTTATCAGATGCCTATATGTAATGATAGCATTCTAAAGTTAGTCTAACATGCGTTTTGTAATAGTTACAGTAATTGGTATTTCAATTTCAAGCAGCAATATTGCTGTATCTTGGTAGTTGCGACATAATTATGCCACAACGAAATAGTTATAAAATTTAAGGTAACGATTAAAACGATTTTGTTGTAACTATATAAAATTGAATAATAGATTATTTTATGGTATGTACCTACTTGTACAGCATTTTGAAGTATGTTTTTTTAAAAAAGTTTATAAAAAGAACGTCATATAATAATAAGAAAAAGGTAGGAAAGCGTTGCTCAAACCGTCCGACGCAGTATTTTTTCCTGATTTCAAAGATGCAAATAAGTATTTAGCCATTTTTCCGAGATTGCTTTCCAGCGTCGAATTCGCAATGTTTCAAGGCAATTTGTGCTACATCTTCTTTATTTCTTCATTTATTTTGAGTAACAGACCATTTACGAAAGGTGTAACTTAAATAATGTACAACCTCTTAAGGGGTCGTTCTGAACAACTTTTACTACATCCAATGTAGCAGGTTATGCAGTGCGCAGATTTATGATGATGACCGAACGCGTAAATGAAACACGCACTTGATTGCTCACATTACACAACGTGTCATTTTGCATCCTCGTCAAGGGTGTGGTATAGACCATCAAACCGAACAACTTTCTCCATGGCACCAACATCGTTATCGCGAAAAAATTATCAGTCGTCCCATACATTTGCGTCGAGTAGGTAGGTATTGAAGTTTTCTATGGCACAGTTAAAAATTTTTTCGTGAAAATGATGTTGGTCCCATGGAGAAAGTTATTCGATTTGATGTTCTGTACCACACCCTGAAATTTAACAAGGATGTAAAACGCCACGTTGTTTAAATATCATTGAAAAATACGGGTGATAGTAATCCACTGTAGCAGGTTATGCAGTGCGCAGATTTATGATGATGACCGAACGCGTAAATAAAACAGGCACTTGATTGCTCACAATATATAAATACAAAATATAATAGAACAATACTCGTATATTTTTGTTGTTGTTTTGTTAAATAAAATTTTGTTATTAAGATTATTTAAGATTTGCTAAATTGCTTAGCCAACAGCGGAACAGCACCGGACGAGACAAACTGAAATCGCGAAAAAAAACCAGCTGTTCCCTAAATTTTTAAGAGTTATGTGAACATAAATGTAGAGAACAGCTGATTCATTTAGCGATTTCAGGTTTGTTCCCACCGTAAAAGTTTATTTGAGTTACATTTTGTATTAATTTGATATAGGTACAGTCGCGAGCATAATAATTTGATATAGGTACAGTCACGAGCATAATAATTTGATATAGGTACAGTCACGAGCATAATAATTTGATATAGGTACAGTCACGAGCATAATAATTTATGCCTTACAGTCTTACAGTTACGCACAATTCAAAAGCGTCTTTCTCTTGAAATAAACACCAAAAGCACGCACATAACCGGGCCACGCACAATGAAAGTTTCCTTAATTGGGATGAATTGATCCCAAGAACAAACTTAACTTTGTAGTTGAAAAAATGTTCTCCCATACATCGATATACGTCACGGTCAATTCTCCAACTGCAAATGTAAGTTAAAAATCGCAAAAAAATGATTAACCTAAGCTTTTTCTAATCTAACGAGTTCGGTTCCGGGTAACTAAAAATAAACTAGTGGTTTTTGGCAGTCGCCGGCTGCTGCCGCGACACGCTCGCTTTGCTCGCTCGGCTCATGCAATAAATAATATAAAAATACATTAAATACATTTTTTTATTATTTTAAATAATAGAATATTTACAAACAAAATATAAACAAATACATAACAAAATAATACATTTTTTCTATTTTTGTTACAGTTTAAATGATTTATTTGCCAAACTTGTTGTAAAATGATGAAAATGACAAATCGTGTTTTTGCCAATAATTGTTTGTCAAGTGAAAATTTGTAAAAAAAAATTCAGTGAAATGACAGGATACCCAACGGGAAGTATCCATAGGTTTTTTAAATACCAAAATATGTCACATAAATGGCCGTATTTTTGTATTGCGTTGACTTAGAAGCTTCATTTTTTTAGAACTGCAAGGGACCATAGACCTACGTATTTGATATTAATTTCAAATTGATGTCTTGACAGACTGACAGACACCGAAGTGATCATATAAGGGTTCCGTTTTTCCTTATGAGGTACGGAACTCTAAAAACGCAACTTGTTGTCACAATACACAGCGTAGAGATACGCGTACACGATACACAAAATGTAAATTTTAAAGACCTAGAGATCAATGCTTAGACATTCTCTAGGCGCAGTCTAGTGTAGCCACGTTATATAATGTATTACATTATAACTCGGTGAAAGAAATAAAGAACAGTTCAGTTACAAAAGTACAAAAAAATAAACATGCGTTCCAAGCTGTGAGGTTACAAACATTTTAATTCGAAATCGTGCCTCTCCGTCTAGCCTTTTGGTGTTTTTTTATGGCTAAACTGCTGTACCAGTTCTGATGGGATTTTGCTGAGAATAAGCTTGATACATTCTCTTCATTGATTTCTTGGATATGAACAAAAAAATAATTATCCGGAAAAGTACCGACATAGCTTGCAGAGTAAGCAAACTGAAGTGGCAGTGGGCTGGCCATGTTTATTGAAGGACCGATGGCCGGTGGAGCAGACGAGTCCTGGAGTGGAGACCGCGTATCTCAAAGCGTAGTGTGGGACCGTCCTCAGCTAGATGGCGAGGACTTTCAAAAGGTGGCTAGGACAAACCCGATGCGGAATTTAAGGCAGAAGACAGGGTTTAGTGACGTAGCCTATGTCCAGCAGCGGACTGCGATACGCTGAGTTGTTTGAAGCTTTGAGAAGAACATAGTAGATTGTAATCCCCGCACAAAATGATTTATGCGACTTGTAATAATAATGATAATAATTAACAATAGCTAATAAATTAGCTATTGTTAATTATTATTACAAGTCGCATAAATCATTTAGCAAATCAGTCGCAAAAACCAGACAAGCTAAAAATATCTTGTCTGGTTTTTTATTCGATATCATAATTATATCCAAAAGACTGACAGTCAAATCGAGGATACGAGAAGAGATAATTTTATTATTATAATAAGTAGCAGACTATAGCAGCTATTAATACGATATTTACTAAGTAAGTGTCTTAAATAATATTAAAAAATACTATTTAGTTTGAAGACTTATTAATAAACAAAAGCCGACACATAAAAGAAAGATAAACTGTTTATTAAGCACAAACAAGACGCACATAAAAATACACACACTGACAATACAATAGAAAAAAAATCTGATATAATCTCTCTACCTAGTCTTCAGTTTTTGCAAACAAATTTGTTTTTGTTCATTATAAAAACAACACGGTATAATTTATGTTTTGATTTTTTCTGTTATTCTTAGGTAATTATTAATTGAAAATTAATTCAGGTCTTTGTAAGTAGGTAGGTATAAAAACTTGTTAGCAAAAAAGACGGCAGATGGATATCAGTCAAGACCAATAAACCTGCCAAGTTTTTCCCAACTACCTTGGGGACGGCTTCCAATCTAACCGGATGCAGCTGAATACCAGTATTTAACATGGAGCGACTGCCTATCTGACCTCCATAACCCCGTTACTGGGTAACACGATACTCGTTGGTAAGACTCGTCAGACTTTTGGGCTACTCGTAACGACCGTAAAAGTTGTACGAATGACAGCCGGGACTAACGGCTCGATATGTAATAGATGGTCACCCATCTACGAACCAACCGCAGCAAGCGTAGCTTAACCTTAAATGGAACCGTGCGGCTGGTATTATTCAGCCACGAGCTCAACACTTATAAAAATATTTCTTTGACCTATTTGTATCCTAAGTGTATCTCAAATACTTACTATTATCTATATTAACGAGAATATCTTGCTTCTTGTTATCGTGTTATCAACACGTGCATTGTCTGGGGCATCTATGACAAAGATACAAATGTTTCATTTATAGTTTTTACTACCTGCTGCCCGTGGCTTCGCCCGCGTTTTAGTCAATACTTCCCTATTTGAATCGGATTTTGTTTACAATAACATGGGTTTTTTTTTTTGCTCGGTACCCTAATTATTTTTATAAAATAAAAGTAGCCATAGCTACTTCTTATAATATCTGCTATCTGCCAGTGAAATTCCCGTCAAAATCGGTCCTGCCGTTTCGGAGATAAGCTGGAATAAACCAGGAATAAACAGACAGACAGACGACAATAAAATTGAATTTTTGTTAACTGTATATACTTTCAAGCATTTAGTAAGAAGTGGTTATTTTGACATTATAAACAGACACTTCAAATTGATTTATTTGTATGTAAGTATAGATTTATAAATGATTTTTGTTTATTTGCGCGAGTAACTAATACAGCCGGTCGATTCTGTAAAAATCTCACCGTGAAAACTTGCGTGGAGTGAGCTGTCAGTGTCATCCCACGGATGCTAGGGATTGACCAAATTACATTTACAATCATAATCGAGATTTTAATTATATTTATGCTAATTTTATTACATAATCATTTTATGTAACGCATCACGTACCTACATATAAGAACATGAAAATGTGATACCAGCTTAACTAGTCGTAGCCAATAATAAAAGAATATTCATCAAATCATCGTCATAGGTACTATTACAAATGACCAAATTCAACAGTTCGACTAAGAATTACTCACCCAACTGCGCGCGCACTGGCCACCAGGCACGGCGGGCACATATCCCCTTCGTGCTCACATCACGCCACGCATGCGCGCTATACAATCACTAACAAGTTCTTTTTTATTTACTTACTAGTTACTTATTTAATTGGTAACGCGTCACGTTATCACGTATGCATTACGTAGGTACATATTAAGAAAATGCAATGCCCACCACCTACTTAACTAGTCGTTGCCATTAACAAGAGTCAAATTATTACTAAATTCCACCACACCGATCACCGTGATGTTTCTATGGTTACCAGAACCGCGTGGAGTGGTCACTCAGCGCAAGCGCGTTAGGCATCAACTCCGCTCACCGTGATGTTTCTATGGTTACCAGAATCGCGTGGAGTGGTCACTCAGCGCAAGCGCGTTAGGCATCAACTCCGCTCACCGTGATGTTTCCATGGTTACCAGAATCGCGTGGAGTGGTCACTTGGCCACCCCACGCAAGCGCGTTAGACATCAACACCGATCCCCGTGATGTTTCTATGGTTACCAAACTCCGCGCAAGCGCGTTAAACATTATTTTTTTTTTAATTTTCCGTTATTGACGGCCATGTCCATATGCCTTTATGCCTATTCATATTCGGGTTCAGAGATAGGTACTTAGCTACCTATTTATTTCAATGCTTTTATAGATATTTCAATGTGCATTTCATTCATTCATTCTAAATACAACCGTTTTTGTGCATTTAAAGTCAGTTTAGTGCTTTGTATTTACATTTTGTTTTCTGTAACTACACAGTTTTTATTATTAACTAGGTACTTACCTACTACTTAATAAGCCTGTAACGTGTCACGCATGCGCACTAAGAACATTAAGTGAATGCAACACCTACCAATAGTAATTAAGTAGGTACCTACCTATAGTAATCTTTATTTTTCTCTCTTCACACACACACATACTTTTATACAACGTAGAGACAAGAATTATAACGTTTTTACTAAAATCCATAAAATATGATACTTTGTGAGAGACTGGGCCTGGCGTCCATACTAGGATATCCTGGTGTGCGTGTGACAGATCACCAGGCTCTCACCCCGAATTTATTTTACAATGGTAATTTTTTTTATTACTATGTAACATTAGGTAGGTAGGTACAATGTCCACTAAGTAGGTACCTACAGCTACTACAACAAATAATCATCTCGTAGTCTGCGCATAATAATATGTTGGTATACCTACTTACGTAGGTACTTCAGTTTGTTATTAAGTAGGTGTGAACCTATTGTCAGCTGACGACTGGGCAACTGGGTCGGTCACTGGCCGCTACGGCCACTGAGATCAAATTGAATTGTAGATAAACACCAGTGTCGCACGCCAAGTTTGCGCGCGATGATCGCAACCGCGGCGGCTGCGTAACCGCACAAACAACCGGTCTCGTGAGTTTACAAATAAACTAGCTGGCCGCGGATGAAAATCGTTCAGCGAGTTCTTAGCCCGAGTGTTAATATCTTCGCGAACGAAGAACAGACACGTATCTTCCAGCGTGCTCTTCGATGCTCCAGGGGAAACTGCGCTGCGATGCTCCAACGTCCATCAGTAGGTATTATGTTAGAATTAGCTAAAAGGAGAACGTACCTGTGCAACCTAGTCTGTGTGTGCCTACTTCGTTCTGTCTCCTCAAAAAAGTAGGTAAGTACATATAAAATGTAAGTAATAAATAAATTAAAAGCGCCTAATATTTTATTGTAGATACATACCTACTTCACTATTCGTTGCCAATACTAAAAGAACATTCATCAAACCTATTACAAAATTCATTCAACAGTTGAACCATTGAGTTATAATACCTAATAATTATACTATCACCGTGACGTTGCCATGGCAACGAGAATACGCATGCGCGTGTCCGCGATAAGCGAATGCTGTCATGTCATTGGTATCTTAGTGAGAATTTTTTTTTAAACGTTCTACTCCCTAAGCCATGTCTTTAAGCATTGACGTATTTGAGAGTTTAGAGACAATAAGAACTAGGTATTTATTTCAATCTCACCTCATGTAAGATTGAGAAACTTCATAAAACTGTTCTGTGCAAGTAAGTATTCAGTGATTGGTGTATTGTTGTTTTGTACCTAAGCACATATCTAGTAATATCCCACCACCTAGATCCTAGATAAACCACAGTACAAGATATAAACATAATATTGACACATCAATAATCTATATAGGGGCGGGTGCTGTTAAGATCTACTAGAACTATACACAAATCGCTCCTCTCTTGCTAACAAGAAATTACATAAATTCATGTATGTTTAGGTTGCTCTAGTCTAATTTAAGTTTTACTATATACTGTTTTACACACTGTTCTACATCTGTCATCCAACTCTCCTGTCGCAGGTCTGCTGGAAGAAATTTCTTATTATATACTTAAGCTTTACTTTATTATCTTGTGTTTAGTGTGTACATACAAAAATTGATAAAATTTATTCCTCAAGTATCACATCAAATAACATTGCTAATACATATTTTCTACTGCACGGTGAGCCTGCTGCCTCCCGCCAATGTTCAACTTCTTTATGCCCGGCGAGAACGGAATGGCGTCTGTCGAATGTGTGTGTGTGGACTGCACAGCACCGCCAACGCTGGAAATAACGGTAAGCATTTATTACTATTGGTTTTATATCATTCCTACACTCATCGAGAGTATATTTTTTTTATAATCAATATTGAACCACTTATAGTAAAATTATCATTCTTATTATCATCAGTGTAGTATGTGCAGCAAAACTTTCAACAAGTATAGCAGCATGATTTTATTTATTTATTTATTTACTGAAAACAAAGGATTGCAATAGGTACACGTAAAAATACATATTTATTTATTAAAAAATTAAATATCAGCATCAGAATCAATTAAAATCAATCACATGGGCTAATTCCTATATTTTAAGTGCAAATGAGTTGCAACATTACTTCATTTCTATTTTTAGTGAACAGGGAATTATGTAGAAAATACCAATTATTACACTAACTTATATCACAAGATCTCTGTTGTTGTGAGATCTATGTTTGGGTCGGCTTCCAATCTAACTGGATGCAGCTGAATTATTTATTATTTTACATGGAGCAACTGCCTATCCGACCTCCACAACCCAGTTACTGGGTAATATGATAGGTACGCCTTGGTAAGACTGTCTAGCAGACTTTTGGGCTTCTGACTACCCGTAACAACTGTCAAAGATCCAAGCATGACTTATAACACACAAATACTTACATAACTGAGATGTAAAAGTTGAGAGTGGCTGCAGTTTTTTTTTTCTGTAAACTCTAGCATAATTTTCTGATATCAAAGGCACTGCAAGTGAGCTAGGTATCTGAAAATCAAGTTAAAAAAAAAAATATATATATATATATATAATCAGTGTAGTATGTGCAGCAAAACTTTCAACAAGTATAGCAGTATGATTTATTTATTAAAAAAATAAATATTAGCGTCTGAATCAATTAAAATCAATCACATGGGCCAATTCCTATATTTTAAGTACAAATGAGTTGCAACATTAGGTACTTCATTTCATGCCTGTTCATTCCATGTCCTAATTTATTTTCTCCAAAATATGTTTATCAAATTAATATAGTGTGCGAAATAATGAGTACTGACCTCGGACAGCCACAATTGACAGATGTTCCTTTACAGTCTTGCAGCGTCAAATAGGTTCATCTGCTGACAGATAGAATTATATCAGATTAATAAAATTCACTCCCCCTCGGCTTATTCATTTATAGGTTTTTTTACGGACGCTTGTAACATTCTGCACCGTTCTCACATGTGACACATGATGATGATGTAACCATATTTTGATTTTAAAAGAGTGTCCGTAGAGTTTCTTGCCCGTTCTTCTCCTTAAGTACCTACTATGCTTTGGAATGGGCGACTAGCTTCTTCTTTCTGACTGACCGACCCAACGATAGTTAAAAAGTGCCTGTAATTGGTTTCTTTGTTTGAAATAAATGCTTTTGAGTTTGTCAAGACACCCAGAAGCAGAAATGTCGTGACGTCACGACCATTTCACAGCGACACGTCTTAATATTACGTTCAGCTCCAATATATATCTTAAAATATAATTATCGTCATTTTAAATCACACGCTGGTCCCGCGCGAGATTCAGATTGAGCCGACCGAAGTCCGAACCGAGCAAAATCGCTGACATTAATCGGTCTTACGGTCTTACCTAATTACTATCACATTCACGATTGTAGCACACTTATAATTCTGTCACTGACAAACACTAACATTCATTTGTTTAATTACCTACAGTGCATTGTAGCTAATTATATTTTGGAAAATATTTTGTTGATTGTCAATATTTGTGCCATAGATTTATGCACGCAGTCACGCACTCCCAGCTTTCTACCACAGATGATGAAGTTTAGTAATATTTGTCTATGGATAGATTGTAAATTGTAATTTAATCATTATTTTACTAAAAATATCACTGACAAACGAATTAAATGTAGTTACTAAATTCAAAAATTCATTTGTTTATTTCCAGCGCAAGCAGTGTAATGCAGTTAAAATTCCGTTGACGGTGCCGATTCTCTTGTACACCGAACTAAACTAACTAAACTATCACCAAAATTCCTTACTTTTGGCTATGAGAGAGAATCTTAGAGCTATTATGCAAAAAAAATCTCTAAATTACAAAACAATTTTGACACAACTAAAATCGAGTTTGTCAATCGTGACTCCGCGTGGTATAGTGCCCGTAGTATAATATGACCCGGTGGCTTTAATTGGAACTAACGAAATCACTTTTAAAAGTGACAAGGCTTGTCATATTTTGTTCACCGTGCAGGGACGGGGTAGCTTCAACGTGTTTTTATGGGTTTTTTTTTTGGTACCTACATGTTGAGGTTTAGGGGTTTAAGGGCTTCATAAAGGGGGGCCAAATTTTCATTATTTTTGCAATAGGGACACACCGTTTTCGAGATATAAGCAAAAGAAGAAAAAATACAGTACTGTTTTTGCACTTAAAGTCAAGGTGTTGGTGTGAATTCTAGTTCATGATAACTAATTTTATTCTACACCTTTTTAATCGCGATTAAATCTATTCTGATTTAAACCCTAAGTCATCAATTCAGATAATTTTAGTAAACAAAGAAATGTCACTGTCAAAATGACAGGACAGTGCTGCAAAACAATTTATCATAAAAAAATTATATCTTTTAATTACAGTTAATTAACTATTTAGATGAGCTATGCAAACAGGGTTTGGGTTGTTTTATGTTCTTTTACAATTCTTCCCACTGTCACTGCTGATATGCCTAATAATGTAGCTGTTTTGGCAGCACAGTCTCCTAACGACCAGTATTCGTTATCAGGCCAATGCTTGTATGTCTGCTTGTAGACATTCATCACCATGAGTTTTTCAGTGGCACTCAGAGATTTTCGAGGCCGCTTTTTGACAGGCGACAAACTGTCGGTGGCGGCGGCCTTCGAGGGACCCGGCTGGGGCTCCATTTGTCAATTAACAAACAAAACTTAACAAAAACACAACAAAAACAAGGAAATATAACAACTAACAACAAAATGAAACACTTAACACGATGATAACAAAGCACAATTAACAAACACGCAGCGAATAATATGATCGGAGAAAAGAACACGAACGTATTGAAAAGACGCGAGTTTGCAAATTATGTCAAATGAAATTTGAGAATGTTGGGAACTCCTGTAGTGTTACCAGTATCATAATATTTTTTATACCACAAAATTTTCTTTTTTTAATAACTTTGTTTAAAACCGAAAACTTATAAAAATTAACACGGTATGATAATTGTTTAATTATTATTTCTAAAATAAGTACATAAAAGCCAATATAGCCTTGTTTTCCGCCATTTTATGTGAATTACCATTATGACGATATTTTTTTGATCTGTTATCACCTTTGTTTACATAAATTATCTGAATTGATGACTTAGGGTATAGTTTCACAATTAAAATTATATGTGAAAACAGTAAAATTCAGAATAGCAAAATTGCCATTTTCACTAAATTATTAACTCGGTACAATATTAGTGCTGTCAAACTAAAATATAGTTGTGTCACTTTAGTCAATTTCAGAATGGGAAAACGTCGTTTGACAGGAATAAACTAAATTTTAGTGATTTTTAGTCTAGTTTAGAGGCATTTGTGACAAGAGAATCAGCACCATGGCCGGTGAAGCTTTTTAACTTGACATGTCGTTGTTGGTCAAATACAGAATCCGCGCGGTACTTATGACATTTTCGAAACGTAATTTTTACGTAATTTTTTTTTTTCAAGTTTCCAAACGATATTTATATTTTTGAATCAGTTAGTTGACAAGAATATCCGTCAGGCCACAGAGTAAAACTGCCCACACACGATATTATAATAACAATAATAATAACCCCACCACCGTATCTCTACGTTGACGTCGTGGTGGGGCTTGCGTGCTCCGAACTCTGGGTCTGTGCCGCTGGAGTTTCCTTTGCCGAAACAGTTCTAGGGTGAGGAGCCAAACCAAGAGAGATACATGACCCCGCAGGGCAGCATGTGGCGAGCTGTTAGGCAGTACCGACCCCAGGGACCCTATCTCCCGGGAGAAGTCTTGTTCTTCACCTCTGGCTTGCGTTTATTGGCCGGCTGGAGTGAACACTGACGGGAACAGAGCTTCCACCTCATTCTTGCTTTTATTGGCCGCCTTGAGTGGAGATTCGCAAGAGCAAACGTGCTCGGATGAAGGAAGTATTCCAGTAAGTGATTGTAGGGATCTTGATCATCTTCCGGGCTTTGGGATTGTTCTGAGAGCTGTGGAATACCTCTCCACTCCTCAAGCACCTCAGGACATGTTGCCCCTTGTCGCTATGTCACTATGTGCTAGCGACCGTTTTCAGGGGCCCATTATTGAGTGTGCAAGTCACCCCCTGCCAATCTATCTGTGTATATTATATAACATTGGTCAGGCAGGGGACATAGTTCTTCCATAGTTCAAGGTATCCAATCCACTATAGCCAGTGTTCCATGTTCTGTAATAGTCCTGCACCAACCGACGTTTGTCCTTGGGTGCATTTGCATAGTGCATACAGGGATAATCGTCGGCTGCTGCCTTCTCGTCATGTAAAATTGTTTAAGGGGCTTTGCGGCGCAGCGTCGATGACGCCCGGTCCCATCCCGCGCTCAGACTTCATACTGCTAAAGAAACCTAAAATCATCTACTGCGCAAGTCAAACCACGTGGTGTGTCAAGTCTCACCTTTAGTGGCGCGTATTGTATGTGCATCCAAAATTTGATCGTGACTGCCAATTATTCATTCCTTATGCTGGCGCGACGTGAATCCACGTCTTCCGTGCGCATCGTAATCCATAGCCTCACACCGTTTGGCGTCTCGCCTTTTGTCCGTGAGTGCGAAAACCGTGGGCCACGGCGTGGTGGCATCACGAACACGATACGTGGCATACGATTATGCTCCTTATTTACAAGCTGACTCGAATCAATTTCCTAAGCAAGTATTTTAATATTTTGACGGCGCCCATCCATTTGTTGTAATCCAAATGGACTGACCTGACCGTGAGTGCTCAGCTTTAGTGATTATTTACTAAATAATTTCAAACGTGTACTCTAGGGTTGGGAAAACCATAGACAATATTGATGAATTTTACTGTACTGTGTCAAATTTAGGCGGTTTTGTTTTCGAAGTTTTCGACTTTTCCAGTTTTCTGATCTGTAAAGTTTGCGTTGTTTTTTCCGATCTTATCTTCTCAGTGATTTTAGAGTGTATTATTTATTGAAAGGATGAAAATGTACGTTTCCTGTTAGTGACTCAAAAAGTGGCTCAAGATCTTCACAAACTATGTGCACGTGCCAGAATCACCTAGAAAAAGGTACATCAATCAGAAGTATACTGAAAATTTTGTCTTGCCATTGTTTTCGACCGAGGAATTTTGATTTTGAATTACTTTTGTTTAATTCCAACACCAACTCAAGTTTTCTCGCCAGGATTGCTTTTTATTTGAGATTCTGACAGGCAGTCCAACTTTATGTATGAATTATTGGCAAATTTAATTAGGCTGACTGCAACTTACAAAATTAATGGCAAACATTATTGATCACCACTTTATCACCCCATAAACATTTATGTAAAAGGAGCCTTTCAACATATTTTATAGAAAACTAATGTAAGTATACATTTCTTTTTTCAGACGTAATTTTATCAGAATTATTCCCAGAAAATGAAACATGATGACCTTAGTATGCCCTGGTGAGACTGTTATTTTAATTAACTATTTAAGATTTTTAAATATTCATTGAATGACCTGTTGATTATTATTATAAAATTAAAGTACAAATTTTTGTTGAATTTACCATACATGGTCATTATAATTAACACATTTTTTTTTTATACTTGTTTTTCAGATACCTAGCTCACTTGCAGTGCCTTTGATATTAGAAAATTATGCTCGAGTTTACAGAAAAAAAAAAAACTGCAGCCACTCTCAACTTTTACATCTCAGTTATGTAAGTATTTGTGTGTTATAAGTCATGCTTGGATCTTTGACAGTTGTTACGGGTAGTCAGAAGCCCAAAAGTCTGCCAGACAGTCTTACCAAGGCGTACCTATCATATTACCCAGTAACTGGGTTGTGGAGGTCAGGTAGGCAGTTGCTCCATGTAAAATACTGATATTCAGCTGCATCCAGTTAGATTGGAAGCCGACCCAAACATAGTTGGGAAAAGGCTAGGCAGATGATCATGTGATATAAGTAGTGTAATAATTGGTATTTTTTACATAATTCCCTGTTCACTAAAAATAGAAATGATAATGTTGTCATTTACTAGCATTTTGATCAGTCATAATAATTATAATAAATCAAGCAGTTTTTATTTATTTATACCAATTATTAATCTCATCAATTTCTGAAATATTATTTTCTGAAACTCAAACTCTAAGTCTTTAACAAAGTCAAATCATTGTTTCAGCTCAACATGCTGATGGGAGATGAGTGAGCTCCGCACTCAACAAAAACACTGCTAAAACAATATAATTTTTTCAGTATCTGTTCGAATCAATGAATGGTGCTAGTTTAAATAGTAGAAGGGACATCCTGACATCAGATTCACAACATCAGCGTTTTTGGCAAGAAACCATACAAAAATTAAAAGATATATACTATTTTGTGGATATTAAAGTAGGGAGACAATAGTGCCTTCATAATAAATTTGATTTTAACCCTTCAGAATTATCTATAGTTGTGTTTTTAATGTTTCCTAAATAATAAAAAAAAACAAATTATGCCTAACTAGGTACTCATTTGACCTTCTTGTGAAACACGCAAAGAAATTTCATTTCATTTATTTTTCATTTACAATTTAAATTAATCATTTTCAACTAATATTGTATTATAAATAAATGAATGAAAGACAGAGATGTATTCAGATTATTAGGAAAATCCTGAGAACACAAAATGAAGCATAGGTATAGGTATTTAAAACATGATATTGATGATATTGTTTATTTCTATTTTTTTTACATTTTATTTCACTTTATTATTATTATTATACATTTTTTATATACTTACCCATCATTTTATTTAAGTGGTAGAGGTAATGTACCGCACTTTGGGCCACTACAGGTAGTGGCCCGCCAGAGACATCGCCATAACCATTCTGGTAGGTCTACCAGAATGGTTATGGCGATGTCTCCAAATGAATTGCTATGCTGAATTTTATCTATTTTATTTCAATAGGACGTGTTCACTTTTACGCGACCAAAACAATTGTCTTACAGTTCAATTCAAATTTTCTTACTTTTTTAAGTCGATTTGTTGCATGAAAATATACTCAGAGATACTAAGTGTCTAAGTATTACAAGACCCTCTGAAAGCAAAATATTACTTCAAAACCTAATGACAGGAATTCTCCTCGAGGGTTCACTTTAGCGCAAACTTAATGCCAGTGACCCTCCTGGAGGGTCTACTAGCAATATGTATGGCGGCATGGCAAATGAGCTCTATGAAAAGTAGTTGGACTCTAATGTATTATTATTTTTTGGATTCCTCGTCTAGACGTTGAACACAAAGGACGTGTGTCGTTTGCTCGTGCATTCTATTCTGTGATTGGCTAATTGCTGTTAAATTCATTTCCTTGTCATACCTAGCGTGATCTTACCTGAGGGCCCCTCCTTCTGGGTGGTCCTAGATTGAGACATTAATATTACTGTTGTTAACGCTTTCAAAGTGTATTTGAAAAAGTGCTTGTGATTTGTCGGACTCGTACCATCACCCAAGTGATTAGTGACCGGACCGCTTACTCATCGCGCCATCGAGACAGTTGCGACAAGTGACAAAACAACGGTTCGCTACGAGCTACGAGTGTGAGTCATCACTGCTACGCTACCGCGTGCACCGCGCGCTGCTACGTCGCGTACCTGTGCTACGAATCGCCTACGCGAACTGTATCGGCTACGCTCTCACGACGCGGCTTGTGGATACTGGTGTATTATTATTTGCATTTGCCTTCAACCCATTAATATCTTTGGTTGTTAACATGGCAGGAGTACAACGTACCCCACCTAAAACCCCTAGGACACTGAGTGATAGCATAAGCCAGACCCAAACACGGTCAGAATCGGATATCACCGCGGCAAGCGAGTATGTAAACACCAGTAGGGGTGGGAATAAACGTCAGCACAAGTTACTAGAACCACAGATGTTACAAGATATTCTTGCAAAGTGGAAGATCGAGCAGGATGATAGAATTGCGGAACTACTGGCTGACCATAAAACTTTAATGGCTGAGCTCTCTTCGAATGTAAAAGATATTAAAATTCAAAACGCTAAAATTCAGGCGTCTAACTCTGAAATATGTAAGTCAAACGCTGGGATCGTTCAGTCTATTGAGTTTTTTAATAAACAGTTCGAAGATTTGAAGACAGAAGTAGATACATTGAGGAAGGAGCGATGCGAGCAGCAATCCCACATTGAGTCCCTGGAACGGAAAATAGTAGATCTTCAACATAAAACGAGATCGTCGGCCATAGAATTACGTAACATCCCGCAAGTAAGTTCAGAGTCAAGCACCAGTCTATTAAAAACGGTGTGTAGCGTAGGCACAGCTATTGGTGTACGCATTGGCGAAACGGAGCTGCGTGATATTTATCGTCTTCCAGGGAATTCTTCCACGTCAACCTCGCCGCGCCCAATAATAGCGGAATTCTCGAGTGTGCAATCTAAGCAGACCATTCTCTCTGCTGTGCGTGCGTATAACAAAGGAAAAGGAAAAGACGATAGATTAAACACTGTAGTCATGGGCTTGCCTGGAGTTCGGCAACCCGTGTACATCTCTGAACACCTACCATCAAACACCAAAAAGCTCTTTTACCAAGCCAGGGAGTTCGCCAACAAAAACACCTATAAGTTCTGCTGGATATCCAATGGCAATATATTCCTGCGCAAGATAGAGGGAGACAAACAGTTTCTTGTACGCTCTGAAAAATGCCTCACTAACCCGGATAACCTAGATCACATCATCTGACCATCACTGAATGTTCCTATTTTTTGTATTTTTTCTTTAGTACTCATCCTTTGTTTATTTTTCATTATTGTTTTAAAATTAACTTTTTCACCACACAATACAGTTTTACCTACAATTCTCTTATACACCTTACATACAACAAAACAACGTACACAAACTATATACACACAAGTCTACACACTAAAATATAAAATACTTTATTCCATCACCATACACGCTAATACAATATGTACCTGTCAATTTGCTACCTACCATAAAATATCAGTAGCTCAAACACTATTATTCATAAATATATTGTTTCGTAAGTCTGCTACACAGCATGTAATACTAACCTTTTTAACCGACTACGGCAAAGGAAAAGGGAAGGTTATAATTTTTATAAAAATTATTATTTTTTTTTTTTTCTTCCATTTACAATCGGTCTCCATCGTTTTTGCCTCCTTCCTCGGTCAACTTTCTGGCATATCCTATTAATTACAAATGGCTAATATAGATATTATTAATGATGAACTAGACGCGCTTCTTATTTCTAAATCTTTCAAGTGTCTACCTGAGAGTTGCGCGCAGTTTATGAAAGACCCGACAAACGGTTTAAAAGTATTACATCTTAATATACGAAGCATTTGTAAAAATTTCGATGAAGTTTCTGTGCTTATGCGATTATTGGGTTTCCAGTGCGACGTGCTTGTTCTCTCCGAGTGTTGGTTAAGCAAACTTTCACATTTGCCGAGCCTGGATGGCTTCACGTCATACTACACTAAAAACACATACAACCAAAATGACGGGTGTGCTATCTACGTTAAATCTTCCCTTAATGCTGACGTTACGGAACCACATTTTGCTGACGCGAACTGTCTTATTTGTCGCATAGAGGATGTTACAATAGTAGCTATTTATCGCCCTCCTTCATTCAAAAACATCAACAATTTTATTGACAGCCTAGATAACGTGCTCAAACTAACAACTCCTTCCGTGGTCCTGATCGGAGATATCAATATTGATATTAAGACTGACAACATTGATAGTCACTCAGATGAGTATTTAACCTGTGCTGCCTCTAACGGTCTTCTCCCAGCTCATCACTTTCCGACACGGCTCTCAAACTGCTTAGACCACGTTTTACTTAAAACAAATAAATCTGCTACGACTTTCGTTATTGAATCATCCATAACAGATCACGAACCGCTGCTATTGTTTTTACAAACCAGGAGTGCCAACTCAGATGTGATCCGCACTAGATTAAAAATAAACTACGAAGCTGCTATTGAGAATATCAAAACACATGACTGGTCTCCAACGCTGTCAATCACTGATCCTAATGTTGCTGCAGATGCTTTAGTAGGTAATCTCTCCTCTATTGTCCTAAAGCATACCCGGGAACAAACTGTTCCAAGAAGAGAACGTAATTTGAAGCCCTGGATTACGCCAGGCCTACTCCGCTGTATACGACATCGCGACCGCATGCATGTCAAACTCAAAAAGTCGGATGATAATTTAATATTAAATATCACCTACACTCGCTATCGCAACTTTTGTAATTCGTTATTGAGAAAACTTAAACGCTCGTATGAAAAAGAACAGTTTCGTAATGCAAAAAATAATGTTAAAGCGACTTGGAATGTTATTAAGAAAGTCTCAGATTTTCAAACTCAATCTTCTCCCTCTTTTGACTTGTTACATTTACTTGATAATCCTAAATCCTCACTTAATCATGTCAACAACTTTTTTGCTAATGTAGGCAGTAACTTAGCGTCGAAATTTAAAACACCTCCAATAGTGCCCAATTGTTTATCAAGTTCAAATTCTAGTAGCTCAATGGCCCTCTTCGAGGTAACCGAAGACGATGTTGACTCCATTATTTTGGGTCTTAGATCTGACTGTGCTACTGGGTCAGACTGTATACCGTCTAAAATAATAAAGGCTTCGAGATGCGTATTGGTTCCGGTTATTACACATATCTGTAATTTGTGTATAACGGCAGGTGTCTTTCCAACAGCGTTTAAAAAAGCAGTAGTTCACCCCATTCACAAATCTGGTCGCAGAGATGACGTCAATAACTACCGTCCAATCTCGATTCTAACAGCGATGTCAAAGATCCTAGAACGAATACTGAATAAGAACCTGACCAGTTTTCTCGACGCAAACAAAATCTTAGCGAATAACCAATATGGTTTCAGAAATGGAGTTAGTGCCGAGGACGCAGTCATGGATTTATCGAGTCACGTGGCTAGAACGCTTGATAGCAAACACAAGTGCCTGGGAATCTTCCTTGACCTGTCAAAGGCATTTGACACCGTTTCTGCAGAAACCTTATTGAGTAAGATGGAAAGCATCGGTATACGTGGGCACCCTTTGAAAATCTTCGCAGATTATCTCAGCGATCGTACCCAAATGGTGAAAATCGGCCCACATGAAAGTGATGTGCTGTCAATCACTTACGGCGTTCCGCAAGGCAGCATTCTCGGGCCTACTCTCTTTCTCATTTATATAAATGAGCTCTGCAAACTGCCTCTCGATAATTGTAAGATATTTGCGTATGCGGATGACACTGCCCTTGTTGTAGATGGCGATGACTGGCTCCAAACATACCAAAACGCCGAGGCTGCGCTTTCCGCCGTAATGAAATGTTTGGCCGACAACTTGCTCACCTTAAATGTCGATAAATCGGTATATGTTCCATTTTCCATTCGGTCGAATATGTGTCCCTCAAACTCCTTTGTCATAAAAGCCCATACTTGCGGATCCTTAACAAAGTGTAGCTGCCTCTTCCTCGCGAAATCCACTTGTGTAAGGTATCTAGGAGTACTTATCGATCAGCATCTCAACTGG
Source organism: Cosmia pyralina (assembly GCA_946251885.1). NCBI lineage: Eukaryota > Metazoa > Arthropoda > Insecta > Lepidoptera > Noctuidae > Cosmia > Cosmia pyralina. The sequence goes on along the minus strand of OX276363.1, from coordinate 21,902,612 downwards.
CACCCCCACATAGGCAAAGTCACGTCCCGCATACGTAAGCTAATATATGTTTTCAAGAAGTTACGAAACTCTGCTGATAACGAAACGCTTAAATTAGTATATTTTGCCCTATGCCGGTCTGTTCTAACGTATTGCTTGCCCGTCTGGGGTGGTGCCACCCAAAATGTATTCATCCGCCTTGAGAGAGCCCAGAGAGCTGTCCTTAAGGTAATGCTCTCTCTTCCACGTAGGTTTCCTACTATGCAGCTCTATTCCGATTGTAAGGTACTCACAGTCAGGCAACTTTATGTGCTCCTGTCGACCCTACGCAAACATTCTGGCCGCCCTCCAAGGGAACCGACTGGCAGGCTAAAGCATAACGTTTTTCCCCACGAACATCATAGAACTGCCTTTGCCAAACGACAATTCTACGTTAATAGCATTAATATGTACAACCTCTTAAATAAAAAGTTTAAAATTTATTCGTGCCCTAAATATAAATGCAAAAACTTACTTAGAGACTATCTCCAAACTCTAAGTTATGATGAAACTGAGGATCTTCTTCATGGTAATTTATAATAATTTACAATGATAAGGTACTTTACATATACTACATACATATATATATATATATATATATATATAATTACTAGTCTAAATCTAACCATAAATCTTACACTTACCACACACACACACACACCACAGACACACACATACACACACAATACATTCATTTTATTCACCTCACCACACAGTTAAACGTTTTCGATTTTGTGTTTTCTGCACAGTTTATATCCTGTTTTATTTTACGCCATTTGCTTAGTGTTGTAACGTCCCGATTTATTATACTATGGCTTCCTTGTTTGTTACGGAGAATCACTGACTCCTAAGACACAGGCACATACACCTAGTTTAGGAGTCAGGGAATTAAATTTTTGTGACCTAGTTTTAAGCCTTAGATCATAATTATGCTCTTACTTGATTCTTGTACTGTGATGGCTTTCGGTTGAATAAAGAATTATTATTATTATTATTATTAATTATTATTATTTACCCCTCGGCTGTCGATCGATCATACCATTAAATGGTTCCTGTGTTATCTGTTCACCGACCATTTTTTAAATTTCAAAAAAAAGTTTCTTCGGGTGGCCACCCGGTGGCCATCTCTTTATCCGACTGCATCGAACAAATTTTGGTTTAAAAGGTTTTTAGGGGATTTATAGGTATAAAAAAAAACAATAGTCATAGGTATGCAAGTTAATAAAATTTGGTAAAATATAAAACTAAACAAACACAAAATATACAACTAAACAAACACAAAATATAAAACTAAACAAACACAAAATATAAAACTAAACAAACACAAAATATAAAAGTAAACAAACAAAAAATATAAAACTTAACTATTCCTTTGGACAAAAAAAAATTATTTTATGGTGTTGACACCATCCCGGACGGCATCCGCAACTGCGCGGTTGCTGTCCCCCAGACACCTAAGAGCAGCCGCCATGTCTCTGTGCGCCTGAGCTTTTATGAGATTGCTCTCTGCTAACCTCTCTTCTAGCGCCAACCGCCTCTCCTCGATCTTCAAAAAACGCTCCGAAATGGAGGTAATTTGGGACCTCCTTTGAGATGGCGGCTGGCTAGGTCCTTCGCGTCTTAAATCTGAAAAGAAATAAAAGTAGGTATATCAAAATACTACACTTACTCCTCTACCTCTAATAAAATTAAGACCTCATTGTAAGAACGATGATAAATAATGTAGGCACTTACTGGCAGAGACATGGGGACGAGATAGCCGTGTGGGGGGAGACGGAGCCAATTCCGGTCCGGGTTGGTGGGGAGACTGTGAGTTCTAAAGAACAAAACGGTATGTTATTTTATTACATACAACATTTCACTATAAATATAGACCGTAGATAAGGGAGATGCGCTAAGGTAGCCCGCGAAATTCAAATTTTCTTACGTTTTTTGCAATTTGCAGGTCAGTGTCAGGTTTTATGTTGATTAAAATATGATTCGCAGCCGTAAACAATAGGCTTTACAGACTTATTATCATTAGAATCAGCAATACAACTTTATAAGTTAGAATTGACCTCAAATCTAGCGATTTCATGAAATCATAAGGTTTAGGTCAATTCTAACTTATGGAGTTGTATTGCTGATTCTAATGATTATAATTCTGTAAAGCCATGTTAGTTACGGCCGCTAAACATATTTTTATCAACATACGACCTGACACTGACCTGCAAATTGCAAAAAACGTAAGAAAATTTGAATTTCGCGGGCTATCTTAGCGCAAACATACTTGTGTTCTGGTATCACTATTTTCTCCTTCGTGTGCAGTGACTTCAGGACTAACAGGATCCTTAAAATTAAATAATTAAATTGAGTTTTCTCGAAATCAATTTGAGAAATAACAAAAAAAAAAATAATAGGTAAAAATTGATTTAGACCTAAAACTATTATTATGTTTAAACATACTTAATAATAGTTTATTTATTAGAATAGCGACTCATAAACTAAGAATAAGTGTTAGTAGGTACATACAAAACCGTAATATGCGGATGTGGATGGTAACTGCTGTGAACCCAGAGCTGCTGGGGTTTCAGGATGACTCTGCAATTAAATTATTAACATTTTAATTTAAGTTACTGTTATGCTGGGGCTACACCAACGTCAACATCAATGCCAATCATCGCCATAAAAAACGCGGTACTTGTTCCGATAATTATCGCGATAAATCGAGTGGCCACACTTGAGCGGTCAACGTCAATGCTTATTCAATTTGGAGAACGTCAATCGGCAATGTGAATGCCGTTGTCAAATTATCGTGATAATCAACGGCATTTCCCGTTGGTATGACAAAAGGACATAGGTACCTACTGAAAAAATAAAACCGAACCCACATTAGTATTCTGCGCCAGCAGGACCGACGGACTGGTGGGCGACGTGACCGTGACCGTGGCTTCAGAAGAGTGCTGTAAAAATAAAAGCATCTCTTAAATATCTTTTAGGTACATACTTACTTTAAAAATTTAAGAAAGCGAAGGTAGGTGATTTCTGTACTAACTACATACTTATTACTACAAAAACTGCATTACAAAACTTACTTGGATTACATCATACCGTAGGTGACGGTCACCAACGGCGAAGCCTTCGCCGCCTAACAGCACGAGTACGCGCTCTTCGGTCTGCGTAATTTCACGCATGTTTTCAACGCCCCCACCAGTCCTTCGCCGGGCAGCAGCGCGTTCCGCGGCTTTTTTTTTTATCGCGCTTTTCTTATCGCTCCAATACTATTTGCATTACAAATTAGGAATAGTCAGTTTGCCATAATATTAAGTTCTTTGTGAAAGAGAAATAACATGACCATAGATTATTATCTATTGCAGCACCTACATTCCTACTACATTGTACTTAATATGGCCTTTGTCGACGGCAAACAACGTCACGCTCAGTGGCTCAGCGTCGCTGAGAGCCCGTCGGCAGAGTCTTCTAGTTTTAGCTAAACACTTACCTTCATCCACTGTGTTTTATTTTTTGTGGCCCCTAAACTATTGATTCTCGGAATCACTCTCTCCCAGAACTGATTTAGTTTCCTTCTGGCACATGCCGTTTTTAGGTGGCCACGTGCCAGTAAGGGGTCCTCCTCCATGTAGTCTACCAAGGCTACTAGTTGGGCCTCGGTAGCTTGGAGACGGCGGGTTGCGGATGAGCTACAAAAAACAATTATTAGGTTAACGCCACTGCAATTATCTACCAATTTAAAATTTATAAAACTTCATTATAATTTATAACATTGTAAAATGTGCCACTACTTACCTCATTTTTGAAGAAATTTACGTACGGAAATAAAATAAAATCCCAATTTTCTGGGTTTTTAATTTACAAAAGAGCGCGAATTCAGATTCACGCGTCTTGTCTACGGTTGATTACCTTTTTTTTTTATAGAAAATTTGAATTTTTGCGCGCTGCTTTATTGCATTCCTGCAATCCAGGTTCGCACTAATTTCTTGTCAATTCTATTATTGTATTATATTTTATCAGATAAATTGTTATTAGTTTAAGCCGATGAAACAATACACAAAACACATTCCAAAACAGAAAAAAAAACAAATTTATTATTTCTAAACATAGCTGCAAATAATTAATAATTCGCTGGAAATAAACAAATGAATTTTTGAATTTAGTAACTACATTTAATTCGTTTGTCAGTGATATTTTTAGTAAAATAATGATTAAATTACAATTTACAATCTATCCATAGACAAATATTACTGAACTTCATCATCTGTGGTAGAAAGCGAGGAAGGAGTGCGACTGCGTGCATAAATCTATGGCACAATTATTGACACAATCAACAAAATATTTTCCAAAATATAATTAGCTATAATGCACTGTAGGTAATTAAACAAATGAATGTTAGTGTTTGTCAGTGACAGAATTATAAGTGTGCTACAATCGTGAATGTGATAGTAATTAGGTAAGACCGTAAGACCGATTAATGTCAGCGATTTTGCTCGGTTCGGACTTCGGTCCGCTCAATCTGAATCTCGCGCGGGACCAGCGTGTGATTTAAAATGACGATAATTATATTTTAAGATATATATTGGAGCTTAACGTAATATTAAGACATGTCGTTGTGAAATGGTCGTGACGTCACGACATTTCTGCTTCTGGGTGTCTTGACAAACTCAAAAGCATTTATTTCAAACAAAGAAACCAATTACAGGCACTTTTGAACTGTCGTTGGGTCGGTCAGTCAGAAAGAAGAAGCTAGTCGCCCATTCCAAAGCATAGTAGGTACTTAAGGAGAAGAACGGGCAAGAAACTCTACGGACACTCTTTTAAAATCAAAATATGATTACAAAATATTGGTTACATCATCATCATGTGTGTCACATGTGAGAACGGTGCAGAATGTTACAAGCGTCCGTAAAAAAACCTATAAATGAAGATGAACCTATTTGACGCTGCAAGACTGTAAAGGAGCATCTGTCAATTGTGGCTGTCCGAGGTCAGTACTCATTATTTCGCACACTATATTAATTTGATAAACATATTTTGGAGAAAATAAATTAGGACATGGAATGAACAGGCATGGGCAATGAAATGAAGTACCTAATGTTGCTACTCATTTGTATTTAAAATATAGGAATTGGCCCAAGTGATTGATTTTAATTGATTCAGACGCTAATATTTAATTTTTTAATAAATAAATCATACTGCTATAATTGTTGAAAGTTTAGCTGCACATACTACACTGATGATAATAAGAATGATAATTTTACTATAAGTGGTTCAATATTGATTATAAAAAAATATACTCTCGATGAGTGTAGGAATGATATAAAACCAATAGTAATAAATGCTTACCGTTATTTCCAGCGGTGGCGGTGCTGTGCAGTCCGCACACACATTCGACAGACGCCATGCGTTCTCGCCGGGCATAAAGAAGTTGAACATCGGTGGGAGGCAGCAGGCTCACCGTGCAGTAGAAAATATGTATTAGCAATGTTATTTGATGTGATACTTGATGAATAAATTTTATTAATTTTCGTATGTACACACTAAACACTACATAATAAAGTAAAGCTTAAGTATATAATAAGAAATTTCTTCCAGCAGACCTGCGACAGGAGAGTTGGATGACAGATGTAGACCAGTGTAAAACTTAAACACTACACTAGACTACACTACACTACACTAGACTAGAGCAACCTAAACATATATGAATTTATTAATTTCTTGTTAGCAAGAGAGGAGCGATTTGTGTATAGTTCTAGTAGTAGATCTTAACAGCACCCGCCCCTATATAGATTACTGATGTGCCTATATTATGTTTGTATCTTGTACTGTGGTTTATCTAGGATCTAGGTGGTGGGATATTACTAGATATGTGCTTAGGTACAAAACAACAATACACCAATCACTGAATACTTACTTGCACAGAACAGTTTTATGAAGTTTCTCAATCTTACATGAGGTGAGATTAAAATAAATACCTAGTTCTTATTGTCTCTAAACTCTCAAATACGTCAATGCTTAAAGACATGGCTTAGGGAGTAGAACGTTTAAAAAAAAATTCTCACTAAGATACCAATGACATGACAGCATTCGCTTATCGCGGACACGCGCATGCGTATTCTCGTTGCCATGGCAACGTCACGGTGATAGTATAATTATTAGGTATTATAACTCAATGGTTCAACTGTTGAATGAATTTTGTAATAGGTTTGATGAATGTTCTTTTAGTATTGGCAACGAATAGTGAAGTAGGTATGTATCTACAATAAAATATTAGGCGCTTTTAATTTATTTATTACTTACATTTTATATGTACTTACCTACTTTTTTGAGGAGACAGAACGAAGTAGGCACACACAGACTAGGTTGCACAGGTACGTTCTCCTTTTAGCTAATTCTAACATAATACCTACTGATGGACGTTGGAGCATCGCAGCGCAGTTTCCCCTGGAGCATCGAAGAGCACGCTGGAAGATACGTGTCTGTTCTTCGTTCGCGAAGATATTAACACTCGGGCTAAGAACTCGCTGAACGATTTTCATCCGCGGCCAGCTAGTTTATTTGTAAACTCACGAGACCGGTTGTTTGTGCGGTTACGCAGCCGCCGCGGTTGCGATCATCGCGCGCAAACTTGGCGTGCGACACTGGTGTTTATCTACAATTCAATTTGATCTCAGTGGCCGTAGCGGCCAGTGACCGACCCAGTTGCCCAGTCGTCAGCTGACAATAGGTTCACACCTACTTAATAACAAACTGAAGTACCTACGTAAGTAGGTATACCAACATATTATTATGCGCAGACTACGAGATGATTATTTGTTGTAGTAGCTGTAGGTACCTACTTAGTGGACATTGTACCTACCTACCTAATGTTACATAGTAATAAAAAAAATTACCATTGTAAAATAAATTCGGGGTGAGAGCCTGGTGATCTGTCACACGCACACCAGGATATCCTAGTATGGACGCCAGGCCCAGTCTCTCACAAAGTATCATATTTTATGGATTTTAGTAAAAACGTTATAATTCTTGTCTCTACGTTGTATAAAAGTATGTGTGTGTGTGAAGAGAGAAAAATAAAGATTACTATAGGTAGGTACCTACTTAATTACTATTGGTAGGTGTTGCATTCACTTAATGTTCTTAGTGCGCATGCGTGACACGTTACAGGCTTATTAAGTAGTAGGTAAGTACCTAGTTAATAATAAAAACTGTGTAGTTACAGAAAACAAAATGTAAATACAAAGCACTAAACTGACTTTAAATGCACAAAAACGGTTGTATTTAGAATGAATGAATGAAATGCACATTGAAATATCTATAAAAGCATTGAAATAAATAGGTAGCTAAGTACCTATCTCTGAACCCGAATATGAATAGGCATAAAAGCATATGGACATGGCCGTCAATAACGGAAAATTAAAAAAAAAATAATGTTTAACGCGCTTGCGCGGAGTTTGGTAACCATAGAAACATCACGGGGATCGGTGTTGATGTCTAACGCGCTTGCGTGGGGTGGCCAAGTGACCACTCCACGCGATTCTGGTAACCATGGAAACATCACGGTGAGCGGAGTTGATGCCTAACGCGCTTGCGCTGAGTGACCACTCCACGCGATTCTGGTAACCATAGAAACATCACGGTGAGCGGAGTTGATGCCTAACGCGCTTGCGCTGAGTGACCACTCCACGCGGTTCTGGTAACCATAGAAACATCACGGTGATCGGTGTGGTGGAATTTAGTAATAATTTGACTCTTGTTAATGGCAACGACTAGTTAAGTAGGTGGTGGGCATTGCATTTTCTTAATATGTACCTACGTAGGTAATGCATACGTGATAACGTGACGCGTTACCAATTAAATAAGTAACTAGTAAGTAAGTAAAAAAGAACTTGTTAGTGATTGTATAGCGCGCATGCGTGGCGTGATGTGAGCACGAAGGGGATATGTGCCCGCCGTGCCTGGTGGCCAGTGCGCGCGCAGTTGGGTGAGTAATTGTTAGTCGAACTGTTGAATTTGGTCATTTGTAATAGTATGACGATGATTTGATGAATATTCTTTTATTATTGGCTACGACTAGTTAAGCTGGTATCACATTTTCACGTTCTTAGTGCGCATACGTAGGTACGTGACGCGTTACAAGTTAAGTAGGTACTTGTGTAGGTAAGTAAAAAAATTACTCAATGTGGTAGGTAATGAGAGTGCTTAGCGTGATCTTATCACTTCACCCAAATTCAAGTGTGCATACCTATAAGTACATAATTATGATTTTTTATTATTGGCAACGCGTACCTACCTAGATAGGTGTACCTAGGTACCTACATATCTACAATGAAATATTAGGTAAGTAGGTACTTATAATCCGTACGTCTTTTTTTCGTGGGGTTAAAATCTGTTGCCCATCAGCCAGGCTCACTTTTAGCACTCGATCACTTGACACACTCGGTGTTATATTATATTGAATAGATTTCGGTATCCGTCTCACAGTCTTTACTTGACTCAATCTACTTACTATCGCTTCTTCAAAACACATCGCGACAGGAAATCCTATACTTACAATGTGAGATCAGCTTATAAATACTGGAAATGTGTAGCTTGATCTGTAGCCGTGCGTACCTAGCTAGCTTAAACATGTAGTAGGTACGCACGGCTACAGATCTAGCTATGCTTTCCAGTATAAGTTGATCTCGCATTGTATAGGATTTCCATACAATGAGAGGTCAGTCTAAACTGGAAATGCCACCAGACCAGTCCGAAAGGGCGAGGGTTCGGATCCCACCGCTGTCACCATGTAGTAAATGAAAGACGGGTTGACCAAGACTGACATTTATTACTTACCCACAACCTTACTATTATTACATGACAAGCCACTTATAACCTACTTACATAATATACGACAGGTAGCTTGATGTGTAGCCGTGTGTACTTGGGCGACCGAGCTCTGCTCGGGTGAAAATAGAGAAAACGAATTTTCCCAGATATGAGATCTAGCTAGATCAATTTTGCGCCGCCGCCGCCGCGCCGTAAACCTCCCGTTGCAACTTTCATGGAAATTGTCACAGCCGTTTTCGAGAACGTGATTGCTCATTTATTATTAAAGGATGTTTTATTTTATTTATTGTTCGTGCGTGACGCGCGCGTCTTGAAAAAAAAAACGAAATTGAGTTATTGACTGAATTTCTGTTTTGCAATTTCATTTAAAAACCCCCTAAATAGTAATGTTTAGACACTAAAATACTATCTTTAAATAATATAAAATGGTCACTAGAATAGCGTAAAAAATATTATTAAAATCTCGATTATGATTGTAAAAATGTGCTTGGTCCATCCCTAGCATCAGGTGGAATGACACTGACAGCTCACTCCACGCTCACTTCACATAAGTTTTCACGGTGAGATGGTTACAGAATTGCACTGCAGTGCCTTAAAAGTAAGTGCCCGTCAAGCGACTGACGTCATTAATGAAGTGACGTTAATTCGGGATTAACGTCACTTACAAAATTTTATGTTTCACATTTTTGACAGATCACTTTATTCTAAAGTAAATGCTTTTAATTTTGATATGTTATAATGTCAAGGACCATTATTTATGTAAAAATAGGATTAAGTAAATGGTTTTATTACAATATATCTATATTGTTTTTTTTTATCTCCTTAAGAAATATTGATTGATAAAACAACTAAACGAAGGTTTTTTTAAAAAAATTATATTCGTGGTACCTTTAATAATATTATCATCAAAAATAAACTTGGACCAAAATACTTACCTGCATTTTCCATAATTTCCAGATACGGGCGCAAGCACACCTTCCTGGTCGCCATATTGACTCTGATAATCTTCGGTCTTGGGATGCCCTTCTCTCCGAACTACCTGGTCTTCACGATACTCCGGTTCCTGGTCGGCGTGGCTACTTCTGGCACCATGGTGGTCTCCTTCGTCATAGTGATGGAGTCTGTGGGCCCTCGGTACCGGGAGGTCACTGGCTGCTTGTTCCAGATACCTTTTATTATTGGTGAGACATCTTTATTCCATACAAGAGCTTAAAAATAATCGAATACATTAATATCCATTTTTTTTTAATTATTATCAACTGCTAGCGCACGGGTGCATTCTACTGAAGTGGTGATATGTTGTCAAAATGTGTTATATCTAAGTTAAATAGGATTTTTATATGCACAAACCTTGTGGAATAAATTCTCTAAATAAAAATGTAATCCGCATTAAATTCTGTTGACAGTTATTTAAGGACAACGCGGTCACATACTCGACACACACTTACTCGTCAGTAGGCAAACACGATTAAGCGACTTTGTTTTATATAGTATTTATTTAAATAGATTGGAAGACGACAGAATTTTTACGACGCGTCGTTTTGAATGTTAGTTCATATAATTATTCTAGATTATAAATATTTTTAGTTAAACGGACGTTGGGACGTGAAATATCGCCACGGGTGTAGTTTAGATCAAAATACCTACCAGTTTAGTGAGTGATTCGAATAGTCAACAAGGGTCCCAACTATACTACCTATAAATTATAAATCATTAGATATAAATAATGTTTGAAGACTAAGGTTTTCAACCAGTGCGTCCTGCCCGTTATGACATACGGTGCTGAAACGTGGACACTGACGGTCGGGCTGGTCCACAAATTCAAGGTCGCTCAGCGCGCTATGGAGCGGGCTATGCTCGGAGTTTCTTTGAAGGATAAAATCAGGAATGAAGTTATCCGGAAAAGAACCGGAGTAACCGACATAGCTTGCAGAGTAAGCAAACTGAAGTGGCAGTGGGCTGGCCATGTTTGTCGAAGGACCGATGGCCGGTGGAGCAGATGAGTCCTAGAGTGGAGACCGCGTATCGGTAAGCGTAGTGTGGGACGCCCCCCAGCTAGATGGACCGATGACCTGAAGAAAGTGGCTGGGGCAGACTGGATGTGGAAGGCGGAGAACAGGGTGTTGTGGCGCAACCTTGGAGAGGCCTATGTCCAGCAGTGGACTGCGATTGGCGGAGTTGATTGATTGAGATATAAATAAGAGCGTATTTGCCAGAACCAGTCTTATGGGTTGTTGACATTTAGTTTAATTAACATAGATATTTCAATACTACGACACATTTTTCTAATGCGCAAAAATACGGCGCAGGTTTTGCAATAATGAATGGACGGTCAAAGGATATTGCCAGCACTACGCTTGGCTTGGCGCACGGATTAACGATCTCACTTTGTTGGTCGGTTTTATTACTTACTTAATTATGACCCTTTTCAAATGTTTAAGCCTATCCAATCGTATCGTTTATCTATAGGTACCAACTGGTGGTATCTTTTAAATGTTATTTTTTTAGTGTCTTTATAGTCTCCACTCCACTCCACTCCATAAGGTTTGCAGGACCAACATGGCCAGAGATCGCACAAGACAGGGAGTTTTGGAAGGAAAAAGGGGAGGCCTTTGCCCAGCAGTGGGACACAATGTAGGCTAATAAACAAAATAAAAAAAATAGCCTCCACGCGGAAACGATACGGATGAAGTTTTTTGAGTATACCTTGAAAAGGTGCATGGAGTCTGACCACCAGGGATTACTTCACAAAAACCAACCAGGTAAAACAATCGTCTTTACAGTCCGCCCATTGCACCACATTTAGGCAAATCCTTAGAGTAACTGGAAAGGGGTATTGAGGCTCGTTGTGCAAGTCCTCACTTCTTAATTTTTTAGCACGAGTCGAAGACTATTTTTCACATCTTTAAACTTATTTCTTCCAGGCCACATGACAGTCCCCCTCTTCGCATACTACTTCAGGAGCTGGAACACGTACCTCCTAGCCCTGGGCCTCCCGCCGCTCATCTACCTGGGCTACTTCTTCGTGCTGACGGAGTCACCCAGATGGCTCGTCAGCGTGGGCCGGGTTAAGGAAGCTACGGACATCGTGACGAGGGCTGCTATGCTGTGAGTATACGTTGTCCTAAGCAGATTCCATAAGAAGATTCTAAATTAGTTTTTTTCTAGGGTTCCGTACCCCAAAAGGAAAAAACGGGACCCTTATAGGATCACTTCGTTGTCCGTCTGTCTGTCTTTCTGTTAGTCTGTCAAGACCCTTTTTCTCAGGAACTCATAGAGGTATCAAGTTGAAATTAATATAAAATTAGGTAGGTATATGGTCCTTTTGAGTTCTAAAAAGAATCAAGCTTCTAAGTCAACGCAATTAAAAAATACAGTCATTTATGCGACATATTTTGATATTCACAAGTAAATCAAAACCTATAGGGTAAGTATTTCCCGTTGACCTAGAATCAAGCAAGGCATAAAGCAAGGTCTCACAGCACAAGTAAAGGAAAAATCCGAAAATTGTTAATTTGTAGTTAACTCCTTACTTGTCGACTGCACCCCATGTGTGCATAAGGAAAAATCATTTATATAATAGGTATATAAGCTTATATCATATATATATAAACGTAAAAAAACATCATCCATGAACAAAAATCATCATCAGTAGTTGTGAACCTATAGGGTTCGCAACTAACCCCCCGCCCCCTCCCCCTGGAGTTCTGCTTTCATAAATGAGTACTTAGTTAACATCTACAGCTCTTATATTATTAGATAAAATTACTAAATAATAATTTATTATTTCTTTATAAAAATTAATTATTTCTTAGATAATTAGAGTCAATCTAAGAAATATTACAACAGAAACAAAATAAATAGCAACTAGTCCCAGATTTTGTTCAGATGAGTTGAGCAATTAATTACCGTACGATTGTAATTACCTAATCTGTTTATTACTCGTAGGTACGAGTACTCATGTTTGCGAAATATTAACAAGTAGGTATGTTACATTATTCAAGCAAATATTTTAACCGAGTTTTATTACCTACGGTTAATAGGATAATTATAATATCTAGATACAAAAATAACGACTCATAATAATAAGCAATCAATCTGCCTAGCCTTTTCCCAACTATGTTGGGGTCGGCTTCCAGTCTAACCGGATGCAGATGAATACAGCTGCTGCTGCTCCTGGAGCGACTGCCTATCTGACCCCACAAACCCCGTAACTGGGTAATACGCTACCCCTTGATAAGACTGGTTATCAGACTTTCGGGCTTCTGACGACCCATAACGACTGTCAAAGATCTACGAATGACAGCCGGGACCAACGGGTTTAACGTGCTTTCCGAGGCACGGAGGAATCTCGGTATGTAAAGATGGACCCATCCACTGACCAACCCCGGCAAGCGTAGCTTAACATGGATTGACTCGTGCGACTGTTATTACCTAGCCACGAGCTCCTCAATAACGACTCATATAATTATAGCAAAATAATTTAGAGTGACTGGTAATTATAGTGACCGATACATAAACACGTGATTGTACTCATGATGACAAATAACTTTTATTATGGGATCAAACCAGAAACCGCGAAAAAAAATCAGCTAAATACCTACCTACCTACATTTTGACAAGTTATGCGAATTGATTTATTTTTCGCGATTTCAGGTTTGGTCCCTTTGTAAAAGTTGTTTGTTATCATGAGTACAATTATGTGTTTAAGTCATCATCATTCTCCTGCCCTTAACCCAATTTATTTGGGGTCGGCGCAACATGTCCCTTTTTCCAAACTTTCATAGGTCGTCATCTCGGTAGTCACTCCCTTTCTAGCCATGTCATCTTTCACACAGTCCATCCATCGTTTCTTTGGTCTTCCTCTACGCTTACCATCGACATTCATTCTCAAAACTATCCTCACAACATTTTCCTCATTCCTCTGCATCACATGCGCATACCATGACAACCGATTTCCGCACAACTTTTCAGTCACCGGTGCCACTTTTAGACTTCCTATTATGTACTGATTTCATATTCTATCCATTAATGTAACCCCACACATCCCTCTTAGCATTCTCATCTCAGCTGCATGCTCAACATTCTGATCCATAGAAGACAGCAGGTCTAACCATTGTTTTATAATTATATCAAGTTTAAGGGGAATGCGGGAGTCACAGATTGTTCCGTGACCTGCCGCCATTTCATCCATCCCGTGTTAATTCTGTGCTTAACCGTATGATCTACTTCGCCATCGCTTTGCACGAGTGAACCGAGATACCGAAACTCGGAGCAGACTCGGAGAAGCGCACCATCAAGCTCTATGACTCCAGAACTATCGGTCACTAATTACCAGTCACCCTATGGTACATAGTAGGTTAGGTAATTTTATATGATAAAATAAATAATGCTAACATACTCAAGAAGTGTCCATCATTTTAGACGAACAGATAATCATCTCCTCTGATTTTACATCGGCATTCAAATTCCTATGTGATCTAAAAGACCTAATGATTCAAAAAAACTTAAGCCCCTACTTAATACTTTTTTACCTTTAATACTTTTTAAGCCCCTACTTAATACATTTTTACCTTTGAAAATACAAAAAAAAAGCTGAACTCCTCATTAACTGACCAACATCTCTCCTCTTTCAGAAACAAGCTACCTACAGCGAAAATCGAAGAAACTTTAACACAGCTGTCGAAGGAACTCTGTGCCAAAGCTGACGAGCCGAAGCTGAACTACTCAGCCCTGTTCCAGAAGTCTCTCCTGCTGAAGACCAGCTGCTGCTGTGTTATGTGGCTTGTCACAGGGGTCTCCTTCTTCGGGTTCAACCAGTACATCAGTCAGACCAGCCCTGATCCCTTCGTTAGTGTGGCCTTGGCTGGGGCTATACAGGTAAGTCTTAAATATTTTGTCAGAATTTTAAGAGCTTCTACAAGATCTTAGTATTGAAATCTACGTGGTAAATATGGCTTTGTATAGTTCGCCTTGTGGCAGCATCTACAACGCCACATGCGAACTACGCATCACACTGACGTCACGCAATGCACTGGAACGTGTTGCGGTGTCTAACCGTAATACTGTAATTGATAAAAGGACACAGCGCATCTCTCAGAAACGACGCAGCTGATGAACTAGCCTGTAGAGCATCCAGCTCTCAGTCTGTGGACCTGAACCTATCGTGCCCATCCCCTTCAACCAGCTACACAGATGGCTTCAGGAGTTTACCCAGACACAAGAGCAGAGCTGGTGGACTTCGACACCATGCTGCAGGCAGTCCAGGGAAGTAGATGACAGGCTAACCAGGCGCTTATTACACCTGGACAGGAACGGCCTGCATCTGATGGCGGGGAGCTTCACGGGACGCTCGCTAAACAAACACTTTCACACAATAGACATAACAGACAGTCCTCTGTGCAGGCGCGCATGGAGGCTGAAGAAACCGTTCCGCATGTGCTCTTTGAATGCACAGTCGTCACCCAGATTAGAACAGAAGCCCTAGGGTCACCCAGATCTTTTGCGGATGTTCTCAATGGACCAGGAGACATAATCGCCTTCTGGAGAGAGGTGGGCTGTTTGGAATAACCATCGACGCAACCATCATGGCCTACGTACAATGGTCCACCCGAAGGACTAGGTGTGGAAATCAAATACTATAACATCTCCATGTAGTCGTCACGCAAAACACTGCATCGCGCAAGCAAAGTTTACCGCGCAAATAGCATGTACACAAAGGTCTGACATCAACTGTCGGGCAGTAGCCCACCAGACACAACACCCGTCTGGTCGGAGGATCCTCCCTTCTCACTATAACTACGTCGACATACATCACACTTATACGGTTTTTCACCAGTGTGTATTCGAATATGTCTTATTAAATAAGCATTTCAATGAAACCTACACTGCTATAATAATATGTCACATTTTAAATATTTTTCACCAGTGTATATACGAATATTGTTTTTTAAATGCCTCTTTTCATTAAAACTACGCTGACATACATCACACTTATAAGGTTTTTCACCATTCGAAAATGCCCCTTTACACTAAACATTGCTATTTTACTGAGGAGCTATTAAACAAGCTTGAGCGCTTGCGAAACTTGTGCATTCGCTTTGTTTTCGGTCTTCTAAAGTATGACCATGTTTCTCAGCTTCGCAAGGAACTCAAGTGGCTCCCAATCCGTCTTCATAGGAACACTCGGATTTTATGTCACCTCTTACACAACCCGTCTTATCCTTCCTACCTGCGTGAGCGTTTTTCTTACGCCCGCCCTAACGACGCACCGTGTAGATCACACCTTAGATCCCTCCTTAAATCTCATCCTCATAAAACTATTCCTTCTCTGTCCATGCTGTAAGATTGTGGAACTCCCTTCCGCCTAGCATTCGCGATTTAAAAACTGTGTCTCTGTTCAAATATCGAGTAAAAGATCCCACCTACCTTTCCTCTCAAATGTGAGTATTTGTCTATAGTATATGTATGTTCATATAATTTAGCTTTATGTATTTATTTATGTATCTGTCAATTTTTGTTTTGCGTTATATGTGTAAGTATATTTAATATTTTAGTCCAAGACTTCGCACATTCTCATTTTTCTCACACATTATTGTCTACATTTCGTTTTCATTTCTCCTTTCGCAGGTCTGCTGGAAGAAATTTCTTAAGAAATAAGCAGTACTCGTACCTTTGTACTCCAAATTATAAAAATTATGTATCTCTATATATGTTTCTGCGTGTACATAAATAGTAAAAAACATTAATTTTTCACTTTTCTTTTTCCCTAGCGTCGGCACGAAGTAAATACGTAGCAATAGTTCACACCGTGGTAAAAATATTAGACAGTCAGGAAGGTGGCTACCTGCCTAGCTAGCACCCTAATTGCGTAACACACATTCAACAATACGAGAGTTTTGAAGAATATTGCTAATCCATTGCTTGATAGGTTTGAAAAATTCGTTTGCTCAACAATGTAAATAACGCAATGAACGAGACTGAACTGTCAAAATGAAACCCAGTGCGGTCAACTGTCATTTTATGTGTGTAATATGTGTTAGGCATTTACCCCGCAGGGTGCACTTGAACCCGGGTGTCACCATTGTGTGGATCGCCCGGAGGACACGGTGGAGCATACAGTGGAGGTCTGCCCGGCTTGGGCGGAGCACCGCCGTGTTCTCACGGAGGCGATCGGCGGCGGCGATCTCTCGCGTCCAAACCTGGTCCAGGCCATGGTGCGGAGCGAGAGTGCATGGGAAGCCGTCACCTCCTTCTGCGAAGCAGTAATGCTCGCGAAGGAGGAAGCGGAACGCGTGAGGGAGAGGCAACAGCCGCGCCCTCGCGCCCCTAGCCGCCGTAGGAGACGCCCTGGGCGGCGGGAATCGATTGCCGATTCCCGGCCACCGTAGGCGCGGCCTTGCGGACGACGAGTAATGGGCAGCTCGCCGTCCGGTAAGGACCAGGCCCGGGTCGACGGCGCGTTGTGTTCCACGCGCGCCTCAAAGAGATGTCAGCAGTGACGGGGTCAATTGGGCCGATGCCGGGATGCCGATGCCGATGTCAATTGGGTCGCGGGTAGTTCGAAAGAGATACCGTGGCCCTGGCACGGGCAGCTGAAGGAACATGGGTGGGTTTTAGTCAGTAAAAGTCTGACACGCCCGAGCGGGAGAAGTCATTTGATGATCTCCCATCCACAAAAAAAAAAAAAAAAAAAATGGGTGCACTTGAAAAACTATGTAGGTATCTAATCGCTCGGAGGTGCTATTTATTGCTGCTATACAAATCTTGTCCAGTAATCTAGAGTTGAAATGTGATGATGAATAGGGATGATGACTAAATTTTTTTTTTGTCCGTCATCTAAAATATGAAATATTGTATACGTATTTTTTTTTTTACGTAATTATAAGATTATGGCAGTACATTGAGCTATAATATAGCATGACATCATTCCTTGATAGATTTGTTTGTTGTAGTTGTGAGGTAGCGAGCTCCCACTCCCCAACTTTAATGCGTGTTATCTAAGTAATTTTTAATTAATATGACATAGCAAAAAATACGTGTATGTGTGTATTTTTTTATTATTTGACTGACGGACTAAATAGATTTTTTTTTTTACCCAGGGATCATCTATAGTACTTACTATACTTATGTCATTGTCATGCCATGATTTAGACACTTTAATCAAAATTGTATGGTTTCTACAGAAAACTGTGAGAGTAACAAATCCTCTTTCTAATTCCAGATCCCATCAAACATGGTCTCCATTTGGCTCATCAAGAAGCTAGGCCGGAGACTAACCACCACCGTGTTCTTCACCCTCGGAGGCGTTTTCGTCATCGCCCTCTATTTCGTCCCCAAGATCTTCGCTTTGACACTCATACTCGGCACCATGGGCGTCAGTTGCGCCGCCATTGTTGCTGCTACCATCTATATTTATACGTCAGAGTTATACCCTACTGTTATCAGAAATATGGGTATGGGAGCCTGCTCTACAGCCATGCGGATTGGGTCAATGGTCGCTCCGTTCATATCCAATACTGCGACGACAATTCCATGGTTCCCTACGCTAATCTTTGGATTAGCACCGATTCTAGCTGGATTGGTGTGTTTGTTACTACCTGAGACGAAAGGCAGGAATTTGCCTGACAGTATTGAAGATATTCGGACTGCTGATTGAGTGGAGGTTTAAATATATTTGTGAATGATAATGGCTGGAGATAATAAGATTCGTGAAATAATCATGTCAGTTAATGATATTGAAGTTGTGGACTACAATTTGTGATACTGTAATAAATGTGATATTTAAACCTAGCATCACGATAGGTATGTCACCGTATGATTATGTGCTTTGATAGTTTGTAATCTATCTCGCGGAAAACTGTGAACTGCAACAAACCATTTACAATTTAACGCATTACTTTTGGATAGTTTATAATCTATCCATGGCATTGGCAAACCAAAAAAAAAATTAAATTGGTACCAAACTTGCATGCGACGTACGCACCTTGCACTAATGGGTACTAAATAGCCAAGTAACTTTGACCAACTTGGAAGAAGCGCTCGCCGGCCGCTCCCGCGGCACCGCTCGCTCGGCTCGCGCGTGGATTGTCACAGTTCCAATCTAGCCTAACCCATTTAGTCGGAGTACCGTACCCTTAGTTACTGCGACCAATTTCTGCTACCGCCAAGACCTACCAATCAGGGAGGGTTCATAATTTTACGAGTGATAAAATCGGACTGATTGTGAACCCTGTCGGTTAGTTCACAATTTATCGACAGTTTACAATCTCGCGAGATAGATATAAACTAACTAACGGTGTTTACAATCTTACGGTGACCGGTATACTTAAAGAACGATTTACTGATTGTGACTTGAGAAATTTGAACTTTTATTTTGAGGACTATTGATATTAATAATAAAATTAAGGTTAGCAATTAATAATTAAGTGATAATTATACGTACCCTACCTACTTTATACCTAAGTGATATAATTTAGTGATGATTAGAAGTTCCAATAAATTAAGACAAAAAAAAAACATGTGACAACTCCACGGAATTTATTAATCCCATTTCCTTTTGGTTTTTTTTTTTTAATTTTACAAGAAACTATTATTTCAATACCATACACACTAGAAAAATATGTAACTACAGAGGATTAAATGCGACTAAAAAACAAAAAAAATATCCGTTTGTGACATAATAATAGTAACGTGCGACTCGTTTTTACACGTAATTGTAGTTTTTATCATTTTACGATTTTAGTTATTATCGATACGTACAGCCGCCAGCACATCAAGCTACTACAATCTGTCAAATTTCTTTAATAGATTTTCATCTGTATCGCTAAAGCATTAGGCTCAAGGTTGATTGGGAAAATTTGACTGTTTCGGGTGGCTTGACCTGGGGGCCAACCACCACTTCTTAAAGCAGTATTATTTTAATGTTACTTCAGTGTGAGAAAGAGATGGAGCTATACAGGACGTCTAGCTCCATCTCTTTCCCACACTCATGTAAGATTAAAATAATACTGCTTTAAGAGGTGGTGGTCTAGCTCCTGCTGTACCTATTATTTTTTGAGCTGCCATTTTTTGTTTTATTACTTAAGTATATGTACTATACTTAAGTATATAATGTTTGTGATGAAAATATAATATAATATTTTATTAAAAGAACTTTCTCGAAACTAAACAATTTATTTATTTACAATAATTATTGATCATTAAAACACACAGTATTGAAGACCTAACTAAATGCTAGACAATGCCTTTATTTCTAAAGATATTTGTAGGAAGGTACTAGTCAATAATATCTACATAACAATTACAACTTCTGTATTTTTTTATAATTAAGGCCTTTTACATAAATCCCATAATCTTATATAGGTAATTATTTTGGCTGTACCAAAATACATACTTAAATAATATCCCAAGAAAAGTATGCGCCTCGGGAATTGTCGTCTATCTTCGGCAATACGAACGCGCGATGATGAAATCAAAATAGAGCTGTTCTAACCATAAAAGCACTTGCCTAATATTTTTTGATTAGATAATTAAGTTTTTTTTATTCCAAAAAACATTTTAAAACTTTTGGGTGACAAATAACGATCTGCGACCGAAGAAGGTACATGTAGAGAAATTTCATACAAACCGCTATGATAAGCGTACTAGGTACTATAACTACAAAGCGCCGTAGAACAAACTTAGAACTTTTCCTCTGTGCCTCTGTGGGGATTACCCACTCTAAGCGCGGCTAAAGTTCGTGCTAATTCGGTAACACGAAGATTACCGAAGAGTATACCTTTTCTGGTTTAACTGTATCTACTTACAATGAAGGTTTTCATGACAATTCACGCCAACAGTTAGCGTCACTTTGACAACAGGTCTTCCATTTCGACAATGAATGTATGTGATGACGTTCATGATTCGTTTCAATCATTCGTTCATCATTCAGTCACGACTGAAGAAAATATAGGTGTTTTGACACTTTTGACAGGTGCCCGGAACTGACGGCTCAGTGCTGCCACCTAGTAAACGTCATTTCAGAAAATCCTCATTGAACCTGCATAGTTTTCAAGAATGAAGTCGAAATCTATGCGAGTTGCAATCCCCTACAATCCCATAACTTTGTGTCTGCCTTTTTCAGACTTCTTTTAGTCCTTCGTTACGGAATTATCCATACTTAATGTTACCAGCTAGCTCCCCTCAGGTTGAGCCCGTATGGTGACTTCGCCCCAGTCCGCAAGTAGAAGTTTCCACGTAGACTGGAAATATAACAAAGAAAATTATTAAGTAAAGTAGCTATACACTATTCCTCCTAACCGCTTATAGTATACTAGCTTTTGCCCACGGCTTCACCCGCGTGAATGTCGGGAAATATCCCACGGGAACGTACCTACTACCGGGAATTCCTTCCTTATTCCTTGTTTACTTGTTAAAATTTCAGCTTTCTAGGTCCAAGGGTTAGGGCTGGGCGTTGATGAGTCAGTCAGTTTATTTATCTATCTATATAGATAGCTTCTGCCAAAATTCTGAAATTCCTTGCTGCTGATGCATTGCCTGCCCACGCTATTATTTCGTTTTTGCTTAGCGTTCTTTCTGACTTTTTTTTCTTTTTGCTCGGCACCTAAGAGTCCTAGAGTGACGTTAAATATGCCTATAGCCTTCCTTAAGAATTGGGCTATCAAATGCAAAAATAACTATTAAAGTCCGCCTGGTAGTTCCAGAGATTAGCGCGTTCAAACAAACAAAAAAGGTATGTGTGTCAGCTTCAACGCAGACTGGAGTTTACTCCAGTTTTTTGTGCCACTTTCTATGTTTCGGTCATTTCTGTCTGGCAGGGTTTCTTCAACATCAATGCTATACAAAATGCATCAATGCTATACAAAAAGCAACTTTAAGGTATAAAGGCACTCGTCATCCCTCCCCATCTCCCTCAAAGCCCCCTAACACCCATCCTCCTCTCACCCCCTCCCCTTCCCTCCCCTCTCACCCTCCTCTATCATCCCCCTCGCCGCCCCCTCTCACCCCTCACCCACCCCATCCCCTCTCCCTCTCATCCCCTCACCACATCCCCTTCCCGCTAACCTACCCTCCTCCTTTTACCCCCTCCTCTCCCTCTAATCCTCATATCACCCCCTCCCCTTCCCTCCCCTCTCACCCTCCTCTATCAACCCCCTCACCGCCCCCTCTCACCCCCTCTCCCTTTCACCCCCTCACCACATGCCCTTCCCGCTAACCTCCCCCTTTTACCCCCTCTCACACCCCCTTCACCGCCTTCTCTTCCCCCTCTACCCTCGCCAACTCCTCCCCCTCACCCCCCTCTCCATACCCTCCTCACTACACCTTCCCCCTAACTAAAACCTCCTATCCCTCTCCACCTCTTCCCGCTCTCCAATCAATCAGTCAAAGTCTAAACTTAATCTCTCCTCATTGAATCAGTGCTATACAAAAAGCAACTTTAAGGTGCAAAGGCACTCTTCGCTCCTCCCCCTCTCACCCCTACCCTCTCCCTCACACCCCCTCTCACCCTTCCTCCTCTCCCTCTATCGCCCTCTCACCCATCTCTCCTTCCCAACTCTCACCCCTTTCAACCCCCTCACCGCCCCTTTCACCCCTTTACCCTCCCCCTCTACCCCTCAACAACTCCTCTTCTCCCCCTCTTCCCCTTCTCCACCTCCTTCCCCTCTCCTCCTCCCTTGATCATCCTCCCCTTCTCGCTCCTCATCACACCCTCCCCTTCCTCCTTGCCCTCCTCAGTACCCCCTCCCTTCCCCCTTTCCTTCCTCACCACCCCGTCCCCTGCTCCCCTCACCCTCTACTCTTCCCTCTGGAGGAAAAACAATGAATGACAAATTTTATTACTTGCTTAAGCAAGTATTTGTGCCAAGTTTCAAGTTAATTAACTAAATGAATAAGATATTTCATATAAACCCTATTCCCTATTTTCATTCCCACAAGGGTGGAATTTAAAAAAGCCGCTTGGGATATTTCCTTAACTTGACTGAAATATTATTACCACCAATTTTCGAGTTAATCAAGCCTATCAGTAAAACTTGCCCCGTAAAATTGACTACCCCTCTTCACCCCCGTAGGGGGAAATTTTCGAAAAACCCTGATACACGTTGTTCTTCATTTTTGAAGTCAAGTATAAATACTGAATTTCGGGTTAATCGGACCGCGCGTTAAAATTACTCCATACAAACTTTGACTCCCCCTATATCCATTTTGGGGGTAGTTTAGGAAAACTAAAAATGACAAACTTTATAATTTACTTAGATAAATATTCGTGCCAAGTTTCAAGTCTATTAACTCAAGGAATAAGATTTTTCATACAAACTTTGGACCCCCGTTTCACCCCCTTAGAGGGTGAATTTTGAAAAATTTTTTCTTAGTGCACCTCTAGATCTCATAAGGAACCTACATGCCAAATTTGGAATCTCTAGACCCAGCGGTTTGGGCTGTGCGTTGATATGTCAGTCAGTCAGTCAATCAATCAGTCAGTTTCTTCTTTTAAAATATATATTTAGAAGATGTGTGCAAGCTTCCGCCACTAATTACTGTGTACTAAGTATAGTGTGTACCGATAACACTCAAACATTGGCGGAAGGTTGCACACTTATACTGTAAACGGTTAGGAGGAATAGTGGGTCGTGTCTTCGTTTATTGCACTATCTATAGCTAAGTTATACCTAGCAAGAAGATAGGTATTCCTCTGACACCTAAGGTACAGTCAAGAACCTTATACTTACGCAAGATTCAAAAGCAATTTTTCTATTAAATTATCAAAAAATATTTTACGATGTCTTGAACATAATTAGGTATTATCGAAACTAGAACATAAGTAGTACTATAGAATAGATTTTTCAAAGTTGCAATTTAACGCTTTTGTATTTTGCGTAAATGTAAGGTATACAGGGTGGCAGGAACATCAACGCGTAGACTGTAACCATGAATTCAAGCACATGATTCTAGACCCCCTAGTAGTATAGATATTTTTCGACAAAATGTATGGAACAGCAAATTTTTTTTTAATAACTAGCGAATTGGTTCAACGCCGGTTCAGAATAATTTACTGAATCTATGGTAACAGTTTGCTCGTCGACGTCCCTGCCACCCTGATGCTCAATAATGATGATGATGAAAAGTCTTACTGAAAGAAAAGAAAGAAAAAGTATTTATTGAAACTCGCACAGGAAGATCATACTTCACACACACACCCTCACATACACCCCTACGCCCCCACCCCCACATATCACCTTCTTCACACTACTCCTTCACTTTCTTTACTGCTAGTGAGATACTAGTATCATATAAAGGTACACAAATGCTCATTCAATATAACATACCAGTTGGTATTGAAGACCAACCACACACACACAGACCACACAGAGACACACACATCACACACAAAGAGTATTGGAGTATTCAAAAACCGACAGCGCCTGCCCAAAACTTCAAAGCAACAGTCTCAACTCACTCAGGCGTAGCTCTAATCCCCATGAACACGACAGGCTCCTCCGCGCACTGTCCTCTGAGGAACATGTCGTAGTCCTGACACCTTCGAGCCAGGAGAGCGTCCCCTGTCAGAGACTCCGACCACAACGCCCATGAACGCCAGTGGCTGCAGAAGTCTGGGGAAGAAGAGGTGATTTATTTATTTAGGTTCTCCAACAAAATAAATACAGAGTAATACACGCCCACACTGAATTAGCGCGACAAGTCGAGCCCGCCACGTACTTGTAGTTTCATACCTAAAATGCGAAGTGCGCCAGGCCTGGTTATGTGACCGAGACGATACGCGATAACGCGACGCATCTTTCGTCAGATGTGCGACCCGACCATCCTTGTTATTAATCAATTGGACAACTAACAAGTTTTGTTTCACTTATAATCAGCTTCACACACATTGATAATTTTGCATAGGAGTCTAAGGGGTCATTTGGTTGCAAATGGCCTAGCCTTTTTCCCAACTATGTCGGGATCGGCTCCCAGTCTAACCAGATGCAACTGAATATTTTACATGGAGCGACTGCCTATCTGACCTCTACAACCCAGTTACTAATTAATACGATACCCCTTTGTAAGACTGGTTGTCAGACTTTCGGGCTTCTGACGACCCGTAACGACTGTCAAAGATCCACGAATGACAGCCGGGACCAACGGCTTAACGTGCTTTGCGAGGCACAGAGGGGTCTTGGTATGGTCGTTCACTCAGCCACGGACCAACCCCGGCAAGTGTAGTTAACCTGATCGAATGACCCGTGCGCGGCTGTTATTACTTAGCCACGAGGCCCTGCATCTCTCTAATGGATTGGCGACGTATTACCAGTAACCCTGTAAACATATTTCACGTTCAAGAAGCTTTTTCTACAGATCCTACCTTCATTGGTAAGTGGTAAGGTCGCAGACAGACATCCGGGCTGCTTGGCCTGTCCCCCGTTGGGCCAGAAGTCGGCGTGTGCCGTGCGCGTTGGCGTGCCGTACCCACCGCCGTCTGTGTGGATGACGTCCACGAAGGTTGCGTCGGACGCGGACATGGGGGGCGCTGCTAGAGGCGGGTAGAAACCTGGGTAGGCTGGGTCTAGGCCGGTTAGTCTGTAAAGTAAGGAAAATATAGGAATACATAACGACTCATATTAACACACATATCCACATCTACACCTCATCTTCAAGCTCACCAACAAACCCGCGCACTCTCTAATGGTACTAAGACGAAATATTCAGGGTTATTGGTAATGCACCAGCAACCTCTTAAGGGGTCATTGTACTCATCATTGCGAACAACTTTTACTATGGGACCAAACCTGAAATCGCGAAAAAAAATCTGCTGTTCAGTACATTTATCTAAGTACCTATATCAAACTCGTTAAAATATTGGGAGCCGCAGATTTTTTTTTTCGCGATTTCAAATTAGCTCCCATATTAAAAGTTATTCATAATGATTAGAGAAGAAGAAGAAGAAGAGGTTGCTGGTGTTTTACCAATAACCCTGTATGTAGTAGTGACATTCCTACTAAATTTGTACTAGGTACATTTGTATGCATGTCCTAAGATAAATATTAGAATGTCAATAGCTGAACACTATCCCCTGAGATACAAGTTCCCGCCTAGTTCAGGAGCTAGGGTCAATACTCTGTGCACCTTATTATGACCACCACAAAAAGTTGTGATACTTGTCCTGTACTTACCTATTTGTAAGTAATTGTAACTTTTAATGGCAAGAAATAAACTTTTCTTTTTTTCTTAGAATATCAAAGCAGTATGTTTGCCTGCAACTGTCTCCCTGTTGGTGAAAGTCCTCTTTGAAAACCACAAGCAAGAAGTGGATCACTGTACCTCACAAACTCACTTGTTTTTGGAAGTGTGAACTCTCAACAGGCGCAAAGAATATTACTTACATAAATATTTTTGTCTTTCTAGTTATATCTTTAACATACATAGTATCGGCAAAAATGACGAATTTTCATACAATCTTTCATACCCCCTATTTAACACCTTTACGGAGTGAATTTTCAAAAATCATTCCGTATAGTGCTTACCTTCCGTATAAGTAGTGATAAAGAAGGTGTTAAAAAATAAACTTTAAAAACTTTAAGGAGTGATAAAGACCATGGAATTGAATATTTTTTCCATACATTTTGACGTGTTTTGCGAACATAAATGTACGGAACAGCTGATTTTTTTTTCGCGATTTCATAGTTGGTCCACACAAAATATATCAGCATGTGTAAACTTCCGTAATCACGGTAAATGGATTCGACCATCACATCAGCGATGCATCAGATAATGACTTAAAGCGAGTAGTGCTGCCAACTAGCGCCACCGTTGAGAAAAAAATCATAAGTTTGGAGATATTATGGAACATTTTAACTTATGCTCACATTTTTAGTCAGATGAAGTAGATTTATTTTGACCTCACCTCTAAAAATGTGAGCATTTTTTTTTTTTTTGTGGATGGGAAGTCATCAAATGACTTCACCCGCTCTGGGCAGAGCGGGAGGGCGTGTCAGACTTTTACTGACTAAAACCCACCCATGTTCCTTCAGTTGCCCGTGCCAGGGCCACGGTATCTCTTTCGAACTACCCGCGACCCCGGCGGCATCGGCCCAATTGACCCCGTCACTGCTGACATCTCTTTGAGGCGCGCGTGGAACACAACGCGCCGTCGACCCTGGCCTGGTCCTTACCGGACGGCGAGCTGCCCATTACTCGTCGTCCGCAAGCCCGCGCCTACGGTGGCCGGGAATCGGCGATCGATTCCCGCCGCCCAGGGCGTCTCCTACGGCGGCTAAGGGCGCGAGGGCGCGGCTGTTGCCTCTCCCTCACGCGTTCCACTTCACGCCTATTTTTAGCCCAAAGAATTAGCATTGCCATCCAACGTGGCAATGCTGCCAGCCTTTTGGGCACTTTTCCCATTGACAGCAATGTGGACGAATTTTTTGATGCCCTGTGAGCTCTTCCCCTTTTTATTTTTTATTATATACTTACTTGTACATATATATATATTATATATTTTAGTGTTCGTTTGTTTATTATAATTATGATTTGTGTATTAAATAAATACTAAGTATTTTATAATAATTGATGATGATACAACTAGTAGACCCCAAAATAGGATAGGCAAATCCTAAACTTTCAAAGACTGTTTTCATCCTCTCTGCATCCACTCCAGGAATTCTTGGTTATTAAGCCTTCTTGTGGATGACTTATGAGTCTCTTCTCTTCTACCTACTTACCTCGGCACCGTAAATCCTCTTGATTTGAGATATCTAGCAGCATACGCCGCTATATGACTGCCCAAAGAATGTCCGACCAGATGCAGTCCTTTGACCGGTAGACCTCGCTTCACCAGCTTCAGTAGCGCCCTGCCTACGTGCGCGCCTGTCTGAAAGGAACATTATCCAGCATCAGATACTATTCGAAAGGTTTGGGCTTTCAAAAGAAAACCCTAAGTAAGTTTGATGGGCTATATACCCGCGAAATTCAAAATTTCTTATATTTTTGGAAAATTGCAGCGCTGTTAAACGTTAAATTGTATGTTAATCAAAATATTCAATACGATACGATACAACATATACGATACAATTATGATAAAATAATTAATTAAAAACATCAGTGTAGCTCTCAAAATTATGTTTGTTGGTAATAAGACTATTTGTGAAAATATAACGATTTGCAGCTTTACGAGTATTAACGTTTTTTTGAATTTAGCGGGCTACATTGGAGGATTATTTTTTATCTCATGAGATACGGAAGAAATATGTAAAAATGCATTAATTAGCTTGGAGTCAATATTATCTTATCAACGAGTACATAACCAGATTTATTTAAACATGTTCAAAAAGAAAAATTTTGTAGCTACCTTGTATGGATTAGAATGTTGGGGCACAAAAGAGATGAATGAAAGGCTCTGAGATGAGAATGCTAAAAGGAATGTGCGGTGTTACATGAAAGGATAGAATAAGAAATGAGTAGGTACATAAAAGGAAGTCTGAAAGTGGCACCGGTGACTGAAAAGTTGTGCGATAGTCGGTTGCGGAAGAATGAGGAAAATCTCGAGAGAAAAGTTTTGAGAATGAATGACGGCGGCAATAAGAATAGGGGAAGACCAAAGAAACGAAGGATGGAATGTGTGAAAGATGATACGGCTAGAAAGGGAGTGACTACAGAGATGACGACTAATAGAACATTATGGAAAAAAGGGACATGTTGCGGCGACCCCAAAAGAATTGGGATAAGGGCAGGAGAATGATGACCTACATTGGATTCCCGAATCTAATGTAATGTTTCTTTATATCTTTTTCTATCTAGTATTGCAATCCACGTACATCAGGCAGTGTCTTGGCGATGATGACGTAGTTCCCGAAGGCGATGTTGGACCAGTCAAGCAGCAGCACGTTGTAGCCTCCTCGTTGAAGGTACGCAGACACTACGGTAATTATGCTCTCGTCCGTTGAGAGTTCCACGTAGCTGGAAGTTATCAGACAAATTGGTGTTATTTTACATTGCTATATGTGAGGACTTTATGTGTTCAATAGAAGAAGAGTTCTGCCGATAACCAAATCCATAATGAAAATACAACTTTTCACAGAAACTTCACTTCTAAGAAGATGTTTATATTTGCCTTTTACTATTCTTTTAGTAGGTACCAAGCTGCCTTCTTAATTGAAAATCTCCATCAATTAGATGTATGGAGATGCATTCAGCTTTCCACGACGCGGAAATCTGAACGGATGCGTACGCATCTCCGCACAAAACTGGTGTTTTCTATGGACAAAAGCTAAATTCAGCTAAATAAATGTATTTGGTCCCTTAAATAATGATGGTGCCATGTCCTTAGCTCGTGAGCAAGACAACACAGTAAACTATTTATTAATATTATTATTTTTTGTTTTAGTAACGTTAATTTGAATTGAATTTATTGTATAATCTTTGAATTGAAATGTATTCGTAATTATCGTTATTATTTTTTCGTACACTATCGCATTGGGTTACTGTAATGATAGCTGTATGTATGTCTGTAATAAATAATAATAATAATAAATATTTTTAAATATTTTTATATTCTAATAATAGGTCTTTACCTATGAAATTGCCGTTTTGTATGAAAAAATTTAAACTAATTTTTTTCATGCATTTTTTATTTGTATTAATCGAAGTAATTACACATGCAATCAATACATTTTTGCCAACTCAGTGGCAGTTTATTGATGCCCTTCTTAAATAAATCAGCTGGACGGGAGGCAACAAATTCTTCAAAGGCATTTTGTACTGCCTCTCGGGTATTGAATTTTTTCCCCGCCAGGAAGTTATCCAAATTCTGGAAAAAGTAGTAGTCTGTAGGCGCAAGGTCTGGTGAGTAGGGCGGATGACGGAGAGCTTCCAACCCCAGTTCTTGCAACTTGGAGACCGTCTGCTGTGCAGTATGAGGTCGCGCGTTGTCGTGCAGGAGCAGCGGAGACGAGCGATTGACCACTGCTGGTTGGAGATGTGCCAGCTTCTCCATCATTGTGTTCAGTTCTTCACAGTACACATCTGAAGTAATGCTCACCCCGTTTGGTAAGAAGCTGTGATGAATCACACCGGCGCTAGACCACCAAACAGTGACCATCACTTTTCTAGGGGTAAGTTTTCTTTTAGGGCATTGTTTAGGTGCTGAACCAGGATCCAACCAACTTGCTGAGCACTTGCGGTTATCAAACAGAATCCATTTTTCATCGCAGGTAACAATGCGGTTCAAAATTCCTTCATTTGTGTGTCTGTTGAGCAGTGCAAGGCACGTCTCGACGCGTACTTCGCGCTGGCGATCATTGAGTTCGTGGGGCACCCATTTGTCAAGCTTTTTTACCTTGCCAATTTGACGCAAATGGACCAATATTGTTTTGACGCTAACGTCGAAAGCTGCTGCTAATTCAGCCGTAGATTGTGTATCATCATCTTCCACAATCGCCTTTAATTCGTCATTGTCGACCAAAGTCTTCGATCAATAATAGTACTAGATTCCCGATAAGCGCTTCAAAAACGGCCCGAAAAATAAAAACACAAATACTTTTGTGGTCTTATTTCAAACATCGACTGTTCGGGAACAGGGAAATGCATGGAGTAGTATTGTTACTTTATATGTTGTTTTTGTTTGTAGATTTCCTAGTGACCCATTTCGCAATGCAGAATGGGTATCTATTGTCGCGAAAGAAAGAGGAGAAGAAATATATAAACCTTGTAAAAATTCAACATTTTTTTTTAATTATTTTATTAAAATAATTAACTATCAAATTAATAATCAAAATTAAAATAACTATTGTACTAATTTACTCCTTCTACTTTTAAAAATCGGTCAAAAATATTTGCTACCATATAAAACGAACCTTGGCCTAAAAAATATATTATTATTCTGCTACTCTACATCTTTCAATACTTACTGTGTTCTGAGCATTGAAATGTAAATACCAAGAACTATGTCTAGTTCCAAAATAGAGTAAGCACAAAATTTTCAACAAAATGTTTTTAACCTTATTGCTTAATTTTTAAGTTTCACTTTAGAATAAATATTTTTGTACTTATTATAAAAATGACCTTTTATTTTCAAGTGACATTTTTAATTTATTGCTTTTACCTTTCTCCGATGATAGAAGGACTTAAATATAAATATTTTGCAATCGTAATTAAACTTTATGTTTGATTGTTAAGGTTTATAATGAATTGAAGTTGTAAATATTATAAAACTTTTTTCTATATTTCGTAGTAACAAATGTAAATGTTTATGTGTGTGTAAACGTGGCCACTACAGCGACTTATTTTTGTTCCTGATCCTGTATCTAGTGCTATTATTGATCGAAGACCAAAGTCTTCGGACGACCGCGAGGTTCATTTTTCAGGTCGAAATATCCAGAACGGAAGCGAGCAAACCAATAACAAGTGGTGCGTTGGTTTGTAGTGTTAGCTCCGTAAACGTCGTTGATGTTGCGTGCCGCTTGTGCCGCGTTGCTGCCACGACGGTACTCATATTCCATAATTACTCGAATTTTTAACGTATCCATGATGACGAAAAAGATTGAAATGCGATGAAAATGTAACACTAATCAATAAACAAATGACTACTTTTGGAAAAAAAATCCATGTTTATAAAATAAAATTAATTTGAAATTAGAATTCTTAGCCAAACAAAAATTATTTTGATTTGAAATGGCCAGTACTGCAGAACGGCAATTTCATAGGTAAAGACCTAATATTTAAAAATTTAATTTGCATGTATATATTAATGAAATAAAGGAAATAATAATAAATCAATGGTAACTTCATAGAATGATATATTAAATATTGATGTCACTTACCCATGCGCGTAGATGACTGTAGGTCTTTTAACGTCAAATTCAGGGTCAGTCAACAAAGACTTGACATTACCGATGCGATAAGATGACGGAGATGTGAGATTTGTCCTGAAAATTTAATTGACAATGCTTCAAGACACTACAATATCTACTAAAAGCTCATCAATTATTTATTTAGGTACTAGTGGCCTACGAATAACCTAATTATTTAGTCGTAGCTAGCGGCCCGCCCCTGCTTCGCATGGTTTTTGAGGCTTGAAAAAACATCGAGGTTTCTTTATTGGAAAGAAGTTCCTTATCGAGGCTTGCGGTAGGAGTTGACTGGTAGAGATCGTCACGTAAGGTATATACAGGGTGACTGGTAATTAGAGACCGATACTTAAACACATGATTGTACCCATGATAAGAAACAACTTTTACTATGAGCCAAACCTGAAATCGCGAAAAAAAATCAGCTGTTCTTTATAATATATTTATTTTTTATTCATTATTCGAAAATATTGTTGGAGCTGCTGAAGATTAAGAAGAGAGAAAACTTTCTTTACATTGTTTAAATCCAATCTCTTAGTAGGTATTATAAAATTGCATAGCACATGTGTGAGCACTATGTAGCTACTATTAAGCTACCTTTTACTGGGTACGTCTTTCACTGACTTGAATGTGCCCAGGCGGCTTAGAGTATGTCATCGTCACTCAAATGTCTCGCTGGTGGTGGCGTGTGTATTGGATCATTAAGTTCCCTTCAAAATGGTTGAGCTAATTGGTGCTGATCCATGCGTCATGTTCATAGAAATATAAAAAATAGTTTAGTGTACTTCTTTCTTATATCTATGGTCATGTTCGTGAACGGGCGCCGTCAGTTGGGTCTGGTCGACTCTTAGCTGCCACGGCTTATTTTTAATTTTTAATTTAGTTGTTTTAGTTTTTATCTTTTGTTGTCAACATGAACGATGTAACCGATATTTTGTAAAAATATTTTGATTTAAAAGAGTGTCCGTGGAGTTTCTTGCCCATTCTTGTCCATAGGGACCTACTACGCTTTGGAATTGGCAACTAGCTTCATCTTTGTGACTGACCGACCCATTGACAATTCAAGTGCCTGTAAAATTGATTTATTAGAAATAAATGCTTTAAGTTTGAGTTTATGTTCGCGTCAAAATATAGGTAACAGCAGATTTTTTTTTTTCGCGATTTCAAGAAATTTTGAAATTTTTTGATGTTTGTTATCATAAGTACAATCTTTTTTTTAAGTATCGGTCACTAATTTTTTACCAGTCACCCTATTATATAATCTTACTGGATATATACAAATATTGCTCATATAATTGTATATTGTATTGATACCTACAGAAGGTTCAGCAGTGGACGATAGTTACAGCCTAGTGTAAAAGAAGGTCAAAACATTTCATTACATAAGATTAAAACCGAGGAAGCAACGCATTATTACCTAAGCACTCCCATTTGAATGCAACAGATTTGTCAAATTATCTACTTATGTACCTACATTATTACGAGATAGTTGGTACCGTTTGACCCAAGACAGTGAACACAAAGGTATACATATTAAAGTCATCAAAAGGTAATTTGTAGTTTGTTGCATGTCCTACCTGTAATGTCGGATGATCATGTCAGACACAGTCGGAGACCTGCCAGGTACCGCTGAAAATATAAATATTATAATGTTTGATTATAGTTCAGGCAA
Organism: Cosmia pyralina; assembly: GCA_946251885.1. Taxonomy (NCBI): domain Eukaryota; kingdom Metazoa; phylum Arthropoda; class Insecta; order Lepidoptera; family Noctuidae; genus Cosmia; species Cosmia pyralina. Next base: position 21,869,261 of record OX276363.1, on the reverse strand, counting down.
GATGGTTTGGAATTAGAAAAAAGAAAATATATTTATTAGCACAAAATGTGACATAAAAAAAGTTAAGCACACAAACACAATAAGAACAAGTTGGGGGAAAATATGCGTCACATCCACGCAAAACGGCCGCTCAGCATAATGCTGTGACAATATGCGAGACCGAGCCACAGCGCTGCACTATGGTTCGTCTAGAACATGCTAGCTAGACAAAATACATTATTGAAAATGAAGAAAATTATTTCATATTATTATAGACAAAACCCACGAACCTCTAATTCCAAGAATTTTAATGCACCTGGAGTTGCGCTCATTAAGGGTCAGAAAAGGGGTACCTAAGTAAACTGATTATCATTTGCAATTTTGCATTCCACGCGAATACTTACGAAAGTGATTTTAAAAGTGATTTAATTTAGTGATGGATACTGAAGTCAAAGGTATGAACTATCTTATTTTACAAAAGAAGTTGGCAAGTTACAACTACATTTTTTTTTTGTTTAACATCAAATTTTAATTTTGCCATTTTTCCCCTATTTTCTTATATATTTTGGACCCGGAAAGCATTGCCTGCTCGTGTCTTAGACCTAAAACTTTAAATGGTAGCTAGAACCCTCTCCTTTCAAATAATAATAAATCTATCTTGTGGACTGCTGTGGAATTATTTATTTTTTTCTAGAGCACCTCTTCTCAATCTCAAGATTGGAACTTTTTGAGGAGTGGCTTAAACACAGCAACGTAAACCGGAATAGCGGACTGTTTGGTCTACTATCTTCAAAATACGACTGAAGATTCTTTGAGGACTCTGAAGAAGTCAAGCAGCACATATAGCGCGAATATAGAAAAAAAATGTTAGGTACGCTCACAAAAAAGCCTTCTGCAGTGTTAGAATTAATAATAGGTAAGTACTTTAAATCCTATTCAAATTCCTGGACCCAATGTTAACATGCAGCTGCAGGACTATACTGCTGATGATTCATCAGAAGAGGAAGAAATAGGTAAGCGATTACAAGAATTAGAGAGTATAATTATATATTTAATAATTATATCGAATTAACTAAGTGTTGTGCACTTAGTACATACCTATAATTGTAAATATAAGTACACTTAATTATATATTTACTAATATATCTATTAACTAAGTGTTGTACACTTAGGTAGTTAATATAAACTTAACTATAAAATAAACTTTTTTTGTAATTACCTCCTATGTGCCTGACTAATAGCTTTGATCTGTAAACGAGCAGTTTGCTTCTAGTTGTTTGTTTTCGTGTTTTATTTTCATAATAAATAGTTTTTATAACTATGAAAAGGTTTTTTTACATATTCTATAACTACCACTCCCTATACCCCTCAAAATGTGTCCCCATACACCAAAACTAAATTAGGTAATCATAACAGGTTTTAAGAAAGCTACTAGGAACCAAAATTCGCAAAAATAAATCTGTCCAGCTAGCATGTTCTAGACGAACCATAGTGCGCGGGGTGGATTTTTTGGAAATAACAAAACGTCTCTAGTATTTACACTTTGCAAGAAAAAGTCGTGAGCGTCTTTCAGTTGGCGACAAAATGTCGTCGACTCGTCGAACGCTCTGTCTGTACTACTAAGTACAGACAGAGCGTTCGACGAGTCGACGGACTCGGTACGGGGTACGGTACGGGTGGGTACTAACCCAGGGGAGCAAAATTCAAATTTTCTTACGTTTTTTGTAATTTACAAATCTATCTATCTAGGCTGTATGTTGATTAAGGTATGGTTCGCGACCGTAACATATATTATTTAAATAATTATAATCATTACAATAACGGTAATAACTCCCTATGTTAGTATAATTCTCAAATGTCAAGATTGAAACAGTAATTCTACAGGGTTATTGTATAAATAGTATTTGTACAGGGTTACTGGTAACTCGACGTATTCCTTGCAGGACGTCATAGTAGGGTTAAAATGCAGCAAATTAGGCCACCAAATGTTCTACCGAAATTCAGTAGTTTTTGAGTTAATTCGATTTTTAGCTTTTCTATGAAAAATCCCAGATTAAATCATTTGGAGCCAATTTAAAAATGATTTACGGCGCGACTGTACTGAAATTTAAGTTAACATCATAGCTGACGCCGTAGCAGATCCTTGTTAATAATTCAAAGTTCAAAAATGCCAAAAACTTTGGCAAATATCACTAAAGAAACATTTAGTTTTTTTGTGAATTTTGCTATTACTTCATACAAAATGTTGTCTAGTGAAAAAAAAAATTACTACGTCTGATGTACAAATTACTAGGAAAATATCCTTGTCTTATCAGCTATTCAGAAAGGTATGAAAGTTAATACAAAGTTAAGGACTACATTATGTGCGTCTCACAAAAAGGTGATTATTCGGAAAATCAATAAAACTATTTCGTGAATATTAGCATTATTTTTAATAATAAAATATCAGTTTAAAAACTTTTACTACACTTTCACACGTCTTGTTCGATGTGCTGCCCTCGGTTTCTAATACACGTTCTTATTCGCTTCCTCACTTCAGTTTTTGTGATTCTTGATGTGATTGTTGCCCTCATCTGGTCCGCTGCATCTCTTATTCTCTCCCTTAGTTCTTCAATTGAATTTACTGGGGTCACATAAACTAGGTCTTTCATATGACCCCAGACGTAAAAGTCTAGTGGCGTAAGATCAGGGCTACGTGCAGGCCACGGAATTGGCCCACCGCGCCCTATCCATCGGTTTGGGTAGGTTTCATCCAGCAATTGTCGAATTGTGATTCGGAAGTGGGCTGGACATCCGTCATGTTGATACATCATGTTTGCTCTTCTGTCTTCCGGTACATCCGTGAGCAGTGGTGTTAAATGATTTCTTAGGAAATCTTCATAAAGTTCCCCATTTAATGTTTGGGGTAAAAAATGTGGGCCAATTAATTTGTCGTCGATAATACCCATCCAAACATTAAGCGAGAATCTACGCTGGGATGCGGTTGGTTTCAGTTTCTTAGGATTTGCTTCTGCCTTCGGTGCCCAGTAATGTAAGTTGTGGTAATTTGTGATACCATCACGGTCAAAACATGACTCATCGGTCCACAGAATGTTTTTTAAAAAGTTTTCGCTTTCGGCGTCGGCATTTAGCATAAAACGACAAAATTCAAGCCGTCTTGGCGGATCTCCCTCTTCTAATGACTGGACAGGTTGATAGTGGTATGGATGTCGGCCTGATAAGTGAACTACAGACCAGACTTTCCACTGTGACATAGCAAGCTCACGCGCTACTTTGTTTGTCGATATGTTGGGGTCGTCAATAAAACGTTGAAGAATCAGCTCTTCGTCCTCAGCCGTGTATCTCCGAGAACGACCAGTGTCAATTTGCCTGCTTCTTTGGACGCTGCCAGTTTCAGATAATCGCCGATAAGTCGATCCAAAAACACTAACGTGTGGGAGTCGGCGGTTGGGAAAACGAAGTTGATATTCTCTCCGCGCCTGAGCAGCGTTACCGTCACTAAGTCCGTAACAGTACATTATGTCAGCGTATTCAAGGTTAGAATATGCAGCCATAGTCAGCACTTATGAAGGCACAGCACAGCACAAGAGCAAGATACGCAGTATCAGTTAAGGAAATAGCCAGATAACAAAACACGAGCTTGCGCGACGTAGAGTTGAAACTAACTGACTCTGACGACCAGATTTTGTAAAGTCGCACCCCGTGTCATGCCGGGAGAACAATAGTGACCAATCACAAAGCTTGCCGAGTGTTTGGGGTTCAAGCGCAGGTAAAAACTACGAATAATACGAATATGAAACAATAGGTTGACCGTCTCGCAATTTTACCTGCTCCTCATAAAACTCATTCTTTCCCTGTCACACATGCAAAAGTATTGACAATCATACCTTTCTGAATAGCTGATAAGACAAGGATATTTTCCTAGTAATTTGTACATCAGGCGTAGTAATTTTTATTTTCACTAGACAACATTTTGTATGAAGTAATAGCAAAATTCACAAAAAACTAAATGTTTCTTTAGTGATATTTGCCAAAGTTTTTGGCATTTTTGAACTTTGAATTATTAACAAGGATCTGCTACGGCATCAGCTATGATGTTAACTTAAATTTCAGTACAGTCGCGCCGTAAATCATTTTTAAATTGGCTCCAAATGATTTAATCTGGGATTTTTCATAAAAAAGCTAAAAATCGAATTAACTCAAAAACTACTGAATTTCGGTAGAACATTTGGTGGCCTAATTTGCTGCATTTTAACCCTACTATGACGTCCTGCAAGGAATACGTCGAGTTACCAGTAACCCTGTATAGAGTAATCTATTGAATTACTATTTCATGAAATCTTGGTCCTATAGAGCTGTATTGATGACTTTAATTAATTAATATAATTCTGTAAATACATACTTACCTACTTTTTACAGTCGCGTTGCATTTTGATCAACATAAAACCTAAAGGCGTGTACGCACGAGCGAACATACACATGGTGAACACGAACAGCGAACACTTTAAATATTCAACAGGGTCCTGAGTTTCATCATATGATCCGTGTTCGATGGTGTTCACCATGTTTTGTTTGCTCGTGCGTACACGCCTTGATACTGACTCGCGAGCTACCCTGGCGCCTTCGCCTTAAGTACCTTTACAAATTATGTGTTATGGTACTCACTGCTGAATCCTCGTTCTACGGTTCGGAAGCTTGATAGAGTAAAAGGCAGGGAGGGAGGCCTCTGCCCCTCACACGACAGCGATACTTGAAACAAAATAATGTTGCTGAGGAATAAAAATTGAGATTTGACAGCTTTTGTATAGAAAATATGTTAAAACGCCATATTGATTGTTCATATTATTAAAAAGTTATCTTACGATTATGATTAATTTGACTTTGTCAAAGCCTTTCTTTTATTTCGTAACACACTAGCAGTAAGAGCTGTTTTCATCGTTCATGTACCTAGGTACCATTGACCTAGGTACCTAGGTACGCTTGAAGTGCAGTTGACAGCACGTTTAAAAGCTTATGCAAGTCTTTTTTTTTCCCTCGAGAAATGCCAATTGACGATTTTAAACGGAACGCCAATTGATAGGGTTTGTGTCGATGTATTATGAAACAAGTTTTAAGGGACCTTTTGGAACATAAAATACATTTTTTTTCTTGGAAGCTCACAGTATCAATAATGACATACCTACAATACCTACTATAAAGCGTTAACGTGGTTCTATATAGCTACTACAAAATAACATATTATTATTATTATTATAGGTTTATATTGAAATAGCAAGCCAGGGGTCAGGGCCGACGACTGTCTTCAACTGCATTTTATTAACCATTCATATTTACCTCGGAGGAGTCCAAACCGGCTTGTTTACTCAATTATACCGCTGTTAAAAGGAGGATGATGTGTTTAGTGTGTGTGAACTAAAGTTTTATTTTCTTTATGTTTCGCATGCAATGTTTTCCGGTCAACTGCATTAAGTCATGTTAAAGGTTGAATACGCTCAAATACTCAGACCAAATAAAAAAAACCAAGACATGTTAAAGGGCTGTGAACAATACAGTGAAGTTTGCGTAAAACTACACCTCGCTCTGTATATACCATAGAAATATATTATGGTGCATAGACACTCACTACAACTAAACCACATCACTAAAGTCACACATGTTTACCAAACCGGCCTCACGGCACTGTTGACAGCGGTATGTCTTGGTTTTTTATTTGGTCTGAGGCTCTATCTATCTAATCTAACATCTTTACTTAATTACAACTACTTAACAGGTTCAAATGCAGCACTGAGTTACCGAGTAGGTAGCTTCCGTATTTTTTTAGAGGATTAAATTATTATCGTTCTAGTAAAAAAATAAGGAACTTGAAATGATTTGTAATGGACTTATGAAGTGATCTGGCCAACCGATAATGGCCACAGTTATACAATCCATAATACTGTGGCTTAGAAGATCATTTCATTCGTAGGTAGAGTCTGCAGCAGTATACGGCCAAATAATTGTGATTTACATTCAATGTACTTAGTATTTGGAGCTCGTGGCTAGGTAATAATCGTACAGGTCGATATGCTACACTTGCCGGGGTTAGTCAGTGGATGAGTGACCATCTTCACATACAGAGACTCCTCAGTGACTCGGAAAGCACGTTAAGCCGTTGGTCCCGGCTGTCTTCGTGGATCTTTGACAGGCGAGTCGTTACTCGTCAGAAGTCCGAAAGTCTGACAACCAGACCAAGGGGTATCGTATTACCCAGTTACTGGGTTGTGGAGGTCAGATAAGCAGTCGCTCCATGTAAAATACTGGTAATCAGCTGCATCTGGTTAGACTGGAAGTCGATCCCAACATAGCTGGGAAAAAGCTAGGCAGATTGATTATACCTACTTAGTTAGTTAGTTATTTTAATACTAGCGACCCGCCCCTTCTTCGCACAATTTTTATGACTCGACAAAACTTCGAGATTTCTTTAAAAGATTAAAGTTTAATAACTAAACCTTACGGAATACATTATGTACCTAAGTGATGGTGGAAACCGCATCAAAATCCGTTGCGCAGTTTAGAAGAACAGCGCGGTCACATAGACATACACGAAAAGCGAATTTAATTTATAATACTTACAACAATACCTAAATATAAATGTATGGAGGATACTACAGGGTCACAACGAATAGGTACGGTCAGCAACAGAAGTCGGTTAACACTGCTAATGTTTGACATCATCTAAATTAACACAAAATGATTCGATAAAATGCAAATTCATAAAATTTTAAGTACTTCTGTTCCGATTTGAATTAAATATTTCGCTTTGTAATTAAGTTTTAAAAAATGCAAGTGTTAATCGACTTTTGTTGTTGACTGTACCACATTATAGGTAAATAATTGATCATTAATAATTCAGCTTGCAAGATTTGACTGATACTATAGGAGTACATAGGTACTATATACACCTACTAACTAATTAACAGGGCAAGTTAAATAAAAGGTTGTAAAAAGGGTCACCGACTTGCACTCAACAAGGAAAAGTTATGGTCGACAAGAATTGAGAATTTTGACATATGTTTGCGAAACGAATTTATGTAATAACGAAAATTGGGGTTATTCTCTTTGATAATAAGTAAATGCTCTGAGGCTGTAAAGGTCTGACCTGGTTAAGATTGCAATATGATTGCGTTTCACGAATAAGTACCATAAGCTCGATTCTTGATGGCAGAATGTTCGAAGAATAAGTCTTTGTGAGCAGTGTTGACAATATTTAGGTCAGACAATCTACGTAAAGTAGACAACTAATACTCGCAAGTTCTCAAGTCAGCAGAACATTTAAAAGAGCGCACTTCTCTAAGGGTAGGTAAGGAATTAGTTACAGATACGAAACTTAGCGTAAACTTATGCTTCGTAAATAAAATAATTTTGTCAGATCGAGGCGTAAGCTCCGTGTAAGCCAGCTTAGCGTAGTGACGCTAAGTTTCGTCTCTATAAGTTACCCCAGCGCAGCGGCCGCGTCGAGGGTAAAATTAATGAAAACATTGTCATCCGCGCTCTACGTTATGAATCACAGAATTTACCTGTTCTGTGTTATGAATAACGTTTACTAAGGGACCAAACCTGAAAACGCGAAAAAAAATCGACTGTTCCCTACATTTATGTTCGCCTAGCTCGTGAAAATGTAGGGACCAGCAGATTTTTTTCGTGAATTGAGGTTTGGTCCCATAGTAAAAGTTGTTCATAATGATGAGTAGAATGACCCCTTAAGTGCATTATTTAAGTTACACCTTGTATACTCGTACCTACGCGTAATTGTTGCTCGCAGTTTGTGACCCCATTCTCTAAAAATTCAGCTTTACAAAACCTACCCAAGTTTGGGGTAGGTAGGTAAAGAGGTATATTCTGTGTCCCCGAAACGATCAATTGCCATCAATTTCTATTGTAGTAATATTGACAATCGCTTCAATTACACTTGGTAGACGGTCAATTTGCGCAAATCACGTAAAAATTTACAATTGCAATTGATCGTTTCGGGGACCCCTTAGGAGCCTGCACTCGCCAGCCAAAAAAGGAACAGTACCTTGTTGTCCAACTACTCTCCTATAAAGGCCTACTAATCCATTTTATTTGGGGAAGAACCGGGATGACTTAGAAATAAATAAGTAGCAATACACAAAATCAATAGGTAGGTAGGTACATACCAACAAAAATAACCACGACCCACTTCATACTAAACATCCACTATTTCACATTAATTTAAAAAAAAAATCCTTTTACACTTTTGTTTCTTAATAAAAAAATTTCACGTTCTCTTCACGCTCGCTGCACTGGAGCGGTGTAGACCGACTGGTAAGGTCTCGGTCACTACGAAATACGTGTAACTTGTAATATACTTAGTTATAATATGTAGAAGGTTTTTACATAATCCTTGGTTGGGATTTACCTATTTCTGACTGTTATTTTTTTTGTTACTTATGTAACTAGTTATTTAGTATGGGTGAGCTTCCGAGTTGGTTCAATAGATTTGTATGTAGGTATTATGTAGCATTACAATTAGTGAACGAAATATATTATGTAAAAGCTATTTAAATATTAGGTCTTTACCTATGAAATTGCCGTTCTGGAGTACTGGCCATTTCAAATCAAAATAATTTTTGTTTGGCTAAGAATTCTAATTTCAAATTAATTTTATTTTAAAAACATGGATTTTTTTTCCAAAAGTAGTCATTTGTTTATTGATTAGTGTTACATTTTCATCGCATTTCAATCTTTTTCGTCATCATGGATACGTTAAAAATTCGAGTAATTATGGAATATGAGTACCGTCGTGGCAGCAACGCGGCACAAGCGGCACGCAACATCAACGACGTTTACGGAGCTAACACTACAAACCAACGCACCACTTGTTATTGGTTTGCTCGCTTCCGTTCTGGAAATTTCGACCTGAAAAATGAACCTCGCGGTCGTCCGAAGACTTTGGTCGACAATGACGAATTAAAGGCGATTGTGGAAGCTGATGATACACAATATACGGCTGAATTAGCAGCAGCTTTCGACGTTAGCGTCAAAACAATATTGGTCCATTTGGGTCAAATTGGCAAGGTAAAAAAGCTTGACAAATGGCTGCCCCACGAACTCAATGATCGCCAGCGCGAAGTACGCGTCGAGACGTGCCTTGCACTGCTCAACAGACACACAAATGAAGGAATTTTGAACCGCATTGTTACCTGCGATGAAAAATGGATTCTGTTTGATAACCGCAAGCGCTCAGCAAGTTGGTTGGATCCTGGTTCAGCACCTAAACAATGCCCTAAACGAAAACTTACCCCTAGAAAAGTGATGGTCACTGTTTGGTGGTCTAGCGCCGGTGTGATTCATCACAGCTTCTTACCAAACGGGGTGAGCATTACTTCAGATGTGTACTGTGAAGAATTGAACACAATGATGGAGAAGCTGGCACATCTCCAACCAGCATTGGTCAATCGCTCGTCTCCGCTGCTCCTGCACGACAACGCGCGACCTCATACTGCACAGCAGACGGTCTCCAAGTTGCAAGAACTGGGGTTGGAAGCTCTCCGTCATCCGTCCTACTCACCAGACCTTGCGCCTACAGACTACTACTTTTTCCAGAATTTGGATAACTTCTTGGCGGGAAAAAAATTCAATACCCGAGAGGCAGTACAAAATGCCTTTGAAGAATTTGTTGCCTCCCGTCCAGCTGATTTCTTTAGGAAGAGCATCAATAAATTGCCACTGCGTTGACAAAGATGCATTGATTGCATGGGTGATTACTTCGATTAATACAAATAAAAAATGCATGAAAAAAATTCGATTAAATTTTTTCATACAAAACGGCAATTTCATAGGTAAGGACCTATTATAAAATATATTATATTAATATGCTCGTTTATACAGGGTGACTGGTAATTATAATTACTGATACATAAACACATGATTGTACTCATGATAATAACCAACTTTTAATAAGGGACCAAACCTGAAATCGCGTAAAAGAAATCAGCTGTTCCCTGCATTTATGTTCGCATAACTTGTCAAAATGCATCAGCTGATTTAATTTTTCGCGATTTCAGGATCAAAAACCTTCAAAACGAACAAATCTTCAACGTACGAACGAACAAAAGGTTCAAAAACTTACAAAATTTCAACAGCTACTCGTCCCAAATGTATGGGACAGCTGATTATTTTTCCTCGATTACGATGTTGGTCCCATGGAGAAAGTTGTTCAGTTTGATGGTCTCTACCACACCCTTAAATTTGACCACACCTTTCTGATATACCCTTTAGTTAAGAATAAAAGAAACTAATAAAACCATATTTTTTACATTATTTACCCAACATCACGTACCTACCTAAAACTGGACTGAATAAAGAACAAAGGCGAGAAAATTGTTGATGGAATTATTAAGCGTCAACTGTTGCCGTGATAGATACCGACGAAATAATTTATCAAGTTTTATCAAATCAAGCATAGGACCTATCTAAGTTGAGAAAAAAAATCGTCATAATTGAAAACTTAGTTGACTACTTTATTGATAACAAAAAATAATCATGGCTTCCGTTTTCTTTTTCTGGCTTGACTTCATGACTTTAGACTAAGCTGAACTTTTAATGTTGCCATGTAATAAAAATCTGGGTGTATGTAACTTGACATAAAATGATTTGCATTATTATATTTAGAAAACACATTCCTGCATCAGAACATAAATGTGAAAATAAAAATGACTGTTTGTGCTAAGAATATAGCAGTCATAATATGTAATACCTACATAAATGACATCGCAGTACCTACAATTGGAGTATGATAACATCGCCAACAAAAAAAAAACCATGACATTTCATCTGTCTACCGGCCTACTGACAACATTTTGTGTTTTCCATCGATTTTCCGTGATTTTATCGATTGCCTATGGACTCTGCGATTTATGTACGGTTCCCTGTGTGACCAGTGCTTGCCCTAGGGTTCTGATTATTTGCCTATACGACGACATTTTTCTGTGTCTTAGGATTACGATTCTACCCGATGCCTTGGATTTGTTTGTGTGTGCATCGATTTGTTTATCACAATGGGAAGCCGTGTAAATCAACTACAACATAATATACGAGTATGTGTCGTGTTCAGAAATTCAAACTTTGTATTTTAACATTTTTTCAACACTAGACGCAACAAAAAATGTCAACAAAATTTGTTTGGGAGTTTACCTTTATCCTTTGGATCCTTTATCTTTTGTTTGGCGAGTAATATAACTTGTCGTGTCAAACAATATTAAATCATTACGACTTAACATAGGTAGGTAAGGTGCGTAAGCGTGCGTACCTTGCGTAAGCGTGAGAATTTAACTATGAAGCAATGACCTAATGACGTAACTTATGTAGGGATAAACCATTCTAAAAAAGAACGCCCCTCCACAAAACGTGATTATTTTTCAATGTGTGAGAGGAAATACTTATTGAACACTTTACTTCCAGATACATTGTACGGCGGGGAGCTATCGCTTTGTATGGAACGACATGTTCGCTCTGTCGCGCGATCTTGTCATTTATATACTAGTTAGCCGACAAATCCAGCTGTTCGGCGTTAGGGCAGGTACCGTTTGCATAAAAAAAATCCGTGTTATTGTGAATATTTTTATGTATTAGTATGTAAGGTATTTATTTAGTTTAGTTGTTGACCGTACTCGCCGGTGTTTGCGCAACCAATGACAAAGAACAATCAATCTGCCTAGCCTTTTCCCAACTATGTTGGGGTCGGCTTCCACTTGGTAAGACTGGTTGTCAGACTTTCGGGCTTCTGACGACCTGTAACAATGACAATTATGTGTATTGCGTCTATACACCTTCTCTGCATGTGAGCGTAAGCGCTGTGGAGGCGTTTATTTTTAGAATGGTTTATCTCTGCCTGCCTTATCAGCCTCTGTCTGCCTAGTGGTCGCAAGCGCTACTGCTGAGCATGAGCTCACGGGTTCGATTCCCAGGTCCGACTAAGTGTTATTGGGTTTTTCCATCGGGAATTCCTCAGTAGCAGCCTGGAGGCTAGATTTATGCCCGGTTGACTTAAACGTAACTGGCAAAATGTGGGGGTACTGTAGGTATCTGTACCTTCGGGGATTATAAGCATGATGTTATGTCATGGTACCGTGTACCGTATGTACTTCGACTTCTCGGTGTAATTCATTACAGGAACCAAAATTGATCGATCGGATTTAGTACCCCTTTAAGGGTAGATTTTCAAAAAACCCTGACACACGTTACCTTTCTTTATTTTCGGTGCCAAGTTTCAAGTTGATTAACTCAAGAAATAAGAATTTTCATACAAACAAAATCCTTCCTATTCTCCCCATAAAGGTCGAATTTCCAAAAATCGCTTCTTAGTGCTACCTGACATTTTATATTCAAACACGAAATCTCTTAACGGGCCATTGTACTTATCATTATGAACAACTTTTACTATGGGACCAAACCAGAAATCGCAAAAAAAACTAATGTCTCGCTGATGGTGGCGCGTGTTGGATCATTCAGCTAATCCATGCGTCAGGTTCGTGAACAAGCGCTGTCAGTGAAGGCTGGGCATACCTTAGCGGCCACGGCTTATTTTAATTTAATTTAAATATTTGAATTGTTTTTTTAAGGACGATTTTAACGTTCTGCATCGTTCTCACATGTAAAATTTCAACATGAATGATGTAACCATTATTTTGTAACCATATCTTGATTTAAAAGAGTGTCCGTGGAGTTTCTTGCCCGTTCTTCTCCATAGGTACCTACTATGCTTTGGAATGGGCGCCTAGCTTCATCTTTCTGACTGACCGACCCCTTGACAATTCAAAAGTACCTGTAATTGGTTTAATTGAAATAAATGCTTTGAGTTTGAGTTTGAGTTTTGAAAAAATTATCTACATTTATCTATATTAAACTCGTCAAAATGTAGGGAGCAGTTGATTTCTTTTTCGCGATTTCTGGTTTGGTACCATAGTAAAAGTTGTTAATAATGATGAGTACAATGACCCTTTAAGAGAATTGTGTATGAATTGATACACCTTATATAAGTATGTCAATCAATCAATCAATCTGCCTAGCCTTTTCCCAACTATGTTGGGGTCGGCTTCCAGTCTAACCGGATGCAGCTGAATACCAGTATTTTACATGGAGCGACTGCCTATCTGACCTCCACAACCCATTAACTGGGTAATACGATACCTCTTGGTAAGACTGGTTGTCAGACTTTCGGGCTTCTGACGACCCGTAACGACTGTCAAAGATCCACGAATGACAGCCGGGAGCAACGGCTTAACGTGCTGTCCGAGACACGGAATATAGGCGCGGAACCTTATATATAAGTATGTATATGTCGCAATAAGATGGTTGTAGGTTGTAGCCACTAGCCACAGATCATAAAAAGTTGCAGCCGTGATATAGTTCTATCCCTAGGGATATAGCTATCTAACCGGGATATAATATAGTTGTATGAAACTGGTTCAAAACTATCTTACTAGGAATATAAGTATTAGGGCATTCCGGCCAAATAGGTTAGGTTAGGTTAGAACTGTGACCAATTACGCTTGACCAGCTACGTAAATTGGTCGCAGTAGCAAAATTAGGGCACTCCGACAGTTTTTATATATCCAACTAAGTATATCACGGCAACAACCATCTTCTTGCGACATATTACCTATAGATTATAGCAGCTCAGAGTCTGAATTTGTGCCCGGTCGGTGGCAATAAGCTCGCCCTCTTTATTTTACATGGAACATAACGTAACATATCTATTGATACATTAAGTATTATTGAGGAATCACATGTTATGCTAGGTATTACTATCATGTTATAGTCAGTTGTTTACGTCAAAGACGAGATACTCGTATCAAGGTGAGACCCTGATAATCTTAAAATAAAATAATAAAAAATTAAATTAAAATAAGCCGTGGCAGCTAAGACTGACGGCGCCGGTTCACGAACCTGACGCATGGATTAGCACCATTCAGCTCAACCATTTTGAAGGGAGCTAAATGATCCAATACACGCGCCACCATTGAGTAAGCATGACATACTTTCAGCCGCCAAGGTATCTGCAGTAGAGGCGTCGGCGTCGCATCCTAGATAGGTACAAAGCTGTGATGACTCATCATCATCGTCTTCATCGTCGTCTGGTGAGTAGGGCGGATGACGGAGAGCTTCCAACCCCAGTTCTTGCAACTTGGAGACCGTCTGCTGTGCAGTATGAGGTCGCGCGTTGTCGTGCAGGAGCAGCGGAGACGAGCGATTGACCAATGCTGGTTGGAGATGTGCCAGCTTCTCCATCATTGTGTTCAGTTCTTCACAGTACACATCTGAAGTAATGCTCACCCCGTTTGGTAAGAAGCTGTGATGAATCACACCGGCGCTAGACCACCAAACAGTGACCATCACTTTTCTAGGGGTAAGTTTTCGTTTAGGGCATTGTTTAGGTGCTGAACCAGGATTCAACCAACGTGCTGAGCGCTTGCGGTTATCAAACAGAATCCATTTTTCATCGCAGGTAACAATGCGGTTCAAAATTCCTTCATTTGTGTGTCTGTTGAGCAGTGCAAGGCACGTCTCGACGCGTACTCCGCGCTGGCGAGCATTGAGTTCGTGGGGCACCCATTTTTCAAGCTTTTTTACCTTGCCAATTTGACGCAAATGGACCAATATTGTTTTGACGCTAACGTCGAAAGCTGCTGCTAATTCAGCCGTAGATTGTGTATCATCAGCTTCCACAATCGCCTTTAATTCGTCATTGTCGACCAGTCTTCGGACGACCGCGAGGTTCATTTTTCAGGTCAAAATTTCCAGAACGGAAGTGAGCAAACCAATAACAAGTGGTGCGTTGGTTTGTAGTGTTAGCTCCGTAAACGTCGTTGATGTTGCGTGCCGCTTGTGCCGCGTTGCTGCCACGACGGTACTCATATTCCATAATTACTCGAATTTTTGACGTATCCATGATGACGAAAAAGATTGAAATGCGATGAAAATGTAACACTAATCAATAAACAAATGACTACTTTTGGAAAAAAAATCCATGTTTTTAAAATAAAATTAATTTGAAATTAGAATTGTTAGCGAAACAAAAATTATTTTGATTTGAAATGGCCAGTACTGCAGAACGGCAATTTCATAGGTAAAGACCTAATATAGTGGGTACAGAACCCGAACCTACACTGTATATCTCGATACTTCAATAGGATTAGCCTTTATCTGAGATATTTCAATGTTTACAATCATATCCGCCTATCATAGGTATCATTCATATACTTAATGCTTATCAACATAATCGTTCAGTTAAAGAATTGTGGGAGCAGAGTAAGATAACATTAATTTGTACAGTCAGCGATCAAAATATTGGGACGATCTGACTGATCATAATTTGAACAATCTATACTATCACACTAATCTAAAGGCGAAAGATTGTGAGTGTGTGTGTGTGTTTGTATGTTTGTTACTTCTTCACGCTCATACGGCTGGACCGATTTGAATGAAATTTGGTATGTAGATAGCTTTATACCCTGGATTAACACATAGGTAGGCTACTTTTTATCCCGGTGTACGCGGGTGAAACCGCGGGGCGCAACTAGTATGTAATATACTAGCAGCATAATGTGTGCCACGAAATATGAGACTTGCCACACCACGTAGTTTAACTTGCGCAGTAGAATATAATTCTCTGATTCTGATTATTGTCATTTATAGTTCTCTAGCGGTATGAGGTCTGAAACGGGAAGGGACTGGGCGTCATCGGGAAGGCGCGGCGCGACGTCGGAAAGAGCGCGGGAGGCGCGGGAGGCGCGGTACTACGCTCGTCAAGTCTCATCTTTCGTCGCACGCATTGTAGGTATCAGGTAGGTACTTAACAAAATAGAAAATGGACTACAAATCTAGTCTTTCAAGGTTACAACGTTCACAAATTCACAAAATATAAAAGAATCTAGGTATAAAAGAGATAAATAAAATTATAATTCATACAATACAATCGTTCTTGGAAAAAGTATGGAGTTAAAAAGTTGAAACCCTCTAAATAGGTACAGATGAATGTTTTAATAATTCCCTTAAATACCTAATAATAAGTATACATTTATAATTAAAATTGATAAAATATAAACATTCAAACCTTAGAAATAATTTACAAATGTGAGGTAAGTAAGGTGGTGATTTAGTGATTGCGTAAAGAATTCAAACTAAACAATTATTTAATGCACTTTCATTAAAAATTTTTGGAAGTCGACTGACGACGACAACTGATTTTATTACAAATTGTGATGAAGTTTAATTGTCTTAGTTCAGATAATATAAAATAGTCTAAGGCTTCATGTACAGTCAACAAAAGAGATATCTAGGCAGGGTATACTAACATATTTGTATGTGAATTGCTTCATGTTCAATTTTATATGTATTACTTTGTTTTTGCAATACTCCTACATTGTAACACACCAACACAACATTGTATATTTTCACGAAATTGAACATGAAGCAATTCACATACAAATATGTTAGTATACCCTGTCTAGATCTCTTTTGTTGACTGTACACGACGCCGCAGCCTCACCGGCGCCGGAACTTGTATACATGCGGTACACACGGCTACATATACACACACTATACATTTCATACAACATTTCCAGTATACGCTGACCCCTTATTGTACAGAAATTCTATACAATGCGAGATCAGCTTATACTGGAAATATAAGCTAGATATGTAGCCGCGTGCACAAACTCGGCATCAACGCGGTATACACGCAGTTCCGGCGCGGCTCCGGTGCGGCGCCTCTGCAGTTTTCATTCGTGTACACAAACACGCGGTGCGGCTCTCCGGCGTCGTGTACATGAAGCCTAATCGTCCCGATATGTATGATGCTGACTGTGCCGACGATTAAAGTATTTGTCAATCTAGTACAGTAATAAATTCATAAAATATTAAAACATTCGATGCTATTTGCAGGAAACCAGGCTGATAACGAGTTTACATTTAAATCATTTTACCTGTATTTAAGACTTGGTAATATAAAACGTGGGAGTGGTACTTATAATCTTTCTATATAATCTGTTTCAATGCTAGTTAGGTATACAGGATCTTACAAAAGAGTATTTTAGCTCCCTATCTATGGATTTTCTTAATTCTCCTTTTCTCCATAATCCACAATTTTTGATAATCTAATACCTACATAAAAATCAATCCGGTTGCGATTAAACTTTGTCAACTTATTGCTTGCACTTGCGCGAAGCTAATAAGCACAGCCTACACTTCGACATTTCCACAATTATTTCTTCTGCGGCAGCAACCCGCCGAGTACGTTAGTAAATAATAAATTGTTTATAAAAACACTTCAACGATTTAGTAAGTTTGTTTGTTTGTCGGAGGTAATCTCTGTAACTGCTTTAGTAACTACTGATTCGGTTAGAGTAGGTTTTACTGAAGTTGACTAGTAGACTTGCAGGATTAATGTTGCTCCGGCAGAATCTAGACAAAATTTAGCAACTAACAAAATCTGTCCGTGATCTAGCTAGGAGAGCAGCACTTCACCCAACAACAATTCGTGTGTACCTACCTACACCATGTACCTAGGTAATTAATATTGCATACTTTGTAAGTCCCTCACGTACAGTCAGCAACAAAAGTCGATTAACACTAGCAGTTTTTTCATCTTAACTATTAAGAGAAATATTTCATTCAAATCGGAACAGAAGTACTTACTTAAAATTTTAAGAACATTAACTCTTAACAGTTAATCGAAATAAAAGCAGTTTATCGAATCATTTTGTGTTAATTTAGGTGATGTCAAAAAGTAGCAGTGTTAACCGACTTCTGTTGCTGACCGTACTACAAAATCTTTATGTGCTTAAATAAATATATTATCTATGATAAAGTCAACCACCCAATACAACTAGGTAGGTACGAAATTAAAATTATGGTTAAAATAAAACACAAAATATGAATAAGATGAACACTCATTTTATTTTCAATTAAATAGGAATGTTTACAATAATAAAGAACACATAACTTTATATCTACATACGATATATTGACACTGTGACGCTCTGGCACGTTGGTACCAAGTGTCAACGTGGTTTCTAATCGTTTCTAATCGAGTGACAATTTTCTCTCATTTGGGCAGGCTAGCAATGTTGTGACAAGACATATAAGTGACAAGTTTTGTAATATTAAGGACGCTGTTACAAATGGGTAATTAAATCATTACTTTTTTTACACAAAAGTATGTTTATTAAATAAAATGCTTTGCATTCTTAAAATGTTTTTGGCCAAATTGTTGATAGATGTGCATGGTACGAATCGGAACTATAAATATAATTTTAAATAGGTAAGTTTTCTCAATAAATGTACCGAAGTAAACATTTTCAGTCCGGTACAAGTATTATGGCATTCGATCGCGAATTCTTTTAGAATTGTACATTATTTCGTCATTATTTGATAGCCAAGGTACTGTCTTTTCAGAATTTTGAAAGTTCATGTTAAGACAGTGTGTGTGTGAAGAAATCATTTTGCATCATATAATTATGTTATGAAATTTTTGGTAAAGAGCGTAGGAGTGGAATTTCAAGAAGACCAGTCAAACAAGAAGTCTTTAGATATTTAATAAGGTAGGTATGGATTTTGTAGTTCGGAGAACAATTATTTTTATATTACAATATAAATTAAATCAGACATTGTAGTCCATGTTTTAAACCACTTTGTTTGATAAACAAATTATTTTAAAAAAAGTTCCGACGAATTGAGAACCTCCTCCTTTTTGAAGTCGGTTAAAAATGAACTTGAATCATCATCTTCCTGCCCTTATCCCATGTTACTTGGGGTCGGCGCAACACGTTTTCTTAAAATGAATCTGATTAAATATTATAAATATAAATGTGATTATAATAACATCCTCACATTTGAAACTAAATATTTTTTTTTTGTATTTATACAGGGTGTTTGGTAGATGGGTGCAAAGCCTGAAGGGGGTGATATCTTAGACCATTTAGAACTTATTAAGCTAAACTTGTCTTAGACGAAGTCTGTTCCTTCTATTTTTTTTTGAAACTCTAAGGTTTTTAACAATAATACCCATTTTTTTTCAATAAATGGTTAATAGTGCCCAGTTAAAGCTGTTATGTTATTATTTTTTATTTAATTTTTATTTATGTAATGTGTGATTACTCAAACAAAATTATTCCCAAGCATCTGTGTCATCAGAGAAACATTCTACGTAATATTGAAGTTTAAGAAACTTTTAAAAATCAAGAAAATGTTTTGTTTACGGCATAATAAAAAAATAAAAAAAATATCCTGAGTTGTTCAAATCTTTTTAAAAACATGCTTGGTTATTGCCCTTTCTTTTGAGGTACTATTTACGCAGATGTCTCATCAACTCTTGGAATTAGGATGTACAAAGCAAATTGAGGTCGATATTTAATTTTTAAACAGACCAAAATAATGCAACATTTTTGCTAATGAACAATTGTTTTTTGTTAGAACTGATAACTGATTCATTCTTAGAATTATGGTGCACGCACAACTTCTGGGAACTCGCATAACAAAAGCCGCCGCGCGACGATAGCAAACATGCCCTTCTTTCGACTCTCGGTTAGCGTCTACTGAACTGCTATTATTCAATAGAAAAATCAGCTTAGTTGCTGAGGATGTAAAGTCGTTATTTATTTACACTAATACTAGTACCCGAATAGTCGGGTGGACTCGTCACATCTTCGGACCATCAGTTAGTCAAGTAACGACTGCCCTTGTGACTAGACATTTTAATTGCAAATTCGTGTTTACACAATTCACCGCATGAAGTTGTGCGCTCCTTCACGTGTTGATTTTGGAGGTGTTTAAGGTATTGAGCCTAGCCCTAGCTGTGAGCTCCTTCACTGATTTTGGACTTTTATTTGTGTGATCAATCGACTATGGCTACTTTTCCGAATGAAGAATATGCGGATATCGTCTTCATGTATGGCAGAGCTGACGGTAATGGATCTTTGGCGCGACGGATGTACCAAGAGAGATATCCGAATCGCAGATTACCTAATGTCAGAGTGTTTTACAACACATTTCGTCGGCTTTCTGATGTTGGAATCCATCACGCGGAATCTGGACTCAACCCGGGAAGACATCACGCAAGTATCGAGGAAGACATTATTGCAGCTTTTGATGCAGATCCTACTACGAGCGTCAGAGTAGTAGCTCGAAACCTCAACATTTCGGTATGGAAGGTGTGGAATACGATGCATCGAGAAAACAAATATTCTTTCCACGGCACGGGTGTACAAGGTTTGGAAAATGAAGATCCCCCACGAAGGATTCAGTTCTGTCGCTTTTTGTTAAATAGTGACATTGAAGATGCATGGTTTTTAAAATCCATATTGTGGACCGATGAGCCAAAATTTTCGAAAGAAGGAATTACCAATTTTCATAATCTTCATCGATGGACCGACAAGGAGAGCAATCCACACTGGAAGAAGCAAGTGTCGTTCCAAAGGAAATTTTCAGTTAACGTGTGGGCAGGAGTAATCGGCCGAACGTTGATTGGTCCCCACTTCCTACCAGATAATTTAAATGGAGAAAATTACCTGGAATTCCTCCAAAACTATCTCCCAGAGCTTCTGGACGAGACCGAAATACCAATATTGGCAATGAGAAGACCACTGATTTTTCAACAAGATGGTTGTCCAGCACATTGGACCCTAAACGTGAGAGAACATTTAAATAATTGTTTTCCAGAGAGCTGGATTGGCAGAGACGGGCCTATCCCTTGGCCACCTCGATCACCCGATTTAACTCCTGTGGATTTTTTCGTTTGGGGACGGGCCAAGGAGCTCGTCTACACGCACGTTGAAATTTCAACTAGAGAAGAATTAATAGAAAGAATCCAAACGGCTTTTCAAGTCATGAAGCAGGAGATGAAATTAAAAATCACGACTACAGAAGTGAGAAGACGGGCACGTGCTTGTATAAGAAACCGCGGTCAACATTTTGAACATGAACAATAAATAATTTTAACAAAAATGTTGTTTTATTGATCTGTTCGAAAATAACAATTTTCATACTCAATTTGCTTTGTACATCCTAATTCCAAGAGTTGATGAGACATCTGCGTAAATAGTACCTCAAAAGAAAGGGCACTAACCGAGCATGTTTTCAAAAAGGTTTGAACAACTGAGGCTATTTTTTTAATTTTTTTATTATGCCGTAAACAAAACATTTTCTTGATTTTTAAAAGTTTCTTAAACTTGAATATTACGTAGAATGTTTATCTGATGACACAGATGCTTGGGAATAATTTTGTTTGAGTAATCACACATTACATAAATAAAAAATAAATAAAAAATAATAACATAACAGCTTTTACTGGACACTATTAACGATTAATTGAAAAAAAATGGGTATTATTGTTAAAAACCTTAGAATTTAAAAAAAAAATACAAGGAACAGACTTCGTCTAAGACAAGTTTAGCTTAATAAGTTCTAAATGGTCTAAGATATCACCACCTTCAGGCTTTGCACCCATCTACCAAACACCCTGTATAATAAGGAGCGAGAGGAGGAGCTCGTGGCTAAGTAATAACAGCCGCACGGGTCGATCCATCAGGTTAAGCTACGCTTGCCGGGGTCGGTCCGTGGATGGATGACCATATTTACATACTGAGATTCCTCCGTGCCTCGGAAAGCACGTTAAGCCGTTGGTCCCGGCTGTCACTCGTGACAGACAAAGACAGTCGTTACGGGTCGTCAGTAGCCCGAAAGTCTGACAACCAGTCTTACCAAGGGGTATCGTATTACCCAGTTAATGGGTTGTGGAGGTCAGATAAGCAGTCGCTCCATGTAAAATACTGGTATTCAGCTGCATCCGGTTAGACTGGAAGCCGACCCCAACATAGTTGGGAAAAGGCTAGGCAGATTGATTGTATTTATATAATAATAAAATAACCGTAAAAAAAAGAATTAAAAAAAACATTGAAAAGAATCTTGTACCTAAGTAATAAAATAAATAACACAATTTAAAAAGCGACAATAATTCAACGGATAAGACTAGCGACTGAAAAGTCTTGAGTTTGAATCCTTCCAGTTGCACTATTGACACTTTTGTAGTAAAAAAAATAAAGTAAATAAAATAGGTACAAGACGTTTAACATAACATTTTATAAAAATGAATACACAACTACTCCGGGCATAGCTATGAAAATTATGTACGTTAAAAATACTTTAAATCCCAAATACCTACATTCAGTCGGTTCGTGGATCGGTAAACATTCATTAGGTACATGCCGAGACTCCTCCGTGCCTCGGAAAGCAGTCGTTACGGGTCGTCAGAAGCCCGAAAGTCTGACAACCAGTCTTACCAAGGGGTATCGTATTCCCCAGTAAATGGGCTGTGGAGATCAGATAGGCAGTCGCTCCATATAAGACTGGTATTCAGCTGCATAAGGCTAGGTAGATTGATTTTGAAATCTTAAACTTTCAATGGATTCATAGCTATGCCCATGATAACAAACTAAAATATATCTCTTTACAATATTTACAAAAACTATAAAATATACTTCACTAGCATTTAATATTTGTAAGTTAGAAGAAAATACATTGAAATACGGTAAGCATACGATAACAAAAAAACGGCAGTATTATTGAAGTTTCCATTAACGGCGCTAGAACTTTAAATGATGTATCATTATACTCATGATAACAAACCACTTTTACTATGCGAACAAACCTGAAATATCAAAAAAAAAAAAATCAGCTGCCCCATACATTCATGTTCGCATAACTTGTCAAAACCTAGGGAGCAGCAAATTTTTTTTTTTTTGCGATTTCAGGTTTGGTCCCATAATAAAAGTTGTTTGTTATCATGAGCACAATCATGTGTTTAAGTATCGGTCACTAATTACCAGTCATCCTGTATAGTGGACTGTATTTGTAAAGAAATCTGGTTTTAAGGAAGTGAGACTTGGTAAAAATAAAATTTCACATGTTACTCAGAACATGGACTATAAAAAAGTAATTATTTACCCGCACATACATGACAATCAGAGAAACACTTGACATATGAACTGTCAAGTGTCAATAGGACAAAAACGGTGCTACAATGTAAAAATATTAACTTCAATGTAGAAAACTTGCAACAAAATGTAAAAATGACTTTTATTTGTATGGTATTATAAAATATTATTATCTGATTAGGCACGGTTCATAGTAATTTATTACTACAATAGATAAAATGTAGTTATGTTATCCTTTTTTAAATGTTTTTTTCCTGTACAGTCGCGAGCATAAATACTTTACACTTGCGCAGTATTCAAAAGCGATTTTCTCCTGAAGTATTGATAGATATTTTATGGTGTTACGAATATAGTATTATCGAAACCATAGTATTACGAAATAGGCCTTTGCAATGTTCATTTCACAAGAAAAACGCTTTTGAATTTTGGGTAACTGTAAGGTCGTGACTGTAAAATATTAACACAGTGGACGACAAAGTTGTGAACATTCCACTTTGTCCCACAGGTGGATTGCAGATTGGCGGCGCAAGGTGGAATAATCCAAATTAGCCCGGAGTTTTTTTTTTTTGAAAAGTCGTTCCAACTGTTATTGAACAAATAACAATTATTATACATTGGAAGAACTCGACCACTATTATTACAAAATAATAAATATGTTTTTTGATGACTTTATCTTTAAACAAAAAAATATTATTATTTATTTGACAAAATCTAGCAACACGAATTATAGAAATAGCATTTATTATAGTTGAAATATAGCTGAAATATCCCTTACCCCGCGTCCTAACCAAACAGATCGTTCGCGCGAATACGCGGGCGTCGCGTTCATATGTCACTCATTCGTTCGGAAAACCGGAAGGTGCCTGAGGGCTTAGTGCGAGTTTTTATACTTACTCGATCGTGTTTACGTTAACGTTACCTTACGTGAATTTGTATGGAATAATCGTGTTTCCCATTATAGTCACCAGACGGCGCTTATTCAGTTTCAGTACAAATTGAAGTTTACGTTAACGTTATCGAGTAAGTATAAAAACTTGCACTAAGGCTTCTGTCGACGCGACCACGCGTTCGTATTCGCCGAATAAAATGAATGCGACGATCGCGTTGATTAGGACGCGGCCTTATACTAAGGCCCACTTGTACGACACCTCACTAAATGGTATAAGCGCAAAAACAAAATTGCCATTCGTATTTAGTTGATAAGTTGACAGATACAGAAAAACTTTATTATTATGTTTACTGCTAACTTTATTTAGCGAGAAGTCGCCACCGTGCAGCCAGCCTTTATTTTAATATTATTTTATTTATAACTGTTAACATTTTTGTAACATAAGCTGTAGGCCTAAGCTCTTGTACTGAATGGGCCATGCTACTATCATAACTAACATGTTCGGGACTTAAACATACCTGGGAAATTTGGGTCTACTATAGGTATACCTCTGCCTAATCCTTCGGGGGATTACAGGCGTGTTGTTATGTTTATCATTCACTATGGTGAAGTCATAATACACACTTTTTAATGCGTCAAAACGTTATCAAACAGCTGTTTCCGATAAAAAAATCTACAGTCTTATGCATAACAAAGGTACTCAGAATCACAATACACATAATTTTGATAAAACAATGCAATATATATTTTGTGCTGTCAAAAGGTACTATTGCGATTGCATTTTTGTTTGTCGTAATATGGATGTAAAACTAGGAATTCCTAAGATTGCAGTGACCGCCACATAGCGTCCGCACCCGACGAATGACGTCACTGAATTGACACGTTATTTGTGACAGTAAGTTGATGTGTTTCCCCAGAGAGCGCTTTTTTATACCGTAAAGTCAAACCCCCTTGCTATCATTTTCAGGACAGCCGTCACTGCGGCCGTCATGTGGCGGACACCGCTGTAGTAGGGAACCCAAGCCTTAGTTCCTACAATGTTAATGTCGGTAATTGGAGCCAAAACAAATGTTAATCCCTCGCTTGCCCTGGGCAAGTTTGTTGTAGACATTTTTTCCAGTCCCACTTTTCCTTCCACAGTTTTGGTATGTTGTGGAATAGTTATAACATGCTAATATTATTAATATTACTTTCACAACATAACCATCCAATCTAATCAGTCCATCAAAGTCATATCTAATCTCATTTAATCGACCCATCTCTAGGAAATGCCTACCTCAACCATGGCCCATCGTGTACAGGAGAGGAATCACAAGCATATTATATAAGCGTTGCGCAGTGAGGTCAATGCACCCTTACTTAATGTCTTCATAAGAATTTAATTGAGCTCCATTGCCAACTTTGGATTGAGACCGGCCCCTTTACATGTATTTTCCTTGTAGGTACTTAAAGTAACATATTATATTATGAAGTTTAACAATAAGCAGCCTTGAAAACTAATTAAAATCATAGAAAATAAAAATTTGTAATATCCTTTTCTTAACACTCCACATAAAATGATGACTAATAACATCCTAAAAAGAAAACAAAAACTTAATTTTAAAAATAATATCAATTAAAAACCTTGAAGGGGCCAGTCTATATAAGTTGCGCAGCTTCATAAGTCCTTGGTCTACTCGGTCTACTCCGGTCTTCTGCCAGTAGACTGCGGTCTACTTGAGGTCCATTTCGTCTCCCAGTAGATCTTCACATTCCTTCTCCCATTGTTTGTCGTCACCAGCCTTGTCTGCTACTACCTCATATTCTTTCAGTTCAGCTTCTAGTTCTTTCTCCCATTGTTCTAAAAGTAGGTTAATTATGAGTATTAGTTGTATTCAATAAGTTTAACAAGTAACCTTCGTTTTATGAAGACCTGTTCAATGTTCTGATCAGTTGATCTGCATTCAAATCTTTAAATGCCCATTGTGATTGGTTACCCAAAATAATAACTAATCAAAGAAAAGATTTGACAACAGATAACATTTTCAGGCATTCATAGAACCAAGGGTATATATTTTAATTGTTTTATCCAAAATTCGAATGAAATAAGTTACAAATAGGTACTCCAGAATTTAGTCTAAATCCAAAATCCAACGGTCAATAAAGTAAATCATTTTTCATTCCATCCATCTTGTTGCACATTTTCGAACAGATTTTCGTGACAACGTAAGCCTAATGAGAAAAGGCTACTTTTATATTATTCATGATATCGTATCACATTGTTGTATTTATCTTATTTTTCTCTGATGTACAATAAATACCATTATCTTTAGTTACGTTGTGGCTGGTATCGGTTTTACAGCTCGAATTGACAATAAGACTGTGCTTATATGATAGTGGCACGTGCCTTTTACCTAAAGTGGTACCTAAACTTGCTGAGTGCTTATAATTTTTAGAACTGAGCAATTTCACCTCTTAGAAGTATTACTTCGTGCTATGCGCGCGCTCCTGTCGCATAAATTCAGCCTTAGTGCTAGTATACTTACGTTTTCGTCATTTGGAATATTTGGTTTTTTAGTTTTCGAAACGTATCTTATGTTCTGCGTAATAATACTTACAATAAATATCTTAATATGCTTTAATTCATTTTTTGATAGAATACCAACAGTGTTTTATTAAATACGTGAAAATGACAGTGGGTATTACCATTGGCATTATGACATTATCATTAAATTACCAGGCACTATCTACAATTAAAATCTAAAATAACAACACCAATATTATTTTAGAATAATATAATTATTTCAATTCATAATAACTAACTATAAATGCCAATTTTTCATTTTTAACTATACGTCGTAATTTCACTAAACAATGTTTGAGTGTCGAAGAGTATATTATATACTGTCGCTAGATACATGTGTTACATGTGTAGGGAGCTACTGGAAGAAGCAGACCACACCAGGCGAGGGTTAGCTAGGGTTACCAAGGTTAATCCCGAGGTAGAAATTAAAATTTTGAAGGAAAGTCGCGAAGACACACAGATAGCCAAATTATTTAGTATTATTTTCGGGACTATGATTAAATGGACACCGATTTACGATTATAATCACGACTAATTTATTGCTTGCCATTTTTGGTTGGAGTTGCTAAAGGCTGGAAATTGAGAGTCAAAGAATTTGTTGGTGGAATGTATAGAATAGAATACTGGAATTCAATTCTTGAGACATTGTTATATACTCGTACATATTATTATTTAAATGCATATTATGCAGTTCTCAGTTAATTATTCGATATTGATACATATTTTATAGATAAATACATAAGACAACATAGTGATGTTATTGGTTCATAAATAGATACCATTAAAAGTGTCAATACTATCACACATACATATATCGTTTAAGAAGACCATACTCTCGAAATAAATACAGAAGAAAATGCTGCTATTTTTGACCAACATCAAGCCTCCAGCAACAAAGCAAGTACTAAAAACTCGGTAACAAAGAAACCCGGGCGACAGCATACTAGGCCTTAGTCACAATCGATTCAACCATCAAACTCTATCATAAATGAGTCCAACTAGTTCTACACAACTTTAATAACATTGGATTATTCTCCTGATTAATATAGACCTAATGCTAATTGTAAATAATTACAAAACAAACGGGGAAGATAATGTGTTGTCAGTAAATATTCCAAAGAGTTATGAAGACGGCAGTTTTTATGGATTTATAATTGACTGTCACCCATAAGTGATATGTCGCGGCTGTGAAGGGTTTCTGCTTGCGTACAAACAACATTTGTATGTTTACAAAATAGTTGATCTAACTCGAATCATACCATAAATACACCCTTCTCTTCTAAAAGACCTTGTTTTGTGGTTTTCATTTAGGTCGGTATCTTTGACAAATAAACGTTTATAATAATTTGCACGTCCAATTTGTTGTTAAAATCATTATAGTAAGATAATTAATTTTAGATAGGCTGACAACACAAATTTATGTACAACAATATTTGAAGTTTCAACATTGCTACGCGAAAATAATTCAAAGACAGTGAGAAACAAACGTGAAGAGGTATCGACCAACTTTGAGAAATATGTAAGCGGATAAATAAATAACAACACAAGACAAACAAGCAATAATAGACCATAAAGCTCAAGGAAGAGGGTTGATATACAAGTAGCAATGTCAAAACCTGAACAATATATACTTACATTTAACACTACTGAGCCGAATTTTAATGAACTGTGTGATATTATCAGCTATGTAACCTTAATCGATACTTAGACATATATAACATTTAGTAGACATTAAAATAGGTTCCATTGAGAAAATTTTATTTGATTTTATTCTTTTATAGATAAGTATACAATTCAACCATAGTGGTCTTTACGTCAATAGCGAAATCATAAACAGGAGATCGTTCCAATCTGTTAAGATGATGCTGCTAGCTATTGAAATACAGACCAATGTGCTACCAGTGACATACAACAGATTATAAATAAATACATGGTTATATATACAGTTATTATAGTCCTTATAACAAGGACAGAAAAGCTATATTGTCATATAACATTCACTTTGTATATATATACGACACACGAGATAACAACAAGGATGAAGATATGACACAGTGATATATCTTTAAAAGTTCAAATTAAAATGCAAACAGCGATAAATCTATTTAAGTAATAACGCTTGAAATTATATTTATAATGAGTGAGAGGATTAACAGTGATGTGGACTTAACACAATAATGCCATGACTTTACTGTCAAGCTTTCAGCATCAGACCGGAAACAATAAAATCATCGAGGTAAAACAAATCTTTAAAAAAAAGTGTTCAATATTGGGTAGATAAGTTTAGGTGACTATTACAGAGATTTTGCGACCCATTTTAAATAATATCTCACAGCGAAATAATAGCTAGTGTTCAATATTAATACTTTAACTAATATTTCGATTGCTATTGCTACATGTGCGTACCCGCTAGTTAGATCGTAATGGCATTATTTTATCAAGATTGAACAATTCTCATGAAGATAATAGCATAGTACATTCTTTGATGCAAGCATCGTATCGACTAGATATTTACTGTTCTATACATTACCCACCCCCTAGTACATAAGGGGGTACTCTCAAACGGTCTACAACGCTAGAACCTTCAGAAATATATTTCCAATATAGTGATTTTTCATTCATACATATTTGTTCAAAGAGGCACTAAGAATGATGGGTACAATGCAATTTAATATTAAACTTCAATTATAGTAATAAGAATCGCGGAAAACACACTAGATTCCTTAGTAAATATCTAGCTAGACCATATAATTAGAGAATAATATATAGAACAGTGGTGTTATAATATTGTGTGCTGTGGATGTAAAGAAGTCCTTTAAGCTGCATTCCGGGGAGAAAAAAAAATATGCGTTTAGCAACAATATCCATTTAGTAAATACAGTCTAATGACATTTTAATGGTGCGCTAATGGATTCAACATTGATATCGACAGATTATTATATAAAACAATAAAAAATTAAATTAGAATTTATGCTTGGACGAAAGACGTTACTTTCATTACAATAAGATTAATATTATTGAAAAATCAGTATGTTTCGGTCAAGTAGGAATAGTGGAGGATTTTTTCACAGTGGGTTTGAGTCAAAAGTGGGTAGTCAAAAGTGTAGTAGCCAAACAAATACAGAGAGCATGCAATGCAATATATTCCTCAAAGTTGGTTATAATGTGAATGGTTTCGCGACACGTATGTTTATGTCAGTCCTAATGAAATAACTTTTAATGAAAATAACATAAATTAAAACTAAATAATATGGCCATGTGTGTGAAAACTTAAGTGAAAGAAGAAATTAAAGAGATGAATCCTAAACGATTAATAAAATAAATTATTTCAATAAAATAAATTAAGATAGACCAGAAAAAAATTAAAAGCCTTTGCATCAGTTATTTCCTTTTCAAATTAAATACTTCCATAACTTAAATAACAATACTTCTTGGTTCATACATTTAGGATGTAAATAAAAAATCAAAAAAGTCAAGTCTTACCATCTTCGTTTTCTCTATCGACTTTCAAAGATTTTATTAGTTTCTTGGCGTCATCAATCGACTCTTGCGACGATTTCTCATTGACTATCAGATTCTCGCTTGCCGATTTATCATCGTCTATTTCGGAAAGAAAACAAAAACAAAACAAATAATAAAAATCAAAATGGTGATGAAAATAAGGAAACCAAAATGTAGAATGAACTTAATGTATGATATAATCTGGTAAACCTATTGTTTTAAGTTCCCTGCCGTGGATGTCTTGGTAAAGTTTATATAGATAACTGAAATGTCATCCTATGTCATGAACTAACTTAGCCTCATACAAAATCATTATAAGTAAGTTACACGAGGAGAGTTTTCGCCTCGAATAGGCGATTATTAAAAGAAGGCAAAAAGTTGACTGGTGCAAACAATCCATAACAAAAAAAGGAAAAGGTATGCAAAAAGTGAGAATCGCTTCTCCTTGCAAAATTGGAAGCATCCGTGAAAACGAAAAACCGTGTTTCGAGTTGTCACTTGACGAGTCACGTATGAAAATCATAGACTGTTTTCTCAGCTGGCGGTTCTCGCATGATCAGTCTCGTGCCTCGACTGGCGATAAACTCTCCTCATGACTTTAAACTCTTAATCAATTTCAGTCTATACCTATGTATGTTTCCTTAAAAAACTGTATATCATGAATCAATGTGTGTTAGTAAGTATGTTATTCATACCCTGGGAGTCGTCGGCGCTACTCTGACGGCCGGCAGCCGCGTCCGCTTCGTTGGCCTGGCAGATGAGCGACATGCGGTAGAAATAGTTCCGCCAAAAGTTCTCCTCCGTGATACTGGAAAAGAAGAGACAGAATATGAGCATTATCATCATCAAACCGAAAGTCGTCCATTGCTGAACAGTAGAACTTAAGTTTCCCACCAAGCATCGCCGCAATGATCGTGTTGTATGAGGATTTAAACGATACTGCCTCGTTGGTCTGCTGAGCATGAGGTCTTAGGTTCGATTCCCAGGTCGGGGAATGTGTTATTGGGTTTTTCCATTAGGAATTTCAGAGTAGCAGTCAGGAGTCTCGATTTGTGCCCGGTTGATAGCAATAGGCTCATCCCCTATTAGATGGGGCTTCAACATATCTGGCGAAATATGAGTGTTACTATTAGGTGCACCTCTGACTAACCGTTTGGGGATTATAGGCGTGATGTTCTGTTATGTTTAAAAAAACCAACGCTCATATTCTTAGTAGGCTTTGGTGAACTTCCTCGATTTCGGCCCAAACTGACTAAAACGAAATAATTTTAAAATGTTTTTCAAGGAGGAATGAGTCATTTCAATAACACTGGAGGCTAGTCACCGCGACCTGATAAGACTGATATTAAAAGCTACCTCTGAGGGCCTTAGCACACCTCCGCCGCGAAACAGTCCGAAAGGCCCTTTTCCCTTAACCCGTAAATCTTTGTCTTGCAAAGATTTTGTTATTGAATTTTCTACAGTAAGACCTTCTGGGCCTTATAGCACACCTCCGCCGCGAAAACATAGCAGCGAAGCCGCAGTAGTTCAATTCAACTGACTCGTATGATGTTTCGCTACTCGATTAGAGGAACATCATGCCAGTTCGTAGTTTCGCGGCGGAGGTGTGCTAGCCCTATGTTCGTCAATAAAGATTACCAACAGCTCAGAGAAATTCTGCAGTACAAAGACATGTACAAAAATAAATTCGCATTGACGACGGGAAGAATACGTGACTCTCAGCTTGGTGATGGGTCTTTTACACAAGGTTTCCCTGAAGGTACGGATCAACTTGTATAGGCACGTGGGCAAGGTGCAATTTTTTACGGTTCTAAAGCTATGACCAATTTGTGTTTTTTTCCATCACTTCGCATAGTGCTCAAAGAAAAAAATCATAAAAAAACTATCAGGGCTATCAATTTAATTTTTTTTTTCAGAATGTTCTGGAAGAGTGCCTTAGAAAACTTGCCTAGAAAACATGTGTTCAAGAAGAAAAAACATTTACTGCAAAAGGATCGGCGGTCTGGCAAAAATTTTACTCAATTTCCGAGCGAATTTCAAAAAAAAAACGCACCGACATTCCCCGGGTTAAAAAGTTTGTAAATGACCTTGCCCACACCCCTATTCGATTTGATCCATACTTCCAGGGACACCCTGATTACTTACACTCAATCTGCCTAGTCTTTTCCCAACTATGTTGGGGTCGGCTTCCAGTCTAACTGGATGCAGCTGAATACCGGTATTTTACATGGAGCGACTGCCTATCTGACCTCCACAACCCATTAACTGGGTAATACGATACCCCTTGGTAAGACTGGTTGTCAGACTTTCGGGCTTCTGACGACCCGTAACGACTGTCAAAGATCCACGAATGACAGCCGGGACCAACGGCTTAACGTGCTTTCCGAAGCACGGAGGAGTCTCGGTATGTAAAGATGGTCACCCATCCACGGACCGACCCCGGCAAGCATAGCTTAACATGATGCATCGACCCGTGCGGCTGTTATTACTTAGCCACGAGCTCCTCCTGATTACTTACACTAAATTTGTTAATGTTGGTGTTCATCAACTTTCAGTCGCGTGACTGTCGGGACCTCAACTGTAGATAACGTCATAATGACATAAAATGCAACCGATCAAGCAAAGCCTCATTTAATTCGATGGTCGTCGCATTATCTTTATCGATATCCTATCACCGATTCTGCCACTCGTTGTCCTGATAACTGTGAGGGCATCCTTTCACATTGGAAAGTTCTGCAGTGTCATTATACTACGCACTTTTAGCAATACAGAACCGGTATGATAATACGGCAACCGAGTTTGTGAAAGAAACTTTCGCACAGGTATGAGTGACAGAGACGACGATAAACAAAGCCAAACTTTTTCAAAAACTATGTGCCAGCTATTGATGACCACGTATTCATTTTATCATGCATGTGATGTTATATGAGGAGCTCGTGGCTAAGTAATAACAGCCATACGGGTTGATCCATCAGGTTAAGCTACGCTTGCCAGGGTTGGTCCATGGATGGGTGACAATCTTCACATACAGAGACTCCTTCGTGCCCCGGAAAGCACGTTAAGCCGTTGGTCCCGGCTGTCATTCGTGGATCTTTGACAGTCGTTACGGGGCGTTTGAAGCCCGAAAGTCTGACAGCCAGTCTTACCAAGGGGTATGGTATTACTCAGTAATTGGGTTGTGGAGGTCAGATAGGCAGTCACTCCATATAAAATACTGGTATTCAACTGCATCCGGTTAGACTGGAAGCCGAACTCAAGAAAAGGCTAGGCAGATTGATGTGATGTTATATGTCTTTCCTGTTCTATTCCCTATACTCTGTTAAAGTTAGAGCAGCAAAGGTATAGTTTAGACTGGCAATCTTTCGCATTAAATTTGACAAGCACGCGCACAATGAATCAATTTGCGTACTCGTAACGGCTGCGAGGAGATCTTTCACGTTGTCATATCCACGTTTCATAAAATAAACAATCTGTAAGATATACAATGTCAAACTGACATGATCATTCATAGTCGGTGTTAAGCTAAGGTGCATTGAAGAATGGAAGACACCGACTTCAGAAGCTGTAAGTTTTTTATGAAAGTTTTTTTTTTCGTTTTCGATTTTGAAGTCGGTTTTTACTTTTTTTTTAAATAAATTTGTTTTTCTATTTTTAATTGAATATACAATTAGGACAATTACATGAGCCCAAGACGAACGAAAAGAAGAATCATCACAACATCCGCTTAGAAATGTCGGTGGTATAGTACATTTATGTATATAACTTGGTACATAAAAATAATTACATAATGTATTATATACTAAAACCTTTCTGAAAGTATGTAGATTTCGTTAGTGAAAGAATCATCAAAAATGGTTCATTCGTTTTTGAGAAAATCGCGGACAAACGAACATACATACATACATACATATATACTTACTTACATACATACATACATACGGGTCGAATACAGAACCTCCTTTTTTGACGTCGGTTAAAAATTAGAACAAAATGTTATGGTCCCGATTTGGTCTATGCCTACTCAGGACTGGGGGCTTACTCTTCAAACTAATTTTAATTCCTATCTAAAGCCAATACGATTACAATGTTAATTTTGCAGTCAGGTGATTCGGTACTCTTGAAAACAATATTGTCAACATTGGATTGAAATTGGGATTGCCCCGTGATTATTTTGTTATACATGAAGTTAGCTATTTTACGGGCCACAATAGTGTTGTTCAACTCATTACGATACACCGGTAATAAAGCTTTAAAATGCTTTATCCTTTAAGTAACAAGGCTAATAAATAAATATGACATAAATAGTTGTTTAATTGTAACGTATTACAGTTTGAAGTCATTTTGTAAGCAAAATTATCAGACCTTCGTAGAGTGCTACAAGGATCTTTTGGCGCCTAAACGACATTGGCAGGGGTAGGGCGTTGTTGGGAAACATTTGTATTTTTTTTTACAATTATGGCAGCGTTAGTTCTGATTTTGACCACGCGCCAAAAGAACTGTTAGAAAACTAGGTATTTCGTGTTCAATGAAAACAAATATAATCTGTGGTTTTAGCTAGTTCGCACCTGCGCGCGCTACCACTATTGTGTTGCCTAACAACGTATTGTCGTTGTAAAAAGAAGAAAGGACATTTATTACAATGTTAAAACTTGTTTTATTTAAATAATCACTACAACAAGAACATTGTTGGTGAATTAGCCCACTGTAACCAACAAGGTAGCCATTGGGTCCTTTGCCCGAAACCCTATATATTAAAGTGAAGTGAAGTGAAGTGAAGTGCTACTAACATAGTTTTAAGCTATATTTATTAACACAAGTTTTGTTTTATACTTTATATAATAATGTTAGTTTGCAAGGTCTACGGGCCATTGTAGCATGAAAATAAACGTTTTATTATTCAATTTTATTATTATTATTTGCACCTATCTCCTAAATGCCTGAGAGTTTAACATTCTATTTTAATCATCGTTGAACAAATCATCATCATCATCATTCTTATCTCTTCTTTATTTCAGTTGTTTTTTTATGGGAATTATGTAAAATACTGTATATCAATGCTAATCGTGCCATATTTTACACTTATTACTTATGGAAAACTACTTAAAACGCAAAACAATTTCTAAATAGTTCCACTTTTGTTATTGGAAAAATCAGAATCAACAAACAATCACAACGCAATAATGACGCAATACACAGCTGTCAAAATAAAGTCAAGAGTAGCGTTTACCGCACGCCAAGCTCGATCCCGATTCCACTTAGTTCTACAAAATGGACACACAATTCAAAAACAATTTGACGCTAGCGTCGAACTCAAGAGTACGAAACGTTAGAATTCCAATGTCGATCGATCGGAATTGGAATCAAGAGCAAGCGCCCTGGTCAGCATTTCTGCGAAAATTTAGACTTTAATGACTGAATTGAGTTCAAAACAATGTCTAAATACTGATAAACATTAGGAACACGATACCTCAACTAAATTAACTTAACTTTAACTGATCAAATGCGCGCCGTAAAGTTTATGCGTTTACAACCGCAATCTTATCACAAACTAGTATTCACAAAATATAGGGTTGACGACAAAAAAATTTTTTGTGTCCGTCATGTAGGTAAGTACATTATCATAAAATATTGGACACTATTTTTATTTTCTTTTTTACATAATCAAAAGATTACGGCAATGTACATTGAGTTAAAATTTGGCATGACGTCATCCTTGCCAGATTTCATACGTAATTTGTAATAGTTGTGACGTAGCGAGCCCCTACTCCCCAACTTTAATGCGTTTTATCCAAGTATTTTTTTATGAATATGATAAACCAAAAATTACGTGTCTAATATTTTTTTATTATCTGTCTGACGGACTAAATTATTTTTTTTTTATTTTTACCCAGGCATCATCCCTATTGCCAATGCCAAGGTAAATAAGCGTGAGTTTTCGGCTTACGTTAATCAAACTAGTCAATGGTTTATAGATAGTAATAATCCAAAGATATCTTGTTATATTAAATCGTTACCTAATAATATCAGTAGAGGTCATTTAGAAATGATTAATCATTCATTTTAATTGACCAGCACGATGTCAATAAAATTAAAACGTCATTATGTCATATTTTTGAGTGACAGCATTCCAATATACATACAAACACATACACCATAAAGTCACGCCTTCTTCTCATGGGGAAATTCAAATTCAAGTCACAGTCTCATGCCAGCGACAATCAAATGTCAAAAATGTAGGTAAACGCTATAAAAATTTTGACAGATTGTGACAGAGATGAGATTGCGAACGTTGTTAAAAATACGGGAATTGCCCCTGTTACCCCACGCACACACGCACGCGTTCCAATATCTACTTATAATGAATTTTAATGATTAAAATAAAACATTAATTCATCAATCTCCACCGCTTCATGGTCTATCATAAACCC
The DNA here is from genome assembly GCA_946251885.1 of Cosmia pyralina. NCBI lineage: Eukaryota > Metazoa > Arthropoda > Insecta > Lepidoptera > Noctuidae > Cosmia > Cosmia pyralina. Next base: position 21,832,907 of record OX276363.1, on the reverse strand, counting down.
TATTTGATATTGCGACAAAATTGTGGTGTCTCCCCAACTAGTGAAAAATGCAGCTTTCCTTAGAGCTCCAATGTCTATAGGGGTGGCATAAGGGAGTCATAATTAGGCACGAGTTCCATAACAACTAAAATTATAGCTTATGACCGCAGCAGAAACCTAAGGTATTTTTGTGACATCTTATGACACCGTCAACTGCACAATAGTTAGATTTGTATCTTTTTTGCCACTTTTAGTCGCATAATGGTTTCGCATGGCATTTTAGACCACCAGTAACTACATTTTAGTTATAATTGTATCTATATTGGCACTTTTAGTTGCATTACGGACCCGCGTGGGATACTTTGCCACGCTGTTCTGCATAGGATAGGAAATTGTGACTAATTTACTTCTTACGGTTTCTGTTATGCATGTGAGGTAAAATTAGCTCCTCAGCTCGTCAAATTCCTTTTTGTAGAACTACTATGGAATCTGCAGTGCTTCATGATAGGAAATAATAGCTTTTCAATAAAATGGAGAACGCTGTAAACCTGGGCGCATTTTTGTTTACCTATCGGCTTTTATTACAATAATTCGCGTATATTTGGTAAACCAATACAAAATAGTCATGGAGAAAACATCAACGAAAAGTGGCAGTTATAGATGCAAAGTTATGAAAGAATATAACAATATATGAATTTATTAGCATAATACTACTTACTACTTTTTTTTTCCAAGCAAGGGTTACTAGCATTGTTTTGCAGATCCCTAAATTTTATTTATTGTATGTGCTGCAGTGCAGGTGCGAGCTTTATATCATATTAAATTCACACTCTCGGTTATAATATTCACTTAAAGAATTTAGCAGCATACATGGAACGAGGAGCTTCTGAACACTGATTTTTATCACCCATTTCTGCAAAAGGGGGCTACAGTAGCGAAATTTAGAAACCAAGGCTGCAATAATATTGACGCCATTTTCTGAGACAAATACTTTATTTGTTCATACATTTCTGTTTACACGGCACAATTTAGTATGATCGCAAACAGCATGTTACCGTTAGTTATCCATAAATAAACAAAAATCAGCGTTATACTTATCAAAATTAAGGCAAAAATTTTGGACCCACAGCTACAACTTCATTAGATTTCTGATGTTTTTTACCTAAACAATCAATCTGCTAGCCCTTTCCCAACTATGTTGGGGTCCGCTTCCAGTCTAACCGGATGCAGCTGAATGCCAGTATTTCACATGGAGCGACTGCCTATCTGACCTCCACAACCCAGTAACTGGGTAAGACCCCCCCCCCCCCCTTGGTAAGACTGGTTGTCAGACTTTCGGACTTCTGACGACCCGTAACGACTGTCAAAGATCCACGAATGACAGCCGGAACCAACGGCTTAACGTGCTTTCATGTTTTTTACCTAAACAAACTGCGTAATTTAAATAGTACATTTACACTATAATTCCGGCATTTTATTATTTCACTACACGCTGACATAGCCATAATTATCTAAAAACTTCATACAAGTAATATCAATTCAATACTTTTATTAAAATCACAAAAACACACTATTGCGCTGCAAGCTGCAATTTACGATTTGGAGTGAATGAAATAATGAGTGGATGTGACGTTCGTTCTTTAATTCATGTCAATATCAGCTTTCAACCGCTATTTTCACTTCTTAAGGGTGCTCAAGTAGTGAAAATAACAGTTAAGGGTGTTTAAGGAGTGAAAATAGCGGTTGTAAGAAATTACAAGGGCTATTATGCTGGATCTATCAAATAGGGTCTATAAGGCGCCCCTTTAGAGCTATAGCAGCTGCAGAAGGGTAGCATAGCGCGCTATGCAGCTAACTCTTGCAGCTTTTAACTGTAATTATATACGCTATACTTTTGTGCTGGTTGGGTCTTCATACACAAAAGCCATTAATCAAGAGTAGATTAATTTTAAGTGACGACTCAGAGTACGGCTGTTAGTGTTATCGTAAAGATAAGTGATTGCATGGAAGCCCTCTTATATGGAAGTTATCTTATTCCTTTCATTAGTTTTCACGATATTCGTGCAGTGACTTTACCGTGGGACCGCGCAGGTAGGTAAATAATAAGATTTTTTTATTAAGTGGAAAATCAAAAGTTAGATTTTTATTATAAAATAAAAACATAAAATTCTAAAACATGTAATTCAGTTGTAAAGGTAGGTTACCGCCCCTGCTTCGCACGGTTTTTGCGACTTAACTAAACATCAAGATTTCATTATTATATTATGTAGGTTAACATTAACAGTTTAATTCTCTAATGGGTGGTGAAAACCGCATTAAAATCTGTTGCGTAATTTAGAAGAACAACGCCGTCACACAGACAGACACGAAAAGGGACTTTAATTTATATTATAACATGCAAGTAGAGTTATAAATATCATAAAATAATGAAAATCATTATATAATTTGTGTGGAATACTTATGAAATGAGGAGTAATTGGAGCAGTTAAATTATTTTTTTAATTAATAAACAGGTAAGGATTTTCTGAGAATATTAAACATATTTTTTTTTGGTAATGAATAAGACGATACACCTACATACACACCCCCATACACACATACACACACACACACACACACACTTACGCTCACGTACACCCCTTACACTCTGAGAGCTGCTAAATGAATGTTTTACTTTATTTTTATTTTATTTTTATTTATTTTTTTCTAGTAACTTATTAGCCTTATCATTGTTAAGCTACCACTCGGGAAGAGTGAGACAGCTCCGACACAAGTACTATTGTAACTTACTGGGGCTGCCTCAATTTATGTACAACACAATGTTTAGTTAAAAATAAATGATTTTGTTTACGAAACCGAAGACACCGACTTCCGAAATTAAATTTATTTTTCACTGTGTAGTGTTTTTTTTTTTTGGAAGTCGGTCTTTTTTTTTTTGTAAAAATTTTTTTGGCGAATATTTTTTAAGCTGAAAACTCAATAGGTATTGTTCAGTGCAATGTCAAAATAAAAATTACTGCAGCTATAAACCCTCGGGTTTCACTTATAAAGTTTTGGATAACCGGCCCAGAACGAAAATCGCTGTTAAAACTTAATTTACAATTAACTTATAAATATTGCAGTTTACTATAATCTGAAATAACATTACTTCCTAACGATGAATGAAATGTCGGAATCAGTCAAGTAGTTTTTCAGATAACCCCCACTAATACAAACAAAATAGACACTATCGTATAACACTATCGTCAATAGTAGGCTTCCTTTATCTTGGCTCTACAACTAGTTTTTGGATAAACGTCTATTACTAGATGTTGATGTTGTACTAGATACGCCTGCAAACTTATATCAGTTCACGTTATCAAAGAAAAGTAAAATCTTCAAAACCCTCAAAGAGCCTTCAATTGAAAACTTTTTTACAAAAAAATACAACCGACTTCCAAAAAAAAAACACTACAAAGTGAAAAATAACTTTAATTTCGGAAGTCGGTGTCTAGTTAAATGTATTTTCGTTTTTTGCCACCGACTTCCGAAATTAAAGTTATTTTTCACTTTGTAGTGTTGTGTTTGGAAGTCGGTTGTATTTTTTTGTAAAAAAGTTTTTATTTTTCACTTTTTAGTTGTGTACCTACCTACCCCACACAAATTCTTATACCACTAACTGCAAAACAAACTAGAACATCATCCATATAAAAGTGGGGAAAAAATACGTATTATTGAAGCTAACTCAAAAACTACCGAAGCAAAGTTAATCAATTTTATATGGGACCCTCTCGAATAAAACAAAAAAAATCCAAATCGGTCCAGCCATCTTCGAGTAATCGGGGAACATACATAAAAAAAAAGAAAAAAAAAGGTTCCGACGAATTGAGAACCTCCTCCTTTTTGAAGTCGGTTAAAAATATTTATGAACAGAGGCAGGTTACTCTTAACAGCAAAAAAAACCATTACTACGTAACTACACAGCCAATACAGACGCATTTCCACAAAGTGGCAACGAAGGAAATAATGCTCGCGTATCGTCGTCAAACGACGCAAATTATCGGTGTATCTATGGCCTGTCCCAATCTATTTTCTACTTTGAAACAGGTTTTAATCAACAAACTTATCAAACAGTAGAAATATTTTTTAACGTAAATGACTAGCTAACTAACTATACAAATAAATACAAAACAAAGGGACACTTAGGCGTCGAAGTACTCGTCCGCATCGATGTCATCCGGAAACGTGCCCAGAAGACTGGCAGCATTTTCTACTTATGTGGCAAATAATATCATACACATACTGTACTATTTATTAATTTACTACCGATTCACCCCTGCTCCGCTTTGCACACGTTCGCACGTGTGCAATGGCGACACATCTAAACATCGAGATGTCTGTGTTATATCTATAATAAATACCGGCAATGCCGCCAGTCTCTTGGGTACTTTACCAGTCGACAGCGATGCGGAGGAATTTTTCGAACCCATATTTTAGCTTTTTAATACTTTTCGTTAGGTCACGATATATTTTTAATTAAAAAAAAAAATGTTACAATATTAATTACACTTATAAACCTTCCAGAACAAATGATGGTGAAAATAACATCAAAATCTATTGTGTACCTACTTTAGATCACAAAAAAAAAATTGGTAGAAAGTGACTATTTAACATTGAGAAGCAGGTCCTCCTGTCATATTCCTCAATGCTAAGGGACGTCATCTGGCGATCACTATCTAATTGGATCACCTGCAGCTTGCATCAGGCCCTCAACCTAGTAAATCTGTATGTTAACTTACACTTTTGGCACGAGATCGAAGCGCATCTTTTCAAGGTTGGGGTCCTCGCCCATGATGGCCACGGCCACCGGGTACATCTTGTCGTAGTCGAAGTCAAACTCCACGCCCGCCGGGGGAGCTCGCACGAAGTTCCGCCGGTCCTGAAAGATGGCATAGATTTAATTAATGTCTGCTTTAGCTCCACCAAGGAGTATTGCTGGAAATAGTAATAATATTTTTTAATGGCTATGTGTACAAACGAAGTGAAGTTCTCTAACTGCTGACATCTGCCTTATAGGAGCCAGTGTCTTCTTCCAATCAGGATTCTAGATTTTATGCTATAAGTATACATACATTTAATTTGAATATGCAGGGTGTAATTTTAATTGTCTTTATCCTCTTAAGGGGTAATTGAATTCATCATTATGAACAACTTTTATTATGGGATCAAACCTGAAATTGCGTTTCGCAAATATTTACAAAGGTGACCCTGTTTTATTTTTATCGAACACAATTTTGATAGGCGATGAAAAAGTTGAAACAGCCAAGCTTATTTCGCAGAAAACTCTGTACCCTAAAAAATCCTATCTGTATTCGATACGTTTTTCTGTATACGACACTCAGAATTTAATATTACATAAATTCCAACTGGTAGGACCATATACAACGTTTTCACGTCAAAAGTTTGGCCACAAACTTTTGATGAGGATAGCACAATATTTGACAGAGGATCACCTTCGGGATACTGATGAAGGCAGTCATTTATTTGACTGGCTCATCTGCCTTGCGTTCCCTCAAATTCGGGATCGGTTTTTGGTCTAGAGAGATACAGCAAGAATGAGTATCCAACACGGAGTTACAGCTATCTTAAAACCACAACCCAAACTAGGCAATACTGATATTCTGGAATTAAACCAGTTGTCAAACTTTCATTTCTGCTGTCTATTAAGACTGTCATACAGAGAATGAGTTTTATGAGGGATGCGAAGGTAGCCCGCGACATTCAAATTTTCTTAAGTTTTTGCAATTTGCAGGTCAGCGTCAGGTTGTATATTATATTGATTAAAATATGATTCGCGGCCGCAGCTAATATGGCTTTAGATACAGAATTATAATCATTAGAATCAGCAATACAACTCCGTAAGTTACAATTGGCCTCAAATCTCATGATTTCATGAAATAGTCATTCAATAGGATAATAAGAACTTAGACATTTGTATTGATGATTTTAAATATTAAATATTTGATACGGCCGCGAATCATATTTAGGTCAACATACAACCTAATACTGACTTGCAAATTGCAAAAGACGTAAGAAATTTTGACGCTGGCGCTTTCGCCTTAAACGTGCTGCCCAAACTCCCAAAGCATGCAGGAGCGATGAGTAAAATAATGGTGATGAACTGATGACCCAATTGACTACGGCAAGCAGATTCTTTGCATCACGTTGTTGTTTTGTTTAACTTAGTGGCCCGGTCAAAACTTGTATTGAATCAGAAAACGGATCAACAGTGATTACTAATAAGAATCAACTGATCAAGTGATTCAAACTTGGTAATCTTTACTAAGAACTTCCTTAATGCTGGGGATTGAAACTTTATTGGTGAAGCTTGGCAAGGATTGAGATTGTTTTTGTCGAAAGTCTGTGAAGATACGGATACTTATTTTGTAATTTGGCTTTGAGCCTAAGAATTTATTAATATTTATCGCAAGAGTGGAAATATTAAAAACCTCAAGTCATAATCACGTCATAATATTATGTAGGCACATAATAATATGATGGCCCGTCCAAAGAAATGGTTTGGCTTACATGTTTCATGGTTGATTTTAGAACGAATATGACATCTGTCAACTTGACGTAACCCTGGGTACCGAGGCGGCGGCAGCCCGCCAAAACAAGAACAAAATTAAATGAAGATCACAAAAATGGATGTGGAAAGTCATTGTTACTGCCCTTGCAGTGCAGTGAGTTGATTGACTTGCGCTCGCGCCTCACGTACTCGGTGGAATGTTTATATTATTGTTCATTTCACAATACTCACGGTGGACAAGGAAAGACACTCCTCCTTGAGGGCTGGCTCGTTGGGGGCTCCGACCCAGGGAGGCACGGCAGCGGCGCTTCCACGGCCCTCCTGTCCCTTGATGAACGCGTCCTGTTCGCGGTTGAATTCGCCCAGGATGCTCTGTAGGATAAAAGAGATACATCATCATCAGTATTGGATATAGTTTCTTTTGATGTTGAAAAGATTAGCCAAGTTTGTGCCAGATTTAGGCCCCCCAGGCTATCGATTAGTATAAATATGGTATTAGGATTAAGCTCTTATAATGCACCTCCAAATAGTTCTTAATTGAAATAATGAATGACGATGAAGCATGATACGATAGATTATTGCTATCATGATTTTTGAAGTGTGATTGATTAGAGCAATATAATATTATATTTTAATCTTGTAGATTGATTAGGCACAATTACTTAGATTAACTTAAACTATCAAATCAAAGGCATGAAATCATTTTTAAGAATGATGGATAATCTATCTCTTTTGCTGGATTTATCCAGTTCTCACTAACAATCCAAAATTCCTACATAATCCCAGTGCACCTCATCAAAGTTAGAGAATACCAAATACAAACGTATCAAATAGACCACCAAACTGTGTTCTTTGACCTGAATTTCCTTACACAAGAACTTTCTTTTTTTACTCTTTTTTTTTTTCTTTTTATTTTTTTTTTTCTTTTTATTTTTTTTTTTCTTTTTCTTTTTGTTTTCATCTTTTTCTCACGTTACCAGTGACTTTTATCATTGAAAGAAAAGAAAAACATTTACTTCTGCATCTATTCTATTACAATTTCACGAACAATAGTATAACGTTTGTCTATAAATTGTACTTTAACTAGTATTCAGTCCTTAATGTTTAGCCGTGAGACACACATAGTTTTGTGTGACTGTTGCAGTTTTGTTTGAACTGGGCATATTGGATCCGCGTATCGGTGAGTCGATGACATTACTTATCAATTAATACGATGACATAAAATTAATAATTAATTAGGACAATATCATTAATTTTATCAATAGATTATTAATAGATATTATTAGATATCTTGATGATAGCATCTTACAGTTTACTACACCTTATAAAACATTCTGCTGTTAGTAGTAATTAAGTATGTTTAAATAAGCTGTTAAAATTTCCGGTAAACCCAAAATCAATTCACAAATTAGTCTGTTGAGAGGATAATTAAAAGGCTAAAACCGAAAAGATATTAATGAGAAAGATCTTCGAGGAAACGCCAGGAGGGGACATCCTGATGAAAATACACGAACCCAATTGGTGATGTCCTCCAAAATGGTTAGACGTGAACGAAACAAAAGCAGCAGTACCCAAACAGCAATCTTATTGTAACAAGAATAAAGATCACTGTGTTTTTGACAGACTTGTCAATGGCAGCAATCCAATAGCAACTTTATTATAATGATATTACAGTTCACTGTGATCTTGACAGTTATGCAAAATCACAGGTAAAAAAACTATGAAAGAACTATAGGTACGTAAGGAACACGCACGAAGCCATTATATTAGGATAAAGACCTGTTTATGTAAATTCTTGATCTTCAGAGATAATACGGTCTCTATAAATAATACGTTAAATCTTATAATCTTTCTAATCTGACAGCTGGTGGTCTTTTTATTCTGTACATCTCTGATAAGGGATTGCAATTTGTACGTATAAGGTTTTATCTGTCCTGTCAAAAATAACTTTGAATGAGTGCATTATTTTCTTATTGGATTATTGTTATCTGTTTGTTTTTAGATCGTTATCAATAAGAAGAGTTTGTATAGAGTCTTAAACAGTTTTGGAGGTTTCATTGAAGCCATTGTTTTACAATATTCTTACTATTCTCTAGAAATTTAAATATACTTTTGGGCCTGTCTCAGTGTCCAGTGCAGACACTACCTATCAGTGGCGAGGTGTCAATTATTGTAAGAGAAAAGCCGAAGCGAAGCTGGTTTTTATTTACTTACTTTGATGACGACTTTGAACATTTACACAATACTTCCGTGCAATTTACTTTAACTTTTACATTATTGATATAATGTAAAAATTAAAGTAAATTGCACGGAAGTATTGTGTAAATGTTTAGTTCCCGATTAAGACGTTTTGGCACCGGGTTATTTTAGAACATTATTTTTGTAGTTGTAATTCAATGCCAAAACTAGGCGTTCTTGTTGTTTGAATGTAATGGTGAATTAAATACTAATAGGTAGTGTAACTATATTTTTTAGCAATATTAGACACTATTGACTGTGCCATTTTTCAATAGAGGTAGGAAGTCGGTGTCTTTGGATCAATATTGAAGTTTTTTGTCACCGACTTCCGAAATTAAAGGTATTTTTCACTTTGTAGTGTTTTTCTTGGAAGTCGGTTGTCTTTTTTTTTTAATTTTCACCCATCCACGGACTGACCATCACTGCAAAAACTGTCTAGATTTTGGAGGTATCGAACCTTTGAAGGGAAGCCGATAAGAATCGTGTTATATGGTGCTTTCGCTTCTGCAACCTATCAGATTCAATATCATCACCATCGTCATTGACAACCTTGTTCCACCCACTGCTGAGTCAGTTTCGGCATCACCACTTTTGTGCCATACTTCCCTGGTCTTTGCGAGTCTCAATTACCTAAATACTTCGATTAAATTAAACCCGTACTTTATCCAAAGCGATCGTGGTAAAACAGGCCTACATGACATACAAACATAACATCACGCCTGTATTACCCGAAGGGTTGGGCAGAGGTGTACTAGTAAACTCCCATTTCACCAGTTATGTTTCGTGTAATAGGGGGCGAGCCTATTGCCATCAATCCGGTACAAATCCAGACTCCGGGATGCTACTGACATTTATTTCAGGTCATGGATGTCTTTATTATTTTTATTTCTATCTGGGAAAGATATATTCGTCGTAACATAACTTTTACGGCAGTCGTAGTTAGTTTTGCACTTAACAGTAATCTAAGTGGAAGTCAAGTTGTTTTACTAGCATAATAAACTAGCTGAAAAATAAATGTTTTGCTTGGCAAGCTTCCAGCTCCTGTGTGTTTTTAACAGCAACTGCGAAACTTGCCAAGTTGAACTATTTGTTTACCACGTCTTTCAGTTTTATTTTATAACTTAGTAGCTTCTGCCCACGACTTCGTCCGCATGAAATTATCGCCTGCCCGCGCTATTACTTCGTTTTCGCTTAGCGTTCTTTCCGACTTTTTGCTCGGCTTCTTAGGGTTGTATCGTGATCCGCAGGAGACGTCCTGGACGGCGGGAATCGATTGCCGATTCCCGGCCACCGTAGGCGCGGGCTTGCGGACGGCGAGCATTGGGTAGCTCGCCGTCCGGTAATGACTAGGCCCGGGTCGACGGCGCGTTGTGTTCCACGCGCTCCTCTAAGGTATGTCAGCAGTGATGGGGTCCGCTAGTGCCGATGCCGCCGGGGTCGCGGGTTGTTCGAAAGAGATACCGTGGCCCTGGAACAGGCAACTGAAGGAACACGGGTGGGTTTTAGTCAGTAAAAGTCTGACACGCCCTTCCGCTCCGCCCAGAGCGGGAGAAGTCATTTAATGATATCCCACCCAAAAAAAAAAAAAAAAAAGTTTGTAGCGTGATATTAAATAGCCTATACTCACTGTAGTTGAATTTTATTTATTAAGAGGGCTTTCTAGATTCTTCAACACTAACAGACTGAGGGTTTTTATAAGGTCTGAAATGTCTGCATGTAATATCGGCCGGCCAAATCGCCACTCAAAAACGTTTATAGTTTAGTTTTCGGAACCATTATTTTTATTACGAGTATTATATTCTTTTTCATTCTGATTTCCGGTACTATGACTTTTTCTTTTATCGTTGAAACTACGTACTGTGCGATATCATTTTCTGATGTATCTTTGTGAACGTTAGAAAGAAACAGAGGTATCGTCACACTTCCAAACTTAAACTTATTCCCAGACATATAGGGAGCCTTACTTCTAACTAATTGAGACTCGGAACGTCTATTTCTGATTCTTTTCTCCTGCACTAAAATCCACTCATTATTTGGATGCTGTGATTTTTATTCACCATCGCGCGTTATTTTAGCTAATGATTTCGCTTTGTTAACATCCACTGTTACATTAAAATTACCAGTTTTGGCGCCGTATTTATTACTTTTATCTCTAGCAAACTGGTTTGACGACGTAGACCTAGACCTCGCATTGTGTCGGCAAAAAGCTGACCGCACCGCTCCCACCACTTGTGTGAGGCAATTCACAGGCAGTGATAGTGACTGCGGAGGCAGCGGCCGTGTTATCAATTATCTGCAGGGATACCGGGGATCGCCTATTCACTTGATAAGTAGTCCCTTCATTTTTCTCAAGTGAACTCATTGCTGTTACGGTTTGAGATATTTAAGAAACTGATTGGACCACTGTCTCGCCTCTATCCAGTAGGTAAGAACCAAATCAAATCAAATCACCACGTCTTATGTTTACGTTTGCGTAGCCAGTGCGTTCCACATTTACTAACGATGCAATACTATTTATTGTAATAATAGGTTGGGGAAAAAGTTTCTTCGCATTTTTTAAGAAAATTCAAAACATTTTTTTATATATATTATTTACATTTATCTAAAGTATGTAGGTACCATTTTGTTCGATAACTTTTTGCCATCTTGTAGGTAGGGACATGATCCCATTGCTATAGAAATTTTGGGACTTCTGATCAAAATACCGCGACAAGTGGTTTTGGCAGTTCTCTCGTGATGTTAACCTGACACTGCCTAAAGAATTCTGAAGACACCAAAACAGGTGGAAATCTGAAGGTGCAAGGTCAGGACTATACGGCGGATGCATTAACACCTCCCAGCCAAACTCTCTTAATTTTTGCTGAGTGGCTAAAGATGTGTGAGGTCTAGCGTTATCATGATGAAAAACCACACCCCTTCTGGTGATTAATTCCGGCCGCTTTCTCTCAACTTCTTGCTTTAATCTCATCAGTTGTACGCAGTAGAGTTCAAAATCGATGGTCCTGCCTGGTGGTAATAGCTTATAATGAATAATGCCCTTCCAATCCCACCACAAACACAGCATCACCTTGTTGCGAGTTAACCCGGGTTTCGCCACAGTCTGTGAAACCTGACCGGCCTTTGACCACGACCCTTTTTCGCACGTTCTTGTCGTACGTGGTCCACTTTTCATCACCAGTTATCAGCTTCTTCAAAAATGATTCGGTTTCATTACGTCGTAATAAAAAATCACAAATGAGTACACGGTTCATTACGTTTCTTTCAGTGAGCTCGTGAGGTACCCAAATATCGAGCTTTTTTGTGTACCCAGTTTTTTTCAAATGCGCCAAAACTGTTTTGTGGTCAATTCCCAGTTCTTCAGCTACATCGTAACTACTGATATACCGATCTTGCTCCACTTTTTCAAAAATGGCATCCATTTTATCCGTAATAGGGCGACCAGAGCGACGTGCATCTTTGACATCAAAATTTCCGGATTGAAAACGCTTAAACCAAATTTGTGCTACTCTCACAGACACTGCACTGGGTCCATAAACATCGCAATTTTTTTTCGCGGCTTGCGTTGCATTTTTACCTTTTTTGTAGTAAAATTTTAAAATGTATCGAATTTCTTCATTAGATTCACCCATCTTGACAGTACGAAAAATAAATGAAAGTCACACATTTTCCTAATTTAAATTTGGAATTATGTTCTTTAAAATTTAAACTTTCAATGATACCAAAACCAGCCAGAAACAAATAGTATAGCCAAAGAGATTTTATGTCAAGTTCATACATACTATAATGCGAAAAGACTTTTTCCCCAACCTAATAGTATTGAAAGAGTTTTCCGAGTGTCATTATATCAAAATTAAACCTCTAATTATAAGTAAGATTACGTCATATTTTGCGAGCTTTAAAGCGTCTGGTGGAAAAAACCGCCGACGGGAAGTGTCTGACAGTATTGATTATTAATTATTATCACTATTCTGTAAAACATACATAAAAATCAGCAGTCAGACTTTTAGAAAAGTGAGTAATATTTTTACTAAACTTTAGTACCTGATACCTGAAAATTGGCCGTCGGCCCAAGCTAGCCGGTATGCGTACGTTCAAAGTACATACTAACACTACTCTATCCCATACATTTTGTTAGTCAGAAAATAAGCGGCGGTCTGACGGCTCTAGGATCTTGGGCTATGTGTTTAGTTGGACGACCGCAGTACAAGATTCCTTTAAATGCTTAACCTCCAATTTTAATACGACGATGTGCTTTAATAAGGCCGTGACGTCAATGTTTCAAAGGATACTGGAGGTCATTTCTCTAATGCCCAGTTTCTGAGGTATTTAAACGGAGTTTATCCATTCGATAGTGATTATTGGTATCGTGTTTCTGTATACTTCGTTAAGGAAGAATTTAGTTTTAAAAGTCGAGTGAATTACTATCGAGGGTTTATCTGAGGACCTCAAAAACCGAGCATAAGGAAGGAATTCACTTAAATAGATAATATTGTAGAATCAATAACTATTGAGAGTCTAAACTCCGTTAAAGAATTCTTTAGAAACCATGCATTCTTCCCTTGCAACAAAATAGGGGTTTCATCTGGATCTGTACTCTTAAATAAATACGCAGATAATATCCTCCATCTCTTTGTTCACGGTTCTTGCGTCGCGAAATGTTGGTATCTGGACTTTTAAACCGGTTAGTTATTAATTTTTAACCGACTTCAAAAAAGGAGGTTCTGTATTCGACCCGTATGTATGAATGTATGTATGGACAAACAAACATACGTACATACGTACATACATACGTACATACTTACTATGTACGTATGTATATACGTATGTTTGTCCGCGGTTTTCTCAAAAACTAATGAACCAATTTTGATGATTCTTTCACTAACGTAATCTACATACTTTCAGGGAGGTTTTAGTATATAATACTTTATGTAATTATTCTTATGTACGAAGTTGTATGCATAAATGTACTGTATCTCCGGCATTTCTAAGCCGATTTTGGTCTTATTGGGTTTACATATGTAATTAATTGTACATTCAAATAAAAATGGAAAAATAAATTAACTTAAAAAAAAAGTAAAAACCGTCTTCAAAAACCAAAAACGAATAAAATAACTTTCATAAAAAACAACAGCTTCTGAAGTCGGTGTCTTCAATTCTTCAATGCACCTTAGCTTGGCACCGACATCACAAGCTGTTAAGTTTTTTATGAAAGTTGATTTATTCGTTTTTGAAGTAGGTTTTTACTTTTTTTTAAAGTAAATTTTATTATTTTTGTTTGTTTTCCAAGAATATTGTTTTATTTTATAAACTGATACTGAGCTTTATTTAAAGTAATTTGATTCTTTTACTTAAGGAAAAATATACATATAATATATGCATAATTACTATCAAGACTTAACATAACTACATTATAAAAATCTTATCTAATCGGAAAATTACTAAGAGATCAAGACCATTCAATTTTCCAACTCGCAATACCAAGTTCCAAAATTCCGAAATATTAATTCAGAAATATTAATAAACCAAACTTAAATAGAGCCATGAACATTAAAATATAGACCACATTGTTTACAGAAGGAACTCAATTAAAATAAGTATCTAGTTTCATGAAATTATAATTACAGCGTAACATATATTTTATCTACAAATTATCTTTGTTACAGTTTTGAATCTACCACAAACTGTCTACGGATGTTCAACCAGGCACAGTGTTAATCTCAAGTGATAACACCGAGACCAACATCACTACTACCACTATTTAAGAGTCTGCAAACAATAATTACTTTCAATCTACGACTCTCAAGATAACAGCTAATACTGGTGTAATTAAGTAGTACGCATAATTTAATAAGATTATGAACACAGAAACGGAGCAGTGATTGAAATAAAATAAGAAACAGAAATGGATACAGAATCAAATACAAAGATGAAGGATTTAAAAATGGAAACGAAAGTAGAAGAGCCAGACAAAATGATAAAGGCAATAGGGGTATTCGGAAAATGGCAATTTATGCTATGGTTACTAATAGCGTTCCCAACAAAGCTGTCATCGGCGTGGCATCAACTAGGAATAGTGTTCATAGCACCACAGACCACATATATCTGCACAGAGACAAATCTAACGGACCGTATAGAAATGGGCACGTGTTACAGTGATTGTGTTAGTTATGACTTCTATACAGAATTCGAGAATACGATAATTTCGCAGTGGGAACTGATATGTGATAAAGCTTGGCTGGCGAACTTCAGTCAAATGATTTGCATGTTCGGTGTCCTGATCGGGAGTATTATCTTCGGTTACATAGCTGACAGGTGAGCAAAGCGACTTATATTGTAAATAGTACTCGAGTTGTTTCTTATGTACAGATTCGTGAAACATAAAATAAAATGTAACGCAAGTTGAAACAATTACGCCTAGTTGTTGTGTTACATCTAATGTTGCACTGCATAAGTTTGGATCGCGTTTGGATATTACATTGCATGTTACGATTCATAAATGTGTACCCGGCATTGGCTTTGCAAACCAAAACAAGAGCATTGGTCATGTCTTATACGTGATAAAAATCTGTACCACAGAACGTATACGTTTTGTATTAAGTATACTAAGACGATCATAACATATTAGGTACAGTTTTACATGTACTAATTTATTATAAGTTCGAATTACGTTTCTACCATTCGAAAGTATCATTCTTGCTACCTATGTAAGCAATGATTATCACACAGAGGATTCTATTAATTACAGATTTGGAAGACGACCAGCATTGCTGATATCTTGCATACTGCAGCTAGCAACTACGCTTGTCGAAGCCTTCTGCCCAACCTACTGGCTGTTCACTACGGTTCGGTTCTTCATCGGTGCAGCCACCGCCGGAACAATTCTATGCTCCTTCATCCTGATGATGGAAATTATCGGGCCATTGAAGAGAGAACTTATGACCTGCCTCTGTGCTTTACCAATGCCACTTGGTCAGATGCTTATGCCACTCTTTGCATACTATTTGAGAACCTGGGACAGATTCTGCCTGGGCGTAGCGATTCCCCATGTATTGTACCTAGCATATTTCTTTATTTTGCCCGAATCTCCGAAGTGGTTGTTGAGTGTTGGGAAACTGGAGGAGGCTAGTAAGGTGATGACACAGGCTGCGAAATGGTAAGAAGCATTAAGATGAATGTATTCAAATATTTGACTCTAAACATAATCCCTCTATTAATCTAAAGATTTACCTTATACTAATTGGTTTTCAGGAACAATCTACCATCAGATAACATGCTAGACGTAGTTAAAAGTATAGCAAGTGAAAAAGTGAACTCAAACGAGCCAATCCGCAAAGCCACCTACTTGGACCTACTTAAGTCTCGGGTGCTCAGGATCAACACTTTGTGCTCATGTCTCATCTGGTTTGTACTTGGCATGAGCTACTATGGAAGCAACCAGTACATTGCACAGACGAGTTCCAACATTTTTATTTCTGTTGCTTTGGCTGGAGTATTACAGGTTAATATTTTCTTATTTAATATTATCGTAGTAACAATGAAGTCTGTTCGCAGTAATAGGACTTAAGTAGAATGTTAGCTAAGATAACTTGATATTGAGATACGCTTGTTATGTCATCCGATACACAGACGTAGTATCTGCATAATTTAAAACAGATTAATCAAATAACAACCAACAATCTTTCATATGATTATGTAACTACATAAGTAGTTACATAAATAACGACAATAATGCATATTTGCATTGATGTTTGTTTGTCTGTCTTCCTGTCTGTCTGTATACTAGACTCCTTCGTCATTCACATCATTGTTATAAAAACCATGTTAATCTTTTATATTTGGAACATGGACTAATTTTATGAGAAAAATTCTTTTAGCAGTAGGTACCTATTTTTATTGGGCTCTTTATGTCTGTTTTCCAAGATCTTGCTTATTATTAACATTTACAATTCTTTTCAGTTCCCTGGCATCTTGCTTAGCGCACTCATGTCCAAATACTTCGGCAGGAAGATCACGATGATCAGCCTCTTAATCGTGTGCGGAGGAAGTAATGCCTTCCTCGTCGTGCCAGAAGACTGGGTCGCTGTAAGAGTGACTATGGGGGCCATTGGGGTGGGATGTGCTTCGGGAGCGTTCGCTACTGCGTGAGTATAGGCTTTATAGTATAGTTAGATGAGTTTATTTAATATTGAACCAATTAATCTAAAAACTTTAATTGGTTCTATTACCCTGTTATTTGATATGTTTTAAGGCTCTGAAGCTTCACTAACAACAGAATAATCCAATCATTTTTAAAACATCTTCTGGAGCAAAAACTAGAACTTATCCTATAATCTTATTTAGACGATTATTTGTTCAGTATTTTGAAAAGACGCTGTTTTCTATTGCATCATCTTTAAATCCAAAAAACCATCAATTTCCTTAATCTATCTGTCATTCCAGGTATTTGTACACTTCAGAACTGTTCCCGACTGTAGCCCGTAACATGGCTATGGGAGCTTCTTCAACCACATCCAGGGTGGGCTCCATGATAGCCCCCTACGTGGCTGGCATGACAATCTTCGCTGCGTGGCTACCTCCAGTAGCTTTTGCTGTTGTTCCTATTGTCGGTGCTATTACGTGTTTGTTCATGCCTGAGACAATGGGCAAGTCCTTGTCGGATCATTTGTCTTAGACAGTGCACGGACATACTTCTTTTGTTTTTTTTAAAGAAATAGATTCTGACAGCAGCTGTCAATTTGAAAATTTTAGCGTTAACGTTTGTGTTTTTGATAAGTGGTATTTTTTTTTGTTTGTTCTTTAGTTATTGGTTAGGGAAGTGATATTATTGTTACCGTGTTATTTTATTTTAAACATAATATTTATTATTTAGTTTAAATAAGTTTTATACTTTCGAATGTAATCGGTTAAGTCAGCTTCTTTTGTTTTTTAAAGAAATAGATTCTGACAGCAGCGGTCAATTTGAAAATTTTAGCGTTAACGTTTGTGTTTTTTTAAGCGGTATTTTTTTTAGGTTTGTTCTTTAGTTATTGGTAAGGGAAGTGATATTATTGTTACCGTATTATTTTATTTTAAACATAATATTTATTATTTAGTTTAAATAAGTTTTATAGTTTCGTATGTAATCGTTACCGATTACATTCGAAACTATAAAACTTATTCACAACACAACAGTAACAGTCAGCATGTTTATAAACATAAAATATTTTTGTAGAAAGATAAATATGAATTATTTATTTCATAACATTTCCTTGTGTAATTAAAATTTTCAATTTAAATATCTATTCAGTTAAAGAACACAATTTTTCGGTTCAATGAGCCACAATAATCGATTCGTTTGCAGACTAAATCGGATGTTAAACGAAATGTTTATGACCACGTCAAATGAAATTCGCGTTTCCTGCGTAAATAAACGACAAAATTAATGTTGTATTAATATTAAACGTGCTCTCAAATGTATAATAATTGTTTTATTGGAACTGTTATTATTTTAAATACAACTGGTATCTGGTTTGTGAAATATAACTATTCATTAATGTAGAGTCACTTTTGGGTAAACATTGTGAAAGCAATGAAGCCTTTAATAGCCTCATTTTATGCGGGAGCTGTTATGTATGATTAAACGGACTATAAATGCAAATCAACAGTAAGACCTACAATGTATTCTACTGCATAGTTTTTTTTTTTTAATAAAAAGTACATAGCAATCTCCTGCAAAATCGCTTGATACAATCTGTGAAACACAGGTTAGTCTAACTTTTATGTTTTTATAAGGAGACAAGACCGGCTACGCTGTTATCCTAATCAAGCCAGTAATGAATTTTACGCGAGGGATGCCCTGGTTAAAAATCAGGTAAGCTAATAATAATGCAGCACGTAATCCTAACTAATATTATAAATGCGAAAGTGAGTCTGTTTGCTTGTTTGTTCGTTACGCTATCACGCTAAAACGGCAAAACGGATTTGGATGAAATTTGGCACATAAGTAGACCATGACCTGGAGAAGGACGTGTGGATGTGTGTGTGATCCTGGATTGCAGACAAAGTCGTGGGCAACAGCTAGTACAAGTCAAACTTCACCGGAATACTATTACTGAGAAAGATGAACAACAACAGCTATAAACCAAATTAAATTCCACATTAGCACCTCGACGACGGTGATGAAGAAGGGTGAAAAGGGGGGTATTCGTTTGTGAGAAAACTGGGTCAACTTTGAACACAATTTATTATTGTTAACGGGAACACCGAACAATTAAGTAAATGAAAAGGCATGAGCAGCACGATATTAAAATTCATATAAATGTGATTACGGAAAATGGGGTTGACAATAAAGAAATTACAATGGAGGAAGATTAATTATAAGGGGGATAAATAGAATGAGGACACACAGAATTTGTTAATAGGTACAGTCCAAAGAAGAGTACAGGTTCTATATGACAGCGATAACATTAACTGTACAAATACGAAGAAATGTAAACAAACTTCCGATAACTGTTCTATCCATGGAATAAATAATTACCAATTTGAAAGGAGCTATATTTTCATAGATTTATTATCCATGAATATTTACATAATTTAAAATCTAACAATCTTAAAAAAAAAAATGTACATGTAACAGGATGTAAAAGGAGGGGAAATAATCATAGGGCATCAAAAAATTCGTCCGCATCGCTGTCGACAGGAAAAGTGCCCAAAAGGCTGGCAGCATTGCCACGTTGTATGGCAATGCTAATTCTTTGGCCAAAAAATAGGCCAGCCCTTTGGTCACGTGTAGAGTCGACCAACCGCTTGGCGATGTCCCGAAAAACTAAAAGGGCATTCGGACCCCATGGCCCTAGTGTTTCAACCCCAAACGGCTCAAACAATACATTGAAATTCATGTAAAGCAGTATGATTTATGATTAAAAGTACGAGTATTGTGGCAAACGTATTCACATATTTCTGGATATCCAAGCCTGGCGCTGATCCTAAAGAGTTTGTTCCTATGATATGATAAGTAAGATATTTACGGAGAGGACTAGTACCAAAAGCCATTTCATTTTTTAACAAAATCAAGGACATCAAGGAGTTTCAAAAAGCCATTAAAGCCTTTGTTCCGCGTAACAAGATGATAAGGTATGCAAAAATTCATAAGAATTAAAAAGAAGTGCCCTCGAAAAAATTGTCTGACAAATTATGTAAAGTATCAAGACTGTCCAGTTCGTTGTGAGAAAAGCCTCGTAAGCCCGCGAAGGGTGACTCGCAGGACCCGTGGACTTAGCATGACCGCGCAACGTAAATGTTACGTAAATTCGAACGATTTTTGAATCGAAAATACAACAGCTATCCTATAACATATTGGTTTAAATTTTTGCGACAAGCACAATTTAGTACATCAATAGATATGAGTAAATTCATAAAACTAAGTAAATATTATGTGCGAGACGAGTATTTAAAATTTCAAAATCTTTCGAATTTACGTTACGTTTACTTTGCGCGTTCGTGTTAGGCCCATCGTAAACATTTGCTTACTCTGTCACGCCTCGTAAACGTCTGCTTTAATAAGAAATAAAGAACTTTAATTCCACCATTCCGTAAAAAAAAAACAAGGCTCTTTGGACTCGGAAACTCATTAAAAATATTCAATGTTTCGCGATGAGGACCAAACATGCTTAATTATTATTAATGTCAATTGCTGTTGAAATGAATTTCCATTTCGACGAAATATGTTGTTATTTTACAGATAAATAAAACAAGAGTAACTGTATTTTCGTTTTATTTGTTTACCAGCTGACATTTAAATATCAAAAGCTTAAAAAAAAAGTAAAGCCTGAACCTACCATTTGACATTTTGCTGTTGAATTATTAATGCATATGCACCAATTTTTTGCAAATCTCAACAAGGTGTGATATGACTGGCTGGAATATGAAGATTCCATATAAATCTTAATCTTAATTCATTTACTGACGAACGACGCACTGCCTAAACCGCTGGGAAATTTTGCACAAGAATTCCATAACATTTATGGAATTCTTGTGCAAAATTTCATCATCATCTGCCAAGCCTTTTCCCAACTATGTTCGGGTCGGCTTTCTAACCGGATCCAGCTGAATACCAGTATTTTACATGGAGCGATTGCCTATCTGACCTCCACAACTCAGTAACTGATACTCAGTAACTGATACCCAGTAATATGGTACCCAGTAATTCCATAAGTATATGTTTAATGAAAATGAGCACTAAGGAAGTATTTTTGAATATTCGTCCTCTTCTTTTTTCTAAACGGGTTAATTGAATATTTATAATGCAAGTTCATAATTTATGCCGAAGGGAAATCCCATCGGGAACATGACTTCTATTCATATCATATTATGCAATATGGTAGCCCAGAAGTAAAATAATTAATAACCTGCTCTCGCAAGATTAACCTGTACATGAACGAATGAATGTACGACTGAATGCTGAAACGATTCACGGAATATCAGTCCGTGTTGATTAATACCGAGTGAGATGTAATCTGTATGTCGCAGCCAACTGGTTTAATAGCCGTTTACTTAGTTAACCACCTAGCCTTTAGAAGTAGTGCTCGCCGGCACCACTCGCTTCGCTCACTCGCCTCGCACGCGGTTGATCACAGTTCTAACCTAACCTAACCCATTTGGTCGGAGTGCGCTGGCTTAGTTACAACGACCAATACGGCTCGCAAGTGCTAGGTCACAGTTCCAAACTAACATATTATTGAATATCACTCAGACCGTTAACGGCCGCCGTTTAGTTAAAAGACTAGGCGGTTAACTAAACGGCTAATTTATTCAGTTGGCTGCGACATGTATATCTGTTCCGGCGAATCAATGGGACTGGTATTGGGTGGGTCCTGGGACAAACTATTGTAATTGGTCTGAAAGAGAACCTATATTTTTGAAGCCGGTTGGTAAGAATCAGGTACTTACTCGAAACACTTATTATATTGATCGTTCCTTTAATTATTACTCTTGTAAACTCAGGACATCTGGTATTATGGGAAATGCCCAATATTCAGACCAAAAATCGCTTCAATAAATTCGTGGAAAGAGCCTTCACAAAAGCAAATCCCAAAAATTAATTCTAATCAACAGTCAAAAGTTTAAACAGAACCGTAAATAATAAAAATTCAATTCAAACAGAAACAGTTTATCCAATATTAGCTGCGCCCCGCGGTGTTAAAAATATTCACATTTTTAGAGGCAAAAAGTTGCTCATCCCACGGGAACACTACATTTTTTTCGGGATATAATGTACCTTACGTGTTAATCCAGGGTGTCAGCTACTTCCTCACCAAATTTCATCAAAATCGGTAAAGCCGTTTCAGTTTCAAAGAGTAGCAAATATATTTGAATTCCTTGCTCATCCCACGGGAACACTATATTTTTTCCGCATAAAAAGTAGCCTATGTGTTAATCCAGGGTATAAGCTATCAACATACCAAATTTCATCCAAATCTGTCCAGCTGTTTGAGCGTGAAGAAGTAACAAACATACACATACACTCACAAACTTTTGCCTTTATAATATTAGTGTGATGTAAAAATAAAACTGCAACACCCAGTAACATGTTGGGAACGTTACACAAAAGCCTTTTGCAGAACGAACAAAGCTGTTCACAGAATATAAATCCGTATTGATTTTTACTCCGAAACAGTTGGAAGGCTCTGTTCACGTTGGGAGGTGACAGCGTTTTGTGAACGCTCAGTTGATTTTTGATAAAACGCGGGTTGATGTGGGATCGCTTTGACTCAAAGGACCTTTAGGTGTAGTGCTTGACGCGCATGGATGACGTCAAGCTTTTGAAAGGTTTTGAAATTTTTGAAATAGCTCACATAGGTTTAAACGTGGAAAACTGAATAGTCTTAAAATGTGATAAGCTGTAAGCTAGTCAAAGAAAAATCAAATGAATGATTACCTTGTGACAATCATAATTATGTAATCTATCTTAACCTACATGTGAAATCTTTATCTTTAAATGAGAATGTGATTGATGAAGACAATGGGCATTCATACCACAAACAATAATAATGCGTAGATATGGAATATAGGGATGAAGCTACAATTAGATGATTCTCACAAATACAGCGATGATGATAAGTGACTCATACTTACAGTCTTGTTTTTCTGTTATCCGAGATTAGCATGGAAAAAGTGGAAAGAGAACATTTAATAAGTGCACAGACAGACAAGAAATAGCACACAAATGGTGTAAATGGACACAAACAGGACGCATATGGTGAAGATGGACACAAATACGATGAAGCATAAGAAGTGAAAGCAAGTTCCTTGCATGAAACATTTGCCAGTTTACACGAGAAAGACACTGAAAAAAAAATTAGAATTAAGTCATCAATTCAATTCATGACATTAATCAAGATGTGCGTCCGAGTTCTAAACAAGTCAGGGACACCCAAAACAACCGTAAACATTAACAAATACCTACAGAAAGTAATAAGTAAATATAATTCAGCACAGTTTAAAATAGGAATAGATAAAGTGACTGTTCACGCCGCTATCAAGGGCTCTCGTTTTTGGACGAAGCGCGGTGACAAGAGCCATCGAAACGAGTCCGCTGAACCGTCCCAACTGCCTACTGCCATAGAGATGACTAACTGAATGATACTCAATCGGTAACGAGTGAGGTATCATTTTACAATGCAGATTCGGCTGTAATTACCAATGCGAGAATAGGTTTCAACAACTCTTGACTATGTGATGGAGCTACGAGTATCTTAGGCTAGGCTTTTGTGTGTCTACCAGAATTTATGACTATACGACTACTGATTGCTGAGTATACTCGACTACTTTTTTGACAGTGCTGTTTTCTCGCTTTCTCATGGTTATTAATACATTATCATCTTTAATCTAGCCTACTGGGTGTGTCCACCATTAACTGTCCACAACTTAGTGCTGAATATATTGTAATCCCCCAAATGATACAGTGACTCGAACTTTTGTGACTCTGGTCGAGTAAACGACAACTCAGCTTACGTACTGAAGTTTACTATGATCTAAACTCGAATTCGACTCACAAACTGGTTTCGTGCAAAACGCTTTGCTAGTTTCAAGTGGGACAGGACAGCTTTCCGGATGAAACGTACTATGTTTGCCTCATACAAAGTGTTCCAATGTGGGACACGATAAGGTGATATTTTACGATTTTTCCCGACATTTTTATATCTCTGAACGCTTTTGTTTTGTGATGTGATATTCAACAGGTATTGATTATGTGTGAGCTTCTTTAGAAGTTTCAAAGGGATTATTCGAAAGTTGGAAAGAATAGCAGGTTTCTATTGATGCATTATGCATAGGTTATGGCCAAGCTATAGACTATAAACTCAAATATAAATAATGTTATAAAATCAGATCCTGATAATTTATCCCAAGGAAAAATTAGCTTCAGACCACAAAGACCAATATTGGTCCTTAGATACAAACGGACGACCACAAGCCCCGCAAATTCGGAGTGAGAGCCTGGTGATCCGTCACACAGGGTATCCTAGTATGGACACCAGTCTCTCACAAAGGATCATATTTTATGCATTTTTTTTAAATTGCTTATCCTTAACTCTACGTATAACTTTATACCTATGTGAACCTTTGTGAAAGAATATCTATAAAAAATTATTTTTAAAAAAAGTGTGCTGTCTGGGTTCGTTCCTGACATGGGTCCCCCATGTCAGGAACGAAGTTCATTCTTACGTATGATTTAAAACAGAAACAAAATTTTCGCAGCCGCCATCTTGGATTTACATTTTGACCTCATTATCGACTTTAGCACCCTCGAAAACTATGAAAACGACACCCATGACGAAAAACGTTAAAATTTTCGCAGCCGCCATCGCGAATTTACATTTTGACTTCATTATCGACTTTAGCACCGTCGAAAATCATGAAAACGATACCCATGAAAAATTTTAATATTTTTGCAGCCACCATCTTAGATTTTAATTTTGACCACATTCACACAGAGAAATTCGCATGGCATAACGCTTTAACGTTACGTGACGATTTCTACCAGTTTACTCCTACGGCAAACCGCGTAGAACTTCGTTCCAAAAATAAACAATCAATAGTTACTCCTAAAAGCCATCTTCAAATGTGCCCCTAAATTTTAGACTACCAATACCACTGTCATATGTATTCAACCTAATATGTATGACCAAACAGGAAGTAAATCCCGCAACCGCACATACAAGTCCGAAGCTTCGTGTAATCCGGTCGATTGATCCGGATATTCGGCCCGTACCCGGCGCGGAGGGGAAAGGGGGGAAAGAGGGTGAGGTTCTATTATAATCGTATGGGGGTGCCATTCATTAGCTGACAACGGGATTGTTGTGTTGAATTTATTAATATTACGTTTATTGAAACGTACGCATAACATTCGGGTCACCGTGTTCAAATATAGGTCAACTTGTAAAATATGCTTTCCAATTTCATAAAGCCTTCGATCCGGAATTGCAAGGTAACTTATTTGTCGAGATCAGAAAGTTACCGAAGCTTGAATTAATTTTTTCTTTCAACATCTAATCGTATCGGATGTCGGAATTTTATTGATATTTTTTCAACATTAACGTTATATAATATTACTTATTCTGTGGTTATTCTCATACCGTGCGAATTAAAAAAATCGGTCAGGAGCGAGTCGGACTCGCGCACCGAGGCGCGAGGGTTCCGTACCACCATATACAGGGTGTAAGTGTAAATCACAGAAAAGATCTCTTTATCCGTTCTGTGGTGTAAACAGTGGCGACCTTTTAAGAGCGTTGGCTCCTTTTTAGGGTTCCGTACCTCAAAAGGAAAAAACGCAACCCTTATAGGATCACTCGTGTGTCTGTCTGTCTGTCTGTCCGTCTGTCACAGCCAGTTTGCTCCGAATCTAATGGACCGATTAAGTTGAAATTTGGTACACATATGAATTTCTGTGACCCAAACACGGACGGGTAAAGAAAATAAATTAAATTTAAATATAGAGGTCACTTTTGGGGAGCAAATAAGAAAATTTAAAAAAAAAAATTTGCAAACTACACCATGTGGCATATCAAATGAAAGGGCGTACCATGAGGGTCTCAAATATATTTTTTTTATAATTTTAAAATAAATTATTTTAAAGTTATTAAAGAAAATAGACGAAAATTGACCATTCCCCCCTTATCTCCGAAACTACTGAGCCTAAAATTTTGAAAAAAATACAGAAAATAGATCTTTACCTGTAGATTACAGGAAAACCTATAAGAAGTCTGTGGCCTTATAATAACATGGTAAATCTATCAATATTGTGAGTACAAACTTACATTTACAGTTGGAATGTATGGGAGAACATGTTTTTCAACTACAATGTTAAGTTTGTTCTTAAGATAAATTCATCCCAACTACGGAGCCCTTCATTGTGCGTGGTCCGACACGCACTTGGCCGGTTTTTTGTCTAAATGAATGAACCGATTTTAATGAAACTTCATACGCTTAAGCAGGATATATACCTAGGTCTAAAAGAACATTTTCGAAATGTCTTATTTAAAAAAAGATAATTGGAAATCTGTTTCTATGGAATATTTATAATCGGTCGAATTTAGCTGCAACACTAATTTCGAAAATGTTCTTAACTAACTTTTTAGAGCTATGTATCCTGCTTATGCGTATGAAGTTTCATTAAAATCGGTTCATTCATTTCGATAAAAAAAGACTTGAAAGTTTGTATGAAATGCTGTAAGGTGCCAACGCTCTTAAGGGGTCATTGTACTCTTCATTATGAACAACTTTTACTATGGGACCAAAACTGAAATCGCGAAAAAAAATCAGGTGTTCAGTACATTTATGTTCGCATAATTTTCGTCAAAATGTAGGGAACAGCTGATTATTTTATCGCGATTTCAGGTTTAGTCCCATAGTAAAAGTTGTTGCATGAGTACAATGACCCCTTAAAATATTGCCACTGTCTACACTTACACCCTGTATTATAAAAGGGTTTTGTTCGGGTTACCATACCTTTTAGCTATTTGCAACGTATGCCTATCATCGAGAGATCATATTACATTGCTCCGAGTCGGAATGTTACGCTGTTATCGTTTAAGAGAATTGAAGCGTAACCCTTTTGAACGGCTTAAATTAAGCCGTTCAAAAGGGTTACCCACATCGTATGGGTTTTTGCTTAACTGCTTAGAAAAACCCTATCGAAGACCCTTTTTCAATGGATACCCAAAATGGTCCTATAAGTCATTCAAAAGGGTTAACTACATCGTATGGGTATTTGATAAACTGCTTAGAAAACCCTTTTAATGGGTAACTAAAATGGTCCCTGGTTGTAAGAAGAATTTAAAGCTTATTAGAGAAATTAATTTGAATATTTAGTTAGGACAGTGTACTTACTGTAAAAAGTAAGCTTAAAAACTGTAATACGACTACTGAAAAATCACGCTCTAAAAAGTATGAAACAAGAAAATATTCTCATCTGAAATTAGAAAAAGACAGAAATAAAAAACCGGAGTCACACGTCATGTTAATCGAACAGATTACGTGTGACTCCGGATTTTTAACTTGTCTGTCTTTTTCTAATTTCAGATGAGAATATTTTCTTGTTTCATAGTTTTTAGAGCGTGATTTTACAGTAGTCGAGTTTTAGTTTTTAAACTTACTTTTTATTAAAATTATTTTGGGGTTATAATTTCGTTTAGGTTAGAGCCAATTTACATTTTTAAAGAAGAATAATTATTATATGTATTTGGGTAGGTTTGAAGAGAAAATATGTTTGGCTCACATCTGAGGCGTGATTTTAGAAATTATTCCCAATTATCGGGTGCATGCAAGCAAAGCCGCGAGCAATAGCTAACAATATATATATATTTGAAATGTGCTAATTAAGCCCTTTCATTTGATACCCAACACGGCATAATATGTATTAAAAAATATTTTAGTTCACGACTTTGTCTTCTAGAGGGCAATTAATCTGCCTAGCCTTTTCCCAACTATATTGGGGTCGGCTTCCAGTCTAACCGGATGCAGCTGAATACTGGTATTTTACATGGAGCGACTGCCTATCTGACCTCCACAACACAGTTACTGTGTAATATGATACCCCTTGGTAAGACTGGTTGTCAGACTCGGGCTTCTGACGACCCGTAACGACTGTCAAAGATCCACGAATGACAGCCGGGACCAACGGCTTAACGTGCTTTCCGAGGCACGGAGGAGTCTCGGTATGTAAAGATGGTCACCCATCCACTGACCAACCCCGTCAAGCGTAGCTTAACCTGATGGATCGACCCGTGCGGCAGAGGGCGCTATATTCAATTTAATTTGACGTCACCAGCGGACAATCAAGACGCATCCAACGATACTCATTTGTCAAATTATGATAAGTAGTTTAGAAGTTATGAGAGAGCAGATGAACATACATACATACCGGTCATTATCATAACCCTCCTTTTTGCTTCGCCGTAGTCGGGTAAAAATACTCTTCTCACTACTTACTGTATCATTCATCACATGTAACGCCTGTAAAGTTTTACAAAGGTCAGAAGTCTCACTGCCCTTTTAGTAAACTTTTAGCTGTCTGTTGAAGCATCATTTATAACAGCTAAAAGGCCTAAAAGCCTCCTGAAAGCACTCTCTGTTTACAACTTTTACGGCCTCCCAACTCCTGACTGAATCGTATACCTTCTATCAAATAAAAAGGAAATATTTTTTATAACTCCTGTATAGTATTTACGAGTATAAGCGCTTGTGGCAAAATGATAACAGCCGCACGTTAAGCTACGCTTGCCGCGGTCGGTTCATGGATGGGTTGATCATTCATTACATTTTGAGAAACAGTTGGTCCCGGCTATTATTCGTAGATCTTTGACAGTCGTTACGCGTAATCAGAAGCCCAAAAGTCTGATTTATTTTGAATAGTAATTTTATAAATACCTACTAAAATAATAATAATAATAAAAAAAAGAAGAAAGAAAGAAGAAATGAAGTCTCCGAAAATAAATTCTAAATCCAAATAATTATATTAAATAACCTGTTTGACCTCAAAGATATTCCATTTCATAGAATTAACTTAACAAAGGTAAATGTCAGATCCTTAACCAAATCTCTCAGTGACGTACCTAAGTAAATAACTTAGCCAATAAACAGAGAACATACTTTTCTACTTAGCGACAAAGAGAAAAGTATTTATCTTTATACACCGAAACATTTATCAGGCGACATTAAGCGACAGAATTACAAAAATATCCTATCGACGCAAATTCGGGAATATTTAATAAAGAAAGGTATCATTTCTGTCTCGTTCAGAAAATTGCTAAACGTAACACATCATAATTTTGGGAAATGGCCGCGATAACATTGCAACGACGTAATTCCGCGCGGAATATAAAATTGCTTGACGTATAGATGTTACTTCCGCGGTAAGCTTGGAAAGGGGAACGGCGCTCGAGTTACGGGAACAAATGTGCAGTTGTAGTATTGATCGGGACTTGTTTATGGTCTAGTCTAGACTGTTTGTGGCGCCAGCAAGTCTTGAATTGTTTATAGGATTTGGTCTGGCGGTTTAGTTGTATTTATTACGTAATTCTGATTATAGCTGTGCTGTAACAGTAACTCAATCATTCTGCCTAGCCTGCACCCAACTATGTTGGGGTCGGCTTCCAGTCTAACCGGATGCAGCAGAATACCAGTATTTTACATTGAGCGACTGCCTATCTGACCTCCACAACCCAGTAACTGGGTAAAACGATACCCCTTGTAATAGTGGTTGTCAGACTTCCGGGCTTCTGACGACCCGTAACGACTGTCAAAGATCCACGAATGACAGCCGGGACCAACGTCTTAGCGTGCTTTCCGAGGCACGGAAGAGTCTCGATATGTAAAGATGGTCACCCATCCACTGACCAACCCCGGCAAGCGCAGCTTAACCTGATAGATCGACCCGCGCGGCTGTTATTACTTAGCCACGAGCTCCTCCTGTAACAATAAC
Organism: Cosmia pyralina; assembly: GCA_946251885.1. Lineage (NCBI taxonomy): Eukaryota > Metazoa > Arthropoda > Insecta > Lepidoptera > Noctuidae > Cosmia > Cosmia pyralina. The sequence continues at coordinate 21,803,163 of OX276363.1, read as the reverse complement.
TAAACTATCTCAGTTCAACATTGTGTTATTTAGGACACGTAGTTTATTTAACTTCAAATATCGTTTTTTTTTTTATAAATTCTGTACCTTTGAATTTCATCTTTTTGAATTAACTCTTTGTAAAAGTGATTTTCTTAACGTTAATAAAATGGGCAACAACTAGGTATATACTTTCAATGAAGAATATTACCCATTACTTAACTACTAATACCAAATTATCTACCCTTTATACAAAACCGTCCTGATCACGAACCCTACTTCAAAGTCCTCAAGAAGTCCTCAATATCGTCGAACATTAACTAGACTACTTATATTCGGACAGAAGCCGGACACTCGGACAGAAGGATCACTCTATGGCTCAACGGATCGAACACGAGCCGCATCTGGACGGATCGGGATTCGTCTTGTAAATATGTTATAAGTTTAACTCCACGGGTGTTAACACCTTTTTTTTTTTTTTTTTTTTTTTTTGTGGATGGGAAATCATCAAATGACTTCTCCCGCTCTGGGCAGAGGCGGGAGGGCGTGTCAGACTTTTACTGACTAAAACCCACCCATGTTCCTTCAGCTGCCCGTGCCTGGGCCACGGTATCTCTTTCGAACTACCCGCGACCCCGGCGGCATAGGCCCAATTGACCCCGTCACTGCTGACATCTCTTTGAGGCGCGCGTGGAACACAACGCGCCGTCGACCCGGGCCTGGTCCTTACCGGACGGCGAGCTGCCCATTACTCGTCGTCCGCAAGCCCGCGCCTACGGTGGCCGGGAATCGGCAATCGATTCCCGCCGCCCAGGGCGTCTCCTACGGCGGCTAGGGGCGCGAGGGCGCGGCTGTTGCCTCTCCCTCACGCGTTCCGCTTCCTCCTTCGCGAGCATTACTGCTTCGCAGAAGGAGGTGACGGCTTCCCATGCACTCTCGCTCCGCACCATGGCCTGGACCAGGTTTGGACGCGAGAGATCGCCGCCGCCGATCGCCTCCGTGAGAACACGGCGGTGCTCCGCCCAAGCCGGGCAGACCTCCACTGTATGCTCCACCGTGTCCTCCGGGCGATCCACACAATGGTGACACCCGGGCGTTTCCTCCCGCCTTATCCGAAACAGGAACCTCCCGAAACAACCGTGTCCGGTGAGGACCTGCGTCAGGCGGAAGGTGAGGACGCCGTGGCGCCTCTCCAACCACTCCTCAAAGAGGGGACTTATCGCCGCAATTGTGGCGTGCCCAGCGCTGGGTTGCGACAATCGCACTCTCCATGCCGCCATGAGATCCCGCCGGAGCTCTGTCCGCTGTACCGTGATTTCTCGCGGCAGCGGAGATACGCCCCGGCGTTTCACCTCCTCGCGCCACTCCCACACGTGCGCGAGGACTTTTGCCTCCAGATCCCATGGCGGTAATCCGGCAAGGAGGCACGCCGCCTCACAGGAGACCGTGCGGTATCCCCGGACTAGCCGGATGGCCATGACCCTCTGGGACGCGTTCAACCGGCGGGCTGGTCGCAGCCTCAGGGAACGCGCCCACACCGGTGCCCCGTAAAGGGCCATGGACCGCACGACCCCCGCGTAAAGCCTCCGGCAGGAGGCGTTTGGACCCCGCAGATTGGGCAGGAGCCGCTTCAAGGCAGCCCCGGCCCGCTCCAGTCTGGGAGCCAAACGTCGGAAGTGCTCCACGAAGTTCCACCGGCTGTCGAGGACGAGTCCCAGGTACTTCATCGTCGACTCAACCCCGATGTGAACCCCTCCTACCGTTATTTGGGAACCCGACGGTGGCGCGTTCCGAGGACCATGAAAACACATGACCTCGGACTTGTGCAGGGCCACCTCGAGTCCCAACTGCCGGATCCTCTCTACGATTGTCGCAACCCCGCGTGTCGCTAGTTCAGCCGCCGCCTGGTGCGACCTCCCCTGCGCCAGGACCAGCGTGTCGTCAGCGTAACATACAACGCTGACGCCGCTAGGGAGGTCGGCGCGCAGCACCCAGTCGTACCCGATGTCCCACAGATGTGGCCCCAGGACCGATCCCTGTGGGACACCGCACGACATCTCTCGCCGGTTCCACTCTCCCTGATGACCGGGGTAGATGACGGCCCTGTCCGTCAAATAGGCCTCGACCACTCGACGGAGGTGGGTTGGCACCCGGTGATACCGGAGTGCCTCCCTGATGCAACTCCAGGGCAGGGTATTGAAGGCGTTGGCGATGTCTAGAGACACTGAATTAATTTAGATAAAGTGTAAGTTGTGCTTTTTTGGGCCTGAGTTTTGGGGAAGTATGAAGGTTTGAAAATGATATTGTGATTTATCAAGACATGCTGGAATCAGGTGTAAATTATCCGATAAAATTTATCACCGGCAAAAACGCCCAGGAGCGCAAGGACAAGGATGTCGGATGTCAAAGTCATCATTCTCCTGCCCTTATCCCAATCTATTTGGGGTCGGCGCAACATGTCCTTTTTTCCATACTTCTCTATTAGTCGTCATCTCGATAGTCACCCCCTTTCTAGCCATGTCATCTTTCACACAGTCCATCCATCGTTTCTTTGGTCTTCCCCTACTCTTATAGCCATCGACATTCATACTCAAAACTTTCCTCACGACATTTTCCTCATGTCATCTGGATGTCAAAGTCAACGTCAAATAATTTATTTCATACTAGCTTTTGCCCGCGGCTTACTCGCGTGGAGGTCGAAAAACGTACTGCCGGGATAAAAAGTACCTATTCTATTTTTACACTTGCGCCAAATTTCATCCAAATCTGTTCAGCCGTTTTAGCGTGAAAGCGTAACAAACAAACAAACTCACTATCGCATTTTTAATATTAGTTAGGATAGGAGCCAAAACTACAACTGATTTTATTGATCTAATGAACACACAACAATACCTATTTTTTTCCAGGTTTTACCTGTCGGTCGGTAGGTAAAAGTAACCCCTTACAACCAAGTGGAAAATTTGGACGATGTGACTTTTGTTATTTAGGTACTCATGCTTAAAAAAGTAGGTATAGGTATTATAGCAACTTGCTAAAAGGGTGAAACTTTTATCCGCTACCTAAAATTATCTTTTGCACTCAGGTAAGCCGTGCTAAAGTTTTTATCCGCTACCTAAAATTATCTTTTGCACTCAGGTAAGCCGTGCTAAAGTTTTTATCCGCTACCTAAAATTATCTTTAGCACTCAGGTACGCCGTGCTAAAGTTTTTATCCGCTGCCTAAAATTATCTTTTGCACTCAGGTAAGCCGTGCTAAAGTTTTTTACCTCCACCAAAAAGCCTTGCTTATATGTGTAAGACCACTCGTTAATTTACGGATTATTGTTTTGTTACTCAAATTACGTTACCTTAATTATTGTTTTGTAAACGTTGTCTTACATACCTATATAATAAATTTAAGCACTTGCCATAATTTCTAATGTAATAACATTATTCAGATTAATGTATTTGACATGCTAAGGTAGAGCAGTGCATAATTATAACGTCCGTCAACAGTTGGCGCTTGTCGCGCCGTACTGCTTTATCATAGTACAAGTTTTGTGTCGCAACGGAAATTTTAGTCAGTTCATAATACACCAGTTGTCGTTCAGACTTTGAAGTGAAAAGTGATCCAAGTGAAAATAACTAAATATATTTGATTTTATTATATCTAGTATATAGCGGTTTATTTGTAACAGTGAGTCTAACATAGTAAGCAAGTAACGAATCAATAAATTCAAAGGGCGAAGAAGGATCTCATAAAGTTGAGTCTTTTTTTAGAACTTCTAAGTCTTTCAAGAAGAATTAATAGGGAGAAGTACTACAGAACAATTGATTACGTAATCCAATTTGTTTTAAAACGAGTTTTACGTTTTCTTCGTTAACGTAGTCAAAATCAATCTGCCCAGCCTTTTCCCAACTATGTTGGGGTCGGCTTCCAGTCTAACCGGATGCAGTTGAATACCAGTATTTTACATGGAGCGACTGCCTATCTGACCTCCACAACCCAGTAGGTAATTAGGTAATACGATACCCCTTACTGTTACTGTTACTGTTTACTGGTTGTCAGACTTTCGGGCTTCTAACGACCCGTAACGAATGTCAAAGATCCACGAATGACAGCGGGGACCAACGGCTTAACGTGCTTTCCGAGGCACGGAGGAGTCTCGGTATGTAAAGATGGTCACCCATCCACGGACCAACCCCGGCAAGCGTAGCTTAACTTGATGGATTGACCCGAGCGGCTGTTATTAACGCTTCGTTAACGTAGTCACTACTTTTAAGTCATAAGTCATAAGTAAGTCATAAGTCATTTAATCATTTGTTAACATAGGTACAATAATAGTTGTTAAAAAATATATACAAGCGCGCTATGCTATACCAGAAGGCGTACAAATATTTATGGATGGCATTTAAACATAATTTATTAATAAGTTACATAATTAAAACAATTCAATTTCTCAAAAATAAAATATTAATGTCAAAAGGAAAAAAAAAATATATATATAATAATAAGTTTACTACATCAATAATCAATATAAACAAAAAAAAGTGAGAAAAAAAAATAATAATAATATAACAATTCAAATAATACAAAAATGTCACGTGTTAAAAAGAAAAAGACATAATCACAGTCAACGAGTACCAAGTAACCAGTCATTGCAATTTGTCTGCCAAAAACTCTGATATGTCGTAATACGCTTTATTCAACAGTAAACATTTAAGCTTTTTCTTGAATAAGTTTATGTTTAATTCTTTAATTGAACTAGGAATGTGATTGAATATGATTGGTGCCATACAAAAAACACTTTTTCGCATCAATGCTGTATGGGACCTTTTTACGCACAAGTTATTGTTCTGTGAACGAGTTCGTTTGTGATAAAATGATATTCTAGTAAACAGGTCTGGATTGGTTTTAACAAATACAGCTACCTCAAAAATATATAAACAAGGAAATGTCAATAATTTAAAATTGATCTTTTGAAAAAAAATAGATGATATACCTGTACAGATGATGACAATGAGCAGATGATATACCTGTACAGATGATGACAATGAGCAGATGATATACCTGTACAGATGATGACAATGAGCAGATGATATACCTGTACAGATGATGACAATGAGCAGATGATATACCTGTACAGATGATGACAATGAGCAGATGATATACCTGTACAGATGATGACAATGAGCAGATGATATACCTGTACAGATGATGACAATGAGCAGATGATATACCTGTACAGATGATGACAATGAGCAGATGATATACCTGTACAGATGATGACAATGAGCAGATGATATACCTGTACAGATGATGACAATGAGCAGATGATATACCTGTACAGATGATGACAATGAGCAGATGATATACCTGTACAGATGATGACAATGAGCAGATGATATACCTGTACAGATGATGACAATGAGCAGATGATATACCTGTACAGATGATGACAATGAGCAGATGATATACCTGTACAGATGATGACAATGAGCAGATGATATACCTGTACAGATGATGACAATGAGCAGATGACACTGATTTTTGAACTAGGTCCACATATAAATAATTAGGAATTTTAATATTTCAACTAGAAAAAGATATTATTTACTCTAGCGCAAAATATCGAGGCTCGCATTTCAGTAAACACAGAGTGACCTAAATCGAGCCAATATCATTAGAAAATTCATAGCCTAATACTCACACAGTAGGTATACCCCTAGTATTAAGGTCAATGAGGTGCCTTATATCGTCATAGTCGAACTGCGGTTGTCCGATAGAACAGCTTTGCCAACCCCTTTGAGGATTAAAAACATGGCGGTCATATTGAAGCAAATTAGGTAAAGTCGTGTGACCATTTATTATGCGGCGTCCCGGACGGCCCCACGCACAAGGACACATCTAGTAGCGCGAGTAGGGCGCTTACATAAAACGGCAATTATCCCTTTTTACAAATCCCCCATTTGAATAAAAAGGGGGGGAGGTTTGGTAAATATGTTAATTTGAATATAAACAAAAAGCAGATTTTAAATGGCATTCAGTCTGTAGATAGATACGGTAGGTTTGTTTAAATTAAACTGCCTCCACCCACCAATGATAAAAGCAGGCGTGGTCGTTGACTATATAACACTGCAAAATAAAAATTTGAAATGATACCTAATACACAATAAGCTGCCAAGACACGTTTATCGTTAACACCTTTACTGAGCCATTGCATAAGGATCGATATAATCTCCACCGTCTTAAATTTTTGTAATAAGAAGTCTGGTTATAAGTGGCATTTATCAACAAGAATATTCTCACGGCTACAGAAAACCGACTCCTGAAGGCTCCGATAACGGTATAAGTGTCCAAAAAGCCAAAACCAAAAAGCCATTAACCGCACACAGGGTTAAAATGTGTCCAGTTAACAAATTTTGCAGCAGAAACCCGATAACATGGCCCGGTTTGGTTCGAATCCTCATTGACCTACTTCCACCAGCACCAGCAGTTAAATTAAAAACTGACATACCGCCCCAATTTCCATTCAACCATTTAAATATTAAAAAGCCAGGTACAACAAACATTGTGCAACGTTACAACTATTCACAACATGCCATACAGTTACAAAGTGCTTTCATGCTTTGTGTTCGCCATTTTGTAACCGTGCTACCTACAAACGCACGTCACTCGCTATTTTTATTCAACACTGTTATTTTTACATGAATACCTACATTAAAATGTCAGCCAATGACATTTTGTGGTAAAGTTATATAAAGGTGCAGTCGGTAAACTATTTTAAAACAGGATGATGAAAGAAGTAAGACAAAAAAAATATGCAAGAAGGTTGAACAATACAAAGTTGATATTAATAAGGCAAGAGCGCAGGGCAGATGATGAAACGAGTGCTGTGGCGTAGAACCACTAAGGCTTATAAAGTTCATAAACTAGGACTCCCAGGACCAAATTAAGGACAGCTTAGTAGGCATAATCTTAGAAGGATCTCTGAATATACCTAATCATGATAGAAAAAGAAGAAGATACATGACAGGCGATGACATTAAAGTAACACAACTAACAGCTACCGTGAATATAACATACAGACAAAGAATCCTGTAAGTATATCCTGAACCTAGAATAACCTGAATAATGAAAAATATGAGAGATGTTGAGAACTGTATTTTTCAACTCGGTGAAAACTGTGAATTCTCACTTATCAAGGTTTACAATTACACATCCTGCTACGGTCGTTATACTCGTCAAGTAAAGGTTTAGCCTTGTTAAAAAAAGAAGGAAGGTACACGAGTATAATAAGGAAATGTGTTATATAAAATATAATTCAGGCAGGATTTACATAACCTACTTGTAGTTTTTTGGTGAAAACTTATCTTTGCTTTAAGCTTGCAAAAAGCTTATAGGATAGCCGTACATCTCTATTTTCTAGTTAAATAGTAAAAACCGGCCAAGTGCGTATCGGAACACGCACAATGAAGGGTTCCGATGTTGGAATGAATTTATTCCAAGATCAAACTTAACTTTGTACTTAGTTAAAAAAAATGTTCTCCCATACATCGATATACGTCACAGTCAATTCTCCAACCACAATCACACACAACCACACAAAAATAACACACAATCACACATTACACATCACATAATCACATTTTTTTTTTTATTTGATAAAATTACAAATGAACGAACTTTTTCCTTTATATGTGCTGTGAGACCTTGCTTCTTGCCAAATTAGGTCAGCGGGAAGTATAGTATAGTAGAATAAAGGTTTTGATTTATTTGCGAGTATCAAAATATATCGCATAAATGTACTTATTTTTTTATTGCGTTGACTAGAAGCTTGATTTTTTTAGAGCTCCAAGGGAGCTATTTGACATTCATTTCAACTTGATACCACCACGCAACTTTAGAAAAACGGTCTTGACTGACAGACAGACGGACGGACAAGGAAGTGATTCCGTTTTTTCCTTTTGAGGTACGGAACCTAAAAATGGCGTAGGAAGGTGGAAATTCCTTCAGATTTCTATCGTCTCTTAGTCACATTGACAAAACACGAATGTAAAAGATACGTCAAATTTCAACAGAGAACAACAAACCAAGATTACCAAGCTGCATGAGACCAATAAATCCAATACTCCAACAATCAAAGCGAACAGCACTGTAAGCCTTCACTATACAAAACCATGGAAAATCGACGTGCCGCGGTAAAGCAAACAATGGATTTGAATAAACAAATACTACACGGACTGAATTTGATAACGTTTCAACAAAGAGAATTTTTCCCAATAAATAAATATTGGTTTTTGTCGTGTGAAGTGGTCAGACAAGTGTGAGCATTGTATTCTAAATTGTTTTCTGTTATTCGATTTCATATTATGCGGATATGTATTATAAGGACTTTAAGGATATTCCATATTATAAGGACAGAAAAACCATAACATCTGACTTGGCCATCAGGAGTAAAATCGGAAGATGGGCCAGGGACGTAACAGAATGGTATCCCAGAGAAGGGAAGAGGAAAAGAGGAAGACCATTTCAAAGACGAGAAGGCAACTCGTGAACTACTTTGGGAGGGACTTGGAGGAGAACAACTCACGACCGTGAGTTGTCGAAAAGCCTGGGGGAGGCCTATGCTGAAGAGCAAAGCAATCTAGAGATTTCTGAGATCTAAACCTTTAGTTTAAATAAATTGAAAAACTAGTTTTAAGATTGCTAATTTGAAATTGAAATCTGACAAGGCCATTAAAATTAAATTTAAGATGAGTAAACCAAACAGACACAAAACCAAAAAAAAACTCTCGATATATTTACCCTAAACTTTAGGATAAAAAAGCAAGCTTTAGGGTAAAAAAGCATACAATTCACAAAGGCAAAGCTTTTCATAAATAAGAGAAACACTTCGAGAAAATAAGAAAAATAATAACGTCTCCTTATTAAATCAAGCTTAGGAGAAATAGTTCACGTAACCCCGGTGAGATTGGATACTGAAGCTGCGAACGGTAAGAGAGACGTGAGAAAAATGTTAAGAATAACTCGAGGTGTTCATGCGAATATTATTCTAGCACTATGCTGGTATAAATATATTGTATCGTCTATCATAATTTCGTTTTAGTGGTGGCGATATCGATTAGGTTCGAGGAAAATATTTTACAGTAAACGGTACTATATTAACTTTTACCAGGAACGAGAAAAAAGATGAAGGTACCGAAGTAGCGACACTACATTTACTATGGCCGAATAATCTCGTTTCTCGTTGACGTCCCGTTCTCGGTGCGGTGGACAAACAGTCTCACGGTACGTAGGTGTTCTCTATCAGTCAACACTGTTATTTTTGTTACTGGCATGAACAACATAAGAACAGCTCCAAACGAGAAAAAACAGCCAGTGAGACAGGTGGTAGAAGAAAGAGTTTACTATTCAAAGATGACGGATGAACATGTTACGCCACTCGTGATGGAGGCTATACCTATTATGGTATAGTAACATCGTCTTCATCGACAATAATTTTAAAGAGTAATTGTGGAGTTTCTTGCCCATTCTTCTCAATACGAAAGTACCTTTTGGAAGAGGCAACTAGAATCAATTTTATTATCTTGTAAATTTTGACGTTCAAAGTGCCTTTTATGTGCCTATTTGAATTAAATGACTTGACTTTTATTTTATTTTAACGCACCAACTACTATTTGATCGCAGTATATCACTAAAAAACGGTGAAGGAAAACATCGTGAGGAAACTGGCATGTCCTAGAACCAAAAATTCGAAGACATGTGACATCTACCAACCCGCAGTGGGCCCGCGTGGTGGATAATGGCCCCTCTCACAGAGAAGAGGCCTGTGTTCCAACAGTGGGAACATTATAGGCCGATTATGCTATATCACTAAATAGAATGACCGTAAGGAAACATATACTGGTGATAGCAATATGTTTAAAGACAGTAACGAGATTTCCGTCAGTGATCTGAGCTAATTTATAGGCAAGGTTAAGCCTGTTAATGAAGACCTGAAACAATTTACAGGTCTCAATTTACGCGTTGCGACAGCCGATACGTCAGGAATAGTAGGTAGCAATTTTCTCAAGAGCACTATAGATAAAGTAGAAAATTCTATGGTTTTACCTGTATTTTTTGATAAATTCTCCACACATCCAATCAAGAACCGCTGTATTCATATTTTATCAGCCTTCATAATTAATAATGTATATTCGCTGTGTTTATAAAACTGAATTAGATTTATAAGAACTAGGGCAAAACATGCAAGAGAAATGGGTTGAGAACTCAATGAAGATATAGCAATATACTGGTGGCATGGCTAACATTAATAACATTATACTGCAATTAGTAAGAAAGAAAGAAAGAAAATACGTTTATTTGCGGTAAACATGACGCAAAGGACAAAAAAAAAAAAAAATAAGCAATGTAAAAAGCAAGTTTTGGGGAAAATATGCGTCACATCTACCTGGCTACCGCTCAGCATAATGCCGCGACCCCATGCGAAACGGAGCCCCAGCGCTGGTTTTCAGCGATAGTGATGGTAAATTCCCGAGAATGTTCTCCTTGCGAGAACTTTGCTGTTGAGTTCTCGAGAATATTCTTTTGGAAGGGACTTTATGAGAATTTAAAAATTGGATGGCTCTATTGTATCGATAAACTTTTAGAGTATTAGTTTTGAGTGCATTTGACCGTTTTACAAAGTTTACGTCAAAATAATCTACATCAAAACTTAAATTCTCAGTAAATTCACCTAAGCGAGAACATTCTCGAGAATATTCCCGAGAAAATTTTCGTAAGTTCTCTTAAATTTTTGTAACGTATTGATGTTAAATTAGAATTTCTGCATTAACACAAACTAATAAAAATATATACAACGTGTCGTTTTGCATCCTCGTCAAATGGTATGGACCATCAAACCGAACAACTTTTCCCATGGCACCAACATCGTAATCGCAAAAAAATAATCAGCCGTCCCATACATTTGCGTCGAGTAGATATTGAAGTTTTAGGTACAGTTGAAATTTTTTTCGCGATTACGATGTCGGTCCGGGAGAAAGTTGTTCGGTTTAATGTTCTGTATCACACCCTGAAATTTGACGAGGATGCAAAACGACACGTTGTATATGGAAGATAAATATTAAAAACTAAATAATAATCACGATTCTTTGGAACAGACATACATTTTGTAATATAACACGTTTTTGGTCGTTACTTGGTATTGGCAGTTACATTTATTGCCTCCTGTCCATCACAATTAACTACTTACAATTTTTAGATTATTTAAATTTTAAATTCTCGTATATTCTCCGTCGTAAAGAATATTGAAGAATATTCTCGATCAAAGATTCTTCGTGAGAGAATATTCTCTCGATCCAACATTAACTGCAATAAAATAACCCTAACTGTAGAACTTGCAGCGGCCATAAATTATGCACACGTCAAAGCTAACAATTCTCCTTAACTACATTACATAAAAGGATTTTAGATACTTTTTCATACGTAAAATATTAACTTTACGGAGTTGCGGAAGGAAAAGCTATGAAAAGTAAGGGTTAGGAATATCTCTCGTCGTAAAAACATAAGTTTAATTTATGAAATGTTTACACACAGTAGCCTCCTTTAGGTACTAATCGCGCTAAAAATTTAAAAGTCGTAGCTCATAATTATCATATTTGTCTTAGGATCCTTAAGAAGAAAAAGAATTCACATCAAATTTAAATCAACAAGTCCGGTTCTGAAACAGAATGTTTTATATTTCTAACAGGCCACTTAATGTAGCGTGAATCTTCCCAAATCGCTGAATGTTTGTCGTTAAAGTCACCATGATCACCAAAATGTAGCACATAAATTTTGGATTCAGGACCAGCCAGCGAAAAACGGTTAAATTATAATAATATCGGTGTGTTGATATCATCTTTATCTGTTCGCTTTTTTACAATCCATTCAAAACTTAAGTGGCATATCCTTACCACACACTCCATCCAATGTTGACTCTTTTAGCTGCTTACATACTTACATTTGAATTTTTCTTCAGTTAGTTCACACTCAAGTGTTTAGCACTATTCGGAGTAGTCGATGTAGAAATATTCACCCAACCGTTTTCAATGCTAATATATTCTGCTGCTCTACATTTCTCTTCAGTTATTCCATGTACTTTACTTCCTCTACTTACCACAACTTCATATCTATACTTTCAGCTATTCTTATTGCAGTCGCAGAAGATCACTCCAATTTTGCTATTAAGATAACTAGGTCACTGCAATGATTGCTTTTTCTATGATCTGCAATCTAGTACCTCCTCACCGGAATTGAGATTTTCCTGCGCAACAGCCGCAACGATCTTTCAGTCATTAATAGATCTGATTAATGTTTATCTTGTCCTTTATGTTTTTATACTATTAAATCTTTGTATTATCTCGTATCAGTATTAGAATAGCTGATGCTTGCAAAAATATCAACCACTCTGCAAGGTTATAGCGGAGTTAAAAGCCTATCATGAGCTTCAAAAGTATATTTAGGTATTGAAAACTATTTAGGTACTAGTGAAAACTATTTTTATAATAAAACTATTACTCCACTAGGCAAATCCATGTATACGTCGCTTTACATCATTGTACCAAAATATATTGAAAAGCCTAAGAGACGAATTGAGCTGAATGTTGTAGGTGTAGAGATATCGCGAGCGACGGATTCATGATCCATCACGAGGTATGAACGTAAGTGCAGACCAGCAGTCGTAAAACACCTCGAACATACGTAAGGTTCTCGAGGGAGCCTCTTACTCGCTAGGTTAAGTGCACTATGGAGGGTAGTTTTATTAGTGCAACTAACTTCTGGTTTCTTGATGAGAACTTGTAACTGTGATAAAGTTAAAATGGATAACCCGTTCAGCAGTTTCCTTTTATCGAATGTATCGAAAGATGTAGCAAGAAACAAATCACCTACAAAATAAGGAAAAAGCCTATATACAGCATTCAATAACTCATTCACGCTTGTTATTCAAAAAAAATAGGTACATGAGGTAGCAAATTATTGTTAAAGAAAAAAGTCCTGTATCCTATTCATATACTTACGTCAAAATGATCAACGGTTGTCTTTTCAAGTACATTTACGCCTAAGGAAAAGGACTGCAAGAAATAATACGATGTTCTTGCTTCCTTATCTTCAGATATATTGTCCGTCATTTTCTTTCTCGTAACAAAGGTTGTCATTATTTACTGACAAAATTACGTGAGGCAGCGTATTTTCTGAATGGAGCTTATTCTTAGAGTGGTGTGAAAATTTTGATTGTAGCAGCTGCACTGGTTATTGAAAACGTCAAATATCAACGAATCAATGACGTTAGAATAACAACAAAAATAAAGTCTAAAAGGGAATTAACAATCACCCAACTCAATAGAAAATCTGAAGTCACGAATTATGCGAAAGTAAACCAAATATAGGAAGAGACTCACACCATTTAAGAGGGGGCTCAGCAGTGAGTAAAGTCGGACTGTGAATGATGATGTTGATGAAATAAAAATAACAAAAACAAAAGTACATTCAAGGGATTATAATCCTAAAACAACATTCAGTAACAGAGTCTCCAAAGCCAGAAACCGAAATACACACACACACACACACACACAGACCAATAAAATCACCACAAAAACAGCAAAACCTCAGCTGTCGAGTGTTACATCCTGAAACTACCTCATATCCAACTTTTACAACCAGCAACACAAGTGTTCTTAAGATAAGCGTAGGTGTATCTGAAGACAAGCGTTGCTTAATAGCATACAGTTTTATTGTGGCTCCTTTATCTGGTCATAATGTGACCATTTTTATTGTTCTGCGCCTGGTCGTAAATGGACGACGTTGGTTCTATTGATTTAATTGGAATGGATGGCCCAGTGCTTATGGTGGAAGTGTCTTTATTTCATGGTTTTTTGTTAGAAAGAAGAAAAGCTTTGATTTTCGGGCATTTAACCAAGATAGTTATCATGGGTTTTTATTTCTGTTTTATATCTAAGAGCACTTCTTAAAAATCATTTTCCCATAATGTAACATTAGTGCCATTAGAGTGTTCATATTTAGAAGTTAAAAACGAAGCAACAATGTAACTGGAGTATTTATAGATGGCGCGTTACCCCAATTACAATTGTTGTGATATTTGCAACCAGCGCGGTCACTTGAAGGCGATGTGCAAAAGAGGGCGTAATGTAGATTGTGCTAGGCAGAAAAATTTCTTGGAGGAGAGTTCCGAGGATGAATTTTATAATCTTATATCTTCTGCATTTCATGAAATCCACAACAAAAGGCCCATAAAATAACCAAAACGAGGGAAAAAAAACTTAGATTCAATAAATAGCTTTCAGCGAATATTTCTCAGCCGTCAACGCCAATATTATTACCATAATACGTGAATCTGTTTACGTTCACAGCATCTCGCTGTCACAATATATCATGGCGCCACGATGTGAAGATGTTTTTAAGTCGACTTGACGAGGGATCACTCATATCAGACAACAACACATTTCGAAGTGGAAAACGTCAAAACTTAAAACATGTGTAAATAAGTTGATTTGTAATCATTGTAAATACCTGATTCCAATTTTTTAAGTACGTTGAATACTAGTTAAACAAGATCTTTTTTGTAGGTTTTGTATTCTGACGGTTCTAAGCCCGCTAAAGTACGAAGGGAAAATTGAAATTGTATTTACATGCTGTCGTAGCGTTAGGGGCGCACATCTTTCGCCATTTGTCGCGAGCCGTTTTCAGTAGCAAATTATGCCCTTAGTATTTGGTAACGATAAGTGAAGGTCAAAATGACAACGCGTTCGACAGTAGGCAAGTAATTAAAGCATTTAAACAAATAAACTAATTTTAATTCTAAACGATTGCTATATTAAGTTAGTAGGTACTAAATTAGGTTGATCTTGCAATATTTTTTTTACTTATGTTTTTTTCCTGGGTTTTTTTATCGATACTGAACCTACCCCTAAGCTATGGCACGTAGTTTCTTTAACACGCTGTTTAGGGGTACGGTACACGATTTAAACTGATTAATAGTGGTCCCGATAATGGTATTATGAGCAATAAACATAATTTATAAGGTAATTAAACTATGCCAGAATTATAGTCAAGAGTTTCGCATTAGAGTCGAGATTGCGGGCTCAACGTTAATGTA
Source organism: Cosmia pyralina (assembly GCA_946251885.1). NCBI lineage: Eukaryota > Metazoa > Arthropoda > Insecta > Lepidoptera > Noctuidae > Cosmia > Cosmia pyralina. The sequence continues at coordinate 21,788,048 of OX276363.1, read as the reverse complement.
ATGTCAAAGACTATCATAGAAATGGCTAGATCTATTGTGGAACAAAATATCCTGAAGAAACTTACATAAGTATATAAAAAAATATTATATTGACCAAGAACGAATGCTTGCTCTTTCTCAAAATGAGGGGAAGCCTTTTTCCTGCAGTGAAAAAATATTGGCTTTATTATGTTAAAATTATGCAACGATCATGAATTCATAACGCAAGCAATAAAGATTACTCTAAGGGGTATAACTCTAAGCTGGCCATGTCGTATAGTTTGGTTGTTACTGTTGAAAAGCCTAGTAGTTAAATAAATAAATAAAATTCTTTATTGGCATAAAAAATGTGTACAAACAAAGTGAAGCGCGACTCCTGCGCTAGGTAACAATACCTGTGTTACTCGTACAGAAGCCAACCCAAGTTGGTAATGGCCTTACTCAAAACCACAATTTTAACCGTAATGTCTTCACGCTCGTTCTCAAGACATCTTACTTGGCAAAACTTCGTCACAATTAATAACATTTACTCTCTTGATCCGACTAAAGTAAATCCTTGTAATAAAACCATGTATAACTATATCCATATCAACATAATAATAGCTATGTTCAAAGTCACACAGGAAGCATTAAGACACGAGGAAGGCACCACGTAACCATTGTCACTTCAGCAACATCAGTACACCCTAGGGGACCAAGAGTTGTGTCGCGTGACGCATACAATGCGACACGACGTAAAAACCGAAGGGGAGTAATGAGTAGCCGAGTGGCGGAACGATGAATGCCTTGCATTAGACAATAGTACAAAGAAGCACCCTTAGCTACATTTGCATTATAGGTACTGCATCTTTATCTAGGAATAAGTGGCGAAATGTAAAAAGTCTCTCTGTAGTGATCGCAAACGCGACTGCTGAATAGAGTTACCTATGCCTAAATTCGATCAATGTTTAGTTTTAGTAGCATCTGGAAGTCTGGATTTGTGCCCAGTGAAAGCTTTCGACCCCTATCACATGAGATATAAAATAAATTAAATTGTGGATGTACTGTACTTCTGTATACCCGGAAAATACAGAGGTGATATTATGTTAAGTAAAAGGATTTTTCAATGATTAATGTCCAGTTATTAAAGCTGATGTAAAAGAGGTCAAAGATGCAGAGAGAAGCTTAAAAATCCTAGCAAAACTGTTGGCTTACATTACATTAAAAAAATATTAAAATAAACACTAGCATCATTCCAAAGGACACCGTTTCATATTAAAAGAGGGAGCGACGACGGCTAATGAGTGCTCCGAGTAGAGTTATGAATGGCCAGCATTAGCTGCAAATGGGATGAAATATGTACGAGATGAGATGCAAATTTAAATCTCAGGCAGTTGTATTAGATTTAGGAATAATGAAATTCCTGGTTTTACAAAATTCTTTTGAATTTACATAGTTATTTTGGAATTCCGTGTTGATTTTGTCAAAGAAACCCATATACTCAAAAAAGTTGTAAACATGGATAAAGTCAAAAAAGTAACAAATGTACAAACAGCTTCTACAATTTCAGAAGTTCAAATTACAGCCAAAGCCAAACTGATAATCACAGCTAACACATACCTATTACCTATGTGACATGTTTGATATGGGACGTACGAACGCGAGGGGGGCGACGGACCTAATGAGAGAGCCGAGCGGCTGATGAATGCCTGGCATTAGCTTCTAATGGGATGAATCATGATATACGTATACATTGTAGCTAAAGCTGTAAATAGAAGCTGGACTCGTTTAATTTCCAGCTTAGAGCTTGGTTATTGTAAATCTATAAGTGCTGGGTGAACTAAGGAAATTGGAGTATTAATTGAAAGTTCAACATTCTGTAATATCCAGAGAATTTCTTCATCTCTGGACAAAGATGGGTTATGTTGATATTTTAATCCAATTCATAATTTGAGTAAGGGTTAAATATATATTATTTAAACTTGCAAGCATATTTTCTATTTAATCTTATACACCGCTGACCTTTCTCTAATTAGCACTTTAGTCACACACGTTCTTCGTTTGCTAATAAAGACATACCTTCTTTATTCTAATCCCGTACAAAGCACCACTTTCCTTAATAGCTCTAATACTGCCTCTTAATCTTAAAATGTTTCTTGCTACTAGTGAATTAGTACAATCACTTTTACTATAATTACTGTAAGCATTATAATCCAAATCTCATAAAGTGTCTTTTAAATTACCAACATCGTCATTCAGTTCATCTGTTTGCGCATCAGTAGTTTCCTTGAGTAATTTCTAATTTTACAGTACACATTCCCCACGCTTCATAAATATCAATTATGTGGGTAGGTATGACAGCGTCAGCGGTCAGAGTTAATGCAACATTTCAAATTTCCGCCACTGCAGACCTGTAGTATTTCACATAGCTAAAGCCAATGCAGAGTATGAACGTCGATTATGTGTGGACAAGCATTTATTCCTCTGTTAGCATTGCATAATGAACTTGTTAAGGCTTCTACTGACATTGTTCAGCTATTCGAAAGGATTTGGTATTGATCCGTGGTTGTCATGTACATATTGCTTTTATTGATTCTGATGTAGGTACTATTCAATGTAAATTTCAACGCACCAACTAAAGAATATATTATTTTAATAGCTGGATTTAGCTTGGCTTAGACATAATAGGTAAGAATGATTATGCTTAGATAATGCTAGAATTGTCTTTCAAAAATCTATCCCAAATATGTCACTAAATTTGATATTCCAAAATTATAAACGCCTTCGTACGTATAAAATCACTTATTTTAACATACAAACTCATATGGTAAAATCAATAGCCAACATTCCAAAAGCATTCGCGAACTATTTGGAGCATGGCTCCAACTTTTGCTATCAAACATTGCGTGACACAAAATACATGGTTGAATGGTGCTATTGCCGGATATGGCAGCCATCATGGGCAATAGCTCGTAATATTTATGATCCAAAAGATGTCTGTATACATCTTCTTCTCACAGGGAATATCACGTTAAGTAAGGGAGAGACGTCACGCCAACTTTTTATGGCAACAAGGGTTAAAAATGATGAAAAAACGTTTTGGGTCAGTACTAGAAAAATGTTGAGTGACTGCTATATTTTACGCTTTCAAAGTAAAATTTTAATTTCCTGCAAACCGCCTTCATGTAGACAAAAGCAAAACACTATAATAAAATAAAACCAGGTGAAGTTTAAACTACATTTATTTCATATTCTAAGTCTTTGTTTAAAATGCGGGCTGTTTTCAAGCATAATGTTTCACTACTACAAGAACTCTTGCAACCTTAATAGCACACATATTTGCTAGTACACATTTAAACAGAATCGAACATAAATCATGGTACATATATGACCTATTTTACGTATAGCAGCATCATCAATTTCGCAGGGTCGTCAGTAACACGACGAATAATTTAGCAGTTCTGCTCGACAGTGCGGAATGTTGCTATGTAGCTGACATGCATGAGGCGGATGACGTAGCTACACAATGGTAGCTAATGAAGAGGAATAGTGACGTCACAGCACATTGCGTCGAGAATCCGAGCTATGAACAAAATGGCGACACTACTGGGAATATGTAAGCGTCGTCAGTTTTATGGTGGTGAAGAAACATAAAGGAAAGGGGTGAGTGATAGCGTACTTATGCGCTACACTTTTGTATCAAGGGCGCTATGTTTTGAAATGGAAACTCAGAAACATGTAACCTGGACAGCACAAAGAAAAAGATAAATGACAAGTAGAATCAGAAGAAGAATTAAATTGAAAATACTATTAAATTACTTTGTATTCTGGTAAAACTAACGCGAGAAAATAAGACATTATTAAACAAGACCCCAATGAAATTTGACCTACAATAAATAAAAAAGCAACAGCCTTAGAGAAAAACTCGCGATTTTTTAAAAAGCGCGACGTTTGAGGCAATAACTAAATAAAAACAAAACGAAGTATACATTTCTAGGCAAAATGAAGAACGCCCTCTCGCTGAACAGAGAGTAATGGAAGCAATTACTGAAGGAAAAAAAATAATTGATGTAGTAAAGTAGGAAATGGGAAAAGACAGCAAGAACTACTCATAATACATACATAAACTCACGCATTCTTCCCATGGAGGTAGGCAGAAACTACGGAACGCCACCTGCTATGATTACGCCTCCTTTTGCCTCGTTTACTTTCGTACAACTACTCATAATGTTTGTGTTATATGAATAAGAGCTACTTTACAAAAGGTCTAAATATAATTTTTGATTGTATTTTAGAAAAAAACAGCCAAAGTAAATTACCTAATGGCAATTACGTTAACTAGAATTTACAATATTTGGTCAAGTTAATTACATCGTAAACCAAGTGTCATAATAGGTTCTAATGAAGGTATAAAATAAATCACAGCTAAATTAGAACCAATTTAACAAATTTTATTAATAATAGCAAGCAAATGAACGTTAGAAATGTTGTTATTTACTAAGATGGAGGTTTCTAGATTAAGTTGAAGCTTTCGAATGGATAATCCAATCACTATGAAACTGACATCAAAATGTTAGGCCTAAGAGATCTAGATAATATTGTCAAAGATGATTTTAAATTGACTTACACTAATTGCCCGTTCGCTAGCTACAGACTCAACAATAAAGTCAAAACCTACATAACAAATGAGGCAGATAAACCTGTCTCTATTAACAAAAAAACATATCCATTTGACGCACATGACGACACGGTTGGCGCAGTGGTTGAGCGATTGACTGCTGCGCAGCATGTCGCGGGTTCGATTCCCGCACGGAACAAATATTTGTACGACCTACAAGTATTTGTTCCGAGTCTGGGTGTTTTTCTATCTATAATATGTATGTATTTACAAAAAAAAAAAATGTATATAAGTAGTTTATCAGCCATCTCGTTACCATAACACAAGCATTAGGTTGCTTAGCTTGGGGCTGTGTGATATGTCCAAAACATATAAAACATATATTATTTAAACTATAACTGAAACAGCAAAATAACTGTCAAAACCAAAACTATCCGCAATTACGAAGACCAAAAGCAACAACACTGTACAATTAAATTCTCAGCACGGAGACGATAAAATAAGTTGCAAGCTATAAATTACAGAAGTACCTTTGTTACTGGAAAATGATAAAACGAGTACAAAGTGCTAACAAAATGGCCTAGAACCAAATTCTGGAGTGCTACTACAGTTACATAAGAACAAACATGAGTTTCATCGTTAACTGGTAGATATTGATCATGCCTCTCTCATGTGGTTCAGAGTAAAAACTCTCGAACAATGGTTTTGTGGTGAAACTGATAAGCAAAAAGCTTGATGCTAGAGAAAATACGATGTGTGACCAGCTTTTCTATCTAAGTTTTTCTATCATGCATGTTGAAAGCTAGTCCATGATATAAAAACTTATGTAATTACATTTTCATTTTGCAGTCTAGCTCTAGATTAACTTTTCTGGTGTATTGAACACAAATATTTATTTTTAATTAAACCTGCAGCATCCATTCACACTGAAACTCGAGAGGATACTAGTCTTACGTAATGTTAGGTGTAACTTTATATATCATCGCTACCTATCACGTTGGGTAACTTACTTTTACAGAAAAGTGAATACGTTTTATGTTATGTACCACTGAAATGTACCACTTCTTTCCGTTCATGTACCCTACTAATTACCTCGTAGGAGTTTTGGGCTTCAACTCATTGGAGGTTAGACGAGGCTTTTTACAGCTCACAGTAGCCTGTAAAACTCTTAGAGGACGCATTGACAGTCCCGAACTCCACGATCTTTTCTGTCGGCTATTTGTTCCCGACAAATACATAGGACATCGCCAAAGCCGTCGACACAATCTGTTTGCGCCGCCGTCTTCTAAAACTGTAGCCAGAGCTGAGTCCCCGGTGTTTCGTACTTTAAAGATGCTTAACGCCCTCCTGACCACCAGTCCTGAATGTGATCTAATAGGTCTTTACCTAGGAAATTGCCGTTTTGTATGAAAAAATTTAAACTAATTTTTTTCATGCATTTTTTATTTGTATTAATCGAAGTAATTACCCATGCAATCAATGCATTTTTGCCAACGCAGTGGCAGTTTATTGATGCCCTTCTTAAAGAAATCAGCTGGACGGGAGGCAACAAATTCTTCAAAGGCATTTTGTACTGCCTCTCGGGTATTGAATTTTTTCCCCGCCAGGAAGTTATCCAAATTCTGGAAAAAGTAGTAGTCTGTAGGCGCAAGGTCTGATGAGTAGGGCGGATGACGGAGAGCTTCCAACTCCAGTTCTTGCAACTTGGAGACCGTCTGCTGTGCAGTATGAGGTCGCGCGTTGTCGTGCAGGAGCAGCGGAGACGAGCGATTGACCAATGCTGGTTGGAGATGTGCCAGCTTCTCCATCATTGTGTTCAGTTCTTCACAGTACACATCTGAAGTAATGCTCACCCCGTTTGGTAAGAAGCTGTGATGAATCACACCGGCGCTAGACCACCAAACAGTGACCATCACTTTTCTAGGGGTAAGTTTTCGTTTAGGGCATTGTTTAGGTGCTGAACCAGGATCCAACCAACTTGCTGAGCACTTGCGGTTATCAAACAGAATCCATTAATCATCGCAGGTAACAATGCGGTTCAAAATCCCTTCATTTGTGTGTCTGTTGAGCAGTGCAAGGCACGTCTCGACGCGTACTTCGCGCTGGCGATCATTGAGTTCGTGGGGCACCCATTTGTCAAGCTTTTTTACCTTGCCAATTTGACGCAAATGGACCAATATTGTTTTGACGCTAACGTCGAAAGCTGCTGCTAATTCAGCCGTAGATTGTGTATCATCATCTTCCACAATCGCCTTTAATTCGTCATTGTCGACCAAAGTCTTCGGACGACCGCGAGGTTCATTTTTCAGGTCGAAATATCCAGAACGGAAGCGAGCAAACCAATAACAAGTGGTGCGTTGGTTTGTAATGTTAGCTCCGTAAACGTCGTTGATGTTGCGTGCCGCTTGTGCCGCGTTGCTGCCACGACGGTACTCATATTCCATAATTACTCGAATTTTTAACGTATCCATGATGACGAAAAAGATTGAAATGCGATGAAAATGTAACACTAATCAATAAACAAATGACTACTTTTGGAAAAAAAAAATCCATGTTTTTAAAATAAAATTAATTTGAAATTAGAATTCTTAGCCAAACAAAAATTATTTTGATTTGAAATGGCCAGTACTGCAGAACGGCAATTTCATAGGTAAAGACCTAATATTTGCTGATGAATGGAGTAGAATTATGCGTGTATATCTGATGTTTTGTGAGAGAAAGTATGCTAGAGTGTCCTCTATTATATATTAGTATTTTTTTTTGTGTGTGTATCTGTTTGAAACTATGTTAATTAATGTAATTGGTGTTACCGTTTTAATTAACAATAAACAATAAATAAATGTTTATCTTTTACACCTAAATCTACAAGGAGAAACACATAAGTTTCAACAAACAAAACAACGTTATCTGTACCAAAAATGAGTGAAAATTAAGATCTAAACTTCAGAGAGTGCGGCAAATAAAATGTCGTGAAATATTTCTGAGAAAGGAACAAGGTTGGGTTTATGGCAGATGAAATAATTTTATCATTTATTGTAACTGCCTGTACAAAGACCTAATAAAATGTTGAGGTTGCTTGTGTCTGGTTTCAAGAGTCCTTAAAATGCCTCCAGTCGTAATTACGAGTCGTATCTTGGCTACTTAGATGGCTGGTGTCGAGGAGCGAATACAAATGTAGGTATTTGCTACTTTAATTTGTATTGATCGTTACTGGGGCGAAGGACCAATTTGGTAAAACTAACTCGTAATCATTGCGTGGTGATTATTAGGAATTATATCTCCTATAAGAAATACCTGGGATCCAGAAATAGACTTGTATAGGTAAGGTTAATCTGATTAATCAAAAGAGCATCAATTTATGTTCTCTAAATACATCAAAGGACTAATATGCAGCGTGTGTCAGAAAACTGTTCAGTTTGATGGTCTTAAAGACCACATCTTTCTGATACATGCTGTAAAAAACCTCCACACTTCACTTATCATCTAGCTAGGACCAATTGTAAGTCAACTAAGAAAAACGGATTATGAAAGCATCTTAGAGGCAACCCCTGCAATCCGTTTTTCTCAACTGATATTGACTTCGTTTTCCTTTCTTTATAAGGGAACAAGTGAGCAAGATAAACTTATATGAAATAACTTCTGTTATTGACGAAAAAGATACCACAAACATAATAGCATCGTCCAAGTACGTAAATCGCAATATAGCTGATGATAACCCGGACCTTAATCCACCGTGAATTCCCAACCTTTAGCTCAGAATCTAATTTAAAAAATATCTACTTCGTTACGAAGTCTGCACCACCTCTTCGTCCCGGCTTATGGAAAGTTGCGAACTTAAAGCGGATTGGCTACTTCTCCCAGCGAAAAAATTTCTACGTAAATAAACTTTAATGTAACTAGATCGTACGCTACTTAGATACAAAACTACATTTTTTATTAGCTATCTTTTCCTCTTTTTTATTATACAATAAGCTTGGAAAGGCTGATTTTATTGTTTGAATCTGAGCGAAGGTTTGTAATTAAGCAGTACAAAATAATAAAAGAACCTAGTTTTCTTCTAGCCTGCCTACATAATAATTAGTGGTGCTGTTAAAGATTTTTGAAAGGTTATTTTGATTACTTACTTACTATGACTTCAGGATTCCTTATTCAAGAAAACTTATTTTTAATCCCCGACGAAAACAGAGGGGTATTATAAGTTAGAGTGTGTATCTATGTGTCTGTGGCATCGTAGCTCCCAAACGACTGAACCGATTTAGATTTTTTTTGTTTTGTTTGAAAGGTGACTTGGTCGAGAGTGTTCTTAGCTATGATTCTATGATTATTAGAAAATCTATTGAGCCGTTTGAAGATTATCATGTAATTATGAATGGATGTGAACATCTTTCACAGATCTGATCGAGTCGAAATTTGGTCTTCTGTTAATGATATTAAAATAACATATAACCTTGAACTGCTGCTGCAGCATTACCTGCAATTTGCAGGATACCCAACTTCCTCCAACTAACCAACCAACTTACAGCAGTGTTTGGGCTCATTTAAATGGTCTCAATGAATAGGTTATAAATAGATATAATTATGGCAATCAGGGTCTGATGATGGAGTAGCAAATAAAATGAGGGTTAGTGTCGAACATTTTAAATTTAACTTTTAATTTGTAACGAAATATCGTTAAAGGCACGTTGTTTTAATTAATCACTCTATTTCAATCCCAACAACAATGACTGACAAACCTATAAGCCACCATCCTCGGGCAATAGAATCACAAGCCACAAATGCGTCGAACACAAAAGACTTAATTAACTGTTGCTGCTGTAACTCCAACAGTAGTTCCTTGATTTTTAAGGTAGGTAGACGTGATACAAATTTTGACGAAGTTAATAACGCCCTACTGCAGGTCCAAAATTGGTTCACTGCTAATAATTTAGTATTAAATGGGAAAAAAACTAAGTGCATTAGATTTTCTTTACCAAATGTAAAAAGTAGTGATTGTGAGATAGTATTGAATCAAGAGAAACTAGAATTCGTCGATAAAACCGTTTTCTTGGGGATCACGCTCGACTCTAGGCTACAATGGGGTCCTCATTTAACATCACTTGCAGGACGGCTAAGTTCAGCAGCATATGCTGTCAGAAAAATCCGTCAATTTACTGATGTAGATACTGCGCGGCTAGTCTATTTTAGTTACTTTCATAGTATCATGTCTTACGGTATTTTACTTTGGGGACGGGCTGCAGACATCGAGTCAATTTTTATTCTGCAGAAAAGAGCCATTAGAGCCATATATAATCTCCGCAAGCGCGATTCTCTAAGGGAACTGTTTAAGGAAATTAACATCATGACGGTACCTTGTCAATATATCTACGAAAATATCATGTACGTAAGGAAAAATTTACATCTTTTTAGTAAAAGAGGTGAAAGGCATAATTATAGTACTAGAAAAAGGGACCTATTAGCTCAACCAGGTTTCAGACTAGCTAAAGTAGACACGTCGTTCATGGGATACTGTTTAAAATGTTACAATAAAATACCTCCACACATACTTCAGCTCAATGAGACTAAATTCAAAACTTGTATAAAACGCACACTATGCAGGCAGGCATATTATAAGTTTGGGGATTACATAACCGATAAAAATGCTTGGCTCAATGCTGGTCCTGCTCCACAACCACAACTAATTAATTAACATTTGAAGATACTGTTGGAGATGCTGAAGATTGTAAGACTATCATTGCATTGTATAGACTCAATCTCCTTTGTATTATATAATTGCATAGCACATGTGTGAGTACTATGTACATACTCTAAAGCTACCATTTACTGGGTACGTCTTTGTTTGACTTGAATGTGCCCTGGCGACTGAGAGTATGTGACGCTCACACTAATGTCTCGCTGATGGTGGCGCGTGTTGGATCATTTAGCCAATCCATGCGTCAGGTTCGTGAATAAGCGCTGTCAGTGAAGGCTGGGCATACCTTAGCGGTCAGGGCTTATTTTAATTTAATTTAAATATTTGAATTGTTTTTTTTTTAAGGACGCTTTTAACGTTCTGCATCGTTCTCACATATGAAATTTCAACATGAATGATGTAACCATTATTTTGTAACCATATCTTGATTTAAAAGAGTGTCCGTGGAGTTTCTTGCCCGTTCTTCTCCATAGGTACCTACTATGCTTTGGAATGGGCGCCTAGCTTCATCTTTCTGACTGACCGACCCCTTGACAATTCAAAAGTGCCTGTAATTGGTTTAATTGAAATAAATGCTTTGAGTTTGAGTTTGAGTTTGAGCGGGTAAACCTACCTAGTACCTACATAAGGGCCAACAAAGCTTCACAATTTCTGACTACCCGCAAGGTCGATATAACAAACGTGGGAAGTTTCGCACACCGGGAAGCGACTAAATTGCATGCACGTCTCCGAGCAACGTGTGTTATATAATGTACCTGCTGCGTTCAAATTTAATAAAGTTTCAGCGGACCGGTACAGTTTCTAACTAGGTGGGTAACGGGAGAATGTTGTAGAGTGTTTAGCATTTTAGAATTATTCGTTGCATAAGTTTTTCTTTTTAATGGAATTTATAGTGGTACTTAATAAATTTTTAGTCACTGAAATAAAATATATACTGTGAGCGTAGCAAGACACTAACGTTAAACGAATCTGAACTTAATTCACTTGGCAATGTAAGTAAGTTTACACTGAGACTGACTCGTTGTAATGTTTTTGTTGGAATAAATACAACACTAATGCACATTTAAGGTATGCAGCACAGCATTTGCATCTACTTCCAGATCCTCATTTCATACTAATTCATTCATGAGATGTAATGTTATGCTGTAATTTTCACAAATCTGTCCAGATGAAGTTTGTTAGGTGTTAGGGTTCAAGGCACAGCGAAACTAATAAATCATCTAAGTAAACTTCAATTGTGAGTCTGCAAAAAAAATAAGACAATAACATCCAGACTTGGCAGCAACATTAGTCTAGTAGTTGAAATTGAAACATTAAGCATCCGTAATGTGAAGGCGGCGCCGACGGTAGCCATAATTTCGGGAATTCTTACAGACTGATGGAAGATATTTACGAGATATTTCTCTGTCCGGCATATCAATATTATTCAACCGTTTACCGAAATTTTCTAATTGTGGAGGATGCATTTAGTTGATTGATCTGGCAATCAGTCTTACCAAGGGGTATCGTATTACCCAGTTACTGGGTTGTGGAGGTCCGATAGGCAGTCGCTCCATGTAAAATACTGGTCTTCAGCTGCACCCGGTTAGACTGGATGCCGACCCCAACATAGTTGGGAAAAGGCTAGGCAGAATGATTGTATTTAGTAGAATTTAAGCATCGCTTTGTGATGCAAATATTCGAGTGTTCAGTTAATTTAACGTTCACGTCATCATTCCAATTAACAAACATAATATCAGAGCAGAGATTTTCATTATGATAGTGCTTCACTGTTACTATTTATTCTAGCACTAGTACACTCCTCCGAGTAAATAAATACCGGGGAAAGCTTATATACACCACGTTTACGAAATTACTGCAATTAAATTAGAAGTAATCTCGCACTAAAAGTGTCTCGAGTCTGTGCAGGTTGGAGCATAGACCAGAACAAAGTACAAAATGGCGGTGCTAATAGAAGAGACAAGGAGAACTATTTAGTGCTAGAAACTTTAATTACATTACCGTTTAAATAAGCCATTGAAGTCAACAAAAGATCGAGTCCACTAAGTTAGCGAGTCATTTTGATTACATCCAACCTCACCAATTGGTTGCGTAACCCATTAGTTTTCGGACAGGGACCAATTGGATTATAACCGAATGAATTGGTATGTGTCTACATAGTTATTTGCGTCGGTTTATCGTCTCGTGTGTTTATTAGTCTCCCGTCTGCCGTCGGAAATTATCCCGACGGCTGCTGATAACATCGGATGTCTTTTATGGAGGTGAATAACAAATATTTTCAGTCAGTATGTCGACGCTGGATTGAAAATGTTATAGAAAACAGTTTTCATGTTCACCAGTTCTTCAGTTGACAGTATGTTACGTAGGTTTCGTGATTTCGTCTATAAAATGAAGATACAATTTCGAAATGCAACTCTAAAACTTGGTTCTTATCACTAGCAGTAAATTCCATTCCAATTCCACTCAGGGCATGTAGCCAAACAACGATTTCTAATAAAATCCAATTCGAAGCCAGTTATCTATGCAGCTGAATCTATTTAACCACTCCTTCAACTTTCCAAACTGTATTCATGTCGAGTTTTCTAACTATGAACTTTTCCCATTATTTTATATACATTTAACATTTCTGTATTGGGTACTTACTATAAGAGCAAGATTTTATGCCATCATCAAAACAAACTTAAAGCTGAGTTTAGCATAAACTGCTTTGCAAAACATCATCTAAACAGTTCTGGTCTTCAAAACTCCCATCACGGGCCTTGGCAAACAGCACTTGAAATGTTTAGAGCGTGTCGTCACAGACAGCCGTAATTGGCTCCCGCCGTGTCAGGGTTGAGTACGTTTCTGAAGTACAGGCTAAATTGCCTTTACGACTTAAAAGTTTGTGGTGCACATACCGTGTTGTGAGATTATGTTTTGATGATGAAGATGTTGGAGAATGTTAACACTTACCTGTAACAAGAAAAAAGGTTTGTTAGGATATTGAAAAATAATAGTCTTAAAATAAATGCAGTTTTGGACATCAGCAGCATTATAGTCTACGACTAAAATTATTTCCTTAACAAGAATCAGTACGTCAATCTTATATACGTAATTACTACACTGTACGAGTTTTTTGTATTTTAGTTATACAAAAAACTCGTACAGTGCTTTGCGAGTCCAATATAACAATGCCTTCAGGGTGATACCGCCTTTTTGCAGTGCGTCGGGGATGTTCGCGAAAACCGGCGTGCTGGATTTTTACGCGCTCATGCGTTTGCGTATAGCGTCCTTGATGCGGCGAGTGCGCGATAGTCCCAACAATCTTTTGGCTACTGTGGCCAGCAGGATGGACAGCCTCATAATGTGGCATTGGATGATGACTCACAGAGCGACATTCCAATGCCTTAAATAATTTATATATATTTGTATTTATTTTATTTAACGTGCATGCGTATTTTATTTGATGTGTTTGATTTTAATTTTTGTAACAAATATAGACTATTTGTCTGATAATAATGTTTTATTTATTTATTAATATTTTCACCAAACAATTGTCTAAGTGTGTTGGAAAAACGACTCAAAACGACCAAGTCAAACCAATTGATTCATAAAAAGTCGCTCACAAAGAGAAAAAAATCTCACTAATATAACAAGAATGAAATATTTAAATTATGAACCATAACAATAAAGTAAATTAACGAACCATATCACAACCTAGAAATATACTTGAAAGAAAAAGTAATTCTCCCTATTTCCATAAATAGAAGTGAGCGTTACACAAGCAAATACATTAAGTCAGGGTGATTATATGGATACTGTTGCAATAAAAATGAATCATTTCAAGCTAAATGGGTCTCGCCTAAGGCCTGCGTAAGTTTTTATTTTTATGAGAATGCTAAACGTGTTTGTGACCTATTTTATTTATGTGAATATTCAAGGAGTCTATTCTTACGGATCATTCAGAGTTAGACTCTGAAAGATCCCTAAGGATAGACTCCTTCGTGAGAATATTCAATCTCAGCATGTTTGTGAAGCCCAATTTGAAAATTGCCATTTCTAAAAATAGCAAGAGGCTCAAGGGGCCTAGTAATTCAAATATCTCGAAAAGGAGATAGCATTCGGAAGTCCAAAATACCATTCTTCAAATCCACTCCAGTTTCATTAAAATAAATCACAACGATAAGAAAATATAATATAGGAACCAAAGAAGCTTAATCAAAAATAACCTCGAACCGTTCAGGTGTAGGCAGATCTAAATTCTGACTAAATGTACGAGAAATCGGTTAAATTACATTGGGACCGATATCTAAATCTTATTGAGACTGCGAGATCTTTGCTGGCAAATGTGATCAATTATGTATTGGTATGACCTGTCACAACCCTCGATGAACAACCGTGTGGTTATGTAATTTAGAAGTGGTTATGTTTGAACTTGGGAGAAAATAATTCTTTTACAGATTTCGGAAAGGCATTTTGAATGAGGTTTTCAATGTTGAGTTTATGTTGCTAAAGGATGAAATTGGTAATTGAGAAAGATGCATTACCTGACCACCGAGCCGTACTCGTATCATTTATCAGATATAACTTTCATAAAACGCCAAAATAAATCATAGTCAATTACGTATTTTTGCACAAAAATGTAAACGATATAATGCAGGACACGGTGGCAGGACATTAATACTGTTATTCAACATGAAGGTCCATTTGTCATTAATCTTCATTACCCTGACGTTGATGGGAGCAAAAAGTACATAAAAGCCGCTTTTTCATGCGTGTAAGGGTAATTTGGAGTTAACAGGGATCCAGGTTTTGCTAGCAGCTAGACCATTTTACCACGTTTTTATTAAGCCACTTTTTTGTTTGTCTGTCTGTCGTTCCGGGTTGGATCTTGCAACACTTTCGAGCACTATCCGATTAGCTATCCGGCTGAAACTTTCAGGGTGCCATTTTTCAGCTTTGTTCTTTGTCATCGTTCTTTTCAGTTTATACAAGAATATACTAAAAATAGAGTTCACGTACTTTAACACTATCATAATATGTTTACGTAAACGAACATTCTCTAATTACTTAAACTTTATGATAAGCTCCTACGAAAATTTTGTAAGTAGCCCACGTCATTTATAAAGATGGCAAAAATACAACCAAAGTATTTACTTATAATCCTATGCAAGAACGAAGTAACAAATCAGATAGTCCCAATAAACAATACAAAGTCACAAGATTAAAAGTTACTGACTAAACAATCCCTAACAAAGAAGATAATTCAGAATTTATAAGCTTCCAAGGTTCAGACATTTATTATTCAAGATTTCTATCGCCACTCGAATCTTTATGGAAGACGGACATTTCAATACCGCGGAGTTAAGCCTCTGAACGAGCATGACTGAGCATTTTTCAAAGGGTACCGTTTTCATAGAATATATTTTCTGCTATTGAAGGTCTTGTGAAGATTTCCTTGACTCGATAGAGGTTGTTTTGTTTAACTTAAATCTGATTATTACAGTCAACACAACATTTGTTTATAATACACAATTATAATAAATCCGTTTATTTTAATTATATCTTATATCTTTATATAGAATAAGTTTTTCTTCATTCGATTCTTTACATAGAACCTTGCCTCTAGCTATCAGTTTCTTTCAACAACATTTTATTTCTTCCAACATTTACAACAACATTTTATTTTATTTGTTGTGAAATCTTATTTCCCGGTAAATATAGGATATGGAATTGGAAATCGACACTATGAAAAATGCTTTGACAATCGATATTTATTCTGGTTCTGTATAATGCATGTCCCATTAGTCAGGTGGCGCTCGGTATCGCAGGTCGCACGATTAGATTTAATAATTGATATGATAGGAGTGTGCCTGGTCGTAAATTGTTCGTAATCGTAATATGTAGCTACCCTCATACGAATGTTTCCCACGAGTCTAATTTTGAAAGGGTCTGAATTCAGGGTATTTTGATAGACAAAACAATAACTTTGGTAAATATGAGAAATTTATACTAATTGAAGTTGACAATAATCTTGTAACGACAATAATGCCTAAAGTTGATGACAAGCAATGAAGAACAAAAATAACATTTCGTAATTTCAGCAAACAATTCGAAATACAAGTATTACAAAAAGCCTGCAAAATCCACTAATTTTAATCTTCCATTACAAAGTTGGTAACAGAAAATTCTCGCAACTAATTCTGTAAAGCTACAATGTAAACTGATCGTAGCCGGAAACGCAACTCCCTAAACTTGTGTCGGATGTATGGAGGAATGGTGCCGAGAGTCCAAGGAATATCAGCATGTGAAAATAGCCCCTACGAACCAATGAATACGTCAGATAATAGCGCGAAAGGGTGTTGTCTGTTAAGGCGGCTCGGTTACGTAACGCGTCTCGTATTGATCGCGCCGCCCACTTCGCGCATTCGCGCACACCGTCAGCCGTCCAATCACGGCACTCGGTTTAATTTTAATTTGATAGCCGTTCGGTGCGAGGCGGCCTCTGATTTGTCGGCTCGATACGCGTCAAGACGATGCGCTATAAGGTATTTTTGTCAACGCACGTGCTTTTTGGCGTTTGACATGACACCGTACTTCGAGTTATTTGAGAGGGCCCAAAAAAAGTTTTTTTTTTCGGATTTTTGTTGAAGTAGCATCCACTTTTCTCGATGCTGTACTTACATAAGTTGCCCTGGGGTATAAACGTGTGGGTTAAAGGCAATTTATACGAAAATAACCTTTGACATGACGTGTACTACGTGCCCTATTCAGAAACCCACGCGTAACTTATTCGTAACAATTACATTGAACTTTTTCACGTTCAAGTCTTTTCAAGCTCTCACGGGCATCTACTATTTCAAATCATCACTCAGGCCTTAACTTCCAAGGCTGTTACCTACTTTTATTTTTTACTTCGTTAGGCTTGACTTCCCCTGATAAGATGAATCGTGCTTTACTTTGTGCTTTCAAAGCTCAATCTCTGCTTTGTCAAAATCTTACTTAGCCTACACCCTTTCATCTTCCAGCTTTCATCTTCTTTCCAGCATTTTGGTGAATTAAGTCCTGTGCCAGCCTTCTCGTAACTAGAGAAGTCTACACGAGGCGTGATAATTTACGAGTATAGCCGCACGCCCGCTACCGCCTACTCACAGGAGTTATGACTTCATCATCTTCGATATATTTAAACATAGATGTTGGTATTTATGAGATTGTTATATTCGAACACCGTTTGACTAATTACCATGAATGTTGGCGTTATACGAATTTTTTCACGGAGAGAAAGTTAATTGGTATTTAGGTTTTTTTCCGTCCTGTACGCGGGCGAAGTCGCGGGCATAAGCTAGTAGCATATATGTATAGAAAGAGCCTACAGGCTTTTGACGCAAAAGCATGTTGCATAAGTAAGCATCGAATGTGATCCAGATGTTCTTGGGTTTATTAAAGATTATTTATTTCATTTTAAGATTTTTTTTTTATCAAACAGGCATTTTCTATTTTTAGCCTTTTCCATTCAGCTATTGGTTGAGATTTAAATATTCATTAGTTCGAGATTTCTGTCTAGGTTTTGATCTAATTGCAAGGCCAGCGCCGCAGGAATGGTTAAATTTAGTAATTCTCGTCGCAAAAAGCATTTTAACAATCATCATAAATCAGCAAGCTCAGTGCTAAAGATGGCCTTCTGAAGACCATTTAGAACGAACTATCTAAGGAGGACTGCTTTTTTCATCGCGCAGAGAGGTAATTACATATTGATGTTAGTATCAGACAAAACGATCACGAGAGGAAGCTACTGCCCATGCTTTGAATATAATTGCTAACTTACTTTTACGCAACAGCGACAAGCAATTTGGGAAGGCTCTTGTTTTTGGCAAAACCACACAAACCTAACAATTTATTTACAAAGCGATCAATCAACTATACTAAAAGTAGCCGTAGGAAATAAGCCTCTCTCATTAAAAAGTATTTCAAAACTACGCGACCTTAATATTAAAACCAGAATTATTATACATAGCATTCATTATAAGTGACTTACGAACTTGTGAATAATCGATGACCGAGGACTTCAAAGTAACGAATCGGTAACTAGAAATCAAACTTTACGGTGAAGTGAGACCTCTCGTTATGTATTCATAAACTTCGCCCCAACCGAAACCCTACCAACCATTGCATTACTTGGATTTATTTAATAATAATGAGAGCAGTGCCACTGGCCCACCCAGTCCATCAACCGGACACAAATCCAGACTCCGGGACTACTGAGAAATTATGATGTAGACTTACATTATTTTATAATGGACGCTACTGATGGCGCCAACGTCGTATAGCCGAATCATACGGTGACTCCATTTAGACTGCCCCATAAACACGCTAAGATGTCAGTGGAGAAATGAAAAGCGGTCGGGACTTATGAGTTACGAGTCTTAGTTCGTAGGTTCGAACCCCAGGCAAGCGCTTTACTTTGTGTAAATTATTTCATTACCACTGCTTTCAAAAAGGTGAAGGAAAACATCGCTTACGATGTTTTCCTTCACCTTTTTGAAAGCAGAACGGCATGCCGTTTTCTAGGACATGTCCTAGAACCAAAAATACGAAGGCATGTGATATCACCAACCGGCACTGGGCCCGCGTGGTGGATTACGGCCCGCTCCCTCTCACCGACAGGAGGCCTGTGTCCCAGCAGTGGGAACGTTATAGACTGAATATGTATTTAATAATATTGAAGTCGAATTCAAATATAATCGGAGAAGTGAAATTTAGTATCTAATTTAATAAAATCACAATTACTTTTGTCCATTTCTAATTTCTCGAAAATGATAGAAGGATCGTAAGTAAACAGTGTTCCAACTGCACAAACACAAGCGGGTCTATCATTGATATGGGCATAGGAAAAAATGTGCTGATGCTGATCCTTCTCAATTAACAACAACACCAAAAGGTCAGAAGCAGGAAAAACAAGGACGACCTTTTTCAACCAGAACCACATGGCGCAACACAACCGCTGCCAAAAGATAGGACGGAAAAATATATACCCAGATTTGGCAAAAGAACTTCATTTATAACGGAAGTCCTGGCTCTATAAACCAAAAAGCTATCTCCTCCTATCAATTGCCATTAAAGACGAAATTAATCGACGTCGTTTCATTTCACCGCTTCCTTTTAAGTATCGAAATTCTCGAAGCGAGACGAGCCGACGTCGAATACCAACATTCAATATCAGAAACTTAATGTCCCAGTGAAGAATTAATATCACGCGGAGGTCGCAGCGATCGGGGATCAATAGGGATCAGTGTCGTGTGAACGGGCACTAAGGCAGACGACAGAGCCAGAAGTTAAACTAACTCACGTAGACGAGGACGGTAAACGAAACAAAAGTTTTGAACAATCTGTGACCATAGGAGTTAGTTTACAATTCCGATTTATCTCTACAGCAGCAACAATTTATCTGCGAATGCTTCCTCAGCCGTTGTTTATACTGGGTTTACTGTATCTTTCTGCTCTGTGTTGTGCTGGTCGATACGCCCTCGCTGTTTGGCGCAGAGCGTGGCCGTGGGACGGAACATTTGTAATTAGTGCATTAACGATCGGGTTCGTTTCAGCGAGAGTTTTTAACGACACGCCCTTGCAAATTATTAATTTTTGCACCAATACTGTTTGTGTTTGGCTTTTAGCTTTTACTTAGATTATTGAAACTTAAAACACTTTACCTATGGTGAAGAACCTTGAAGCTTATTTATAGTCAAATAATTTATTGGACAGTCCTGAGAATCACTATCAGTCCTTAAATCATGGCAAAAATTATCCATTTCATAAAAATAGTTAGGTACATGAAAGTCTAAAGAGATCTCTTTTATTGCTGTAGTTGGTTATGACTTATGACATAATATTTTCCATCCGCAGCCCTACAACATTCCCATTTCCTATAAAAGACCTATATAATATATATTTCTCTACAGTAACGCAGCCAGCCGTGTGACGCATGCTATCGTAAGTCACAACTTATTGTGTGCGGAACCAGTTCATAGATTTAGGTCACAGACTTACGTCTTTATATAGGCGACGACAGTATTAGGCGCTGAAGTTACGTAACGTGAAGATCAAGTATTCACATATTTTTGGTATTTTTTTAAGATATCTCTACAGCCTATCGCAGTCAGAAACTCCGTTCTTCTTATTCTTATATGTACATTCTAAATGTATGTGTAAAAACAACAGACTTAGATCATCTTAAAGATCATCCCTGATAAGTACGTGACACTCACTCTCTCTCTCTCGTGTGACTCAACACCACATTTAGTCAAATTAATTATTAGCTTTAAATACATAGACCTTCCACCATATTAATAATAAATCCCTTGCATATTCACTAAAACATCTATATTCTTCGACACCTCACCTTCATTTTCATCAAACTTTGCTTCGCCATTCCCATTTAGGTACATCAATTCCTTTACTATAAACTCCTACATATTTAGTAACAGTTCGGAGTCTAGTGCAGTAATATCGTATTGAGTTTACTGAACGTTCTAGTACTCTACTGACAGTTTAGCCTCGCATTGCTGCCTAGAGTCGTAATATGTCTTTTGCTATCTCCTATTCCCGAGGCGACTGTTATTGCTTCTATGTTCTTGACAATATCATTCTTTAAGATATTGTTTACAATTTTGTATTTGATCGGTTACAAGGATTCTTGTTTGCTAGATATTTAATTACTGAGTGTAACTCAACGGGAAACATATACTGCAATAATTTATATAGATGTTTTTTTTTTTTTTTTATAAAAAAGTTGATAGTACAGAAGTTTTAAAAACGGATAGATATAATAGAAAATGGAATTAAACATACTAGAAAAAGCTTTAAGCTGTGATGGCACCAAGAATAAAAAATCTTTGAAAGTTAGATTACAAAACCAATGCTACAAAATAACACATTCAAGCTAACATAAGAATCAACACGAGAATTCGTAACAAAAGTTAAAATCCATGGTAACGTATAGCAGATAGAGGAAGAACACGCGAGGATGCGATTTGGCAAAATACTCCGCTTAATTGAATGGCTGACAACGATAATACAGCTTTCTGCGAACCGTTGGCATTGTAATATAGCAATTTTATTGAGCATTGACTGGCACCTTTATTAATAAGTCAAGGTAAACGTATATTATATCCGATTAAGTAAAAAGTATCAACGATAGTGCGTAGTATTGCCCTATCATATATGTCCTTTCTTCGAAATCGATCTAGCAGAGTGCCTGAAAATGGACAGGGAGATAGTGACGAAACTTTTGGGGAAATTGGATCTGACAATCTGACGATCTGAAGTATCTTGAATCTCTAGGATAGTACCTAAAAGGCTATCGATTAGAATGTTAAGGGTGTACTATTCATTACTACGGCCTAACATTGTGGAATAATCAGGTAGTATTTATTCACAGAGTACGATGGTAAACTTTAACTAAAATCACAAGACCACAACAGCCTGTGACCAATAATTCCTCAGTCTAGATTCATCCGTTTACGACCTACATATACCATAGCAAAGCCTGAGACACAGCAAGGTGTTACACATGTTGAGCCAGCCATCAAACAATACCATGTCTGATCACAAACCATGTAATTGCTTTGTGAGAACCTCAGAATATTGGGGCTCTGGGCAATGGAACAAGTGTTGATGAGCTTGCTAGCGAAACTTGTTAGGTACATAAATAATAACTTTGAAACCGATCTTGAGTTAGTAAACGAGAAATGCGTCTTGACTTCTTAAGTTTATAAGATTGCTTTCAGAAAATGCAGAACCAATACAGAAAACAAAAGAGATTTCAAGAAAAATGAAGAAACTGTAGAAATATGTAATAACCTAAAACTAAAGTAACTAAGCATGAGTTAGTAAACGACAAGTTTATCTTAACTAAGCCCATACGAAAACAAATGCAGCTGATAGACAAGAGAGATAAAAACAGAATAAGAGGACTTTCAAGAAAGGAGAAAAACTGTTTGCTTTTGTCCGAAAGCTTGAGAACTACTTTTCTGACAAATCTAGACGTTCATGTTCCAACGACATTCCTTTTGTTCATTTTGGGTTCTGCTAAAGAATTGCATTTACTTGTGGAAATGCGCATGTCCTGTTTGCTAACCGTTCCTTGTTTCAGTTGTTTCTTGTTCTGTTTGGAGTTTACATCAAACATGGCGGCATAGCACACAAGATTTAGAAGCAAACTAATTGCTTTGCGCTAGAATGTTTGCCTTAGACGTTAAAGGTATGTGAGCTGTTAGAATGATAGATAATATTTTGAGAACTCTTCAAGTCAAAAAGATTGTATTTTGGTCGTCACAATCTTCAGGTTTGTTATCTAGAAAATGTGTGGAAGTAATAATTTATTTTATAATTTGCAAAAGATGATTAAATAAATTCGTATTTTCATTAGCATCTTAGCAATGAGATTTAGAACTTGTAAATACTACATACACTATACATTTCAAAACCAAAATTCCTTAATTCTGAGATTTATATGGATTTCAATCTCCCACAAATTACGTCATTAGCAAAGACGCCCCCGTCTTCAAATAAGGTATAATATGTCTGTGCAAACACAGGATACCAGAGGGATTTGGGTTAAATCCACATTAAGTTGGTGACAGTGACAACTCCGTTGACTTTGATGAAGGTTATTAAAAGTAACCTAGACACCGCGTTTATTACGCGGTTTCTAGTCTAAAACTAAACATCAAGCACTATAAATTATGTTTTAGAAACTGGAAAATTTTCATGTAGACAATGCTATCCAGCGAGGGACTGTCATAATTAAACTTTTAAGAACAAACCGTATATAACACAGTACATATATCCCTTCACAAACAACAAAAACCACTCAACATGAATAAGATTCCGAAAGAATTGCTAATTAAGAATTAAAAAGAAGTTAGAAACCTTTCATACTTTTGGCAACTTTTGCAAATAAAGGCTTCAATTAAAAGGCTGATTCATTCGCCACAGGCCTTTGCATTAATAAACTCAGTAAGCTTAATTTGGATTCAGAATTGTATAGAGCTGTAGGTAGGCAAAAGGCTTATTGAATAAACCCGAATATGAGAAAAAGAAACCAAATTACGTAGGCGTCGTGTTGCGAGTTACTTACAAAAAAAATCTACGTCTAATTATTACACGTCGACATATAATATGCTTAGATTTATTTAGGTCTTATTACGTCAAGCTTAGAATAGAATAATACAAGATTGAAAAAGAATCTTGGAACAAAGAAAGAAAAATATATTTCCATCTCAAAGAGAATGTTAAATAAAGTCTCACAGACGTTAGATCCAATATATTCAATACTTCAACTATTCTCAAATTTAATACTCTAAACACTGACAAAAAAGAAACTCTGGACCTTATTGAGGACCAAGTTAGATAACAAGACAACCAACAATATATAGAGTTAGCAAGTTTCTAAACTAGAATATTTATATGCAAATATTTGTAAGGAAATGTTCAAACTTGCTTGTTTGCATGACAAATGTGCCTTTTAACTTCACCACGTTTCTCGGGAATACTGAGAACTCCTTAGTAATTTTAGTATATATTTTTTGGAAGAGCTATATATACATACATACATTACGAAGGATTCACATTAATAAAACTTCGAGATGGCTGCGCAAATAGCTTTTTCTGTCTTACTTTCGGAATTTTTATGTATGTATAAATGTGAATGTAAATTATTCTTGTGATATTCATAAATCTGGGGAAACATTTTATTATCTAGATTCATTCATAATAAAACTTGGCTTTTAATGTTATTTGATATATTAAGTCAATGAACAGTAATGAATTGAAAGGCTAATCTGAAGAACCCATCGCCATCAAAGTAAGAAGAGGACAGTCAGATAATATAATCCCTTGTGCTCTATTTAATTACCTTATCTTGCTTCATTAAGGTGGAATTAATTAAGAACGGCTATGGACCTTAGCCTAAGGCTGACAGAGTCAAATACAATAGTTATATTCTAGTAAAGATGGATGGGCCAGGATCGTCACACAGTGCTTTAAGACAGGCGTTATCACCGAGGTAGGCCTATGAAAAGCTACCGTGACGATTTGAACTCGTTCCTGACCGATTGGCCGGAGAAGCCACAACACGTGGGGACACAACCGGAGACCCAGACAACATAAACTAAATAAGAAAAAAAGTAAAATATAAGAAATAATTATAATCAGATGCCAAAATGTCTGGACTCACAAACTATATCGAATAGATGACGACGGTCTTGCCCGACTCAATCATATTAATAATTGGACTTTTCTGTTACAAGCAATTTTAGTCATAGCTAGGTATTGGAGTCGTGCCAACATTCGCTATCGTCAGATCAGCCCCTGGGATTAATACCATTACCAACGAACTGTAAATTATCAAAATTGGGACTATTCGGACCTAAAATACTATATACAGTTAAAATAGAAATACGGATAAGTCTCGATCGAATATGCTCAACGTTACCACCAACGTTAAGAGATCACCTACATCAGCATGGTCTTCAGATAACCAATCAATCAATCTGCCTAGCCTTTTCCCAACTATGTTGGGGTCGGCTTCCAGTCTAACCGGATGCAGCTGAATACCAGTATTTTACGTGGAGCGACTGCCTATCTGACCTCCACAACCCAATTACTGGGTAATACGATACCCCTTGGGAAGACTGGTTGTCACACACTGGGCTACTGACGACCCGTAACGACTGTCAAAGATCCACGAATGACAGCCGGGACCAACGGCTTAACGTGCTTTTCGAGTCACGTAGGAGTCTCGGTATGTATGTAAAGATCGGTATGTAAAGATGGTTACCCATCCACGGACCAACCCCGGCAAGCGTAGCTTAACCTGATGGATCGACCCGTACGGCTGTTATTACTTAGCCACGAGCTTCATATAATATTAGGTCTTTACCTATGAAATTGCCGTTCTGCAGTACTGGCCATTTCAAATCAAAATAATTTTTGTTTGGCTAAGAATTCTAATTTCAAATTAATTTTATTTTAAAAACATGGATTTTTTTTTCCAAAAGTAGTCATTTGTTTATTGATTAGTGTTACATTTTCATCGCATTTCAATCTTTTTCGTCATCATGGATACGTTAAAAATTCGAGTAATTATGGAATATGAGTACCGTCGTGGCAGCAACGCGGCACAAGCGGCACGCAACATTAACGACGTTTACGGAGCTAACACTACAAACCAACGCACCACTTGTTATTGGTTTGCTCGCTTCCGTTCTGGAAATTTCGACCTGAAAAATGAACCTCGCGGTCGTCCGAAGACTTTTGTCGACAATGACGAATTAAAGGCGATTGTGGAAGCTGATGATACACAATCTACGGCTGAATTAGCAGCAGCTTTCGACGTTAGCGTCAAAACAATATTGGTCCATTTGCGTCAAATTGGCAAGGTAAGAAAGCTTGACAAATGGGTGCCCCACGAACTCAATGATCGCCAGCGCGAAGTACGCGTCGAGACGTGCCTTGCACTGCTCAACAGACACACAAATGAAGGAATTTTGAACCGCATTGTTACCTGCGATGAAAAATGGATTCTGTTTGATAACCGCAAGCGCTCAGCAAGTTGGTTGGATCCTGGTTCAGCACCTAAACAATGCCCTAAACGAAAACTTACCCCTAGAAAAGTGATGGTCACTGTTTGGTGGTCTAGCGCCGGTGTGATTCATCACAGCTTTTTACCAAACGGGGTGAGCATTACTTCAGATGTGTACTGTGAAGAACTGAACAGAATTATGGAGAAGCTGGCACATCTCCAACCAGCATTGGTCAATCGCTCGTCTCCGCTGCTCCTGCACGACAACGCGCGACCTCATACTGCACAGCAGACGGTCTCCAAGTTGCAAGAACTGGGGTTGGAAGCTCTCCGTCATCCGTCCTACTCACCAGACCTTGCGCCTACAGACTACTACTTTTTCCAGAATTTGGATTTCTTGGCGGGAAAAAAATTCAATACCCGAGAGGCAGTACAAAATGCCTTTGAAGAATTTGTTGCCTCCCGTCCAGCTGATTTCTTTAAGAAGGACATCAATAAACTGCCACTGCGTTGGCAAAGATGCATTGATTGCATGGGTGATTACTTCGATTAATACAAATAAAAAATGCATGAAAAAAATTCGTTTAAATTTTTTCATACAAAACGGCTATTTCATAGGTAAAGACCTATTAGTTTAAGTATATAAAAAAAACCGGCCAAGTGCGTGTCGGACCACGCACAATGAAGGGTTCCGTAGTTTGGATGAATTTATCTTAAGAACAAACTAGGTTTTCCTGTAATCTATCGGTAAAGATCTATTTTCTGTATTTTTTTTTAAATTTTAGGCTCAGTAGTTTCGAAGGTAAGGAGGGGAATGGTCAATTTTTTTTTATTTTCTTAAATAACTTTAAAACAATATATTTTAAAATTATAAAAAAAAATTATTTGAGACTCTCATAGTAACTCCCTTTCATTTGACATACCACATGGTGTAGTTTGCAAAACTTTTTTTTTTAATTTTCTTATTTGTGGGGGACAAATATGACCTCTATACACATTCAGTTATACGCTCAACAATACTTTATATTATTTATTTGCACCATTTTCTTGTCGTATTTATTATTCACTCATTGTTATAATTGTGTGAAGACTTTACTTCCTTTTTTACATTAATGCACATTGACAGCCAGTCGCCTGCGCCCGCGTCTCATGCATGGTCTCATCGCTTGTCATAAATATAGACAATAGTCTATAGCATAGACAAGTGAGGTTGGACCGTCGGGCGTCAAGCGTGAGTCGAACTTTACACCTTATTGACGGTTTTTTTTGTTTTTTTCTTTTCAAGTATTCTAGTATTTGTATTTTATTTTATTTGATTTTATTCCCCTTCCTATTTTTAATTGATATCCGTGGGTATGTCCGTGGCATCACACAGGCCCTATCAGAATACCAGCGTTGCGGTATTTATTTTTTAAATATCGCAGCTTTATGCTGAGATGGGAGCCTTTTTGGCCTCGCACAGGTCTCTTTTTTTTTAGTCTGATTTCTTTTTTTTTCTTTTTTGTTTTTTAATGTTTATTTTGTCACTTTTATATGCTCTTTTTTAACTGTATTTCCTGTGCGTGTCCCAAATAAAATATTTTTCTTTCTTTCTTTCTTTCTTTCTATATTCAAAATTCATTTATTTACTTTACCCGTCAATGTTTTGGTCACAGAAATTCATGTGTACCAAATTTCAACTTAATCGGTCCATTAGATTCGGAGCAAATTGGCTGTGACAGACGGACAGACAGACAGACAGACAGACAGACAGACAGACAGACAGACAGACAGACAGACAGACAGACAGACAGACAGACAGACAGACAGACAGACAGACAGACAGACAGACAGACAGACAGACAGACAGACAGACAGACAGACAGACAGACAGACAGACAGACAGACAGACAGACAGACAGACAGACAGACAGACAGACAGACAGACAGACAGACAGACAGACAGACAGACAGACAGACAGACAGACAGACAGACAGACAGACAGACAGACAGACAGACAGACAGACAGACAGACAGACAGACAGACAGACAGACAGACAGACAGACAGACAGACAGACAGACAGACAGACAGACAGACAGACGGACAGATAGACAGACGGACAGACAGACACACGAGTGATCCTATAAGGGTTACGTTTTCTCCTTTTGAGGTACGGAACCCTAAAAATACGTGCAAGTGTTATTTTTAGCCAATTTACCAAACAAAAATCATTTATCAGTCAATTCTCAGCAATAATTATTTATCACTGCTCTAAACCTGAGGGCTCGCAGGAGGGCTCCTACCCTACGTATTTAACTTTATAAGAATGGCACTAAAACCTATATTTTTCTTTCTTTTCTTTCAATTTTACTACATTGTAGTTATTTTGAAAATTATTCTCATGCCTAGCATAATCAGCCTATAATGTTCCAACTTTCTGCTAGGACACAAGCCTCCTCTCGATGAAAGGGAGTGGGCCGTATTCCACCACGCGGGCCCAGTGCGGGTTGGTAGATGTCACATGTCTTCGAATTTTTTGGTTATAGGACATGCCGGTTTCCTCACAATGTTTTTTTTCCTTCACCGTTTTGAGAGCAGTGGTGATGAAATAATTTACACAAAGTAAAGCGCCTCTCTGGGTTCGAACCTACGACCTACAACTCGTAAGTCTGGGCCACCAATGCTCATTTTAAACTCATAAAGCCGAAAATTCTCTCAATAGCTTTAAAAGGCCGAAACATTTCAAGTTACAATTCCCAGAACTTGGTCCTATACAAAGGTTTCCCCCTACACGTGCGCAGTGCTCAATATTATTGTACAAAGGCAAAAAAGCGTGGGCTGCGGCCCACGGCTTTAAGTTATGCCTTCCAGAATATAAATTAGGACGATCCCAATTCAGTTTTAGTAGAACTAGAGCAAGGGCTAATTTAATTTCCCATCTGACTTATTATGAATTTAGATTACAAAATGGACTCAAAAACATTGATGACAAACGATTTAAAGCTATTACCGAAATAATTAACTCCAACATTAAAGTGCTCACAATTACTTTCCCATACAGAGTCTAACTTATCAAGTCTCCATCAAAGTTAAATAAACGCCTTAATCCTACTCATATTATAAATGTAAAAATTTGTATGTTTGGATGTTTATTAATCAATCACGCAAAAACGGCTGAACGAATTTGGAGATAGTTTACAACTTGGATTAAATAGGATTGGTTGGATACCAGAATATATATTCCTTGGATTACTTTTATCCCAATAGTACGTTCGCGTCTTTACTAAATGTTCCTTGTGCGGACGCCAGTGACGTCACGGACCCTGAGCGACTTCGGGTATAATTAGGAGATGACATTTTGGAGTAACCACCGCTAAATGTACCTTATCAAGACACCGCTACTCTGGTATATTTAGTAGCAACAGATTAAAATAAATAATTACTAAATATACCCTATTTCGATAGAATAACTTGCTTGAGCGAAATCGGGAATAAATTAGTAGCTACTTTAAAAAAGTTTGATCTTAGGTTTTAAAGTTTATATTATGTAGTGTGTTCTTTTTTATGTTAACCTATTACACAGTACACTACACACTAAACACTTGGATGCAAGAGCGAGCGAAGCAAACTCGGGACTTGGGACACTCCGACTTTATATTTTTTAAACCATTGAGCCCCGCGAGGCGGGGCTTCTCGACTACGCCTTACTATAACTATTTTTTTTTGTAACCGTCATGCGTTTGAAATGTAAAAAAGGACATCAAAAAATTATTTAATTCAGTTTTTGGGATCAAAGTAATTCAACGTTTCATTTATAAAACCATCAAAGCAGGACTTAAAAAGAGAACATTTAAAAAGGTACCTTAGCTTTATAATCCATTAAGACGCTTTCGCTGGTCGGGTGTAATTTAGTAGTATGTATACTTGATATTCCCATTTGGGTATATTTAGTAGATAGAAATGTTGAAAGCCTCATACTAACTATACCCGACCAAAACCCTATGGGGAGTTTCCACAAGGTACCATCGCGGGCATTTGCGGTGAACCAATTTTCGACTTCATTACTACATTTAGTAAAGACGCAGTACATTCCCATGGGACAATCTTCGACCCCCACGCGGGCGAAGCCGCGGACAAAATCTAGTTAAATTTATAGGTGTTTCGTCATAATTACAACATCTATATACGTTATAATAACTTTGGCGCCTAACTTCGCCGACATTTTCTTGGCCGCCATCTTTGGTATGTAATGGCGGCGCCGCTTTCCAAGACAAATGTCAACCGTTATGTCAAATACAGTACATTTACTCTTAGTACCCTTTTTGGTCGTAGATCAAGATAAACTGGTTCCAGAGAGTAAAGAACATTGTTCACGTCATTAATCAAAGTTTCTGAACTCAATCAGCGCTGCAAAGAGTTTTTGTATCGTTTTAATAGATTTTCGAGACTCGTTAGTGGGAGCTAATTGTCCGGTGAACGTTGCAAAGCCTTTTTAATGCGGCTTTTGAAAGGTGTTATAGCAGGGCAGTTTTATTTTCTGCGGCAAGGACGCATTTTCAAAAAACACTGAAAATTGCAAATGTTTTCAGTATCTATGGAAAAATTTTACTTTGTGAGCGAAGTAGGTGAGTATCATTATTGCGCATACTCGTAAAACAATAAAGATTCTATAAAGGGTGACGAAATAAGCCCGAACAATGCTGATATACCATCGCTGATATTTACAGTGAACCACTTTTCAATCTTATTATCATAGCGATAAGGTCAAAAAGTGGTTCAGCACAAATATCCGCGATTGGAAAAGGTAAAGGTAAGTTCCCCAAGGTACAAAAAGAAATTCGTAACATAACTTTGTCATAAACTTGGAAGGAAGTTGATTTATAACAACTAACAAGCACTTTCCCGTCCCAAAAAGGTCCTGACAACTTGACAGTGACAAACAAAAGGTCATTGACCACGAATTTTCTCGACAATCTCACACATCACAATGTTACAGAAAAACAAGTCCTCAAATAATAGAATACATTTTGATATCACCTTTTTCTCGACAGTATATCGTCTCCCTCGACATTTTGATATCCCGAAATTAGGGGATTCATTGAGATGTCCAACAAGTAAAGACCATTTTTACTTGAAATAATTTGAGATTTATTCTATAATGAGGAGAATGGAGTCAAATTGTTTTAGTTAAATATCTAAAAATATACAACTCCATTACTGTTCCAGTCCGTTGCCTTTTATAAATAATAATAACATCACATCTCAATTCTGTTATACCTAATACAAATGAGATTCTAAATATTAGAGTTAAGTCGAGAATTAATTCTAGAAACGTTTTAATTGTACGCGAAATTATGTGCGTTAATAAAACTCAAAGGCAAATTTCTTATTATGATTTGCTTCTTGGAATCAAAACTGACATTCATAAAGACTGGAAGAAAATCAAACATGACATAAGACAAAAATTATATTCTACCTAAACTCAACATTTTGCAGAAGCCCTGACAATTAACTTAACCAAATTTACACAGAGGCCAAGACAGCAAAAATATCTTTAAGATAAAAGGCTATAAATCTTTCGCAACCGTGGCAAACAAATTGGAGAGTCCACCAAAACAAACAAGTTAGAGCAAGCACTTACATTCACGGAGTTAGGGGCACAGATCCATTACAGTCAGGAGTGATAAAAATGTGAGCAAGTTCGAAAGAGCTTTCAGTCGGGGTCCTTTCGTATCTCGGTGGGTGAGCATGTTAACTGCTACAGTCTTAGGTGAGTGATAGACGCGACAACGCGATGATGCGATGCAATATAAAGATATCAAATCTACCTAGCTTTTTCCCAACTCTGTTTGGGTCCGCTTCCAGTCTAACAGGATGCAGCTGAATACCAGTATTTTATATGAAGCGACTGCCTATCTGCTCTCCACCACCCATTTACTGGGCAACATGACACCCCTTGATAAGACGGGTTGTCAGATTATTGGGTATCTGACGACCCGTAGCGACAGTTTAAGATCTACGAATGATAGCCGGGACCAACGGCTTAACGTGCTTTCTGAGGGACGGAGGGGTCTCGGTATGTAACTAATGTAAAGGAAGGTCGCCCACCCGTCCACGAACCGACCGCAGCAAGCGTAGCTTAACCTTCGCTCAACCCGTGCGGCTGTAATTATTTAGCTACGAGCCTATCCTAACTAATATTATAAATACGAAAGTAAGTTTGTTTTGTTTGTTTATTACGCTTTCACGCTAAAACGGTTAAACGGATTTGGAGCAATTTTGACATATAGGTAACCTGGGACTCGTGACTAAATAATAACAGCTGCTCGGGTCGATCCATCAGATTAAGCTACACTTGCCGGGCTTGTCCATGTATGGGTGACCATCTTTACATACCGAGACTCCTCCGAGCCACGTAAAGCATGTTAAGCCGTTGGTCCCGGCTGTCACTCGTGGATCTCTGACAGTCGTTATGGGTCGTCAGAGCCCGAAAGTCTGACATCCAGTCTTACCAAGGGGTATCGTATTACCCAGTTACTGAGTTGTGGAAGTCAGATAGGCAGTTGCTCCATGTAAAATACTGGTATTCAGCTGCATCCGTTTAGACTGGAAGCCGACCCCAACATGGTTGGAAAAAGGCTAGGCAGATTGAGGTAACCTGAGACCTGGAGAAGGACATAAGCTGCTTTTTATCTTTTTTCAAGAGCTAGTATAAAGATATAGCTATACTAAGTAATCGACGATTTCTAAAAGTGATTTTCTATAGCGAGCTTTCGCCGAACCCAAAAATAGTAAAAAATTTTTTAGTTACCTATTCCTTAGTATTGCTCAGGTTTACTTAACCTTAATGTCGATATTTATTTAGTTCCCAACCCCCACAAGGCGCTGTCGTTCTATTTAATCAATGGTGACACAATAACACTAGTCTATTCTATTGCTAGATATTCGAGATAAGAGTACCATAACGCGATAAAAGCAGTGCCATTACCAATAAGCGATATTAGACGACTTAACATTTTGACACATCGAGTCTCACTCTGCCATTTTGTGTCGCGTCGCATAAATTCGCGTCGCTTTCTAACACAGGGCGACGGTCTAGGGACAGACCCCTACGAGGGTCTACGATCCCTCTGAAAGTCAGAGTAACGACGTTTATTTCTGCCGACGACAGACGAAGGGTGATAATTGACTAAGTTAGTCCGCCGACCCTCCCTTATGGAGGTACTTTGTGATTCCAACTGCCGGGAGTGACGAAATCAATTTGGTACTCATTAATCTGATTTTTGTTCTGAAAATTTATGGCGATTTGTTCTGGGTACGACAAAGTTAGGTTATTTTAATACGGGTTGAATGGTTTTCTGAAGTTAGCTACTGCAAGAATCAAAAGCTGTGAGAGTATCAAAGTATAGTGACGAATAAAGATTCTGCTGCCAAGTTCATGATATGACTATACTATGAAACTAATAGTCAGGAGCAGTGACGCCGTGACGTGTCTCCAACTCATTGGTTCCGGAATATATTACCCAATATCTCTTAGTTGACTGCACATTTGTGAAGCAGTAGCTCTAACGACGTTACTCCTTCAGTCCAAAATTTCTTTACGCGAGTCCAAATGAATGTGGATGTCCAAATATAGCAAAATTATTCTTGCTCCAAACACAATTTATAAAAAATTCAGACATGTGGATGGAAGTTATATTTTCATGTCACTGATGGATCTTTGACAGTCGTTACGGGTTGTCAGAAGCCCGAAAGTCTGACAACCAGTCTTACCAAGAGGTATCGTATTACCCAGTTACGGTTGTGGAGGTCAGATAAGCAGTCGCTCCATGTAAAATACTGGTGATCAGCTACAACCGATTAGACTGGAAGCCGACCCCAA
The DNA here is from genome assembly GCA_946251885.1 of Cosmia pyralina. Taxonomy (NCBI): domain Eukaryota; kingdom Metazoa; phylum Arthropoda; class Insecta; order Lepidoptera; family Noctuidae; genus Cosmia; species Cosmia pyralina. Next base: position 21,754,360 of record OX276363.1, on the reverse strand, counting down.
AACAGTTGGGAAAAGGCTAGGCAGATGATGATGATATTACCAAGTTGGAACGCTAGGCCCACACCTCCAATTTCGAATAAAGAGCCGTTTAATTTCACTCTAAGTGACAGCGATATTACCCGAACACTCGAATAAAGTCAGTTATCGAAATGATCGGGAAATTTCGCGCGAATCGATTCCGAGGCCGGATGGTTGAAGTCGTAAGTGTTATGATTTTTTCATTACGTATTCATGATTATGCCTGAAGGGTTCAGGAGAACTTTTTCGATACATTTAATTTGCTTGGAATTACTTATAGAGTTAGTTATTGCTCGAGTAATTGCGTGAGTATTATTTAGCCGTTATTTAATTGATTGGATAGTGTTTAAGCAAAAGAGCATACTTTTATATTTTGTTTAAATACATGCCTGATGGAACCAAATATAGCCAGCTTGAAAGAATTGTTACTTATGACCAGAAATCGAAAAGAAAATGCGAAGCAATCGACCAACCTGTAAAAAGGGGCGCACTGCAGAAAATAAGGACTATGACATCTTGTTAACGGCTTTTGATATCTTTACCAATAACCAGAAAAGAAAAGGGTAATATTTCAAGATGCATAGAGCTATATTTCAACCACGAATACAGTAAAACCGACATAAATACACAATTTTACTTATAGCAACTGCAATATATTCTGCTTTGGTTGCCCATCTAACATCATCCCAAACATATTTCACGCAGAAACACCAAGTTATAACATTTTAGAAGCGGAACTTCCACGATTTATATAACTCAGTCGAGCGATGAATATTCTAAGGAAAGTGGGTAGTCGGAAAACCTAAACTAGGAAGGTAAGAGAACACCTGGGGCTGCTACACTTTACCTGCCTAGGTTGGTAATGGAATGTATTATCGTGAGCGCTTCGGAACCTCCTAAGACTTTAAGCCGTTTAGCCGAGACATTGAAATGAATGGGCTTAACATTGGGATAGATTTAGAATTTATTTAATTGGCGCCCAACGTGGCACCGTTAAGTCTGTCAGCCAGGAATATTTTAGTAAAATCCAATTTTAATGGCGGGATCGTTAATGGAAAATTAAAAATATGTGATTTTTATAGAAATAGGGTAGAAGAGCTTTTATTGTCACTGCTGTTCTGGCATTCCATTGAGAGATATTCAATTAAAATCATAGTACAGCAAATACTTCTGAATCACTCAACGAATATTTTTTGTAATACGAGCCCGAATTTTAAGGCAATTTAAGGTAAACACTCCAGGGAAATTTTGACTCAACGACACAACAGCAATATTAAAAGGTAAATCCGAGGAAACATATACCAGGTTAGGACCATCGTCCATGATGCTAGTCGAAAGTAACGTGTTACAAACTCAAATCACCAATGAGTAGCGGCACTAGTTTTAATGGTGATCCGTACACAACACGACTTAGTACTAAGTAAGAAAAAAATGTTTTAAGCTGGGCACTCACGGCCAGTCCATCGCGCCAAATGGCGTGATGTACATCCAAAATTTGATCGTGAGTGTCGATTCTACAAACCAAATTTTAACGCGACATCAATCCACGGATTTCCCGTGCGCGCCGTTATCCATAGCCTCATGCTGTTTGGCGTTCGCCATTTGTCCGCGAGTGCGAAAACCGTGGACCGTGGCATCACGCTGAGCGACGAAAAGGCATGGCGTCCATCCATTTGATTTAATCCAAATGGACTCACCGTGAGTACCCATAAACTAGTGGCGTCCATCCATTTGATTTAATCCAAATGGACTCACCGTCAGTACCCATAAACTACTGGCGTCCATCCATTTGATTTAATCCAAATGGACTCACCGTGAGTACCCATAAGCTACTGGCGTCCATCCATTTGATTTAATCCAAATGGACTCACCGTGAGTACCCATAAGCTACTGGCGTCCATCCATTTGATTTAATCCAAATGGACTCACCGTGAGTACCCATAAACTACTGGCGTCCATCCATTTGATTTAATCTAAATGGACTCACCGTGAATGCAGCTTTATTGTCACAGAAACATAAAAAGACAGAGACACAGAGACTATAGGTAAACCGCCTTAAACACGATCTTCCCGATGGTTGAGCGCACCCCCGCCCGCGTCCCGCTAACCATCGGGAGGGTCATGTTTACGGGGCGGTTTACCGAGTTTGAAACACGTTACTTTTGAGTAGCGTCGTGTACGATAGGCCTTAGAAGCATTAGAAACTTAATTAAGGAAGGTCCTGAAAATTTAGGAAACACGATACTATAATATCGTTTCTACAAAGACTTACAATGTCTTTTGTGTGGAAACAAGGATTTTATTTGTGTTGAATATTGTACTGTTTCGTTATCCTTTTTTGGACGGAAGCTAATTAAAGAATTTATTGCTTTATTTATTGGGAGGCATAAAATGTAACAATTACAGTACCTAAGTTCGGCACACGTCATCATCTGGCTAACCATGTCCCAACTATGTTGGGGTCAGCTTCCAATCTAACCGGATGCAGCTGAATACCAGTATTTTACATGGAGCGACTGCCTATCTGACCACCACCACCCAGTTACTGGGTAATACGATACCCCTTGGCAAGACTGATTGTCAGACTTTCAGGCTTCTGACGACCCGTAACGGCTGTGAAAGATCCACGAATGACAGCCGGGACCAACGGCTTAGCGTGCTTTCCGAGGCACGGAGGGTATCTTAATCTTGGTATGTAAAGATGGTCACCCATCCACAGCCCAACCGCAGCAAGCTTTGCTTAACCTGATCGATCGAGCCGTGCGGCTTTTATTACTTAGCCACAGACCGCACTTTCGGCACACGTACATAATTAATTATGGAAGAATTTAAGTGCCACGTTCTAGAATTGTTTTCCATTCATAATGTATAGCTATTAAGTAGCAGTTTCCCTTGGCAAAGGTAAAAAGTAAAACAAGCTTCATCACTAAGAAATAGATGGCGGATTTACACAGCTGTAGGACCACAACTAGAGCAGGAATTAAACCGCTCAAAGCTTACCCACAGTGCCCAGTGCGGGTTGGTAAATGTCAAATGTCTTCGAATTTTTTGATACTAGGACACGTCGGTTTTTCACGATGTTTTCCTTCACCGTTTTGAGAGCAGTGGTGATGAAATAATTTACACAAAGTAAAGCGCCTGTCAAGTTCTAACCTACAACTAGGGTTGCCAACCCTACTATATTTAGAGGCCTAAATAGATAAAAAAATATAGTAGACGAAACTGCTACATTTTCCATGAAAAATTAAATAACATTATTGTTCTAAAATAAGTGTAAAACGAAACGCAGCCGTTATCTGGTTTTGAACGAAACTTGTCAAGTTTCGTTCCAGCAACCAGCAAGTCGGCTTTTATCGAACGCATAATACAAAACGAAGAGATGAGCGTGTTAGATTAGATATAATATATAATTATAAGCATATATATAGCTACTACGCAAATAGCTAACCTTAAATGTCAGAATGGTTATTGGTTATTCATTGTGTATGAAAGTATTATGAATATGGTATGTAAGGGAAGGATTTCATAAAGAAAAGCACAGAAAGACAAGACTAGATATTTATTATTTCAATTAGACTTGTCAATAATTATTCATCTTTAATGAGAAAGCTATTGTCCGTTCGCAAAACTAGGTCTTCATGGAGAAGAAGGACAAGAAACTCCATGGAAACAGTATTATAGTATTCTATCAACACATTTCTTATATTTCCACAATTTATAGTTATCTTAAACAGTTAATTCTATAACTCAGAATAATAGCAACATAATAACAATATTTAAGGTATAATATGAAATTACGTAACTTACATGACACCTGGTAGATATATTTCACATCACAACGGCACTAGCACTAGCCACTTGAACATCCACTGAGCAACTGCCTCGAGAATGTCATTACAATCCTTTTTATATCCTACCATCCCTTCCATTTATCCCTTCCCATCAAACATCAACTGACAGTATTGTATTAATCGTTTCAAACAACCTGTTATATTAAAATAGCAATATAAATTCTAAGATATACTACAGTTACTATCAAATATTATTTAATTATTTATAGTAATAACATCTGTACGATTTTGACAAGTTAAGAGTAGTATATATCGTAAACACAATAACTAATCAAATTAGATACTTCTACATTGGTCTCAAGCTTCGTAAATGTGACAGATGTCAATATCCAACAAACAATTATTCTAATAATCTAAAGGTTGTTTTACAATGATTCGATGATTTTAATCACAACCGAACTAACTTCCGGAATCAAGGTAATCTCAAGTATTTATTTTTAAATATTAGACACATAATAATTACATTTATCTAACACGGCCATACTGACAAGTACTTCGCTCTCGAAGTACATTAGATACCGTTTTTCTACAATTGTAATTTACTTTGGTTTTGTCATTGTCATTGTCATTTTTGTTTTGTTTTGCCAATTTATCTAATACGGCCAAACTGACAATAGTTCGCTCTCGAAGTACATTAGTTACCATCTTTCTACAATTGTAATTTACTTTTCTTTTGCCAATTGCCTAGACGTGTCAAGTCCCCTCCACCCGCTGCTAGTGGGATAGACTTGCACCAAGCAAATGACCGACCAGCGGAAACAAATTTTATCGGTTACCTCGTCATGCTGGTCCCATTCACCCGCTGCTGGTGAGATAGACAAGCACCAAGTAAACGATCGCCCAGCGGTCAATAAACATAAGCCAACTACATAGACATGTTAGACATATTCATCCGCTGTCTGAGACGACTCGACACCAAATAGGAGGCTACCAGCGGCATAGTCATAGTCAACTAATTGTAATTATCTAATACGGCCATAGTGTGAAACTTAATCACATCTTACTGTATGCGGCCAAACACCCGCCGTCGGTGAAGCTCAATCACCCGCAGTCAGTGAATGCCAGACAACAGTCAAGACAAGCTCTTTTTGAATTAATTAAATAAGTAATCAAAACAATATACCGCTCGGTCAACCTGACAATATCATTGCAAATTGTATTGATCATCCTTATTACATTTTCTATTAAATAATTGCAAATATTTAATATGGTCACTCTGTTGGTACCTTACTTTTTAGTAAAAGTTTATAATAATAAGCCAAATCAAAATTATCAAGAAGCACAGATCAGTTCCGACAAAACTATAAGTTTATTTTAACAATACTATTAGTAAGCATTTTGAAAGTGAAAAGTAATAAAATAAAGCTAATTATTAATAACCTTCAACCTTGTCATATTTGTTTATCAGCAAGTTATGTGATATTCGCTATTTCTTTCATAATATGAAATTATTTTTCATTTACTTTGTGACATTACCAACTTCAATTTTGTAAAGTTTCCTCCAAAGCCATTTTTTAAATTAATTTGTGATCAACAGAGCAATAATATTTACAATTTTAAAGTAACTTTCCGTGAACACTTGCATTTTTCTTTTTCGACCATACAATTCTCAGCACGTTTTCATCGTTATGATGAGGGTTGAGTCAACGACCCGCCGTTACCAATGGTTTCCAGCAGAACACGATTGCTCCAACGTTGATCATGAAAACAGCAAAATAAAATTCATTAGAAATATGTTATGTGAGACTGAGCACTATCCCACTTCTGATGTTAGATTAGATATAATATATAATTATAAGCATATATATAGCTACTACGCAAATAGCTAACCTTAAATGTCAGAATGGTTATTGGTTATTCATTGTGTATGAAAGTATTATGAATATGGTATGTAAGGGAAGGATTTCATAAAGAAAAGCACAGAAAGACAAGACTAGATATTTATTATTTCAATTAGACTTGTCAATAATTATTCATCTTTAATGAGAAAGCTATTGTCCGTTCGCAAAACTAGGTCTTCATGGAGAAGAAGGACAAGAAACTCCATGGAAACAGTATTATAGTATTCTATCAACACATTTCTTATATTTCCACAATTTATAGTTATCTTAAACAGTTAATTCTATAACTCAGAATAATAGCAACATAATAACAATATTTAAGGTATAATATGAAATTACGTAACTTACATGACACCTGGTAGATATATTTCACATCACAACGGCACTAGCACTAGCCACTTGAACATCCACTGAGCAACTGCCTCGAGAATGTCATTACAATCCTTTTTATATCCTACCATCCCTTCCATTTATCCCTTCCCATCAAACATCAACTGACAGTATTGTATTAATCGTTTCAAACAACCTGTTATATTAAAATAGCAATATAAATTCTAAGATATACTACAGTTACTATCAAATATTATTTAATTATTTATAGTAATAACATCTGTACGATTTTGACAAGTTAAGAGTAGTATATATCGTAAACACAATAACTAATCAAATTAGATACTTCTACATTGGTCTCAAGCTTCGTAAATGTGACAGATGTCAATATCCAACAAACAATTATTCTAATAATCTAAAGGTTGTTTTACAATGATTCGATGATTTTAATCACAACCGAACTAACTTCCGGAATCAAGGTAATCTCAAGTATTTATTTTTAAATATTAGACACATAATAATTACATTTATCTAACAAGCGCAATAGGGCCATGTGCTGTATCGGCGTTTCTGCGGCCAGCTACGCGACACCTCTCAGCGTAACACGACGCCGTCACTTCGTGTGCAGTAGTTTTTAAGTTTGTTAAATGTTTTTATATGTATTAGTTTATAATTTTGTATCAATCATTTGTGTATTTTATCTATGGGCCCTAGTAGCCTGAAAATAAAGGAATTATTGTTTCCTTTATTTTATTTACATACATATGAATTACATTTTTAAATATTTTTATAAAAACATAAAATTAAAAAAACATTTAAAAATATAAAAAATAGTAGCCCACCGGTATCGGGAACAGGGTCCAAGCTACCGGTGGTCAGGGCTCTAGAGAGAGGAACCTCCTCACTATGCGTGCCGTGTCCAAGAGTACTGCTTTCTGAATCAAGCCCTTGACCCAGCCGCGCAATGAGAGCCTCCTGAGGTGTTGGTCGAGACTCTCCGCTATTAGGCCATTAACCGTAACGATTATCGGTACAATGATTGCAGAGTCCACGTCCCACATGTCGACAACCTCGTGTGCTAAGTCAAGATACTTGATTTTTTTATCTTTCTCAGCTTTCACGAGATTCTCGTCATGAGGGACAGCGATATCAACAATCATTGCACGGCGCTCTCGTCGATCTATCACCACAATATCAGGCTTATTGGCTACAATAGTCCTGTCAGTGATGATAGATCGATCCCAGTACAATGTGGCGTGACCATTCTCGAGAACTGGGTCGGGCACATATCTGTAATACGGTACTTCGGATTCCACAAGGTTGTACTGCAAGGCAAGTTGCTGGTGGATAATCCTAGCCACTAGATTGTGTCTGTGCAAGTACTCGCCGTTAGCAAGACGAGAACAACCGGAAACAATGTGTCGGATTGATTCACCGGGACGGTGGCATGCCCGACAGATGTCAACCGTACCATCCTTGACAATGTATTTCCGATAATTATTCGTCATGATAACTTCATCCATAATTGCACAGACAAAACCTTCGGTTTCCCCGAAGAGGTCGCCGAAACGTAACCAGGATACAGACGCCAAAAAGTCTACATCAGGCCCATGGAGGGCCCGGAAAAAGCGTCCGTGAAGCTCTTTGCCTTGCCATACTTCCTTACGATCGTTAGTATCAAGTACTGCAGGTTTGCGCCAGTTCTCTTTCGCCAAGGAGAGTGGGGTGAGGCCCTTGTCCACCGCGACCACATCTCGATGCATCCCCACGTCGGCTTCTAGGAAATATTCCCTGAGACTGCATATCTCGCGATTGTGGAGGGTCTTAGCATTTAAAAAGCCTCGACCTCCACACTTTCGCGGGATATACAGTCTCATTACCGATGACCGTGGGTGATGCATTCGATACGCAGTCAGTAGCGTACGGACTCTCCTATCCAGGGCGTCGAGTTCGGTCTGAGTCCATTTGAGTATACCGAAAGAGTACATCAAGACCGGCATGACCCAACCGTTGAAGGCGCGCACCTTGTTTCCGCCTGATAGAAGACTATTAAATACTTTCTTCAGGCGGCCAAAGAAGCGCTCCTTCAACGATTGCTTCATGTCAGTAGCATTGATGCCCAACGCTTCCGACATACCCAAATACTTGTAGGTTTCGGTTGACGAGAGGGATCTAAGATGTATGGAATCCGAGAGTTGGGTTCCCACGGATTCCATAATCTCCCCTCGCTTTACATGCATGACTGCACATTTTTCCACACCAAATTCCATCCTGATGGCGCTACTGAAGGTTTCTGTTACCTTCAGTAACTCCATCAGTCGCAAATTGTTGGGGGCAAAAAGTTTTAAATCATCCATGTAAAGGAGGTGAGATATCACTTGACCACCTCTTCTCAACCGGTAGCCTAGACCTGAGTCCTCCAGCAGTGTGCTTAGAGGATTCAAGGCTAAGCAAAACCAAAGCGGACTCAAACTATCGCCCTGAAATATTCCCCGCTCAATCCTGATCGGTTCATCGATCCTTCGGATCTGCTGACATCCTGGATGGAGTAGGACCGTCCTCCATTGCCCCATACACGACATCAAGAAGGTGCGTAGAGTTGCGTCTATTTTGTACAACTCCAGTACCCTAATGAGCCATGTATGTGGCACCGAGTCATAGCCTTTTTGTAAGAAGAATTACTGTTATTATTATAAAAGCTCAATTAATGGTATTTTGTAACCATAGTTATGACTTTATGAGACAACAAAAAAAAAACCCCACAAAGTAGCAAAAAAATATCAAATCAAAATTTTATTAAATCGGACAACAAACTATCCATAGTGTTAGTAATATCTCATAGCTAGTGTTAGTAAGTAATATTATTATTTAGAATTTTATTTATTTTATTATTTTATTTAAATATGCATTTAAAAAAATTTAATATTTTTGAAACATAACTTTTTTTTTTTCGCCATCTACTATATTTGTACAGGCAATGCCTTCAAAAATAGTATATTTGATATAAAAAAGTTGGCAACCCTACCTAACAACATACTCGTAAGTCGAGGCCGTAACCTCTGGGCCAGTAAAATAATGAATTCAGCTCCATTAAACTAACAATTGGAATTCACTCATGATTTAATAAAACAACAGCATACTACATCAAACATTTTCATATTATGTATTTATAAATTATGCTTTTATTCAAAACGTGACGAATTGGCTCTTCGACAATCGATCAATAACTCTGGGAAAGTAATCACTTTAGAAACTAATATCATTTATGAGTACTTTTTCTTCGACGATAATTTTAAAAAGTTCGCGTGGCAATTTGTACAGCCAATGATGTTCGATTTTTACCAGTATTTCAATAAGTCCGGCCCTAAATTATATCAATAATGGACTAATTGTACTCTCAATTATAAAACGACTTGGTTCAACCCACATCTCACCCAAATTAAACAGACTCCACTCCTTTTGGACTCGGTAAGTTTAAAAAGCTGGCACATCTGAATCTAAAACGCTTGCATCACAAATTCCACCCCTTTCATTCAGATTACAGTTTGCACTTCCAATTTCCCAACACACGTTCAATGTTCGGCATGAAAACACATTAACAAGGCAGATATTGGTTTGCAACTAGGGAGGAGACCTCCCTCGGAGAATTTCACAAAGTGCTGTTCAAAAGTCTGTGTCGAATAAATACTGTGAATTGATAGCACAGGGACATGAGAAGTGCAAGGAAGTTTGCTAATTGAATTTTCTCTCAACAGACACGATATATTTTGGAAATTAAATTGGCGTTACGCGTCAAAAGCGTCACAGTTCATCTTCGCCAAAACCTTCAAAGAATAACAAACAAAAAGGATTTTGAACAAAGTCGTTCTATTCGGTAAAAATCGCACAATGCAACTTAGGCGAAGTGAGCTGTCCATAGTGTCAATCCCAACCATCAGGTGGAATGATAGCTTACTTCAAGGTCACGTTTTCACAGTGAGATTTTTACTGAATAGACGCATATACAGGTTGAAATTTTCAAGTGGGCCTGAATGGCCAAACCCGAAACTATAAAGAATAGCGAAAAGTACTCAAAGGAGTCTTGGGCTCGATTTTTATGAAAACTAAAACTGCATCATTGGATTTTTATTAAATCAATATTTCTAGCCCGGTGTCGAACCCATTGATTAAAAAAAAAAACACTGTATTATAAAACCATTCGATAGTGTCGCTATAAGGATCGAATTCTGGGAAGTAATGACATACGGCAAACTAAAGGAAAGAGCTCATTTTTAATAAAAATACTTTTTTATTTTCTTTATGTTACCTATCTAATACCTTAAGTGATCAATAAATTCTTCAAAATGATGACCATTGTTTTCAATAAGTACATAACTGGATTTGGTGTCTCAAGGATTGTACTGCATTCAGCATTACAATTTTCCTCCTAGTTTCGAATTTGGCCATCCACGCCCATTTGAAAAATTCACTATGTATACCAACTTACCTTCCTGCAATGCTTTGCCTGAAACAGAGCATTAATTTTCCTTGCACTTTGCAACAAACTATAAAAACAAACCAGCCAGATCAGTCCATCCACAAAAATAACAACATACAAAAACTAGTTGGAACTCGGACCTGGAAAAACATGTACCTATTAAATTTAGCCACCGCCGTGAAAACAAAACTAGACGCTTTTAGGTGCTCCAGTAAAATCGATTCTCTCTCCATTCTATCCATTATGTATCTGGGTCGTATATTCTCTAAATCTCGGAGTACTCTCCATCCAACTTTAACACTACGAAGGTCCATTTAAAAACAAGGTCAAAAGCTAAATCGGGGGCCTTCGACGGCTAAAAGCTATTTGCTCTGTCCCGTTCTGATAGCCTAGTACAAAGGCTAGTGCAATGGCGCGAGATGGACCGAAAAATGAAATAAATATTCATTGAGAGATGATTCAATTTATGAATTTGAAACATCGAGAGGCAGAGGTCGAAATGATGAGTTTAAAATTTTATTATCCGTGAATTCTTTGCCAAGAAAATATAGTATTGTATTTTTATTGTGCTTGGTAGGTAATAAAACCATTTTACAATGGAAATCCATCACTATTAACATTTTGCATTGTTACTACCCCAATGATTTTTTCCTGCGTAAAGGCCCGCTTTTGTCAAAGAAGTCGCTACAGTTCAGATTCATCATATTTTTTTCTGTGACGTTTTCCACTAAAAAACAATAAGCTTATAGGCTCAAGAGAGTCGTACATTTCCTTGTGACCAGCCCCCGCAATGCGCCACAGCCTACACCTGATCCATCATCCGGCCACTAATCCGGAGAGATCGATCGGTTGACTCTAACTCATAATCTATTCTCCGACAGATCTTGTCGTATATATGTCGCAGGCAGATTGTATGATTCGCCATTATACATCGACCGTCGTCCGTTTAAAAACGCTCGCAGTTATGTAATATGCTGAAGGAAAATTGGCAACTCGTCCAATTGTTATAATTTCGACATTGATTGCTATTGTAAGTTCAGTCGGAACTGTGACTAACCACTCGCGATCCGAATGGTTGCAGTAACTAAGCACCCCGAACAAATGGGTTAGGTTAGCTTAGAACTGTGACCAAACCGCGTGCGAGCCGAGCGAGCGGTGCCGCGGCAGTGGCCGGCGAGAGCCTTGAGAAATAGAACTAAATACTTCAATTTGTCGCGACATTTTGTAAACGGTGTTTGAATTGTCCATCAAAATAAATTTGTGGCATATATTATATAGTTACAAGGCAATTTACATTTTGCCTGCGGCGTATTTCAAAACTGCGAGCGTTTTTAAACGGACGACGCCGTTTGTAAAAAGCGGAATCATACAAATCGCCTACGACATATGGTCTAGCTGTAGAAGCTAAGCATGCGTAGACAATCTACAATGCCTCAGTTAGAGCTTCCTAATAACTAATTAAGTACATAAAATTTTGGGTTGTGTGTAGAATGTTTTGGATGCCTAAAAGGTAGGTATATCTAATAGATATAAAATAATTTGATCCTAATAACGGTAGACTAATTACTACTGGATCTATAGACAGCATTTGATTGAGTTAACAATTATTATCGTCATCAACATCATCGTTCTCTTGACCTTATCTCAATTTATTTGGGGTCGACGCAGCATTTCTTCAATATTAATAATATAGTATGCCAAATCAAGAGTTTGTTTTAAATCGATACGATACTTTAACGCATTTCATTATCATGTAAAAATTACAGGCCATAATAGAAAAAGATCGACAGTCTTTTCCCCATAATCTAAATCAATCTGATGCTGGCTTCAGCATAGCTTTTGGAGTAAAAGTAAAAATCACAGTAAATTCAGATTGAATGTTCGAATAAAATTTCTTTAGACTCCTAAAAAAGAAAATGGATGCCTTTAAACGTTAACTCTCTTAAGCTAGATAGGGCATGAAGAAAGATTTATAAGAACGGGTTGAAACAGTTACGGGTAGTTGTCATTATGTTCCTGTAAACCTATCTACAAAACGACTTAACAGTTTATAGGTGCCGCAATGCGTAAAATAGAAATAATAAAAACTAGCTTTTGCCCGCGGCTTCACCCGCGTGGATGTCGGATAATATCCCACGGGAACGGGATCTACCTGCGGCATTTAAATTATGTATGTGTTTCTTAATACAGGTTATAAACTATGTGTGCCAAATTTCATCAAAATCCATTTAGCTGTTTTTGCGCCAATCCGGAATATACATCGAGACAAACAGACAAACGGACCAAAATTACCTAAATTACCTATTATTACCTATATTTTCAGCATCAGACTCGTCCCCACACCTCGCAGCAATTACTTTTTTTTTAATATCAATGTACAGTTTTGACTTCATTACTATATATGTAGGTATAGAAAATAGAGAAATTTTTCATGATCCTCAAATATAAGGGTTATGGTTTTATGGGAGTCTATTTTTTTAATAACTTAGCCTGGTTTCTGACAACTCTACAGTAAATGATAAATGGTAAATGATTTTATTTCTGTAAGTAAGTTTGTACAAACACAAACACGACAATCATATTTTAAAAACAAAGTAGATGAGGTCGGCGATTCCTATCCGTCAACTCTGAGAAGAAAGGTCGAAACAAACTCAGAGGGCTCTTTTGAAGTCCAGACCTTGGACAGACCATGTGTCTATCTTTAATGATATTTTCAGGAAAGAACCACACAGATTTTAGTGGACCTGTCCAGTCAGTGCACGCATTTGTCAGTAATCGTGCAGCTCAATTCAGAACTTAAGGAGCTCAACGATTCGACGAACAATACCAAGGAAAAGATATTTGGGACCATCATTATGACGAACTGAGAAAAAAAAACAATGACCCACATAGTCCTCACATTCACAATATGTACAGTCAGCAACTAAAGTCGATTAACACTTGCACTTGTATGTTCACATAACCCAACAAAATGCTAAAATGTCTCATGCTGTGTTCAAAATATGTAGGTATTTGCCAGTCAACAGGAGGGGCTCGTGGCTTAATAATAACAGCCGCACGGGTCGATCGATCAGGTTAAGCTACGCTTGCAGCGGTTGGTCCGTGGATGGATGACCATCATTACATACAAAGACCCCTCCGAGCCTCGGAAAGCTCATTAAGCTGTTGGTCCCGGCTGTCATTTAAGATATATCAAATATTTCATTCAAATCATAACAGAAGTACTTAAAATTTTAAGAACATTAACTCATAACAGTTAAACGAAAAAAATCAGTTTATCGAATCATAATTGTGTCGATTTAGATGATGTCAAAAAGTAGCAGTGTTAGCCGACTTCTGTTGCTGACCGTACGTCATGTGTTCTCAAAATTAACCTTCTCCTTCATTAATAATGTATCTAAATCCTGCTCTTAAGGCGACGATAAAAGACTTTTAATGATTTTAAACTAAAGATCACGTCTAAACGGGTAGTGTTAATGATGTGGAAAAAAAATATTTTAACTTAAAGCATTTTCTTAATAACTTAATATGTGAATGTTTTAGATTATGTTCAATACTCAATACATAGTGTAATGAATTTGTAAAGTTATGTCTAACGCGGGTAAAAAACTGAGAATCACGCAAATACTATCAGCGAATATTTATGAAACCTTCACCATTTTAAAGATAATTTAATTATTTATCTTTTTAGTATACACGTGTTTGAATATAGGTAATAACCTTTTGTTTTATGTGTAGTAAATTAATATTGCGGCTAATTTGGAACAGCGATCCTTGATGGGCGAGTCCTATTACTGGGTTGACGTACGACGCGTTGCGTGAGCTCAGCACAGAACACGCAAGCTAGCCATTCAAGGCCGCTGGCACTTATCTGCGTCTTAAGGTTCGGGAAGGTAAAATTTCTCTTTTTCATGAAGAGCCACTTTTTATGGAAAGGAAGAAGTAGGAAAGTTATATTTTCACGGACAAAATCTAAATACGTATCTATATTTGTTTCATTAAAATATTTCGCGTACTTACCTTTTCTGAAGTCTTCAAATAAACGTAAATACCTACGCGAAAAGAACCTGCAAAGAAAATTGATTTTACTTTAACATCCAATTTCCTTTGTCTGTATTTATTCCGTAAGTGTACTTTTAGATTTCTCGGGTGACATCAAAGGTTCCGCTAAAACCGCTCCTAATCTTAAAAATAACATTTGGAAGTTCAAAGGGACCTCTTGGGGCTTCTGCCCTAGCGAGCGCTATATGGGAATATATACCGTCTAATATACCATGTTTTTCTTCGTAGTCCTATGATAATCCTGTAGTTACATAAAAAGAGAAGCAGGAAGAAGCAACAAAATTTACTTCTGAGTGTTTTTTACTTAGATCACAATTTTATTATTTAACAAGCTTTTGCCCGCGTCTTCGTCTGCGTGGAAGAAACTCCTGCGGCACTCAGCAATAGTGTAGTTAGAAGCTTTCTATCAGTGAAAGTATTTTTATAATCGAATCAGTACTTCCAGAGATTTTCTCTTACAAACAAACAATTTTACTTCTTCAAAATAACATAACATCACACCTGTAATCCCCAAAGGGTTTGGCAGAGGTGTACCTATAGAACACCCACATTACGACAGTAAACTTTTTAAGTCTCATATAACGGGGGGCGAGCCTATTACCATCTAACGATTTCTTTATAATACTACATTAGATTTAGATCTAGTACTCAGTTCAAGAGGAGCTAAGTAATAACAGCCGCACGGGTGATCCATCACGTTAAGATACACTTGCTGGGGTTGGTGCGTGGATGGGTGACTTTACATACCGAGACTCCTCCGTGACTCGGAAAGCACGTTAAGCCGTTGGTCCCGGCTGTCATTCGTGGATCTTTGACAGTCGTTACGGGTCGTCAGAAGCCCGAAAGTCTGACAACCAGTCTTACTAGGGGTATCGTATTACTCAGTAATTAGGTTGTGGAGATCAGATAGGCAGTCGCTCCATATAAAATGCTGGTATTCAGCTGCATCCGGATAGACTGGAAGCCGACCCCAATATAATTGGGAAAAGGCAGATTGATTAACTCCATTTCAAGTTTTCTAATCTCTGCAAAGAATAAAATTGAACAATAATAATTCAGAAGCAATTGCTACTACAACCAGTAATTCTGAAAAACAAAATGGTCGGCCCACCCCAAATAAGGTCGACAACATCCATTTAACAGCGGTTAACTTCCCCAGTTTAAGGCAAAATTCAAAGCACAGGTAAATATCTGGCACACCTGAAAGGCCCATAAAAAAACTATATGAGGTTCCTGACAAGGGTCAAAAAAGGTTATGTGATACCGGCAGAGGTACAGGGCACGTAAATATATTGAATTTTATTCATTGGATACCGGTTACCATGATCTAATATAGAGGTAAAAAGAGTTTTTCCTGAAAAACCAGTATTTTATTTGGAGCGACTGCCTGTCTGACCTCCATTTGGGCGTCTGACGACCCGTAACGACTGTCAAAGATCTACGAATGACAGCCCGGACCAACGGCTTAACGTGCTTCAAGAGGCACGGAGGAGTCTCGCTATGTAAAGATGGTCACACATCCAAGAACCGACTGCGGCAAGCGTAGCTTATCCTTCAATCGACCCGTGCAGCTGTTATTATTTAGCCACGCCTTTCTGAAGGTTTTTATCAATAATAATAAATTAATAATAAAATTTCATATAATAAAGAAATCCCGATGTCTTGGCAAGTCGTAGAAACCGTGTGAAGTAGGGGCGGGTCGCTTGTACTTGAATATAGTAGAATACGCTGGGGAATATATACAAAATATAAGAATAACGTTACCTCGGGCATTGTGACTCGGTATGTAGATTGTAGATGCGCGGCGTCATTTTACACGAGAGCCTTTGTATTGTTAAATATATCTGGAGAATCTTATATTCCATATTTTATGATATATACCTTAGGTTTTCTTTGGCTCTGAGGTGTGTGTTGTTGTGTGCCTTTGCTTTAAAGCTTTCTTACTATCATATTCAGTACCTTATTCATCACTCCCAATCTAGCTATATTTTGCCTTTGCATCACCAAATCCATCAGAGGACAAATGATGAAGCACGTCAATAATATTTTGAAAACTAGTGTTCTCTGGTTTTTAGTCTCATCTATGAGGTCGAATATAAATTGCAGAAGTTATTAAATAAAAATGAAACTGCATCAAATCCATTAAAAGATTTCAGTACCATTATTTGCTACATAATAGGTCATACTCGTAGCATGTGTTAGATAAATGTAATTATTATGTGTCTAATATTTAAAAATAAATACTTGAGATTACCTTGATTCCGGAAGTTAGTTCGGTTGTGATTAAAATCATCGAATCATTGTAAAACAACCTTTAGATTATTAGAATAACTGTTTGTTGGATATTGACATCTGTCACATTTACGAAGCTTGAGACCAATGTAGAAGTATCTAATTTGATTAGTTATTGTGTTTACGAAATATACCACTCTTAACTTGTCAGAATCGTACAGATGTTATTACTATAAATAATTAAATAATATTTGATAGTAACTGTAGTATATCTTAGAATTTATATTGCTATTGTAATATAACAGGTTGTTTGAAACGATTGATACAATACTGTCAGTTGATGTTTGATGGGAAGGGATAAATGGAAGGGGTGGTAGGATATAAAAAGGATTGTAATGACATTCTCGAGGCAGTTGCTCAGTGGATGTTCAAGTGGCTAGTGCTAGTGCCGTTGTGATGTGAAATATATCTACCAGGTGTCATGTAAGTTACGTAATTTCATATTATACCTTAAATATCGTTATTATGTTGCTATTATTCTGAGTGATAGAATTAACAGTTTCAGATAACTATAAATTGTGGAAATATAAGAAATGTGTTGATAGAATACTATAATACTGTTTCCATGGAGTTTCTTGTCCTTCTTCTCCATGAAGACCTAGTTTTGCGAACGGACAATAGCTTTCTCATTAAAGATGAATAATTATTGACAAGCCTAATTGAAATAATAAATATCTAGTCTTGTCTTTCTGTGCTTTTCTTTATGAAATCCTTCCCTTACACACCATATTCATAATACTTTCATACACAATGAATAACCAATAACCATTCTGACATTTAAGGCTTGCTATTTGCGTAGTAGCTATATATACGCTTATAATTATATATTATATCAAATCTAACATCAGAAGTGGGATAGTGCTCAGTCTCACATATTTCTAATGAATTTTATTTTGCTATTTTCATGATCAACGTTGGAGCAATCGTGTTCTGCTGGAAACCATTGGTAACGGCGGGTCCTTGACTCAACCCTCATCATAACGATGAAAACGTGCTGAGAATTGTATGGTCGAAAAAAAAAATGCAAGTGTTCACGGAAAGTTAATTTAAAATTATTAATATTATTGCTCTGTTGATCACAAATTAATTTAAAAAATGGGTTTGAAGGAAACTTTATAAAATTGAAGTTGGTAATGTCATAAAGTAAATGGAACATAATTGTATTTTTATATTATGAAAGAAATAGCGAATATCACATAACTTGCTGATAAACAAATATGACATTTTTCACTTTCAAAATGCTAGTATTGTTATAGTTTTGTCGGAACTGATCTGAGTTTCTTGATAATTTTGATTTGGCTTATTATTATAACCTTTTACTAAAAAGTAAGGTACCAACAGAGTGACCATATTAAATATTTGCAATTATTTAATAGAAAATGTAATAAGGATGATCAATACAATTTGCAATGATATTGTCAGGTTGACCGAGCGGTATATTGTTTTGATTACTTATTTAATGAATACAAAAAGAGCTTGTCTTGACTGTTGTCTGGCATTCACTGACTGCGGGTGATTGAGCTTCACCGACGGCGGGTGTTTGGCCACATACAGTAAGATGTGATTAAGTTTCACACTATTGTTTTTGTATAATGTTATTTATCTTGTACTTCGAGATCGAAATACATGTTAGTATGGCCGTATTAGATAATTGTAATTAGCTGACTGTGACTATGACTGTGAGTGTTTCCGCTGGTCGGTCATTTGCTTGGTGCAAGTCTATCCCACTAGCAGCGGGTGGAGGGGACTTGACACGTCTAGGCAATTGGCAACACAAAACAAAAATGACAATGACGATGACAAAACCAAAGTAAATTACAATTGTAGAAAAACGGTATCTAATGTACTTCGAGAGCGAAGTACTTGTCAGTATGGCCGTGTTAGATAAATGTAATTATTATGTGTCTAATATTTAAAAATAAATACTTGAGATTACCTTGATTCCGGAAGTTAGTTCGGTTGTGATTAAAATCATCGAATCATTGTAAAACAACCTTTAGATTATTAGAATAACTGTTTGTTGGATATTGACATCTGTCACATTTACGAAGCTTGAGACCAATGTAGAAGTATCTAATTTGATTAGTTATTGTGTTTACGAAATATACCACTCTTAACTTGTCAGAATCGTACAGATGTTATTACTATAAATAATTAAATAATATTTGATTAGTAACTGTAGTATATCTTAGAATTTATATTGCTATTGTAATATAACAGGTTGTTTGAAACGATTGATACAATACTGTCAGTTGATGTTTGATGGGAAGGGATAAATGGAAGGGGTGGTAGGATATAAAAAGGATTGTAATGACATTCTCGAGGCAGTTGCTCAGTGGATGTTCAAGTGGCTAGTGCTAGTGCCGTTGTGATGTGAAATATATCTACCAGGTGTCATGTAAGTTACGTAATTTCATATTATACCTTAAATATCGTTATTATGTTGCTATTATTCTGAGTGATAGAATTAACAGTTTCAGATAACTATAAATTGTGGAAATATAAGAAATGTGTTGATAGAATACTATAATACTGTTTCCATGGAGTTTCTTGTCCTTCTTCTCCATGAAGACCTAGTTTTGCGAACGGACAATAGCTTTCTCATTAAAGATGAATAATTATTGACAAGCCTAATTGAAATAATAAATATCTAGTCTTGTCTTTCTGTGCTTTTCTTTATGAAATCCTTCCCTTACACACCATATTCATAATAATTTCATACACAATGAATAACCAATAACCATTCTGACATTTAAGGCTTGCTATTTGCGTAGTAGCTATATATACGCTTATAATTATATATTATATCAAATCTAACACATGCATATAACCATCGTTGTCTGTGATAAACTGGGAGCTCTCGAATACCAAACTCATCAGAGGGATCATTACTGAAATGTATCTATTCAGAGCTGGTATTCTGGCTTCTCGGCACGGTTTGTTAGGTATGTGAGAATAATATGTCCCCAGTGAAGTAGGGGATCAAGTAGAATATTAGGTGAATGTTTGCGAGAACAGGGTAGGTTTTAGGGAAAGACGTTGGACAGAAATTGATGTAAAATTTAAATTATTTTTTCTGTTCAATACATGATTACTTGATTAATCTACGTGAATAAAAAGAGAAGTCCTGACTGACTGACTGATTGACTGACTCATCAACGCCCAGCCCAAACCCTTGAACCTAGAAAGCTGAAATTTTGCATTGAGGTTCCCTTTATAATGTAGACAAGGAATAAGGAAGGAATTCCCGGTAGTACGTTCCCGTGGGATATTCACCGACATTCACGCGGGCGAAGCCGCGCGGGAAGTGCTAGTCAACAAGGTATACCCAAAACAGGATTGAAGTAATCAAGACCAATGTACTTATAATTTTTACCCTAAAATAATTAACGTTAATCAAGCTTAAACTGTCTCTAAAATCGTCGTCAAAATTACAAAGATCATTGAAGCTGGACACTTACAAAATGGAAATTAAAATCCTAGTGCTTATAAATCTCAGAACAAAAAGTCCGAACTTCAAATACAGAAATCACAAAACTAAAATAGAAATCCTTTTCTATATATTTTAGAAAAGGAGTCGGAAAAGTCACAGAGTTCCAAGTCTAATCCGATGAATGGTTACCCCTCGAGCCTTTCTGCGAAAAACGATGCTTTTACCGCTGGATATGAAAATGAAACAATATTCCTTTGTAAATGAAAATCTTTAGATAAAAACCGAAAGCTTTCGAGGATTCTGCGGTGACGTCATTCGGTATTTCATATTCATTGGTCATTTAGCGTTTTGGCTTACGAAGTTGATGCTAATGCCGTAACTCTGAGTCCATATAATGATATAAAACTTTCTATGTGAGATGAAGTCTCCTGGGTTAGTTTTGATGCTATAGCGCGATTTGGAAAAAGCCAGCATCCAGTGATAGACTGTGATAGTCTTAGTTAATCAAAAATCTATATTTTTGGTCTATAAATCGAACAGCATCCTCATAAAAACAATTTGAGGAGAAAGCTCAACGTACTGACTACTGCGAATTACTTTTCCGATACCTTGTCGATTCTTTCTACAAAAAAAATCGGGACCATCTTTAACGACACCAACGCTAGCAAACAGTAACTACACAAACAGGACACAAAGAACCGTGACATTCGAGAATCGTTCCAATATTTAACGAGTAACCTTTTGTCCCGCCATCTTTGCCTATCCGTCTGTCACAAAGTCACGAGGGGGTGCAGACTCCCTTGCGTCATACCCGCATTATGCCTTGCCCTAATTCTCCCAGACCTGGCTCTACGCCAAATAACACACTCATGTAGTTTTCCTACTGTTCAGGAATTAACATTGTCTAAGATTCCAGTTCAGGGGAATCGAACACTGTGCTTTGTAGTGTCAAGTGTGTCCGAAATTTCTTCCGGAAAAGTGAAGTTGATTTAAATATTTACGAGTCTGGAGAGTTCTTGTGCATTGAGCTAACTTTAGCTTGATAGTTACATTAGCTATTCTACTTTAGTACGAGTATTTCGGTCTAAATTGCAACATCGACTCAACAATTCTTGCAGTAGGACAATAATGGGAAATGCATGTTCAGCTGGGTTTGTCCTTTCTATCGGGACTTCATCGGACATCACATTTAAATAGTTACCATCCAATAGTGAACGATTATGAGTCAGCACTCCATGACTTTTATTTTCAGAGATAACGGGAAATATCATGTGTTTTCTTCTAAGAAATATTTTACTATGACACAATATCGTTATGAATATAATAGAATTATTCAGTAGCTATCAAAAATATCACCAGTAATTTTACTTGAAAAATATCACGGTACAGTTTTGAAGCGTATCTACCGATATTTATAATATATATATATATATATTAAGACTTAGGTACTCAAAAACAATCCAACCAACCATCAAAAACCCCAAGCGAACTGATCTCCGATAACTCAATTCTGTCCGGCGAAGTAATTCAAAAGTTTTTATCTCGCGACGCACTCGTCTGGACCGTTTCAGCCTCCATTTTGTTCACGGTAATGACTTTCTTATCTAACTTAATTAATGGCGCCTCTTTCAGCAAGTTCCATTAACTGTTCTAGTTTGCCTTGAAAGTTAAACAACATTAATGGTTAGGAAGTTATATTAGTTGAGGGTATTGTTATAAAAACAAACAAACTGCGAACTGGCGAAATTTGGATGCACCATAGGTAACCAAAGAGTATCGTGTTACCCAGTAACTGGGTTGTGGAGGGCAGATAGGCAGTCGCTCCATGTAAAATACTGGTATTCAGCTGCATCCGGTTACACTGGAAGCCGACCCCAACATCATCATCATTCTCCTGCCCTTATCACAATTTATTTGGGGTCAGCGCAACATGTCCTTTTCTTCCATACTTCTCTATGAGTCACCCCCTTTCTAGCCATATCATCTTTCACACAGTCCATGTATCTTTTCTTTGGTTTCCCTACTCTTATAGCCATCCAGATTCATACTAAAAACTTTCCTGACGACATTTTCCTCATTCCTCCGCATCACATGCCCATATCATGACAACGGATTCCCACACAACTTTTCAGTCACCGGTGCCACTTTTAGACTTCCTCTTACGTACTCATACCCTATTCTATCCATTCGCGTAACACCACACATGTCTGTTAGCAACATGGTTGGAAAAAAAAACTAGGCAGATTATGATTGTGAAAGGTCAATGATCTCCAGCAAAATGCAGCACACTTCACAGACAATGCACAATGCTATTATTTATGATAGAGTGCAACGAATACAGTTTAAACCAAGCAAATACACATTTTGTGGTGGAACCAGTGAAGTGTTATTTCAACTCATTGAAACTACAGTTGCAACTGTTTATATTCAGAAACAATACTTGTTTCCGTCTATAGTGTTATTCAACTTGCTTTGTATTTATTTGTATAAAATAACCTTTAATTATTGACTCACAGGCTACGACTCACATGGCAAAAGAAGAAAGAAAGAAAAATTGTTTATTCTTCATAAATAAGACGCACATTATGAAACAAACATAAAATACTCACACTTATCCAAACCACCATCTTTACATACCAAGACCCCTCCGTGGCTCGGAAAGCACGTTAAGCCGTTGATCTCGGTTGTCTTTCCTGGATCTTTGATAGTCGTTAAGGGTCGTCGGAAGCCCGGAAGTCTGACAACCAGTCTTACCAAGGAGATCGTATTACCAAGTAACTGTGTTGTCAGATAGGCAGTCGCTCCATATAAAATACTGGTATTCAGCTGCATCCGGTAAGACTGGAAGCTGACCCCAACATAGTTAGGAAAAGGCTAGGCAGATTAGCAGATGATGACTCAAAAAACTGGCTGGAAAAGTTCAGTTTTCGACACATGAAAATAATGAAAAAATAAGAGAATATAACATTTAAAAGCTAGAAATTTTATAATATTTTCAATAGTATTAAAACCACTTTTAATGCTTCCTTCAAGGCAAAGACCCTTTTTGCCCTACTTGGAAAATCATCATCATTCTCCTGCCCTTATCCCAATTTATTTGGGGTATTTCTTCCATACTACTCTATGAATCGTCATCTCGGTAGTAACCCCCTAGCCATATCATCTTTCACACAGTCCATTCATCGTTCTACATACTTTGTGCTATTTGGAAAAACCCAGCTCAATCAACAGTACCTATCTAACAGCAGATACCTACACAAGTCCTAAGTCTGCAAAGCCTGGTGAATCCATCACTTAGATGCATAACATCATGTTGATAATCACCTATGACGTAATCAAAGTTAATAGTTAATGCCCGAAGCACTAGACAATAGGTAGTCCGCTCATTCGACACAATTGCATACGTAACTAGTGACATTGCCAATCGCTAGTTCATTGGCATAAGTAAGTTGTCTTGCTTCAGTCTGCCAAAATACTTATCAGGACAAGTTGCCAAATGTAACTTGGCTACTTACAGACATAAATGAGAATAATGTGTCTGTTCCAGTAATGCCTAGAAAAGCCTATTTGCAGTATATTAAAGCATTAGGATTTTTCATAAGGAATTTCTCAATAGCAGCACGGAGTCTGGATTTGCAACTGATAGCATAGGCTCACCCCCTATTACGTGGGACTTGAACATAACTAGCGAAATGTGGGTGTACTAATAGGTCACCCCTGCCTATCCCTTCGGAGAAAATGTATGTGATGTTATGTAAAGCAAAAGGCAAGAATAGACATCTTGTCTGGCTGTGTCTAGCCTGAAAACGGCTGAACAAATAAAAATGGTATTGCGCAGTATGCCAAGATTGGCTGCGAAATTAATGTACACTGGTTTCTTTGTCATAAATAATTTATGAAACAGCGTAAATTGCCATTTGTAATTTCCATGGCAATGAATAGTTGTGAAAATTTGACAACTGTTTAATGTCTTATAATTAACTTGCTTATCAACACGACAGACAAATCCTTTTTTAACGGACGAAAAAAAAAGGAGGAGGTTCTCAATTCGACACGTTTTTTTTTTTTTATTATTATTTTTTTTTTTATGTATGACCACGCATAACTTTTTACAGTCGTCCGATTTGAAATTTTTTTGTTTTATTCGAGAGGGTATACATCAAAGTTGGTCCCATATAAAATTGATTAACTTTGCTTGGGTAGTTTTTGAGTTAGCGTCAATAATACGTATTTTTTCCCTACTTTTATATGGATGATGTTCTAGTTTGTTTTGCAGGTAGTGGTATTAAAATTTGTGTGGGGTAGTACCACAACTAAAAAGTGAAAAATAAAAACTTTTTTACAAAAAAATACAACCGACTTCCAAAAACAACACTACAAAGTAAAAAATAACTTTAATTTCGGAAGTCGGTGGCAAAAAACGAAAATACATTTAACCAGACACCGACTTCCGAAATTAAAGTTATTTTTTACTTTGTAGTGTTGTTTTTGGAAGTCAGTTGTATTTTTTTGTAAAAAAGTTTTTTTGTGTTGTAAAGGTTGTATTAATTACCTACTTTAAGATCTGTATTACTATAATATATGCACCTTTGTAACCATTTACTGTGCACTATCATATGAAATTTAACTCAGTATTACTGGTATTACTCTGGCTTTCACGAGTTTCATTTACCATCCACACCGCACCTTACATGGTGACCCTGCCAAAGGAATCTATACGCGCTACGCGAACTTGAGACGTTGAGTGTGACTGTGTAACGAACATTCGACAAGTCAGCGCGAGTATACGAATCATCCACGAAATCGGGCAAGCAGCAGTTAGACGCCAGCGCGAGTATACGAATCATCCAAGAAAATGGGCAAGCAGCAGTCTAAAGAGGAGACCCTGTTCGTTCAAAACGCGGCAGTTGGCAGCAACCAAGCTACGAGTACAGCAGACGAACTTCGCTTTCATAATGTCCACGTCCAACATTATTCTGTCCTATATCCTGCTTATACTACTTCTCGGCATATTGGGCTTCATGTATCGGCAATATAAAAGGTGCCATGAAAAATGGATCACGCCAAATTACGAAATTACGCCAAAATAGAACCAGGTCCCACGATGTACCTATGTGTTTTAATACTTTGATAAAACTTGGGTGTGCATTAGTATTTAGTCGGCTAGCACTTTTGGGGTAAGCAAATAAAATATAACCACTACTTATTCGAAGGACCTTTTGGCCAAAGCCTCGAATAAAATGTAACGTTCGCAATGCGCCGGCCTCAATAGCAACATTAGCGAACCGGGCGCATAGTAACACACCAATCCTGTAATCTATCGAGATCAGAGCAATCAACCCGCTTCACTTAGCCAAACAACCCATGGGGCCCATAATAGCACCCTGGGGGACGCCATTGCGATTTTCCATACAATTATGTGTAAATAATAGTTGGTTTTAGGGACAAGAGGAAAATTTCCAGCACGAAAATTGAGTATCAAAGTGGTAGCACACTTCTTTGATTTGAAACTGGCGCAGACAATTGGTATTTAATTGATTAATTAAAATGTTTGTGTCAGTGTTTGTGTTGATAATCAGTACTGTAGTTACGAGCTAGTTTACTGCATATCCTAAAAAAAATACAGTTTTTAGAGCGAACTAGCAATTTTTCCGATACTAGAATCAATATTGACTACAAATGCACTTCAATATAAATAAATACTTATGATTTTGAGATTTGGCAAAGGCCTTTGATACTCTCTATGATATTTTTAGTGTTGACAAAAACGAAACTATTATAATTTTTCTCTAATAGTAGTTGAAACAATAGAAAGTTATCAAAATTGGTCCTACTGGTCCTTAGGTACTAATTACTCACGTTTTCCTCGACGGTCTTCTTGATCTTGGCGCTGGCCTCGCTGACTTTGGCGCCAGCCTTGTTCACGGCGGAGTAGAGGAAGTTGCCCAGAGACTTGGCTCCGGCAACCGCCTTGGTTGTCACTGTCGAATTGATGAAAGTTGAAGATATTTTTGGAAAAGATTCTTGTGTGTTATGAAAAGGGAGGATGAGAACATTTAGAATTCTTCTTCGTTCATTCGTATAATTCGCTTAATTTTTATGAATGACCGACTCATTTTGACATTTCAAAAATGCCTGTGAATGGTTTAATTGAAATAAATGCTGTGAGCTCGAGTTTGAATTTGAATTTAAATTGATGACTACATTTTATAGAAAATAATTGCCTACAAGAAGTGCCAAAGCAAATAATATATATTGATTGTATCAGAGAATTTTTTGTGCCCTTACTTTGGGAATCAAAAAAATATGAAGAATTCACGAACATAACAAACGAACTAAGGACCTAGAATAGTAATAGGACCGGACACAGGTACATTTAGAGCTACTTTTGTAAGAGCTACTTTTCTCAGTCGGAACGGTGTTGAAGTACGAAAAAGGAATTGATTATAGTGTTGAATTCTAATGGCTTTGTAAACATCTCTGAGCTGAAAGGACGAGAGGCAATTTTAAAGCACTTTAGTGACGATGAATTTAATTTGGCGTTCGTTTAAGAATGCTTTTATAGAATGTTTCAGATCGTTTCTTCTGGGCCTACCTTCCGGAACTCTTTGAAGACTCCGTTGTTATGTTAAAAACATTGAAATTAAAAAAAAAACAACAAAAAAGGTTAAAGTTCAAATGAAACTAGTTTTACATTTTAACGAAACTACACCTACTGAAATTTCAAACCGACCACAATAGGCCTAAACCGGACGAACAATTTACAGCTTTGCATTTTTATCGTTTAATTGCAAGCCAAAAATATACCCCGGATTTTCCGGCGCAGAAAAAAATGTATTCTGTAACCGCTAAAGCGATCTAGCCATCAGTAAAACCAGTTTTATTTCAACAAAAATACAAGAAAATAAAAACAAAAAATAATTACTAACACTCTTGCATATCAGGCACTTCAATAGCATCAGTAAACAGTGTTCTACTCTGGTTACCTGGAAATGTGAGAAATAATAAATGGAATAAAAACAAAATTAGCAAACTACAAAATAATCAAAAATCATAGCAAAATCATAAAGTAAAAAAATCTTTTTAAAAAAAAGGTATCGAACACTATTGGGCAAAGGGCCAGAAAATAAAATACAAAAAGTGTCTTTGATATCTTCCGGAGACGGCCAATTGATCCCTAATCAAAATCTATCAAGAGGTACATAAATAAGCAGTCCCCTTTATCGTCCAGCGGGGCAATTGCGTAACACACTATTAACATTCATTGCGTTATTTACGTTGTCGAGCAGACAAATTTTTCGAACATATGAAGCAATGGATTATCAATTTGCTTCAAAATGATTTAGATTCAGATTGACAGTGTGTTACACAATTAGGGTGTTGTTCTGAAAATACGCCGTTACATAATAACTGGGTCCGACGAAGGTCTTAGTGAAAGGGACTAGCTACAATAATAAAATCTAGACCAGTCAATTCACTCGTTCATTTTGCTCCTATTAGACAACTAGATTTCATAACCATACCTTGTGAAACATATCTTCTATTTTATAGACTATTTTCTCAATGGTTACCTACAGAAGCCGATGTCTGACGCTTCACTCAAGACAATGGTTCACTCAAGAGAAGGTACGTTTTTGTTTCACCTACAAAATTATTTAGGAATGAAAGTCCATCTGCTCCTTTCATTTTCCGATCATTCGGTAGGCCAGTGAAAAATGCACAGCACCGAAATCCGTTGGATCGGTTCTAATAAATTTATTTTACACTTTTCTATAATTTAGTGTTCAGACATTTGACTTCGAGTGAAAGATGCCGAATGAAAGGCAAACATTGAAGAGTGATATCGGTTCTATACTTGGACTTTTAATCGCATTCAATATTCAACTTGACAGTTGCAGGGAGAAGTTCCTGAGAGTAAAAAGGAAATGAGGTGAAGAAAAAAAAAATAATTAGCGTAACTACCTTGATGTGCTTATAGTTTTTAATTGAAACACGTTATATTCGTATACAGGGTGAATTTTTCAAAATGGGCGTGAATGGCCAAATTCAAAACTGAGGAATACTGTAATGCAGACAATCCCTGGGACGTCGAATCCAGCTATGTATTGAAAAAATGGTCATCATTTTAAACAATTAATCAGTTAAGGTATAATAGGTAGGTAGGTAACAAAATAAAAAAAGTATTTTGTTAAAAATGAGCTCTTTCCTTTAGTTTGCCGTATGTCATTACTTCCCAGAATTCGATCCTTATTAGCGACACTATCGAATGGTTTTATAATACAGGGGTTTTTTTTTCAAAATCAACAGGTTCGCTTCCTTTCCAGAAATATTTATTTTTCAAAATCCAATGACGCAGTTTTAGTTTTCATCAAAATCGAGCCCGAGACTCCTTTGAGTACTTTTCGCTATTCCTCATAGTTTCGGATTTGGCCATCCACACCCACTTGAAAAATTCATTCTGTATACGATAACATAAACGATAAGTAATTTAAATACGAAAATTATTTTGCTTCGAACTGTCAAGTTACTGAATACGATTAAAAGTCCAAGTATAGGAATCCAATTTTAGGAGGCATTTGTTTTTTAAACATCGCACTAAAAATTGCGGTTAGTTAAACGGTTGCCTCTCCACGACGGATTCGCTGATGCCTACGTACTTCTTCCAACTTTACAAATCTAGCAACTGGCAACCTCTAAAAATACATACCATTTCCAACACCTCCAGGCTGTTCCTCAGTAGGAGTGCCTCCAGTCGAAGCTGGCCTGCTGTCTGCACCACCAGTGGCGCTGCGTCCAAGCATACAAGTTTAGTTAACATTGGCGTAAGGGCCAACCTTGGGCCGTAGGGTCTTTGGAAGATATTGAGGGGATATTATGAAGAGGAAGTTTGACCTATAGTAGTGTACTATTATGGTAAGCTAAGCAATATTCTGGGTCTTCCGATACGCATACATTTTCCGAGATCCCTGATCCATTTCAAACTCGGAGTTACTTAGATTAGGTAAAGGTAAATGATTTAATTAAAACTCCTCTACACTAAAGAGTGATCATAACTAACTGAATATTATAGAAGGTATTTTTTTCGTTTTACTAGAACTTTAATAATGAGTTAAAAGCACTGTAATTAGGTCTGCTGATCATTAAAAACAATCCTAAAAAGCTATAATACCTACATTCACAAGAAAGCACCAGCCATATCCCGACCCACGAGTTGCGTGGAAAATCAATAGCACTAATATATTCACAGGTCCTCGCTCGATATATTTGCGACCTCGATCTGGCAAGCTAAGCGCAAAGTTGGAGCGAATGATCCGTTTATTGCCCCCTGAACTATTACGTAATACCTCCCTGGCTAAGAGGTCGATGTTTTACGTGATTCATCGAAAGACACGCCTCTTTAACAATATATTACCCCGAAAACTAATCTTGAGTTAGTATTACAATAATCTTAAAGGATAAATAAATTACGATTACCTATTATATTCTCCCCTTTTTGTCGAGCTGTTCAACTAAAGCTTTCCCCAAATTATCCACCCTTCGCTGTTATGTCACAAAATGTAAAGAAGACCCTTTCCTGTGGAAAAAAAGGAAGGAGGCCTCATTTAGCATTTCAAAACTAAATCATTTTCCCCAACCGATTTCTACAGTAATCAGCTGATTCAATCGCTGATTTAATTATTTTTAATTTCAAATGGTGACGCAAATAGTTCGTCACTTACACGCGTGTTCATGGTTTTACAGCGAGGGAAACGAAATAAGAATGATTGAACTAATACGTTGTAAACTTCTTATCTAGAACTATGGAGACTGAGTTCAAGTCTAGCCAAATTCGAATTTCGAAAATAATGCTATAGTTGAATACAGGTCGATTTTTTTTTTACCACCAATATTTTTTAAGGGGTTACAGTACAGCCTGTATGTTTTAAAAAGGATTTATTTAAGTAATTTGCTAAGTCAATGAAGAGAAACTAGGTTTCAAGCTTGACTAAAATCCGTGAATGTGACTAGACCAAAACATAGATTTTATCAAAAAACAGTACACTAAAGAGAATGCACAACAATGAGAAATTAAAAATGGGGTTTGAGCAGAATAAATGAGTTTGTAAAGTTTGCATATGCATCTAGAAAACTATGTTTAAAATCTGTGATTTTTCTCTAATTTATTCTAAAATGTTTCAGTTATTTTCATGAAGTAATTGTCCCTACAATATGTTATAATAACACTACTAAGTTATGTCCTTAACCATTCTGCTAAAAACTTAAACTTGATGTATTTGTATCTAATCAATAATGCAAGTGTTACTTAATAATTTCACAAATCCAATTTAAATGGTCATAAATGCATGTACAGAATAATTGATGAAATATTTCGAGATACATAAAGTGCTCGATAATTTCAAACTGAAATGTGCCGAAAAGCTGTGAAAATAAATTTTGTGATTAAAATAAGCGAAGCGAATTTGTTTATAATACAATTTTGATTGTGCCATATCAAAAGCATCCTTGTGTCGTAGGCTTAACAATATTCATGAGCATAAAATTTTGTGTTGCAATAACTTGTCAAATTATATCAATATATGGGGTTGGTGTATTGTTACTGATTAAAGCACTTATAATCAAGATATCTTTTAATGTTATCTTATCATACCGCCTACTGGCTTTTTTGCTACCTTATGATGTTCTGATAAAGGGAGTAATTTACTAATGGATGGATGCTACTGCATCCAGTATCTCATTTCTAATCAACTCCAAAATATTAAAAGACTAGAAGGCCCAAACATGATTTTAAATCATTTAATTATACTGGATTTTTTTTCCAGAATAAGAAACTGACAAAAGTAATAAAAACAAATTGCCAGGATAATTGAAAATACATGTCAATTTAGTCACCATGTGCAAATTTAAGGTGGCAAACCAATTCTGAAGACTACAAACCTCCATTACCATCAGAAACAACACACCAACCAAAAGAACTGAAACAGAAAAAGCGTAACAAAACTCCGTCCAACTCATTACATCCGCCAACCCCCTCGTACCTAATATACCTAGAATTATCATCATCATCTTTGCCCTCAGCTCTTGGCTCCGCAACTTCAGCAGGTTCCACTGGCACGGCTTCCGGCTCCGCTGGGGTGGGCTCATTTTTCCTAAGACCCGGGATGGGGATCCCGGAACCAAGCCATCCTGTCATCTGGGATTTGACATTGGTGATAAGGTCCAGTTTACTGCCAGCTTTTGTGGGACTGTGAAAAATAAATTATATTAAAATATGGATTTTTATTCTATAATTTTCAATTAAAACAAACTGAAAATTAAAAAGATTGTAAGCCTAAAATGTTATATAATTTGGTCCTAAAGTTCCTTATTTCCCGTTGTAGCAAAGAGAAAACTAGACTTAAAGTTATTCTCCAATGTCTAGATTTTAGACTGTTACATCATTCAGCCCAACCCTCAATCTGGCCTGTATCAAAATTATGCCTAGTTGACCCAAAAACTATATAATTTATGTTGAACCCTTTCTTATTCCCCATATAATAAGTACTTTCATGATTATAAAAGTGTAAGAATTTTTAATAAATCTTTCTAAATAACCAAATAAGTTAAATTATATAAGGCATTCCCATTCCAAATGATATGCAATGGTAAAAGTACTTGACCCAGATTAAAATACATTGTAGGTATCTGAAAATCAATAATTTACAATAGCTTTGTTACACTTACATAGGGTTAATAAAATTCTCGTCGCAAAAAACTACGCAATATGGAATATTCACGAAAGAACCTACATCTTGGAAGGTAGCAAGAATCAATGCAGAATTGCAGAATTTTAAAAAATAAAAAAAATAAGGAGTTTTGTCATAAATACCCGTTTAAATAAAAAATACGCCTATTTTAGCACTATAATATCACCGGATACCAGCAAGATAAAACCAAGGTAAAAAAAATGTAAACAATAAAATTCCATTACCTTAACTTTTCGCCTTCTGCCACCACCGCTGCTGCTGCTTCGCCAGTCGGTTCCTTCGTTGGGGTTGGAACTTCCTCATCTTGGGGTTCGCCCTTAGCAGCCCCCATCCACGAGCTAACCTGATTCGTAAGTCCTGAAAACATTTTCACTGGCACTAGCTACTCAAACAACTACACAACACAATCACTCAGCGAATTCACTACGCTGCGACAGTTTCGCACATGACCCACGACACGGATGGTCTGCTATGCGGCTGTAGAAAGCGTGATCAGCTGAAAAACTAAATGGAAAACCACGATCGACCAGGAAAATTGAGGAAGAAACCACTGCGCATGAAAACTTGCGCTCCTGCGCTATTTACGCTTTGTAATGTTACCACACAAAGCAACGAGCTTCGGAATGCCAATCTAGTGCATCAGCACTTACAATAAAGACCAAAATAGCGTGTAAGGTTTCCAACATATGCTATTGACTTGAGGGCTGTACTGTAGATGTCAAAAATATGTCAAAGCACAGATTACCTTTCCCTTTAATTACGTTTAGTTACGGTCTAAGCAACCAACAAATTCTATTGCTTTTCCATACATACACTAATAATTAATGTAAATAAAATGATATCTCACTAGTTGAATCGAATAATTTCAATAAACCAAATCACATAAAAAATTAACATTTTCTTTTACGCTTCGAATACATAATCAACTATAACGTTCCCACTGCTGGGGCCTCCTCTCTTCGAGAGGACGTGGGCCGTAATCCATCACGCGGGCCCAGTGCGGGTTGGTAGATGTCACATCTTTGAATTTTTGATTTTTTGATTCTAGGATATGCCGGTTTCCTCACGATGTTTTCCTTCACCGTTTTGAGAGCAGTGGTAATGAAATTATTTACACAAGTATAGCGCCTGCCTGGTTTTGAACCCACGACCTACAATTACTCGTTAGTTGGGGCCGTTACCACTGGGCCACCACTGCTGGCTTCACATAAACTATAAAAATCTTATTGTAACATCAGTAAGCTTCTGAACACTTTTGTTGAGAAAAAAATATGCGTACAACGAAGCGTTTTATATAATTTTAATCTGTATTGAAAACTGGCAAATAAAAAAATAACTTGACATTTTCTGATTTGATTCACAATTTTTGTTTGCAGTGAATTTTTACAGTTTTACAGTTTTATCTAACAAATGTAGGATTCCGTAGTCCCGGAGACTTTAAATTACGGTAATACCTCGAATAAGACTTAAGGGTGTGCAAAATTTCATCATGACAGAAACGCGAAGAATACAGCTTCACCTTGGAAAATGTATAGAGGATTTGGACCAATTACACAATGTACCAGATTTGAAGTCGAAAAGGGCTACTCTGTAAGTAATCTTAGCCTTTTGAAGCAAAAAAATCTCGTATCTAACCGAAAAAACGATATAAAATTGTTATTTTTCTTGTAGGTTATGCAAAACTGCTCAAAAATTATTCGAAAGTGCGGAAGAGGCTCGTGAGAAGGGAGATGAGGAGTATTCTTATGTTTACTACATGAAATACCTTCGCGTGATAGCTTATATCAGCAAAGACAAGGATTATTTGAAGGACAAGTCTTATTTCAACAACATGTTGGGTGCCAAGAACCCGAACAAGGCAATAGATTATGCTGGAAAGCTGAAGAACAGCCTCATAGACAGGTAACTAGAAATATAATATTTCCAGGTAATAAAATCACATACATGGGCACCTACATAGACAAAAACATCATAATAGCTAATACTTAACAGTAAAAATATTACCTACATCTATTTAACACATTAATCCTACTAGTGAGTCCCAAACTAGACAGTTAGTCTGTATCTTGGGCGCTCAGAAGTAAAATGTTAAGAAATACTATTTAAATAATAAAAGTTTATGATAAGAATTGTTTTGATTACGGACATGTTTACTTTACTTTGAATTTACATATTACTATACTAGTCTACAAATGATAAGGAATCGTGAGTCATAATGTAAATAAAGTTTGTCTGTAGATTTTGTCAGTACAAATTGGTAAAAGCTGTGTTTGTTTTTATTAAATATTGTAATTAAAAATGGCCAATTGTTTTCAACGTTTAGGTATGAGGAGTAGTGATTTTGTCTGAATGGTTAGATTATGTGATACATTGTTTCATTAAAATGAAGTAAAAAAAACAACTAAGATCGAGTGGGACTCGCACACAGTGTTTCATACCACCATACAATATTGAACACTACATAATTTAAAAAAAAAATACTCCAATTCCAAAAAACATGTTTCTTGATGCGGATCTCCTTTAATTTTTAACTTTTTTTTTTATTATTTGCTGTTAGGTAATAGGTAATACGGCTGGTATCCGCAGCTCCACGACAATACGCGTATTTTGCGCATGGATTATTTGATGTTATAGTGGCAATACAAATACACAATCTGTGAAAATTTCAACTGTCTACCTATTACAGTTCATGAGATACAGCCCACTGACAGACAAACGACGGACAATGGAGGCTTATTAATAGGGGTTCCATTTTGCACCATCCATGTAATAGGGACAAATTGATTATTTCAATTATGATACTAATATTCCCAACATATGGTTTCCTGTATAAGTATTTATGTAAGTAGGGCTTATGTTCCACCCACGATTATAGCAGTTTTAAAATGTAGAACAGATTTTTCAAGAAAATTGAACATAGTAATAATTGTATTGTAATCAATACAGATACG
Source organism: Cosmia pyralina (assembly GCA_946251885.1). NCBI lineage: Eukaryota > Metazoa > Arthropoda > Insecta > Lepidoptera > Noctuidae > Cosmia > Cosmia pyralina. Next base: position 21,719,361 of record OX276363.1, on the reverse strand, counting down.
AGAAAGAACAGAAAACAAAGCGATTGAATGACATAAAAGAGAATGAGCTAATCAAACAGAAGATAGAGAGAGCCGAAAAAGACAACGGAGACCACACCAATCATTGAATCACCACAACCCCTCGGATTACCAGGTAAGTTCTTAAAACACCTTATTCAATTAAAAAACCATTAAAAATAAATACTTACTATTATCTTATTTTTCATATTTATTTATTTATTCTTACAGAAAGCTTACAGACTAATAACAGAGTTAACAATCATTCATAGGCAGGACAATTCGCTAATTACAAGCATCCACATATACACTTCTAGATACAAATATTTTTCCGATGACAGTGTTTGTTAACAGCGATTTGCAACAAAACTAAAAAGTCGAATCATGCAACCTCAAAATAGTTTAGTACGTAGGTACATTTTTAAGTTCGCGGAATGGAGGGTGAGAGTGAAAATAAAAATACTAAATTATTTTTCTTTTCAATATATTCACCTGCTACCCTTATACATTTTTCATATCTTTCAATTAGCTTATGTATACCTTCATAAAAAAAATGCTTTGTCTTTGTCTGAAAAATAAGCTGAAACCGCGTCCTTCACTTCTTCATCAGTTGAAAATTTCTTGCCCACGAAGTTCTTTTTTCAGTTTTGGGAAGAGGTAATAATCACTGGGAGCTAGGTCTGGGCTGTAGGGTGCATGGTCTAAAATATCGAAGCCCACCTTATGCAGGGCAGCCAACGTAACACGGCTCTTGTGAACAGGCACGTTGTCGTGAAGAAGGACTCCTTTGGTCAATTTACCCTCCTTTTTTCTTAATGCTTTCTTTCACCTCTCGAGGATAGAAGCATAGTATTCTCCAGTTATAGAAACGCCTTTATCTTTATAATCGGTCAACAGGATTCCCAAAACACTGTTGCCATGATTTTTCCAGCCGATTGTGACACTTAAACTTCTTGGGTGGTGGTGTGCCTTTCTTGTGCCACTGCATGCATAGTCTTGTTTCGACTCAGGTTCATAATGATGAACCCAAGTTTCATCTCCAGTAACAATTCGACTTAATAGTCCATCCTTATCTTCGTTACAGAGGTCCAAATACGTGCGAGAACACTCCACGCGGTGTTGTTTTTGAGGCGACGTGAGCAATCTAAAGATTTTCATTTTCAGATACATATGCTATGGTTCCTAAAGTTTTATGCACTTTTACATCATTTCATGTTAAAAATATCCTAGAAATAGATTTCTATTACGGAAGTAATAGCCCTTGAAGACACCCCACAATGCCTGATAAACTTGCCTCATCATTTGCAACCTATAATTTATTAAAACTAGTTACTTTCTTATTTCGGAAAACAAAAATGTATTTGAATTGAAGTGAACTACTTCAGGCGCGTTGAGCTATTGATAGGGGAAATGTTACGGTTCGCGTCACCGCGACACCGCGGCATGCTCTGCATAGTTTTACGTTTAAGTTTTCACTACTGTCTGCAGCCCCCTCTGTCAACAACGCAACAATGAATGATGGATAGTCAGAAAAAATACTCTTTATTATGCACACCATAAAACAGATATAAATGTAGAATGTTGATGGATCCTCATTAAATAAGCCAATTTAAATGTAGACAGCAGCTGACACCTAAAACAACCAATAATTCATACATTTTCCCAATAGGTATACCTTTTACCCAACACAAGATCGAAAAACCTCAAATCTGCCCTGCCAATAAGGTGAACGAAAAAGTATTTTCTAAACATATTCCACCTTATTACATTAAACTCCTTGGTTCCAGGTCCTGATGAGGTGACGATCAAGAGTGAGCAATTGTATACGATTCTGAAGAATGGTAAGCTGAAGGTTATGATCCTGGATGCGAGGCCAGGGAAGGACTATGTGGAGTCCCATATCAACTGTCCAGCGTGCATCAGTGTGCCTGAAGAGTGTATTTCTCCTGGGTAAGAGCCTAAATAAAACTCTGTTTGGAATTGTAAATAACTGTATTTCCGAAATGGTGGTCCCGATATTTCGAGCATGTTCGGATTGTTTGAATTTTTACTTAATTGTTACTGAAAATCAAATGTATGTACAGAACCGAAAACGTACATCTCACTACCGCAAGGATTATTCCTGCTTGCAGCGCTCGCCGCTAAAGTAACCTAGGGTCAACAACCAATAGCATTGCAGCATCTCACTTTTTTTATTTTTTTGTTAACAAAATATTACTAAGTAGGTACGTATTTTTGTTTTATAATGTCCTCGCCAAAAGGGGCGGGTAAACAGATGTGTGATCATGTGCATGGTATTTGTATTCGCGGTAGTCAGATGTACGTTTCCGGAACTGTACCTGTGTTTAACAAATAAATATGCATTAATTCATTTAATGACTGCATGAACGTATTGTTCAATGAGTCATTCAAAGTATCATACTGGTATAGCGCGCTTTTGAGATATACAAACATAGTGTCACTTTGTTCACAAATGCCCTCTCCATCCACAGACAATCAGCAAACGTACTAGAACAGAACCTGCCCGCCGCCTCCCGACCTGTCTGGCAGACCGCGCCACCATGGAGCTGATCATCATGCTGGACTGGAACAGCACCGCCGTCATACCTGGCAAAACGCTGCATCTGCTCAAGACTATACTCCTCAAGGTATACCTTCCTAGCCTATAGAGCTGACTATACCTTCAAAGTTGTATGGAAAACGAATTGTAATAGGAGTGAGTGATTTTGACTATGTCATTGAATTTACACAACACACATCAACAAACATTCGAACACAACATACTGAAACATTTGTTGAAATAATCTTAATTTTATTAAGATTATTAAAAAAACACTGTATTACACACCATGCGATAGTGTCGCAAATAAGTATCGAATTCTGAGAAGTAATGACATATGGCAAACTAAAGCAACTCACTAATTCATTTTTAACAAAATACTTACTTACTTTTCTTTTTTTCTTACGTGTATGTTATCTACCTATTAAACCTCAACTGATTAATTGTTCAAAATGATGACCATTATTTTCAAAACATAGCTGGATTCGAAGTCTCAAGGATTGTACTGCATTCAGCATTACAATATTCGTCATAGTTTCGAATTTGGCCATCCACGCCGCTTGAAAAATTCACCTTGTGTATATAAATAGGGTACTTATGAGCTATCTACATACCAAATCGGTCCAACCGTTTGAGCGTGAAGAAATAACAAACAACATCCACACACACACGCTCACAAACTTTCGTCTTTATAATATTAGTGTGTTAGGTATCTGTGTGTGTCTTGGAGAAAAAGTGTATTGTGTAATAATGATATGTGTGTGTGTGTTACAGTGGGATGTAAAAGTCCAGTACTCGCGCCAGCCACTGGCCCTGCACGCTGGCTATGAAGACTGGCTGCTCAAGTACCCCGCCTTCACCACCAACCCGCAGGCCGTGCCGCCCCGCCAGGACGACTTCATGGACGACATGCTGAGTAAGCCAACATATTCATGTTCAAGCCTAGTGCTATCAAACATTTGATCAGGGCATGGCATCTTTTAAATTGTCTATCTTCAAGGAATTCGTTCTAGTTTTGTATTAACATGTAATTTAAGGATGATGACAATTTTTTATATTTAAACTCTAAAATTATTTGCAAATAATGCAATACTATATTCTAAAAAGTGTAAAAAAAACTTAAAAAATTGCCAAATTATAAACGTTTTAAAATAACTGCTAGATAATGGTGCCGTTTTTGTGTAGCAGTGGTTTTTTAAACGTTAGTAATTTGGCAATTTTTTAAGCTTTTTTATATCACAGAGTGACGTCATGACTATGTAACTTCATACTAGCGCCATACATTGTCAGTACCGCGCGATAAGGACGAAAAATACTCCCTTCCAAAAACTTTTAAAGCTTGTAGCTTCTCCATATTTCCACCTATTTTACAGATTTTTTCAATTATCTCTTATAGGTGCTATTGCCTTCTTTGAAATTACATTATTTATTTGAACATTTATTATCCCTATTTAAGTTTAGTTAATTAAAAGAAATAAAGAAAATGTGTTTATTTGACACATGTCATAACCCGACACAATCATCATCTGCCTAGCCTTTTCCCAACTATGTTGGGGTCGGCTTCCAGTCTAACCACCAGATGAAGCTGACTATTTTACATGGAGAGACTGCCTATCTGATCTCCACAACACAGTTACTGGGTAATACGATACTCCTTGGTAAGACTGGTTGTCAGACTTTCGGGCCTCTGACGACCCGTAGTGACTGTGAAAGATCCACGAATGACAGCCGGGACCAACGGCTTAACGTGCTTTCCGAGGCACAGAGGATCTTGGTATGTAAAGATGGTCACCATCCACGGACCAACCCCGGCAAGTTTAATCTGATCGATCGACCCGTGAGACTGTTATTACTTATCTACAAACCCCTCTGTGAATATCTCAACCATATAATTATGTTATTTTTCTTCTGCAGGTGAGATCGAGTACCCGAACTGGTCGGACCTGAGTCCTGCTGCAGCGGCCGCGCCGCTCTCGTCCCGCGGCAAGCCAGGAGAGCCGCTCGTAGACAGGAGTAGTAAGGTAACAGGTTCCTTTAGTACAGCCTAGCGACCCGCCCCTGCTTCGCATGCTTTTTACGACTTGACAAAACATCGATAGTTCTTTAAGTATTTCTGTAAGTGCGAAATTAATGCGTAAAAACATAAACTTACCGGATTAAATCCGTTGCGTAGTTTAGAAGAACAACGCGGTCACACAGACGTACATGAAAAGCGACTTTAATTTAGAATATGTATCTACAGGGTGTAAGGGACAGCCCTCCGCAGACTGATGGGGTGAGTTCGCGATGGTACATGAAATGATTTCAGGAACGTTATGGGAATCCAATAGACCTGATTTGTTATAAATGGAGTGCGTATAGAGAATGTAATTTTACATTGAAATAAAGGAATAGTAACTGAAAAAATTATTAAAAAATTAAATTTTCTGGTGGAATATGATTGAAAATAAAGAGCTGAATGCACCCTGTTAGTTTGCGGAGAGCTGTCCCTTACACCTTGTATATTTATACTATTCTGTACATTAGTAGTGTAGTGTTTATTATTAAATAAAGCTGAAGAGTTTGTATGTTTGAACGCGCTAATCTCTAGAACTACCAGTCGGATTTGAAGAAATATTTTTGCATTTGATAGCCCAATTACCAAGGCTATTTAAACGTTACGCTAGGGTCCTTAGGAGCCGAGCAAAAAGAAAAACGAATCAAAAAGAATGCTAAGCGAAAACGAAATCGTAGCGCTGGCAGGCGATGCGATAGTCGGGGTCGAGAAATTTCACGCGGAGGAAGTCGCAGGCAGAAGCTAGTAGCTAAGTTAGTAAGCTAGTAGAAAAAAATAGATTATGATGAATACAGGGTGAGGTGACATGACGTGACATGGGAATTAATTCCTATGTAAAGTTTCATCTTAAAAACTCACCCTGTATAAAAGTTGATTGATAATGAACACGAAAATAAACCTTTGTAATTGGATTGAAATCTTGTTGTATTTAGCATAAGGAGGAGGCGCTAAGGTAGCCCGCGATATTAAAATTTTCTTACGTTGTATCTTGATCAAAATATGATACGCGGCAATAAAACATATGTATTTACATAATTTTAACCATGAAAATCATCAATACATCTCTCTAAGTTAGATTTCATTTGTTCGACGAATCTGCACGAAATCTAACCTAGAGTGATGTATTGATGATTTTCATGGTTAAAATTATATAAATACATGTTTTATTGCCGCGTATCATATTTTGATCAAGATACAACCTGACACAGATCTGCGAATTGCAAAAACCCAAAAAAAAAATAATTTCGCGAGCTACCACAGCGCATCCCCCTTAATTGGTTTTACAATGTTAATATCTGACATTTGTCGTTGTTACAGGCCGCAGCAGTACAGGTGTATTCAGAACGGTCGCGCAACATGCAGCTGATCCTAGAAAAACAGGAGCGCATCGCAGACACCTCGCTCACGCTGGAGATGCAGCGGATAGAGGCAGAACAGGTTTGTAAGCACTGATGTTATGAATAAAACCCCGGAGTCACACATGTCATAACATAATCAGCATAAATAACGTTCCCACCGCTGGGACCCAGGCCTCGGGCCTCTAGAGGTAGTGGGCTGTAATCCACCACGCGGGCCCAGTGCGGGTTGGGGATGTCACATGTTTTCGAATTTTTGGTTCTAGGACAAGCTGGTTTACTTACGATGTTTTCTTTCACCGTTTCGAGAGCAGTGGCGATGAAATAAATTACACTTAAGTAATGTGCCTGCCTGGGTTCGAACCCACGGCCTACGACACGTAAAGCCGCCGTTACCACTGGGCCACCGCTGCTCACACGTCATGTTAGGGCCATAAATAGAACAAATCACGTGTGCCTCCGGATGTTTAATTTGTCTATCTGTGATGTCTTGTGATGATGAACCTTACTAGCGACCCGACCCTGCTTCGCACGGTTTTTACGACTTGACAAAACATCACGATTTCTTTATTATGCCAGTTTAATATTGATGTTCAGAAGTATGTAGGTATTTGGCAAATGAAAGGCGAGGGTCAATAGCAAGCGTATAATGCGAACTGTCAGAATACAAGTCACCTTATATGTACTACTGGATGATAATTTTATTTATTTAACATCACATCCTATCTTTACAGGCTAACCTAAATTGATAGAGTGGTACATAACAAAAGAAAACTGAACAAAATATTAAAACTAGGTACTTAGTTACTAACTATAACAATACACAGGCAGATCTGGATAACATAGCAGTCTAGAGGTTACTATAGTAAAGTCGTTCAGTGTACAAGAGAAGAGGTCCAAGCTCATAGCTACCGTGTTGAGAGTGCACAACGCACGCGTTAGCGGATAAACAATAATAATATAATAATTTTATAAAATGTGGGTAACCAAATACCTACATACCTAAAAACCTTTCGGAATAAATTCTCTAAATAATATTGACCAGGTTTTAGTTTTTAACTTTTATTTTTATTTCAATTATTTTCGGGTTTGGTATCATTGAGGGTAGGTTACCTACCCACTTCTTTGGTTTGGGAAAATTCATCAGTAAAATTTTGGGTTTATGTATAAATAATCGTAGATAGCCAACATCCTAATTATCACACTAAAATTATAAAGGCGAAAGTTTGTGATCGTGTGTGTGTGTGTATGTATGTTTGTTACTTCTACACGCTCAAACGGCTGGACCGATTTGGATGAAATTTGGTATGTAGATAGCTTATACCCTGGATTAATGCATAGGTTACTTTTTATCCCGGTCTACGCGGGTGAAACCGCGGGGCGCAGCTAGTAATATTATAAATGCAAAAGTGAGTTTGTTTGTTTGTTACGCTTTCACGCTAAAGCGGCTGAACGGATTTGGATGAAAATTAGCATTCGGGTAAACCATGACCTGGATTAGAACATGGCTACTTTTTATCCCCTTAGTACGTTCCCGAGCCGCTAGCGAAAGCTAATATTTACACAAAGTAAATACTTAACGGTACATAAAAATATATTAATTACTATTTTTTGCTTCTCAGGACTGGGAAAAAGTACGAGAACAGCGAGAAGGCGAGGAACAAGACGAGCTGCGAGCGATGTACAAGTTGCGAGAACAGGAGATCATCTCGCAGCTCATGCAGCTCGAGAACAAGCAGTATGATATGGTGAGTACAAACTAGAATATACTCCAACTCAAATATTTTATTGTTCTCATGTGGTAAGTAAATGTAACATTGAAAGGATCCAGCTGTCATGAACCACAGCAATTTACAAAGTCAATCAATCAATCAATCTGCCTAGCCTTTTCCCAACTATGTTGGGGTCGGCTCCCAGTCTAACCGGATGCAGCTGAATACCAGTATTTTACATGGAGCGACTGCCTATCTGACCTCCACAACACAGTTACTGGGTAATACGATACCTCTTGGTAAGACTGGTAGTCAGACTTTCGGGCTTCCGACTACCTGTAACGACTGTCAAAGATCCTCGAATGACAGCAACAGAGCAACGGCTTAACGTGCTTTCCGAGGCACGCAGGAATCTCGGTATGTAAAGATGGTCACCCATCCACGGACAGACCCCGGCAAGCGTAGCTTAACCTGATGGATCGACCCGCAATTTACAAAGTATTACAATAAAAATTACTTTACATTTAGCTTAAGACTAATAAAAATAAAAAGTACAGTACGATAACGTTCCAAAGTTCCATCGTCTATCTTCGTAAAAACCGAAATATAGCGAATACAATGTGACTATCGACCAATAGGAATTTATTTATGTTCCCACCTAAATTATTATAAATTGATCCACTTTTTCTACTTTTCGTGGTATAGTACTCTTCTTCGATGTTTTTATATTGAATGAGTCCAGTAAGTGGCCACATTGATCGCAGCATCAGTGGCATTCTTTAGGACATCCGAGGTGCAGGTGAACTGGCACTTAGGACACTCCAGCAAGTGGGGCAAGGTCTGATGCACACTCGCACTGGGTGTTGGGTGGGTCAGTAATCCCCCACTTCGACAGATTGTGTCTGTAGCGGTCTGCCTGGGTACGCAATCCATTGAGAGCTTAATTCCGTCACTCACATAGTGGGCCAGTCACATTTGATTCGGCAAAGTTCGGTTTTTCCGAAAACATATGATGACACCTTGGGAAGTTACCGTACTCTACCTACTTATCTAGTTTTTATTTTATTTTATTTATTTATTTATTTATTTATTTATTCACTCCAAACATACAAATATCCTTACAGGCTAGACCCAATGCGATATTGTAGCACACATATATAAATTAGATAGTTCCACTGCTTGTACCATAACAAATTCTGTGGGTAGCTATTCTCTCAAATTCACCCAAAGTGCAACAGAATATGTCGACGTCATCAGCAATGAGGTTGAGAGTGCGGAGCGCGCTCGTCAGCGGGGCCTCACGTAGCAAGTTAGTTCGCGCGTGCGGTACCGCCAGCAACCGCGGCTGACGATTTTTTTAATTTTTAAATTTTAAATTAATAATTAAATTTTTTAAATTTTAATAAATTCATAACGTTTCATTTCATTCATAGGTATTTTCAAATTTTAAAAAAAAGAATAGAATAGAACACACTTCTTATTTGCACTTTAGTCCACAATAGTAGAACATAAGTCATAATTACTCATTATCCTCCAGCCAGCAAAGTATTGCACACCAAATAAATTACGATTGGAGAATTACAAAGTTACATAGGGTGTTAAAACGTAGTGGAACATCTTCCATTGCCCGCATGCGGTCAAAATTCATGACGCGGTGCCCGCATGCGAGTAAATGTTTACTTATACGGACGGGAGATGATTGCAAAATGAACGGACTGCACAGTGCGCAGTGCAGACCGAAAACAGCTAAATATTATTTAAAACATCAAATATTCCAGGGGCCGTACTATGACGTGAAAAAAGATCATAGATCCATCATGGTTCCAGTGTGAGAGAGAGACGGGGCTATATACGACCACCACACCATCCTTTTTTCTCAACAGAATCATGATAGATCCATGATCTTTTTTCACGCCATAGTACGGCCCCTGATTGTCATCCCTCATCTACAGGATCTGGAATTGTACGCACGTTTTTCATAGGGAAACAACCCAAAAGTTCCAATACTAATGAACGCATGTACTCTTTAGGAACAAGAGAACCAGAGTCTTCGCGAACAATTGGAAGACTACCAGAGGCGAGAACGAGAGGAAGCTGAGAAGTTGGCTGAAACTATCAGCAATGCCACGGAGGAACCTGAAGTGGCTGATGTCGAAGGTAAAATAGATGATAGTTAGATAGAATACTCCTTAAACATAAAAGTTAAATTTTAAAAACCCCGACACGTCTCACGACACGTCGTCACCCTCATTTCTTTTTACTACTCCAGCATCAGACCCTGATTACCATCTATGTATAACCTATTCATTGAGACCATTCCAATGAGCCCGAACACGATACCTCTGGAGGGAGTTGGGTATCCTGCAAATTCCAGGTGTTCAAGGTTACTATGTTATTCCAATTTCATTGAAGTAACAGAATATCAAATTTCGATTCGATCAGACCTGTGGAAGTTGCTGAAATCCGTTCATCAACTAGAATAAAGCTGGTAATCTTCAAACGGCTGAATAGATTTTCTTGAATCATAGCTAAGAACATTTTCTATCAAGTCACCTTTCAAACGTAACAATAAAAATCGAAATCTGTTCAGTCGTTTGGGAGTTACGATGTTTCCGTTGGGTGTTAAAAAAGAACGTTCGCGCGAATACGCGATCGTCGTGTTCATTTGTTCGAAAAACCGGAAGGCGCCATTCGGGTTCGCCGAACAAAATGAACGCGACGGTTCCGTATACGCGCGACGATCACTTTGATTAGAACGCGGCATTTAAGTTATAAAAGTGTGTTTTTTTTTTTTAATTTGTTAAAATGAAATATCTCTTTCCCACCATAGAGCGTCAACGCATGTTATCCGAGCAAGCGGCCGCAGCGCGCGAACTAGCCGCGGCCCGCGCGCGCATTGCCGCCGTGCGCGAGCAGCGCGACCAGCTCGACCGCACGCGGGAGCTGCTGGAGGCTGAGCGCAAGCGGAAGCTGCAGCACGCCCGGGACAACAGGAAGCCCGACCTGGACAAGCCACAACATGGGGTGAGGATACTATTGTTTAATATTGAGCTGGCTTCCGACACAGCGCGTCATATCTCAAGTCACGCCACGTCAAGCAGATTTGTACGAGGTCTCACGCGCAACGAGCTACCCCGCGCCTTCATTAATCGCTCTTATGGATGCAGCTCCGGTTACGCCGTCGCGAGAAAAGGCCCACGCAGCGCAGACAAGCGCGGTTTTCATTGTCATCAACCCTGAGTGATTTGAAATAAAGTTGAAAATAATTATGCTGAGACGAGCTATGTCCGCTTTGATGCTCTCTTGGACTTTTTTTTTGCCTATACTGTTCCACTGCAGGAGGAGCTCGTGGATAAGTAATAACAGCCGCACGGGTCGATCCATCAGGTTAAGCTGCGCTTGCCGGGGTTGGTCCGTGGTTGGGTGACCAACTTTACATACCGAGACTCCTCCGTGCCTCGGACAGCACGTTAAGCCGTTGTTCCCGGCTATCATTCGTGGATTTTTGACAGTCGTTACGGGTCGTCAGAAGCCCGAAAGTCTGACAACCAGTCTTACCAAGGGGTATTGTATTACCCAGTTAATGGGTTGTGGAGGTCAGATAAGCATTCGCTCCATGTAAAATACTGGTATTCAGCTGCATCCAGTGAGACTGGATGCTGACCCAAACATAGTTGGGAAAAGGCTAGGCAGATTCAGATCCTCTCTATAAAAGGGAGTGGGCCGTAACCCACCACGCGGGCCCAGTGCGGGTTGGGAGATGTCACATGTCTTCGAATTTTTGGTTCTAGGATATGCCGGTTTCCTCACGATGTTGTACTTCACCGTTTTGAGAGCAGCGGTGATGAAAATAAATTACACCAAGTAAAGTGCCTGCCTAGGTTCTGACACACGACCTAGAACTCGTAAGTCGAGGCCGTTACCAGTTGGCCACCACTGCTCTATCTTCGACTAATGGAAGTTTATTTATTTTCAACTTTATTTCAACATACGCAGAGTTGACATTTTTTGACAGTGAAAACCGCACTTGCCTACACTGTCTGCGGCACATAAGCTCGTGTTGCGGCGACGTGACTCGTGATATTAAGTGCCGTGACAAGCCAGCTTAATATTTATTTGTGGTTTTCAATACAATGTGCTGTGAATGGGGATACATAATGCTGGGAACTGTGCATGTTTGTTTGCATCCTATGTTATTCAAATGTCCGATTGTCCATTATATATTTATTTCACTACATAATGAGAAAGGTGCTCGTGGCTAAGTAATAACAGCCGCACGGGTCGACCCATCAGGTTAAGCTACGCTTGCCGGGGTTGGTCCGTGGATGGGTACATACACGATGGATGGGATGGAGGTGGATGGGTTTACATATCGAGACTCCTCCGTGCCTCGGAAAGCACGTTAAGCCGTTGGTCCCGGCGGTCATTCGTGGATCTTTGACAGTCGTTACGGGTCGTCAGAATTCCGAAAGTTTGACAACCAGTCTTACCAAGGGGTATCGTATTTCCCAGTAACTGGGTTGTGGAGGTCAGATAGACAGTCGCTCTGTGTAAAATACTGGTATTCAGCTGCATCCGATTAGACTGGAAGCCGACCCCAACATAGTTGGGAAAAGGCTACGCAGATTGTTATTGAATTACTGTCCGCGAAACAGATAATAATTGAACACTGTTCTAAGGAAGAATTAAGCATTTTACAAACAAAAACTGCATACATAAGCCGTTCCAATCAGTATGCACAAAAAAGTTTACCAGATTTATGTGGACATTAAACAATATAACCGATTACTTGTCCAAGAAACAATTTAATTGTTATTTGTGTGCACTACTAATTTAACAGATTTTTTTGTGCACTAAACAATTTCACTGATTTTTGATTGACACAATAACTACCCTCCATAACAAAGTCATGATGTACAGGACGACGACGGTGATTCGTACATGATGTCTCCCGATAGTCCGGGAGCCGCCGGACTTAATAGGTCACACTCCTCGCCTAATATCGCTAAGGTAACACATTATATGTCATTTACATAGCTTTGTATTGTTGCTTGTGTTCTTGCATGAAATAAATATATTAGAGTTGTTTTGTCTCGCATAAGGTAATAGGGATGATGCCTGGGTAAAAAAAAAAAGAAATTCTATTTAGTCTGTCAGTTGGATAATATAAAAAATATTTGACACGTATTTTTTTACTATGACTTAGATAAAACGCATTAAAGTTAGGGAGTGGGGGCTCGCTACGTCACAACTACGTATAAAAACTAGCAAGGCGTGACTTCATGCACATTTTAACACAACGTATCGTCGTAATTTTATGATTACGTAAAAAAAGAACAAATACGTGTCCAATATTTTTTAATATTCTAAATGACGGAAAAAAAAATTTTTAGTCATCGAGAAAACAAAAGTTGACTCGTGTTAACAGTGTTGCATGTTTAAGGAGGATTCTCCTTTGGAAATTAAAAACGTTCATGTGAACAAAAAGTCGCCTCGTGACGAGCGAAAAACTCCTCGTGTAAATGAGCCTTAAATGTCTCTTCACATAATGCTCCTGCTGCTGGATAGCCGATAACGAGTCTATGGTCAAGGAATGTATGATCACCATGTCCGGTCACTTGTGTCTGTGGTTTCATCATTCATTTAACCTTACTCATGCCCGGTTTCTGAGGTTTTTAAACGGAGTTTATCCAATCGATAGTGATTATTGGTTGTCGTGGAGAAGGAGGAACTCGTGACTAAGTAATAACAGCCGCACGGGTCGTTCAACCAGGTTAAGCTACGCTTGCCGTGGATGGGTGACCATCTTTACATACCGACTCCTCCGTGCCTCGGAAAGCACGTTACCTGACAACCAGTCTTACCAGGGGGTATCGATTACCCAGTTACCGGGTTGTGGAGGTCAGATAGGCAATCGCTCCATTTAAAATACTAGTATTCAGGTACATCCAGTTAGACTACCGATCCCAACATTAGGGAAAAGACTAGCTAGATTGACTGAGTGATTATTGGTTCGATATCGTGATTCTGAACACTTCGTTAAGGAAGAATTTAGCTTAAAAGTCGAGAAAATCAGTATCGAGGGTTTACCTGAGAACCTCAAAACCGAGCATAAGGAAGAAATTCGCTTAAATAGATAATTTTGTCGAATCAATAGCTATTATGAGTTTAAACTCCATGTAAGAATACTTCAGAAACCAGGTATTAATCGATCAAGTAATGATTTTGATGAATGCACCATACACTATTGAGATAAAAACATACCAGCTACTATTTAACCGGTTGAAGGACACTGAACGAGAAACAATAGAAGTTTCATCATTATTAATAAGTCTGGGAGCGTTTACTGTACCCCCCCCCCCCCCCCAATGTTTAAATAGCGTTTTTGGTTCTATCCAATCTATATTTTGAATTATCGCTTATTATGGGACTTTTCGCCCCATAGTCAAAGTAAACAAAAGTAGAAAAAATATGAGGCTTTAGCGGCTGTGTGCTAGTTCTACTTCTAACGCCTCACCCCGTTGCTCAGGTGTCATCAGATGAAGAGGAACCTTGTATTCCGGCCTTCGACCGCAGCACGAAGCCAACGAAGGTGGCGCCATCTAGTGATCTTCACCAGAGGGACTTTCAACCTGTTTGGGGAGATGTGGTGAGTCAGATTTACTATATACTAGGTGAATTTTCCACGTGTGCGTCGATGGCCAAATCTGATACTATAAAAAATTGCAAAAACGCTCGAAAGAAGTCTCGGGATCGATTTTGATCAAAATTAAAAGGTAACAAATAAGATGAATGTGTCGTAGACCGATTAAGTATTTATTATTCCTGTCACACTTCACCGATCAACTGTGTTTACCGTTCTGAGAACACTGAAATAACTCATCTTCAAATGTGCAAAACTTCTGGGATTTTTCAACAATATTACCTATTTATGTCATCATAGTGATAATCTATGTTGATTGATTGAAATTAGCATATATATATATCATTTATTTATATTATATCATTTATTTCGGGTAACAATGACCCATAACATAAATACCTTACAGCCTATCATACATATAATATTTATAAAAACCACAAAATATTATAAAACTATTGTATACGAAGTGACGGCGTCGTATTGCGCTGCGTGGTGTCGCGTAACCTTCCGCGGAATCGCCGATACACGACACCCTTCGGCCAAAACTCTTCCTTGAGGACGGTCACAATATCTTGAGTCGGAACTCTCACCACGAACGACGTGAAATTCGTGTTGTGGCGCGACGCCAACTTCTCGACCCTTAAGATCCAGCTGGTCTTCGCTCGAACATACTCCACAATCTCCTCAACCTTCGTGGTGTAATGTAATCGGGACACATAGAGCTGCGTCGTAGGTATTGCCGGACGCAGCATATTGGGTCCTGCCAGCGCGGTCCCGCACTGGTTCCGACTAGGAGGCCTTTCCTGATTTTGTGTATTTATTAGCTCTGACTATCTTTTCGAAATACTTTAAAAAAATTAAGAAGAGCGGATTAAAAAAAAAATATAATAATTAAATTATTTATTTATTTTATCATTAAAAGCATACATAGAAAACACTAGATGCATTTTGATACGCTAAGCCGTTGGACGCACGCAATTTAATATGTAACTCATTACTACGTCGATGCATTGTTTGTGCAATACAGTTGCGTTGCTAACAGTAGGGACACTTGTCTTTGATATTAAATATGGATTAAATTAAATATATATTAAATTTTAAAAAAAAATGTAATATATACCTATATTTTAACTAATTGAAAATATTTTATAACTGCAACTAAAGGGAACTTGCAACTTCTGCGAACTCATTAGAATCTACGAAATAAAAGTCTTAAATTCGTTTATTTATTTACTAAGACAACGCACAACCTAAACCGCTGCTGGGTTGCTTCTAGAAGCATGAAAATTGCACAAGAGTTCCATATGGAACTCCACCCTGTATATACAGGGTGGGGTAACAGGGTGTATCGGGGTGTGTGGTCAAATTTAAGGGTGTGGTACAGACCATCAAACTGAACAACTTTCTCTGTGGGACCAACATCGTAATCGTGAAAAAAATATCATCTGTCCTGTACAAATCTTTAATACCTAATCGACCCAAATGTAAGGAAGGATTTTTGAAACTTCATCCCCTAAAAAAGCTAAATAGGGGATAATTGTATGGAAGTTCGACATTTTTGCCGACGGGAATTCACACGACTTGTTTACTGAATAAATCTCACTTGCCCGCCTACAGTACTGCAGTTACAGGAGGGAATCCTTCTATTCTAATCAGAAATCCTTAATGCGAACATTATAGACTGATTATATTATCACAAATGTTCCCAAGTGTTAACTTACTGCACCGCGTGCACTGGTAGACGTGGGTGCGGTGACGAACATCGCAGTCAAGGCGAGGAAACCCACCGCGTGCGCTAATCCGCCGCTAACTACCCGCTAACGTACACGCTCATCAATAATAATAAACGTAGAAGGGTATGGCTCTCATTTGCATTTTAAAAATTATAAAAAACAACGGTTAGGCAGAGGTGTACACAGGTACACCTGGCGAAAAGTGGGTGTACTACAGAGTACACCCACTTTTCGCCAGTTATAATGAAGCTTGGAAATGTAAATATAGTACCGGGCCGTAAATTTGGCACATCGAATATCATAATCTTGGCTATATTGAGTATCGTCTCTGTCACGCTTATCATGTGACGTAGTCTCTTTTAAAAGTTCAAAGACCAAAATATAGACCACTCAAACTATAGTATAGTTAAAATCTCGCTGCAGACTCGGTCATAAATCATTCGAGTGTTTCGCTCTCTTTCCCACTCACGGGCCTTATGGGCAGGCCACGCCCACACGTAGTCCTGTGCATTACTACAGTCGATGAGTGATATCGATAGTTTTATATATTTATAAATCGGTGACAGAAATAAATACACATTTTTTTTTATTTTATTACCAAATTTACTACAAAGCATATTAAATATATAAACAAAAGAACGTATATATAAAACTAAAAATAGAAAATTAAAATTCTTCGTCTGATAACCTTAATGATTCTGTTATCGATAATGGCCTTGAGCGCGCGCAACTAGCGCACATCCCTACTCCGATTATGATTTATGACCAAGTCTGCAGCGAGATTTTAACTATACTATAGGCAATATGATCTTTTCGTGTATCCCGTCAGTCAGACCGATTTGGCAAAGATTCGTCTGATCATGTATGGCCTTAACAGAAATAAAGCATGCTTGTGTTTACCTGATTATGGCAGCCGTGTTCTAGGAACACCTTAAAAGTAATTAGGCTATTCCCTACCTCGAAAGAAATCACGAAGTCGCGCTCGTCAAGACAAACTTGACACAAGTCGTGCCTCCCTAAGTCTGCCAATACGCCGCACATTCGATGTGCTAACATGGTTGGTCATGTATGAACATGTGCGAAGAAACTTGTACCTTACCTATTCCCAGGGTCGTCTTTCCACTCTGGGCAAGTGCCCAGTGCTATTTCCTACCAGCGTCGTAGCTAGGGGCTAACAAAAACAGGGTGTAAAAAATTTCGATCTCATTTCGCTCGCTCTTGCATCCATGATTCTCCATAGGGGAATTCTCCCCGGTATCCTAACGTTGTTCTGATGGGTAAGAGTGTATTATACAGGCACATGACACTTTTCTTTGTGGCAATGCAATTGCGATGTCTGGTATTGCCGATGTCCAAAGATGACGGTGTCCATAAAGAATACTGGCCTATTTAAGGCACGTTAAACACTTCAGCTTTTCTCTGGGTTGACAATTCATCTGCAGATGCTTCTAGTACTGCAGATGTCCCAGGGGGGCCATGACCACTGCCAACAGGTGGGCTGTTGACTTGTCTCCCATCAAATAATATAAGAAAAACGACATTAATACTTTGCGGGACAGTAAACGAGACTGCGTTAGTGAACGGAGTACGAGTGGCAGAATTTTGACATAATATTTGAATTTCCACAACCTTATTTGCTATCGATACGATAAGAAGAAGTAAACGAGACACAATAGAAGTTGCCGTATAGCGTCCCTCAAAGTGTTTAACGCTGATTTGTCGGTGTGAAAGTCACACCTCAACACGTCAAGACAAACCTGACGCAAGTCGTGACCCGCTAAGCCTGCCTAACGCCGCACATTCGATGTTATCACATGTCTGGTCGCATGAATGTGATGGAGCTCGTCCGAGCAACTATCATTAGGCCTATTACTTCCGCCTAACATCTTTGTCTAGTTTCGATTTAAGGTGCTGGTATCATTCCTAGAACATGACACTTTTCTTTGAGATGCCAACGCATCTGAGATGTTGGTATTGCCGATGTCCAAAGAAGGCGGTGTCCATAAAGAGTGTTGGTGTATTTAAGGCACATTAGACTGAGATGATACCGCGTCTGCTAAGTCTCTGGTACTGCAGATGTCCCTAGGTGGCCATAACCACTCACCATCAATCAGGTGGCTTATCGACTTACCTCCTATCAAATAATATAAGAAAAATGTCATTAACGTTGATTTGTCGGGGTGAAAGTCACACCTCAACACGGCAAGACAAACGTGACACAAGTCGTGATCTGCTAAGCCTGCCTAAACGCCACCCATCGATGTTATCACATGGCAAGTCGCGTGCAACGTGCGTGTAAGGCTTCCGAGCCACTCCAAATATTTGCAAGATTATTGCTAGTGAACTTGTGAACTTTCAATGTTTGTTAATCTGTAAAGCCTGTCACTAATTATTATAATTGGTTATGGGGTGATGTTTCAATCAGTTTTTCTTGTAGGGGCTGAAGTTTGTGCTACGATTTCCAGAGAGGCACTATCTTTAGATATTTGGACTAGATTTTGTATGTATTTGTTCACCGTCGGTCTGGTAGTCGCGACTTCTGAACGATGCTTCGTACAGAAGTCGTGGGTTCCTGGATTTGATTCCCAGATTAGGCAAAGTTTTCAAAGTTTTTATTAGCAGGAGTGTAGATTCACACTGTCATGGATTATTATTATAAGACTAGCTTCTGTCCGCGATTTTGTTCGCGTGTAATTTCTTGTCCCCCTGACCCACCCCAGCCTGCCCGCGCTATTACCTCGTTTTTGCTTAGCGTTCTTTCTTTTTGCTCGGCTCCTACGGGTCCTAGCGTGATGTTAAATAGCCTATAGCCTTCCTAAAGATTGGGCTATCAAATGCAAAAAGAATTTTTCAAATCCGACTAGTAGTTTCAGAGATTAGCGCGTTCAAACATACAAACAAACAAAAAACAAAGTCTTCAGCTTTATTATTAGGTGTTTATAGCTGAGATTCGATACATAGCAGGCGACATGTGGGTGTATAATACACCTCTGAATTCAAGCGTGATGTCAGGTTATTTTTAAGAGCTTAAACTAAAAGCCCTACATTTCTTTTCCTAATCGAACTTAATGAAATAATTCATCAGCCGTCCACATAAATTATAGGCGGCCGTTTTGTGACGTATGTCGAGCCTCCACGTGCATTGCATTAAGAACTGTTTCTCGGTAGAAAATAAACTTGAACTATAACCTTTAAAGCCAATTTTCTAGTTTGTGGAATAAATTCACATCAAACATTCAATTAAGATGCCGTACAAATGCAAAAAAACTATATGATTTATTTTATGTTGTGCATTGTGTGTTAGGTAATTGGGTAGTACAAAGAAATGACGTTAATTGGTAGAAGTATGTAATGCTAAATATACTCGTACGTACCTACGTACTTTCCGATCACACCCCACCTTAACTCTGACGCACGACACATGAACATACAACAGTTTTTTGTTAATTACAGTCATTTACTTCTTAAAAAACCGGCCAAGTGCGTGTCGGACCCCACAACGAAGGATTCCGTAGTTGGGATGAATTTATTCCAAAAACAAATTTAACTTACTTGCAAATAAATCAAAACCTACAAATAAGATACTTCCATCTTATGTTATTTGTATGGCTCCTGTAATCTTTAATAAAATACCTGACGAAATTAAAAACTTACCGTTGCAAAAATTTTAAAAATGTTTTACAGAATTACTTGTAGATAAATGTACCTACATTCGAAGCAAATAAAGACCTATTCTATTCTATTGCCATCGACCTAGAATCAGGATAATTAGCAAAAAGCAAGGTCCCACAGCACAAGTGAAGGAAAAAGTCGGAAAGCCGTTCATTTGTAGTTTTATCACATATCGATGTATGGCAGAACATGTTTTTCAACTACAATGTTAAGTTTGTTCTTGGGATAAAATCCCAACTGCGGAACCCTTCATTGTGGGTGGTCTGACTAGCACTTGGCTGGATTATCCATCCGGAATTTCTCATTAGCAGCCCGGAGTCTGGATTTGTGCTGGGTTGACAGGCTGGCCCCCTATTACATGGGACTTAATCATAACTGGCAAAATACCCTTATCTATTGTAAGTGCACCCCTGCCTATACTTCGTGGATAACATGCGTGATGTTATGTTATGTGTGTTAATTGGCTTAAGTTAAATATAATAAAAATCCTCTACGTTCATATTTTATACTAATTTTCATTGCCGATTAATTAGTCCGTCTACCGACCCCTCGGTAGCACAATAAATTTCAGGCAGCATGATTAATGTTCCCTCGGCCATCGCAATATGTATGCGATTTAAATAATAGTACTGCTGACCTCGACTTTGTTAGAAATTCGTTTATTTTTATTGTTATAAAAGCTGCAGGAATGGGGCAGTTAACGTTAACAGTTATAATAGGTCACTTGTAGGTTAAGGTTACGAAAGGCTTTAGTAGGTTTATGGTGTAGCAAGTTATCGTAAATTCCTCTTTCTTCAATCTGCCTAGCCTTTTCCCAACTACGTTGGGGTCTGTTTCCAGTCTAATCGGATGCAGCTGAATAACAGTATTTTACATGGAGTGACTGCCTATCTGACCTCCACAACCCAGTTACTGGGTAATACGATACCTCTTGGTAAGACTGGTTATCAGACTTTCGGGCTTCTGACGTCCCATAACGACTGTTAAAGATCCACGAATGACAGCCGGGACCAACGGCTTAACGTGCTTTCCGAGGCACGGAGGAGTCTCGATATGTAAAGATGGTCACTCATCCACTGACCAACCCCGTCAAGCGTAGCTTAACCTGATGGATCGACTCGTGCGACTGTTGTTACTTAGCCACGAGCTCCTCATCGTAAATTCCTCTTTCTTGCAGGCCAAAAACCCGTCTTTCCGAGAAAAAAAGAAACGTAACGAGTAAAATCTCAGAAATTACTTCTTCCCGCTGCAGCGGTGAGTCCACCGCACGTATTTTGCATCGCAAAGAAATATAAGTATGAAGTACCGCGCACTGCAGTGAATAAAACGCACGGAGACACCGACCAGGCAGTAGATAATATCCTTTTGTTTTTTGGATACGCCCCTAAATCTTTATATCTTACGAAAAAGTAGACATTAACAGGCCTTAGGACTGTCAAGGGATGCACCCAAAACTGTTTGGGTACGAAAAACGTGCAATTTTTTACCGCCCGTGCGTGGACCCGTGACTGCGTTTGTTATAATACCGTACGGCAGAAAAAAACGCACCGCATTCCACCACACGCAGTGCGCGATAGCTCTTAAACATGATTTATGCTCGGTTTCATTGCAATAGGCTCGCCCCCCATTACTTAGAACTTCACAACTGGCAAAATCTGGATGGATTTCACTTCTGCCCTAGTTACGATTCCTACACTTCTGACTACCTCCTTGGAAAAAAGCAGTCGTGATTTTCTCTGACAAGTTCAAAAGTTATCCACCATTCGCGATTGCTGACCAGCGTCAATACGTAAGATAATCCCTTCCTCCGCGATGCCCACGTGCAACATGCAAAGAGCATGGCTTATTTCTTATTACTAGGCACAATACTACGTCTACCACGTATGTCGATTCAATAGGTCAATTTTATCACATTAAATCCCAGTATCGCCAAAATCCGATCACTGATAAATCAGTCAATAATGTGCCCACTTAGATTTATCAACGTGGAGTAGACTTTAATCCACCTCGGAAGCCCAGTGCGGGCTGGTCGATGTCACGTCTTCGTTTTTAGGGTTCCCGTACCTCAAAAGGAAAAAATGGATCTCTTTTAGGATCACTTTTTTGTCCAGTCCGTCCGTCTGTCAAGACCATTTTTCTCAGAAACGCGGTATCAAGTTGAAATTAATATCAAACACGTACGTCTACGGTTCCTTGGAGCTATAAAAAAAATCAAGCTTCTATGTCAATTAAATAGTAGGTACTGTGAGGGCTCGAACCTCACAGTAGGAGATTTACTAAATAAATAATGAAACTAGAGGGACTCTATTTAAATGGGGCTGAAGCTCTCTATATTTTAAGCTTCATATAAATTCACACTCCTACTAAATTATGCCGAGCCCTCGACAGATTCTATATGTCATCCTATCAAGAGAACGAGGGTCGTTTTCTTGACAGAAGATATTCCATATTTGAATGATTGAATGTCAGCCAGTATCATATTAATTAGGCTTGATCAAAGCATCAATCCTTTACAGTACCTACATGTTTGGCAAGAAGCAAGATCTCACAAGTAAAGGAATACGTCCGAAAATCTTTACATTTGCATATTGACCGTGACTTATATCGATGTATGGGAGAACATTTTTTCAACTACAATGTTAAGTTTGTTCTTGGGATAAATTCTTCCCAATTAAGAAACACTTCATTGTGCTTGGTTCGACACGCACTTGACCGGTTTTTTTTATTTCATAGACATACAGATTACCTTACGATATTTTTCTTCACGGTTTTCAGAAAAATACATAAATGTAATAAATTGCACAAAGTGCTTTTTCGCGTGGATTATCAATAAAAAATGTATAAGAACCAAATATCGCCTGAGCCAATGACATAGAGTGGATGTAAAACAGTAACTCCTTCAGAAAATTCATTCGTAGCTATAGGTACATCTACCTCTATATCTACTCATACTTTGCTAGACGAAAACTTTCCAAAAAGGCTTTTTGTACGTTGACTTTTTGTACGCCCTGTGCACACAGACCCCATCAATCAAGCGAATGTTTTGTTAACCAAACAGTGTAGGTACCATCGAGGACATTTGCGGTGAACCACTTTTCGACCTTATTATTATGTTGATAAGGTTCAAAAGTGGTTCACTGCAAATGTCCTGCGCCTTTTCTTATGCATAGGGCAACATCACATGAAAGAAATGTGGACACTATGAAATTCGTTGATATATAAGATGTGTATATTCTTGATCTACCCTGAAATAGTTGTGTGTTTCTGATTTTCTGGTACAGTCAGCAACAAAAGTCTATGAACACTTGCAGTCTTTTAATCTTTATTACGAAGCGAAATATTTAATTCAAATCGGAACAGAAGTATTTAAAATTTTAAGAACATTACCTCTTAACAGTTAAACGAAAAAAAAGCAGTTTATCGAATCATTTTGTGTTAATTTAGATGATGTCAAAAAGTAGCAGTGTTAACCGACTTCTGTTGCTGACCGTACTGTTAAAACACACACACACACACACATAAACTTGAAACATGAAACTTTCATTGCTTTTCATTGCTAAACCGTATATGTATTTGAGAAAAATACGAGTATTTTTTATTCTTTTTAAGTCGAGCTACGAGGGGGGATCAAAAAGTATTGAGAATGAGATAGATTATAATGACTATTGATAACTTAATAATTTATTTTTCTACATAGTCCCCGAGTCTCTCTACACACCGAGTCCAGCGCTTTTCCAAGACTTCAATCCCTTTAAAAAAAAAGTTTTGTCTTGGTCCTGCAAAAAGCTCTCCACGGCATCCATTACCTCGTTATCGTCTTCGTACCTGTTTCCCCTTAAGTATTCTTTCAATTTGGGGAACAGATAAAAATCGCTAGGCGCCAGATCTGGTGAATAAGGGGGGTAGTCAACCAATTCGAAGCCAGCTTGCTGAATGGCAGCCATCGCAACTGCCGACCTGTGTGCGGGTGTGTTGTCGTGATGAAACAGCACGCCCCTTCGAAGTTTCCCTCTCATTTTCTCTTTGATGGCATTCCTCAACTTAGGAATTAAAGCTGTATAATATTGGCCTGTAATAGTGGTTCCACGCTCCAGGTAATCAATCAACAATATCCCTCCTGAGTCCCAAAATATTGAGGCCATAACCTTGCCAGCCGATGCCACGGCACGAAACTTCTTCGGGGTCGGTGATGATGGCCATTTCCATTGCGAAGATTACTGTTTTGTCTCGGGATCACGACTTACGTATTCGGTATTAATTTCAACTTGATATCTCCACGCGTCCTTGTGAAAAAGGAACTTGACAGACAGACAAACTTAATTTTTTTTTATGCAATAGAATTACAAATTAACCATTTTCGGACTTTTTCCTTTACTTGTGCTGGGAGACCTTGCTTCTTGCTAAATTTCATTATTCTAGGTCAACGGGAAATACCCTGTAGGTTTTAATTTACTTGCGACAGTTGCGAGTATCAAAATGTGGCCGTATTTTTATTTCATTCACTTAGAAGCTTGATTTTTTTAGAACTCTAAGGGACTATAGACTTACGTATTCGATATTAATTTCAACTTGATATCTCCACGCGTCCTTGTGAAAAAGGAACTTGACAGACAGACAAACTTAATTTTTTTTTATGCAATAGAATTACAAATTAACCATTTTCGGACTTTTTCCTTTACTTGTGCTGGGAGACCTTGCTTCTTGCTAAATTTCATTATTCTAGGTCAACGGGAAATACCCTGTAGGTTTTAATTTACTTGCGACAGTTGCGAGTATCAAAAAGTGTCGTAAAATGGCCGTATTTTTTTATTGCGTTGACTTAGAAGCTTGATTTTTTCAGAACTCTAAGGGACTATAGACTTACGTATTCGATATTAATTTCAACTTGATACCTCCACGCGTCTCTGAGAAAAGGGTCATGACAGACTGGCAGATTTGATTTTTTTTTTAAATGATTGAATTACAAATTAACAATTTTCGGACTTTTTCCTTTATTTGTGCTGTGAGAGCTTGCTTCTTGCCAAACTTCATGATTCTAAGACAACGGGAAGTACCCTATAGGTTTTGATTTACTTGCGAGTATCAAAATATGTCGCATAAATGGCCGTATGTTTTTATTGCGTTGACTTAGAAGCTTGAGATTTTTAGGACTCCAAGAGAACATAGACTTACGTATTGGATAATAATTTCAACTTGATACCTCCACGCGTTCCTGAGAAAAAGGGTCTTGACAGACTGACAGACAGACGGACAACGAAGTGATCCTATAAGGGTTCCGTTTTTTCCTTTTGAGGTACGGAACCCTAAAAACAAACTTCAGCTTTATTATTAGTATAGATTGGCTTCCTTTCAACGGGATACACATTTAGCTGTTAAATAAAATAATACAAAAATATGTGAAGTTATTTATTGCCAATAGGCCAGGAAAACTCACTTTATATTATCAATTCACATCAATTCTCCAGTATTGTGAATTTGTGACTAGAAAGAAAGAAATAAAGAAAAACGTTTATTTGGACACAGGTCGTGAAACACAAAAAACAAGAGAAATGGAAAAAAATGAAAATAATATTTTAACAACAATAGTGCGTGCCTCACGGTTGCGCCAAAAAGGATACTATTTTATACTACAATTTACAATCCCAATCACACAAATATACCACAACCGAGCTAAGAATAAAGACAATATAATAGGTTGGGGAAAAAGTTTCTTCGCATTTTTTAAGAAAATTCAAAACATTTTTTAATATACATTATTTACATTTATCTAAAGTATGTAGGTACCATTTTGTTCGATAACTTTTTGCCATCTTGTAGCTAGGGACATGATCCCATTGCTATAGAAATTTTGGGACTTCTGATCAAAATACCGCGACAAGTGGTTTTGGCAGTCCTCTCGTGATGTTAACCTGACACTGCCTAAAGAATTCTGAAGAGACCGAAACAGGTGGAAATCTGAATGTGCAAGGTCAGGACTATACGGCGGATGCATTAACACCTCCCAGCTAAACTCTCTTAATTTTTGCTGAGTGGCTAAAGATGTGTGAGATCTAGCGTTTGCATGATGAAAAACCACACCCCTTCTGTTGATTAATTCCGGCCGCTTTCTCTCAACTTCTTGCTTTAATCTCATCAGTTGTTCGCAGTAGAGTTCAGAATCGATGGTCCTGCCTGGAGGTAACATCTCATAATGAATAGTGCCCTTCCAATCCCACCACACACACAGCATCACCTTGTTGCGAGTTAACCCGGGTTTCGCCACAGTCTGTGAAGCCTGACCGGCCTTTGATCACGACCTTTTTCGCACGTTCTTGTCGTACGTGATCCACTTTTCATCACCAGTTATCAGCTTCTTCAAAAATGGTTCGGTTTCATTACGTCGTAATAAAGAATCACAAATGAGTACACGGTTCATTAGGTTTTTTTCAGTGAGCTCGTGAGGTACCCAAATATCTAGCTTTTTTGTGTACTCAGTTTTTTTCAAATGCGCCAAGACTGTTTTGTGGTCAATTCCCAGTTCTTCAGCTACGTCGTAACTACTGATATGCCGTTCTTGCTCCACTTTTTCAAAAATGGCATCCATTTTATCCGTAATAGGGCGACCAGAGCGACGTGCATCTTTGACATCAAAATTTCCGTATTGAAAACGCTTAAACCAAATTTATGCTACTCTCACAGACACTGCACTGGGTCGATAAACATCGCAATTTTTTTTCGCGGCTTGCGTTGCATTTTTACCTTTTTTGTAGTAAAATTTTAAAATGTATCGAATTTCTTCATTAGATTCACTCATCTTGACAGTACGAAAAACAAATGAAAATCACACATTTTCCTAATTTGAATTTGGAATTATGTTCTTTAAAATTTAAACTTTCAATGATACCAAAACCAGCCAGATACAAATAGTATAGCCAAAGAGATTTTATTTTAAGTTCATACATACTATAATGCGAAAAGACTTTTTCCCCAACCTAATACTTCCATAATTTTACAAAACAAAGCGTACCTCTAGCACAAACATAAACATACATAACTAATAAGTACTGAAGACTTTAGCCACCCGACTAACACCCCCATCCCTTACTTACGTCGCAAAGTGAACACGTGAACTTAGTTCGAACTCGACTGCGCTCACGACAGCACGCGGACAACGTACAGAAATGTAAAAATATTTAAAAAAAAAAAGTGAAAATAAAAAAGTTTAGTTTGTAATGCTCCCGACAATTTTGTCAACGTTATTCATGTTGTACTTAATAGTATTAATTGTTCTGGTGTTTCCTTTGTCTAGGTATACCAAATCTAACCTTTTGTTTGGCTATGATAATTGAGTTTTTTTTTTAAATTATTCTGGAGTTCAACGACTTTGTTGAATTAAACAAAGAAGTGTTTTTGTGACTATTGTTTAGTTTTTTGTGAATATATTGATGTTTCCTTTTTTAATCTTGTTGGGATATTGTTTTTACTAAAATATTTTACTATCGTGTAAAAGAATGAAGTTTTAATTTCATCTAGAGAACTTGAAACCACACAGTGTAAATTAAAATAAACACAATTACAATGAACTATAATATCAGCTACTCTAATTTAAGCTAAAACTCAATAAACCAAAAACCACTTGAAGACAGTGTTGATATAATATCCATTTAAAAAAAAGTGACGGCTGAAAGTTCAGCAGTACAAAAATACTGCAGTAAACCCACGTCAAACCAACTTCAAAGTTAAACCGTCAAGTCAGCAGGCCTTACAATACCGTGCAAAAAGGAAGACCGCACTGCGATAGCGGTCACCAAGGGCGGTACGATCTTCAAGATTCTGCGGTACGAACGGCGATGCATCCCGCTCGACACGGCCAACATGGTGCTCAAAGTCAAAGTCAGGCTTAAGTACTCCCAGAACCATATCGTTTGGCTGTTTAGACGTGTAAGTTGTGTTTGTACACAGACATAAGGCATCTTTCTCTTGTCCTCTAGATTTTATGTAAGATCGTGATATTTGTGGTATAAATGTCGCAGCCAACTAGTTTAATTAGCCGTTTGGTTAACAGCCTAGTCTTTGGATGTATGTGTATTGGACGCCGGCAGCTACCGCGTCACCGCTCGCTTCGCTCGCACGCGGTTGGTCACAGTTCTAACCTAACCAAACCCAGGGTCCCCTGGCTGCGTTGCTGCGACCAATTCGCGCGTGATTGGTCGCAGTCTCAAAACATTTATTTCAATTAAACCAATTACAGGCACTTTTGAATTGTCAAAGAGTCGGTCAGTTAGTCAGAAACTTGAAGCTAAATGCCCATTCCAAAACTTAGATCTCAATGGAGAAGAACGGGCAAGAAACTCCACGGACACTCTTTTTAATTCAAGATAAGTAATACAACATCATGGGTACATTATTTTTGTTGCTTCTACATGTGAGAACAATGTAAAAAAAAAAAATACTTAAAAACGAGTCAAAATATAAAATTAAAATAAGATCTGGCAGAGAAGAGATGACCAGTCAACTGACGGCGCCCGTTCACGAACATGACGCGTGGATCAGCACCATCCAGCTCAACCATTTTGTAGGGACCAGTTCCAACTTAAGCTATAATTGAATATCATTCAGGCCGCTAAGCAATTCAAAGACGTTACATCCACAAACCCGCACTGGGCCCGCGTGGTGGATTACGGCCCACTCCCTCTCACAGAGAAGAGGCCTGTCAATCAGTCTATAATGTTCCCACTGCTGGGGATCACACCCCAGCAGTGGGAACATTATAGACTGATTATGCAGGATGTTAGTTGAACGGCGTCGTTTAGTTAAAAGCCTAGCCTTTTTGTTAACTGAAAAGCTAATTAGCTGCGACATAAACATGACATAAATAATACCTGTATCCGCTGAAGGGTTAGGATAAGGTTTCGCCAATCATGTATAAGTCCCATGTAATAGGGGACGAATCAAATGCCATAAATCCGGGCTCCGGGTTGCTGCTAAGAAATGCCTGATGGAAAAACCCAGTAATATTCTGCCCGACCCGGGTATCGAAACCAGGACTTAATGCTCAGCAGTAGCGCTGGCGACCACTAGACCAACGTGGCAGTCAACTGAGAAAGCATTCTGATGGATATTTTGAATTCTCAATGTGAAGTGATGAAGCTAGTTCTCATTCCAAAGCGTAGTAGGTTCCTATGGAGAAGAACATGTAAGAAACTCCATGGACACTCTTTTAAATCAAATTATAGTTACAGGGTCACACGAAATTTTAAAAATAAGACTTGTTTTTACTTGATAACACCAAAGCAAAAACCAAAAAACGAGCATTAGATTTTTTTTTAAACAAAAAGTGTGGTTTTATTTTCTTTCAAACAGAGCCCGTAACTCTTCTCGCCACTTTTATCTTCGTTATTATTATTTATAATTAATATGTAAAAAGAACAGTCCTGACTGACTGACTCATCAACGCCCAGCCCAAACCCTTGGAGCTAGAAAGCTGAAATTTTGCACAGAGGTTCCCTTCATACATGCACGTTTACATGTGCATGTCGGAAAATATCCCATGGGAACGAAAATCCTTCCTTCTTCCTTCTCTACATTATAAAGGGAACCTCTGTGCAAAATTTCAGCTTTCTAGCTCCAAGGGTTTGGGCTGGGCGTTGATGAGTCAGTCAGGACTGTTCTTGTTATATATTTAAGATTAGAGCTCAGCCATATTTCACCGTTCGCCATGCAAACATTTATATTATCATTCACTCAAGTCTAACCAAAAGCCAGTGCAATTCTGCAATTTTTTTTTCTCTTGTAAAAACTCAGTCACACTGTAGTATGTCTATCTACTTACATATATCTATTTTGTATTCATTAACAATTCAAGATACAAATGGCATATAACACTAATCAAAAATACATGACACGACACATAACTTCCAATACCTACGTCATCAAGAAAATGCACCGGCCTTTTGAAATATTCACAACTATGTACTACTAATCAAGTTGTCGGGTCTATATTAAGACAGCTCGCACACCCACTCGGTGGAGAGGGTTACCATACTTGAGTATTGATCCGGACATGTCCGACTTTCTAATGAGCTTTGTAAGAACTTCTGAAATGCAGGAAAAAATCTGAAAATTAAAAGATGGTTGCCTCCGTTATCTAGTGGTAGTTAAATGTGACTGCCTAAGCATGAGGTCCTGGATGCGATCCCCAAGTCGGGCAAGGTGTTATTGGGTATTCCAAATGAAATTTCTCAGTAGTAGCCCGGAGTGTAGATTTTTGCCAGGTATTGGTAGCAAGGTAACCAACACAGCCCGAAGAATTGCCAAACTTAAGTGGCAGTGGGCATGGCACTATGTTTGCAGAACAGATGGCCGATGGGGCTAAAAAAGGTTCTGAAGTAGCGACCGCGTACGCTGGTAACTCTGGTCGTAACGTTGCTTGGAAAGCCTCCCACAATGTGGACCGATGACCTGATGAAGGCCGCAGGAATCGGTCGAAGTGGCGGTGCTTGTGGGAGGCCTATGCCCAGCAGTGGATGTATTTCGGCTGAAATGATGACGGTGATGATCACTGTTAGTCATAGAACCCTAGAATATAAAACCGGCTATTTGGAATGGGCACTAGCATCAACTTTCGGGACTGACCGACTCCTTGACAAATCAAAAGTTCCTGTAAATGGTTTAATTGAAATAATAATATTTTGATTTGATTGGATGATGGTACCTACTTAAACACAACTGGCGAAAGCATAAACAGTCGTAGGAGTAATGTAAATTACACATCAGCCTATAATGTTCCCACTGCTGGGACACGGCCTCCTCTCTGTGAGAGGAGGTTAGCCGTAATCCACGTCGCGGGTTGGTAGATGTCACGTCTTCGATTTTTTTTCTGGGACATGCCGGTTTCCTCACGATGTTTTCATTCATCGTTTTGATGAAATAGTCGTAAATTACACAAATAACGTGCCTGCCTGGGTTCGAACCCACGAGCTACAACTCGTAAGTCCGGGCCGTTACCACTGGGCCAACACTCCTCCAAACTGTAATGAACGCTTCTGCCTATACCTTCGAGGAATACAACCGTGAAATATGAAGCAAATTAAAAAGTTGTTAAATACAGAAATATTCGAACAGTTTGCAAATATCCGGCTTTTTGTCTGTTCTTCGAAATGGTAATTCTACCCTCGATAAATTAAAGTGAGTTGAAAACTACGGTGTTCGGTTGTTTCGCCGTGAACTTGATCTTGACCTGTGACCTTACGGCGAGTAGCCATCGGTCCGGCCGGCGCCGTCATGTGTAACGTGTCTTTATTTATATGCCAGGGAATAAGGCAGCTTAGGATCTTAGGTAATTGTTTGATGAAATATTTTTAGTTGGGGTGTATGAATTCTTAGGAGGTTTTTGCACTTTTGAAGATGAACTGTTTGGCTAGGTTTCTGTGGTACCTTGAGGGGTGACCTGTGACCTTACGGCGTGATAGCCATGTGTCCGGCGGCGGTCGACGCCGTAATTGTCTGAATTTATATGCAAGGGAATAGGGCAGCTTGGGTAATTGTTTTGATATATAAATATTTCTGTGAGGGTGTATGAATTCTTAGGAGGTTTTTTTGCTCTTTTGAAGATGGTGTACATAATAAGGAGTATTCTATTATATTGTTTTGTAGGTTTTTAAACAGAAAAAACAGCATTTAGAATTGACTTGGCTATGATCGTAATACATCATAGCCAAGTCAATAAAAAATACTTTACCGTGCGTTTCGATCCCTTTTAGCTATTGTCAAAACGGAAGTAAACACATTAGTTCTTTTAATGGTAAACTGAATATGTTGATCGATTGAGTTTATACACGAACAGCTAACTTAGCGTGCTAACTCGCTAAACGCACCCTTACGCTCTCCAACCCAAATGGTTTTTTTTTTTTTAATTTTCAAATTCTCGCCTCTCCAAAAGAGGTGAACACTTGCGTTGGAGAGCGTAATGGTGCGTTTACACAGACGCAGAGCTGGGTGGAGCGGAGTGGAGAAGAGCAGTGAAAAGTGGCAAAATAAATGTTTCCACTGAAGCGGAGCGGACCAGAGTGGAAATTTTTGAGCACTGTAATTGGTAGGACCGCCCTGCTCGATTCCGTTCTGTCCGGCTTGAGGCCGCATGTTCATATATTTTACTAGCTTTTGCCAGTGGCTTCGCCCGCGTGGAGTCGGAAATTATCCCACGGGAACCGTACATTTTTCCGGGATAGAAAGTAAACTATGTGCTATTCCAGACTATAATGTATCTCTGTGCCAAATTTCATTAAGATCCGTTCAGCCGTTGTGGCGTGATTGAGTAACAAACATCCATCTATCCATCCAAACTTTCGCATTTATAATAGTAGTAAGATTTGGAAGTCCGCTCAGCTCCTCAGCCGCTCCGCTCCACTTACACTGTTTCCACTGATGCGGAGTGGAGATTTTAGAGCTCTGTGATTGGTCAATTCACGGTTCTCCCCACTCCACCCGCTCCGCGTCAGTGGAAAAGGCTCCCTAAGTTTCCGATGATAGGTAGTCTTTCGTCATTGGATAGACCGAGACTTGCGCTAAGGGTTAATAAAAGTGAAGTTGCAAAATCCGTAATTTTTACAATAGGTATTCACATAAAAAAAGGAATCACTGAGCTTTCTTTAATAGGGAATACGCATGCATTTTTTTTTCACAAAATCTATAAAAGCGGTAACATAAACACAGGAAAAATGTTAAAAAATATATACAAATAAGTACTGCTTGTTGCTAAAAAAAATATGAAACTCCAAAAATTTTCTACTACAGTGCAGTGTAGTCATTTGGCACGATACTGCTTTGTTTGGATCTCTTTTTTAGCCACAAATGATAATAAATTAAATTATAAAAAAAAAAAAAATCATTTAATTCAGGCAAAAACCCATAAGTGTTACATGATAAAATAAAATTTCACAATACTGCCCCATAATACATCGGAATAAATTAAATGAATGGTCGAATACAAATTGAAAAGGGTCAGAGAATAAAATAAAATAAAATGTCAATGCAATTCAAATAAACAAAGATAAAAATTATGTTTTGTTCTTTAGTCAAGCAGAAATCGCACTTACTAACATACCTCAGTGAGAATTCAAACAGTTTGCTAAGAAAAGATTATTTAAAGATTTATTCACATGCCTTTTGAGGTCACTTCCGGCATTTTCGAAGACGACGCGTTTCGAGTTTGCGTTCCGTTCCACTAACAAAACATAAAATAATAAATTGTAAAATAAGTAATGCTTTAATTTTTTTTTAAATGCAATTTGTTTCTTGACTCCTATACAATGTATATTTAAATAATGAAAGAGTTTTGAATGGCATGCATATTCTATTGTGATTTTGCTAACTAAAATTCAGAGACGCAAAGTATTGGCGAAAATTGTAAGCAATTTTCTCCTAACATATCGATTGAAATTATAAGCCATTTTCTCCTAACATATCGATTGAAATTATAAGCCATTTTCTCCTAACATATCGATTGAAATTATTAGCAATTTTCTCCTAACATATCGATTGAAATTATTAGCAATTTTCTCCTAACATATCGATTGAAATTGTAAGCAATTTTCTCCTAACATATCGACTGAAATTATTAGCAATTTTCTACGAACATATCGATTGAAATTGTAAGCAATTTTCTCCTAACATATCGATTGAAATTATTAGTAATTTTCTCCTAACATATCGATTGAAATTGTAAGCAATTTTCTCCTAACATAGCGATTGAAATTGTAAGCAATTTTCTCCTAACATATTGATTGAAATTGTAAGCAATTTTCTCCTAACATATCGATTGAAATTATTAGCAATTTTCTCCTAACATATCGATTGAAATTGTAAGCAATTTTCTCCTAACATATCGATTGAAATTATTAGCAATTTTCTCCTAACATATCGATTGAAATTGTAAGCAATTTTCTCGTAACATATCGATTGAAATTGTAAGCAATTTTCTCCTAACATATCGATTGAAATTGTAAGCAATTTGCTCTTAACATATCGATTGAAATTATTAGCAATTTTCTCCTAACATATCGATTGAAATTGTAAGCAATTTTCTCCTAACATATCGATTGAAATTATTAGCAATTTTCTCCTAACATATCGTTTGAAATTGTAAGCAATTTTCTCCTAACATATCGATTGAAATTGTAAGCAATTTTCTCCTAACATATCGATTGAAATTGTAAGCAATTTTCTCCTAACATATCGATTGAAATTATTAGCAATTTTCTCCTAACATATCGATTGAAATTGTAAGCAATTTTCTCCTAACATATCGATTGAAATTATTAGCAATTTTCTCCTAACATATCGATTGAAATTGTAAGCAATTTTCTCCTAACATATCGATTGAAATTATTAGCAATTTTCTCCTAACATATCGTTTGAAATTGTAAGCAATTTTCTCCTAACATATCGATTGAAATTGTAAGCAATTTTCTCCTAACATATCGATTGAAATTGTAAGCAATTTTCTTCTAACATATCGATTGTAATTATTAGCAATTTTCTCCTAACATATCGATTGAAATTGTAAGCAATTTTCTCCTAACATATCGATTGAAATTGTAAGCAATTTTCTCCTAACATATCGATTGAAATTGTAACAATTTGCTCCTAATATGTCGATTGAAATAATTATGAGATATTTTGGCATATCACTCCAAGCTATTTGAAACACACGCATCAGCTAATTAGCTGGTAGTGTGCGTATAATAATAATAAAATCAGTTTAATTTTTAAAAGGATACATTTCTACCATTGAAATCATCTAAATACGTACTTATTTGCTTTTTAACTTTGCTAAGTGGAAACATATGTGTTGCCTTGATAGTATAATATGTAACTAACCATCCTGTTCCACCCAGGGTCGCGGCCTGACGGGCCTGAAGAACCTGGGCAACACGTGCTACATGAACTCGATCATCCAGTGCTTGAACAACACCGCCATACTCGTCACCTACTTCTGCAACGGACAGTACTTGGAACATGTCAACAGGTATGATAGAAAAAGAGCTTTAAATATTTACAGGCACTTTTGAAATGTCACGGAATCGGTCCATCCCAACGGTTAGTAGGTTTCTATGTAGAAGAACGGACTAGAAACTCCATGGTCACAAAATATTGGTTATATCTTCGGTATTAAAATTATACGTATAGATATTACTACATTGAATTTTAAAGTAAGAAATAAAATACATATGTATTTAGTATAGACTAAAAGGTACAACATAGAATTCTGCAAAATTAAACACGAAAATAGCTATTCCATTGTAAAAAAAACAAAGCTTGAGTGTATGCCTCACAGCTGCGCCAAATGGCCCAGCTCAGCATAAATGTCTGATAACTAGTGCCTGAAGCTGGTCTTCAAACAATTTCTGGGCAGTTATATGCTGTTGGTATGTTAAGGTCTAATTATAACAGCATCCGTTGATCCATCGTGTAAAGCAAATGATTATATTTCTGTAAGTAGGTTTGTACAAACACTTTTACACGTCAATCATATTTTAAAAACAAGATGAGGTAGCGTTTCCTATCTGACTACTCTGAGAAGAAAGGCCGAAACAAACTCAGAGGTCACAGTCTCGTTTATTTTAAAGTCCAGACATAATCTTGCTCAGATCATGTGAACACCATTTATTGTAGATTGGTGTCTGAAATGGTATTTTAAGGAAAGAACTACACAGATTGAGCATAATTTGCATTCAGCAGTTTAGTTCATAGAACTATAGTTTTTTTTTTTACTTTTTCTGTGATAGACCATTTGAACTGTCGATACACTATGGAAGAAGGCGAAAAATTTATCCAGTTAGATTGGGCTGAATGAATGAAGCAACTCGAATCCTGGTTAGATACTTCTTGTATTTGGTTGGTTTGGTTTCCATTCAAAGATAATATAAACACACACTCACACCCTTACCACAGAATAAATAATAGTACTAACGTACAGAAGTTGCACTCCTTTGATCTTGAAGAAAGCCGCTTTTATAAATAGCCTACAAATTAATTTCCCCCCACGCGCAAGCTAAATTGCACTTAATCGCTGCGCTTGAGAGTTGTTAATAGTTTGTTTCCTTTCTCGGCCGTACCATATCTACGCCTCTTAACCAAGTACTAGGGCTGTCCGTGAGTTAATAGAAATTTAATATTGCAAAAACGCGGCACTTGTTCGCAAGGTTCGTAAGCTATTATAGCATTATCTTAAAGCTTATTATCGAGTAGCACGTGCCTTGCCGAGAATCAAAGAATAAGTACCTTTATGATTCTCAACATTCCTACACCAATGACGAAGTACGTAGAAAAATAACTGGCCGACTGGTAGGGAGTATCAAAAAATTACTTTAGCGCGCGAAAAATTTAGGTTTGTGTGATCGTACGATCGCGGGTAAAATACCGAGACTCCTCCGTGCCTCGGCAAGCACGTTAAGCCGTTGGTCCCGGCTGTCATTCGTGGATCTTTGACAGTCCTTACGGGTCGTCAGAAGCCCGAAAGTCTGACAATCAGTCTTACCAAGCGGTATCGTTTTACCCAGTTAATGGGTTGTGGAGGTCAGATAGGCAGTCGCTCCATGTAAAATAATGGTATTCAGCTGCATCCGGTTAGACTGGAAGCCGACCCCAACATAGTTGGGAAAGGCTAGGCAGATTGATTACATTTAAAATCGAAGATTTAATTTTGTCATGATTGTCATTGTCACTGAAATAAAGTCTAGTATTATACATAGGTACTGATTTATTTGCGTGAGTTGCGTGATTGCGTCGTAGGTACGTGACTCGCTGAGCGCGTGTAGACCCCGACTGGCTAACAACCGTTTGTTGCTGCGCGCTGTAGGTACTTATCTCGAGCGGAATGCACCAGTGCAAGAGGCCTGCCCTTAATACCTGTAATATAATAATAATGAACTTACATACTCCACCACACTGCATAAAGCCTCGTAGCTAAATGATTACAGCCGCGCGGGTGATCGAAGGCTAAGCTACGCTTGCCGCGGTTGGTTTGTGGGTGGGTGGTATATCGACTTCGTGCCGTGGAAAGCACGTTAAGCCGTTGGTCCCGGCTGTCATTCGTAGAACTTTGACAGTCGCTACGGGTAGTTAGAATCCCAAAAGTCTGACAACCAGTCTTACCAATGGGTATCATGTTACCCAGTAACTGGGTTGTGGAGGTCAGATCGGCAGTCGCTCCATGTAAAATACTGGTATTCAGCTGCATCTGGTTAGACTTGAAGCCTATCCCAACATGTTGAGAAAAGGCTAGCCAGATTGACTGCATAAAGCCTCAAGCCACAAGAGGAGAGTTTCTTGACGAGAGGCGAGAATATCCAAGTGGTATTCGCAGGTGTTAAGATCTACGCCGTAGATACCAACTTAGTGTAGCTGATACAAACCAAACGTTGGAATATTATAATAACGTTGTATTGTTCTGCAGGTCCCACAGCACTCGCGGCGCGATAGCAGAAGAGCTGGCGGCGGTGGTGCGCGCGCTGTGGTCCGGACAGTACCGGTTCATCGCCACCAGGGACCTGCGGGTGAGGAACACTACATACTCATCGTCATCATTCTCCTGCCCTTATCACAATTTATTTAAGGTCGGCGCAACATGTCTATTTTCTTCCATGCTTCTCTATTAGTCGTCATTCCAATTGTCACTCCCTTTATAGCCATAACACCTTTCACACATTCCATCCATGGTCTTTCCCTACTCTTATAGCCATTCTCAATTCCACATACATACTCAAAACTTTCCTCATTCCTCCGCATTACATGCCCATACCATGACAATCGATTTCCAAACAACTTTTCAGTCACCGGTGCCACATTACACATACAGAGTGTAAAAAGATCCATCACAATCAGCCATTATCTGCGCATCCTGTACATCAACCTAGGTAGCATTGAGGCTCTCTAAGACATAAAGTCATGAA
Source organism: Cosmia pyralina (assembly GCA_946251885.1). Lineage (NCBI taxonomy): Eukaryota > Metazoa > Arthropoda > Insecta > Lepidoptera > Noctuidae > Cosmia > Cosmia pyralina. The sequence continues at coordinate 21,681,700 of OX276363.1, read as the reverse complement.
CTAAAAAAAAAATTATGATGCCGTATTGGGTATCAAATGAAAGGGCTTAATTAGCACATTTCAAAAATATGTTTATTGTTAGCTGTTACTCGCGGCTTTGCTTGCATGCACCCGATAATTGGGAATAATTTTTAAAATCACGCCTCAGCCAAAATTTCTCTGAGCCAAATATTTCTCTCCAAACCTACCTACCCAAAATACATTAATATAATTATTCTTCTTTAAAAATGCAAGTACTTTATTACGAAATTATAACCCTAACATAATTTAAATAAATATAAGTTAAAAAAACTAAAAACCGACTACTGAAAAATCACGCTCTAAAAAGTATGAAACAAGAAAATATTTTCATCTGAAATAAAAAAAAGACAGACAAATTAAAAATCCGGAGTCACACGTCATGTTAGAGCATAAATCGAATAGATTACGTGTAACTCCGGATTTTTAATTTGTCTGTCTTTTTCTAATTTCAGATGAAAATATTTTCTTGTTTCATACTTTTTAGAGAGTGATTTTTCAGTAGTCGGTTTTTAGTTTTTTAACCTATTTTTTATGTTTTGTACTATTATTGTCGTACTATTCATTTCGTGGGCTGTGTGAAAGGTGATATGGCTAGAAAGGGGGTGGACGAGTAATAGAGATGTATGGAAGAAAAATACATGTTGCACCGACCCCAAATAAATGGGATAAGGGCAGGAGAATGACAACTATTATTATTTAGTTTTTATTCTATTTCCTTATTCCAAGTCGAGTGTGTTACGCATTAAGGGTACCGGTTTCTGTCCAAAGTTGCACGAGAACATCGCAACATGACTTCGGTCTCGCCATTCAAATTATTTTGTGGTGATGGAACCTAAACACTTTAATAATATTTTACCGAGTTATTTTCTCTGCCTGTTCAGAACGAGGTCGGCAAACACCAGCGCGCATTCCGAGGGTGTGAGCAGCAGGACTCGCACGAGTTCCTCACCATCCTCATGGACTGGCTGCATCTGGACCTGCAGTTCAGCATCAACGTGCCGCCGCACAAGGTAATCAGTTCTTGCTAAATGTTTCTGGGCAAGATGATGAGGTCCATATTTTCTGGGCAGGAAAATGGTAAGCTCCACATCTTCAGCGCGGACGGGTTTCAACTACAACTTAGCCATACGAACATTTAGATACAATTAAATCTTAGAGGCAATGGGTGATTTATATAGGTTTTTAATGTTGTTGTGTGTCAGAAAAGTGGCTAAGTAATAATAGCTGTACGGGCCGATCGATCAGGTTAAACTACGCTTGTCACGGTTGGTCGTGGAAGATCCGTGTCTTGGAAAGTACGTTAAGCCGTTGGTCCCGGCTGTCATTCGTGGATCTTTGACAGTCGTTACGGGTCGTCAGAAGCCCGAAAGTCTCGACAACCAGTCTTACCAAGGGGTATCGTATTACCCAGTTACTGGGTTGTGGAGGTCAGATAGACAGTCGCTCCATGAAAAATACTGGTATTCAGTTGCATCCGGTTAGACTGGAAGCCGACCCCAACCACAGAATACATAATAGTACGAGTACAGAAGATTCCCTCTGCAAAATCATTTAGATAAATAGCGACCCTTGCTATGGCAAAATAAAGTGAAATTCAGGTCGCACAGCGTTCATTTCCTACAGTTATATTCACCTAGAAGTTGCCTCTCTTTCTATCGCGTAGCTCTTATACCTTCTGACCCGTTAGGGTTGTCTTCTTTTACGACGTGGCGCGTGAGTGAGTATCGAACTAACGTGCGAGCCGGCCGGTGCGCGGCAGCCCACACTGAATTAGCCCGACAAGTCGAGCCCGCCGCGTACTTGTAGTTTCATATCTAAAATGTGGAGTGCGCCTCGCCTGCCTCAACATAGTGTTGGGATAAGGCTAGGCAGCAACATAGTGTTGAGATAAGGCTAGGCAGCAATATAGTGTTGGGATAAACATTCGCAGTACCAGAGCCAACGTGGTTATTACTGCTATAAAATAGAAATTTCTCGTGTGTGTGTGTGTAGAGAGCAGTGATGGCCTAGTGGTAACGGCCACGACTTACGAGTTGTAAGTTATGTCGTGGGTTCGAACCCAGGCAGGCGCTTGGATACAGGTGTTCCTTTGCGGAGATTCATTATTTATTGTAATTACACATTTTGACCATTTCCCATCAAACTAACACAAGCCAACCCTCTCCCCTTACAGGACAGCCTCCAACCTTCCGAGAAAGCGTGGCACGAGTACACCAAGTCCAAAGAGAGCCTCATCCTGCGGCTGTTCTACGGGCAGATCAAGTCCACAGTGCGCTGCACCGTGTGCGGCAAGCAGAGCGTCACCTACGAGTCCTTCTCCAACTTGTCGCTCGAGCTACCGGCTAATGCTAACAGATGCACGTTAAGCGTGAGTGGATTTTGTATCTAAGATAATACAGGGCCTAGCGAAACCCACAGAAGAGAAGACAAAAAAAAAACATCACCGTACCCAATAGGAAAAAAAACGGTTGCTTAAAATCATAATTTTAAGGAAACTGCTAATGGCGGGGTCAATACCCTATAGTCGGCTCGTTAAGAACTGAGTCGGGTCATAAAGCATTGTTATTAGTCTGTCTTGCTCGCACTTACGGAGTGCCATAACGATGTGTGTAGTAGAGTAGGGAGCGTTGCAAATCCTTATTGCTACCGACATTTATGGCCCAACGACTCGGGTTCATAACGCTAGTACTTTATTGTCTTAATTTACATACATAAACTCACGCCTAATAATTATGATTTCATTAAATAATCGTTTATTTTTATTGCCATTGCAATGGCGGTAGTGTACGTTGGGATGTTACATTTGTATGTTTTTATAAACCGTTGTTAACATTGACTGCTAAATTTGAGACAGCAGATGGCATCTGCATTGTTGTACGGGCCGTAATACTAGCCACCACCACTATGCCACTTGTGAGGGTAGACCGCTTTAAATATCTGGGTCACTTATTGACCACTGGCCTCAAAGATGATGAGGATATTGACAGGGAGCGGAGGGCGCTGTGTGAGAGCTAACATGATTGCCCACAGATTCAGGCGTGCCTCTAAAGAGGTCAAGCGCACTATATTTAGTGCTTACTGCACGTCGTTTTACTCTTGCAGTCTGTGGGCTCATTATACTCAGAAATCATACAGTGCCCTTCGCATTCAATACAAAAACGCATTCAGGGTGCTGATGGGGTTGCCTCGATACTGCAGCGCATCAGGGATGTTTGCTGAAGCTCGCGTGGACTGCTTCTACACTGTGATGCGGAAGCGGTGCGCATCCCTGGTTAGTAGGGTGCGGGGCGGCACCACCAGCATCCTGTCTATGGTAGCCAGCAGGCTAGATTGTGCGTTTGTGAACCACTGCTGCAAGGTTGGGACTGTCACCTTGCAGCAGTGATGTCACAAGTTGTTTCTGTATTAATGTTTTACTAACATAGTTTGTAAGTATATTGTTACTAACACTATGAGTCAATAAAATTAATTAATTAATTAAGTAATAATGAAGTCCACTTGGAACTACAATTTATCGAATCGATAAGCTTATCTATATAAATAAAAAGAGAAATCCTGATTGACTCATCAACGCCCAGCCCAAACCCTTGAACCTAGAAAGCTGATATTTTGCACAGAGGTTCCCTTTATAATGTAGACAAGGAATAAAGAATTGCTGCTAGTTTAGATGCAGATTTCTGAAGTATTGTCAAATCATTAAAAGTTTATGTTCAAAATTGCCTCGGATTCGTGTGCATGTGTTTCATAATTCTGTGCAAATAAATAAACAGAACTTTTCTCCACAGGACTGCCTAAAACTCTACCTGAATGGTGAAACAATACCCGGCTGGAACTGTCCAAACTGCAAGGAAAAACGGGACGCAGTGAAAAAGCTCGACATCTCTCGCCTCCCACCGGTTTTAGTGATACACTTCAAGCGATTCTACGTCGACCCTAAGGAGTACATGTGCAACGCATACAGGAAGAAGCAGACCTACATAGATTTCCCCCTGGAAGACCTGGATATGAGGCAGTTTGCGCTGCACTGTCCCAGCAATCACTCGTACAATCTGTATGCGGTGTCCAACCACTACGGGTCTATGGAAGGGGGACATTATACGGCGTATTGTAAGAGCAGTGTTTATGGGAAGTAAGTGTGACATTTTGTTTTTAATTTGTTTATTGATTTTATAAAGAGGTTCTGTGTTGTGAGTCTGTGGCGTGTGATTGTCTCGTAAACTATAGGTTTTTCTAATTGTCACCAAAGAATCCAACATCCATTCAAGTCCAAATGTTTACAAAAATATGAAACAATACATAATGAAACTCGATAACTGTGATAATCTGCCAATTTTGTACTATTGACAATTTGTCTACATTTTTATTGATGAAGTAGTATTGTCAATTATTATTAGATTCAATACTTCGTGGTCAAAACCAAGTGCGTAGTAGTGCGTGGTAGTGGGGCGTAGTATCTATAAAAAATCACATTTTCAATAAGTGTACTTACTTATTTTAATCGCTTTCTTGTCATTATATGCCTAGCCTTTTCCCAACTATGTTGGGGTCGGCTTCCAGTCTAACCGGATGCAGCTGAATACCAGTACATGGAGCGACTGCCTGTCTCATCTCCACAACCCAGTAAGTGGGTAATACGATACCCCTTGTAATAGTGGTTGTCAGACTTTCGGGCTTCTGACGACCCGTGACGACTGTCAAAGATCCACGAATGACAGCCGGGGCCAATGGCTTAACGTGCTTTCCGAGACTCGGTCGAGGGTCTCGGTATGTAAAGATTGTCACCCATCCACGGACCAACCCCGGCAAGCGTAGCTCAACCTGATGTGCGGTATTACTTAGCCACGAAGCCCTAAAACGCTTTCTTGTATTACTCAATTATTTTAGTATTTACAACCAATTTCCCTCCTCAGATGGTACAAATACGATGACCACGTGGTGACAGAGATATCTTCAACCGAGGTGAAGTCGAGCGCGGCGTACATCTTGTTCTACACGTCGTGCGGGCCGTCGCGCGCCTCGTGATGCTCCGCGCTGCACAAGCGCAAGCACGAGCACAGCGCGCACTACTGAGCGTGCGTATACTGTACACGGACAGCCACGGTACACTGTGACTCTTGACAACTTATGAGATTTTTTTAAGTGCGTCATTGTGTGAACGTTTCAGTGATTAACGATGACATGGATGTAGCGTTATTATAATATTTATATACAGGGCCAGATTAAATTAGCTAGCGAAACTCCGCAGACGTGTTATTTGTTGATTTCCTTTTGGGGTCTACGACCGTAGGTGTTTTACTTCCTTGAACTTAGTATGAGTTGCGTTTTTTTTTTGTCGTCATTACGTCTGTTTTAAGTTTATTTTCAAGTACGACACTAAATACAGTCGTTGTCCAAAAAAAATTCATCAAATCATTCTTTTTCTTTTGTTTTATCATTTTTAGATACCGACAACCATTACGTCTGCGGAGTTTTGCTAACTAATGTAATGTGACTAAGTATTGCAGTATAATCGACTAATGTTAGATTTCGAATAAAATCGATTAGATGTCGATTTAGTACGATTTGGTATCGATTGGTAAAAGACATCTGCCTATTTGTATGTTTATTCATTGTGTAAAAGACATGGACAATTATATTTATTATATACGAGTTGTGTTGAGAATCCACTGCAAGCGATATATTATAAATGACTAAGAAAGCAAAACTTGTAACGTGTTCGTATGTTTGTAACTCGCCGAAACGGATGAACAGATTTGTATGAAATTCGGTACAGTAGTAGTAGTAGAAACTTAGAATGTATCTATGATTAACGCATAGTCTTAATTCATGCGGAACTGGGTAGACCGGAAGCCGACCTCAACATAGTTGGGTTGATAGCATTCGCCAAAATAACGAAGGAACTTTTTCACTACAATGCTCGATTTCAGTGGATTCTTACGCAAGAATCTTAGGATCCATTGTATGTGCAGTACCTCGTCGAAAATATAGCACACCGATTTTTAAAAAAAGTTCATGGTTTTTTAGTGCGCCATCTCTCACTCATACGTGTGTGGTTGTCTCTTTAAAGCTTGGTGTGCCATATTTTTACGACCCGGTATTATTTTAATATGTAACTATATAAAATCTACATGTATGACTTTTCAATACTGTCTACGAGCTATCTATAAATAATGAAGGTTTCATTCAAAAAAAATATCACAATGATTTATGGTTTTTGAGAAAAGCCAACAAGCATGCTTATAGATGTAATATGATTGATGTATAAACTACGCCTTGTACAAATAGCTTTTCCATGTTGCGACTACATAGGGTTAATATTTCATTAATTTATTGTAATATTTTTAGTTTTCTTTTCATTGTAGTGGTGCAGTTATTTTTTAAAGAGGGTATACGAGTATGTATATGTCATTTATACGAGTATGTATATGTCATTTGTGTATGTAATGATACATAGCGAAGTGACATGGTCTCTTTAAAGCACTATTACTTTTGTACTTACAACCTTTTTTTTACCCGACTGGCGAAGCCCTATGGGAGGCAATGTTAACCTTTTAACCGCCCGACTTCAAAACAGTTGGCGTGTCCCCAGCGCCCGGCACAGTGAATCGAAAATTAAATACCTACAAGAAAGAGGGATGTGCAATATTTAACTTTGCGATGTCGATATTTCGTTTTAATAACGACATTTGCATTTACGAGCGTGGTTAACTAACAACTATATCTCACCAAGCTAAGTTTGCACCTCGCGTCGTTTACGTCCAACGACCATATAGCCCATAGACGCCTAATGCTTGATTTAACGCATCAAAACAATTCTGTCAACTAGCTGAGGTATGAGGAAGCGGGGTACTGCGTTCTGATTGGCCCTTCCAAGGTCATTACGTATCACTAGGGATGGGACAGGTTTAAATAAAACACGAAGGTATCGATATTTTTTTGATAATAATTGTACTTTATAAAATGTTAAATGGGCTTTTTCACCTTCCCATTTATTAATACTCCATCCATTCATCCATTTATTTTTTTTCGAGTACTTCGTAATTGGCGTAATGTTTGGTATAATAATTTGTGTTTGCTTACTGTCAGCTGTGAAGTTACCTTATATAATAAATAATAAATAAATAATAATAATTAATATTATTTTAACATGTAATTACTTAAACATAAAATGTAAAAAATAAAAACAACATACGAGTATCAAAATTCTTTCCGTATTTATTTAAAAAGATATCATACAGTCATACTTTTTTCGGAGGTTGGTAATAGTTAAACAAATGTCTTAATTAATAAAACAATTGGGAAACAAACAAAAACAAATCTTGGGAAATCTCCTTTCCAATAAAAAAATAATCATCAAAATCGGTTCTTAAACGACGAAGTTATCCGCGAACACACATAAAAAAGTCCAATTGAGAAACTTCCTTTTTTTGAAGTCAGTTAAAAAGATTTTCAAATTTCGTTTAGATAGTATAGGTTTTTGCTTTCTCGATAACTTTGGTCATATGATTTGGTGCATCACTATTATTCGTTAGGTATGTTTACCAAATAATAGAGGAAAAGAGATAGCTAAAAAAATACTTTCAGAAGAAAGGGACGCAAACATGAAAGACATCAACGAGAGACCTTGCACCTTTCGTCCACCTACAAGTTTGACCAGTGTAGGATGAACTCCGATAAATAATAACGGAACATAAATGTAATCTAATTATGAATATATAACTATTTACTTACCGATGAAATGTTATGCCATCTTTTCGGAAACTCGAAGTCTGGCTGTTGTTACCACACCAACGTATTGTGCAAGGGGCCATTATATTATTTTGAACAATTTTTAATCGACTAACGCGGAAGTGTTTACAGCTCACAGAAGTGGTTGAAACTGAATCGAAATTGTTGACTGGCGACCTATATCAGATCTATAAGTCTGATGTGTTGACAGACATCGGTCGCCTGTTATTAGGCGTCTATGGGCTATATGGTCGTTGTTTACGTCACACTGGCGCTTAGGTACGGGCTGCAAAAAAGGATTCGCTATGACTTTAAAAAAGTAAACAAATGTTTGTTAGATTTTACTTTGCATTTATTGTTTTTAACATTATATTATACGTAGGTACACGGGTACACGCCGCATTCCAGCGAGGTGTAAACTTAGCTTGGTGGAGATATAGGTACCTACCTACTTGAATACTACGTACCTTACGAAATTATTCGGCATTTTTCGCAAGCCAGTAAAACAAAAAGTGTTTAAAAATTTGATCGATTTATTAATTATTACTTAAACTATTCACAATAAAATCAGTCCAGAGAAGGGTTTGGCGAGTTATACGAACATAAAAGTGTCCAAAAGTGCGGTGTGTGGCAGCGGGCGGCACGCACAAAATAAATTCTAACTATGTAGTCAGCGAGCCCACACGTGACTCGCGCTCGAACCAATCAGAATCACCGTTCCAGAGTGGCCGCGCGCGCATTCTCATCGCACGGCGCGCTCTCGCCATCTCACTCACTCTAATTAAGTTTAAAATTTCCATTCAGACATCACCACCATACTACACAATAAATTAAAATACATATAACTAGATATGTAATAAAAATAAAAATTACCTCTACATCAATGTCAAACTCTTCATCTGATAAAAATTCTTCATTTTCATCGCCTTCTAGAATTCGTATTAACTCTTCAGTAGTCGTCATGATAAATTTCTATCATGTACATTTACGAGTATCGACATACGAACGTAAAACTTCATGCACAAGCACAACATTGATGGAAAATTCCAGAAGTCGGCACTCGTTTATGACGTAAGAAGCGGTCGTCTTTATCCGACCGTAGCGCAGGGCGTACTAACAAAGTAAGTTTCGGAACATGTAGGCTAGGGATGGGAACCATCAATTCAATCGCTGACATTTCATAAGTAAATTTACTTAATTTTAAAGGAATTAAATGAAATACTCACAAATATTTGTAAAAAAATGTTTTATTAACAATTGCTGTATTTGTGTTAAAGTTAATTAGTCAGTATAACGAGAAATATTTTGATTTATGTTTATTTTTGTATCGGTAAATCTTGGCATATGTCCCGTCCCTCATGTCGGATTTTGTCGTCATGGGCGTTGCACATCAATACAATTTTCTAAAAATAATGTTAGTAATTCATCTAACTTTGGACATTATTTTTAGGACTTCTAATTAAGAGACTAAAGTGTATTAAACTGTAAATGATTACTTACTAACTATTTACCTAATATAAACATATTTTTGATAGAATACAGCTTAATTAAATAAAAAAAGCTGATTAAACGAGCATTGATATTTTGGTCGTAAATATACGACTCTGGCGAAATGGGCCCGAAAATATTTGTCGGATTAATCCGACGTAGGCGGTTAAAAGGTTAATAACATAAAATATTCTGTCTTGTAAAAAATATTTTTTTTTTCTTCTTAAAGTAACAGTAACTTTAAAAGATAACTGCAACATATTTTGCGGCTAAGTACTATCGAGAAACTTATATCTGACCAATTTGAAAACAAAATCCCGAGCACACGATGACTACAGATGGTAAGCGTTCTATAGCGGGCGAGCGCTGCAAGCAAGAATAATCCTTACGGTGTATAGATGTAAGTTTCCTCGATAGTACATTGTACTACATTGTACAGCAGAAAAATAAACTGAATATCTGAATATTGCCTGGAATTTAGTCTTACTGTACATGTCAGTAATGGCATTGTCAGATGTCATTCGTCGCCGCTAGAGTGAATGATATTCGTGAGTGAACACTTAATTTTTATGAATGAAAGACTGAAAATGATTGGTATTGTACCTAAATATGTATTTCATGATTGTATTGCACATGGCTTGGTTGGCATACTGGTGATTTAGTTGTGCAATCAGAAAAGTACTAATTTTAGAGATTGGATATGATTTAATAGTGTTTTCTCATGAGCGTTGACGTCGATTCAGCTCGACGTACTTTCGATACAATTTGCTGACGCTCAACATATCGCACACCGGGTGCAACAACGTCATAAGTAACAAATGACGTTTTTTTCAGGAGATCGATTTAAAAGTTGTTGTTATGATAAAGTGAAATGTATTTACAATACTATAATATTTCGATGACCAAAATATTGTTTATACTCCATATTTTAAAATGAAGGTGGTTTGAAAAATGAAAATGTTATATAAGTGGTACATCTTTAATGTTTTTAAAAACGATACCTACATTTATGACGTTATTGTGCAGAAAGTTAAATTGAAAGTAGAACTATTCTGTGCAATAACGTCATAAAGGCCGAACTAAACAAAAAAACAAAACTCTAAACGTCTTAAATAGCACTTATAATTAACTTATTCACTGGTTAAAATTAATCAACATTATTATGAAAATAAATGGCAATACAAAATGTAAAAAAATAAGAATAATTTCTTACATTTAAGTACTCATAATCAGACTTTTTCGAGGAACTAACTGGCTAGAAATAAAATTTGTAGAAAAACAGTTATAGGTTTTTTTTTACCATAACAGGCTTATACTGGTACAGTTATGTAGCAGTTTATAATAAATCTAACATTCTTAATGTTTTCGTCTTTGTACTTAGTACCTAATTACTCTTACATTTAATAATCAGTTTTCATTAAAAATAATCTTAAAAATCAGAATTAACCAACTAAAGCTGGTTATAAAAATGTTCATAATATCGAGGCACAATATTTTTTTGAACCAATTCTAACAGATCTTGTTTTTTTCTATCACTTATCGGTATATTAGATGTATAAGCAGGATTCAAAGATATTTCTTCTATATTCCTTGGTTGTGTCGTATTTTTTCGCAGTGTCCTGGTTTGGCCGTTAATGTTTGCCTCATTCAAATTATCAGTCTTGTACGTAGTTTTATACTTATAAATATCACAGTCTTTCATAAAACGTATAACTTTAATATCAGTCGTTTTGATAGCTTCTCCAGAAACATTTCTTGTTGTATTTATGTTTAAGTCATCTGCTAGTTTCTTCAAATCCATGAAATCTGTATAGTTTAATTCTTTTACTATAAAGGGTTTTCCGGTCTTCTTAGCGTTTCTGATTAAAGAAATGTACTGGTCTGGTACGTAAATAGCACCAGATTTTTTAGCCCTAGTGACAGATTTTTCAATTACTGAGTGAGCTGCATCTCCCTCATTCTGTGTGTGGCCCTTTATTAAAAATTTATGGGTCACGGAATTTATCTGTAACTTGTTAACAGCATAGTAGTACATACAAAATATGAACCTGAAACAATGTTATTATGTTTAATAAATAAACAGTCAAAATAATTACTAACATTACACAATAAGGTAGTTTACTAACTTATTCTTTTGCTGTCCGCAGCAGTTATCGGAATAAAATATGACATCGCAACCTGGGCTTTTCTCAGCTAGATCTTTTAAAAAGTTGTATATGCATGATCCAATTTCTATGGCACCTCGATTACCTATTCCTTCGTGCCAAAAGAAGCAGGTTGTTTCTTGATTTTTGGCGTCCGACATCTGAAATTTAAATACATTTTGAATAGACGCACTTAATGAAAAATGTATGAATATAATAATCAAATAATAGATTATCCGTTAAATTATTATTAGTGACTGTAAGAACTTACCGTAAAATTGTAACAGTTCAGTTTCGATTTGTAGAAGAAAGCAGATGACTTTCCAATCGGACATGGCATTACAGCTTGTAAATCGTATATTATTACAAAAGTATTGCTCTCCGATTTACACTTCCTCATGTCCACGTCTTTTTCTATCCTAGATAAACTTTTTTCTTCGAGGTGTAATTTATAAGAGTATTCCAATTTTGCTTTCTCTTCGACAGATGCGTTTTTATAGGCTTCACAGTCGTCACAGGTATCTTTTTTTGGGATAAAAAATCCTATATTGAATTCTGTGTTGAAAATTCGAGCATAAGCATCGTAACAAGCTTCTGGTTTATTTTCTTCCTGACGCTTCTTGTTGTAATTTCTATGCATTTCTGCTATAGTTAAATCTCCCTCTACGAATAGTCTACTTGTATTTGCTCTTAAATAATGGCTCTCTATCTTCGGGATCGAGTTAATGTGATCTCTCACAGATTGCTTTATTTCTTCGTCCAATCTGATTTGTTTGCCGTGTCTTCCTCTTCCATCTTCTTTCATAATGTTATGGCCTTCAGCCTTATGCTTGCATTCTATAACTGTACGTAAAATTCGTTCAGTGGCACCCAATGTATTCATTAAAAATGTCTTGCATACTCTAACTTCTCTTCCATCATTGCATAAATAAAAAGTTGTATTTGGTTTCCTGGGATTATTTTTACGAGATTCTTTTATTCTCCGATACGATAACTCTAAAAGTCTCACACAAGATGACAAATAATCACGCCGCCTTTGTAATTGGCCTAGCTGCCAATAAGCATCAAATAGCTTAGTTCTGTTTTCTGTCGAAAATTTTGATGAGCAAGACAGCCGGCATTTATCTGAACAAGTCGGGCCCATTAGTTTAGATGTTTTAACCATACCAGTTTTTAATGAAGTATATTGCTGACCGGAATTTTTCAGCATTTTGGCAACATTTTTTTTCCATTTGCTTGGATCGCGAGTACGTTTTCTACTACGTTTCATGGTCGATGATCCGGACTCTTGGTTGATATCTCCAGTGGTAAGCGTTTCGTGGTCAGATTCCGATGACGAAGAACTTTCTGAGCTGCTGCTAGAGCTGCTAGTAGAGCTGCTGCTAGAGCTGCTACTACTATCCGAGTTAGCTGACGGTTTAGGCACGTATTGCTCATCGTCATCAGTTCCAGAAAAGTCTTGTCCAGATGAGTTTTCACTGTAGGAAACTCTTATAGGCTAAAATAAATGTTAAGAAATTAGAAGTAAATTACGTAAAGATATTAAAATAGACCCATAAAATATCATTGTGATTTAAACAATATACCATACCTGAGTTTGATCTTTATGGATGCTTGAAGATTCAACAGCACTAATACTAATATTTGAGCTAGATGACGGTTTAGGTACGTATTGCTCTTCTTCGATTCCAGAAAAGGCATGTCCAGATGAGTTTCCATCGTCGGAAACTCTAATAGGCTACAATAAGTTTAACGAAATTAAGTAAACTGCGTAAAAATATTAACACAAACCAAAAAAAATATTTAATAATACTGCACAAGAAAATCTTATACCATACCTGAGTTTTATCATCACGGATGTTTGAAGTTTCAACAGCATTCGTAACGGAATGTTTTTTTAAATCACCATCATGATGGTTTAAAATGGAAGGAGAACTCGGTGCTATCGATAAACCTAAACGAAAAATTAAAACATTATGTAAATAATTACGGATATATTATACCTACAGAAAAAAGTTTTAATTAATAAAATACATAAAAACTTACTTGGCTCTATATCCCTGACTTCACCTTCGTCATGGCTTTCTTTGTTCAATTGAACCAACCGCACTAATTTCTTACCTCGTCCTTCCATAATTTTATTTAAGCTATAAATAAGAATAAAACCTATTACAATTTGTAAGTACCTAGGTACTGTAGGTACATAACCCTTAATTTATAATTACAGTGGAATACAATTAAATCTGAACTTCTTTAAAAATAAATAATGACAACGGTTTATAGGTTCTGTTTAGTATATTTTCTGGGACAATATTGACATAATTGTAATAAATGACAGTATTACTTGCTGCTTGTAATATAAATAGAACCACAAAGTCAGAAATGTTCACTTGTGACATTCTTGCCCCAAAATTGTATGAAATATTTGTCATAATTACCTTTATGACGTTGTTGCTCCTACTCACAAACACTTCCTGCGGGGGGCCGCGCGCAACTGACCAATTAGAACGTTCTCGCACTAGCGTTCACAAAAACCCGCCAAAACCACAACGACACTTACGCCCTCAGTGGGTCATTTTAGGAGTTACATTTATGATATTGCTGCACCGGATGTAGACGCATGTTTGGTATCATTTGTGATCAATAACTCATTTTAGCAATTTTAGCATTTATGACGTTATTGCACCCGGTGTGCGATATAACAATCTTATGCGAAGGCAAATGTAATGTATACTTATTTTATTATGTGACTGCCTTTTTCCTAGATATTTATTAAAGCAATGATCTTAAACTGATTGCATAGCTAACTTGCCAGTGTGAACGATAAGGCTATGTGCGCCTTATGCGACTAGAATAATTTTATTCAGATATTAAAACGAAAGTTTATACAGGCTGCGAATAATCGCATAATGCGTACATAACCGAACAAGAAATCGGCTAAGGATTAAAACACACATAGCTATGATCAAACATCTCATTTTATTATGTTAACTTATCAAAAATAACGAAGAGCAGTGCCTGAATGACTTAGCAAGTTTCCCTTGCCTGTGCCATTTGCAATGAGGTTTCCATTAAATAACACTGTTTGGTCTCGAAAACATATTTTTTAGTTATAAACTGTTGTATGAACATTTGTATATAGCATACATTAATGGTTTCTTAAGTAAATGTAAGACAAACTTTATTAAATTCTTTGTTTAATATACTTGTATTCCTTTTATTTCTTTAGTTTGAATGAATTTCTAGAATAATCCGACAACTTGGAAACTTTTTAAAATATTAAAAAGAAATCACTTGTTTCATTCTGTTTTTATCTTAGTCCCCCATTCTTATTTATTTGTACAATTAGAACTAAATTATCTTATATTTTTGTATAAATCAAAGTAAATTATGAATTAAACTCAAAGTACTTAAAATACAACAGACACTCTTCTCTCATTCTTCTCTTGACTTCTTCCCTAGTGGTAGACCGCGAAATTCAAATTTTCTTACGTTTTTTGCAATTGTCAGGTTGTATCTTGATCAAAATATGACTCGCCACTATAACAAATATGTATTTACATAATTATTATCATAAGAATCATCAATACATCTCTCCGAGTTAGATTTGTTCTCTCTCCGTCTTATTACAAAACAAGGTTCATCTTCAAACCCAGGTTTAAACCATAGACCCTTTTTTGAATTTCGAGCTTTATTCTGA
Organism: Cosmia pyralina; assembly: GCA_946251885.1. Taxonomy (NCBI): domain Eukaryota; kingdom Metazoa; phylum Arthropoda; class Insecta; order Lepidoptera; family Noctuidae; genus Cosmia; species Cosmia pyralina. The sequence continues at coordinate 21,666,619 of OX276363.1, read as the reverse complement.
CACGTTAAGATGTCAGTTTAGTACCGGACTAAGTTGTCAGTTTTGTATAAAGAACTGTATTTCTATCAAAGTTAGGTTCATATTACAAAAACTGGCTCGATGGTTTAAACCATGATGAAGAAAAACCTCGTTTTGTAATAAGACCGTCTAAGTTTAATTTCGGAAATCATGACAATGGAACAAAAGAGATGTATTGCTGATTCTTATGGTTCTAGTTATGTAATTTACATATTTGTTATAGTCGCGAATCATATGTGATCAAGATACAACCTCACACTGACCTGCAAATTGCAAAAAACGTAAGAAAATTTGAATTTCGCGGGCTACCATTGCGCATTCACCCTAATACCATTACAAATATTATCTACAAAATACTGTTCTGTTTCAGAACCTTCTTGATATTTCTGTAACAACGTAAAAACAATACAGATTAGTAGTACTAGTAACAGCATAAAACTTATGCTTAAAACACAAATAGATGCAAGATTACCTGATGTCCTGCTAGACCATGCCTCTGATAATTAAGTAGGCTTGGCTTGCATTAACATGTTCATTTCTATCAAGGCATTCTCCATATCCTCTTCATCATCCAAGCCGTTGTCCAAATCATCATCTTCTTCCATGTCCAATCTATTAAATTTCTGATTGGCTGGAATTTTTAATGGTTCTGTTAGTTTCAAACTCAAACTCAAACTCAAAGCATTTATTTCAAATAAACCAATTACAGGCACTTTTGAATTGTCAATGGGTCGGTCAGTCAGAAAGATGAAGCTAGTTGCCCATTCCAAAGCGTAGTAGATCCCTATGGAGAAGAACGGGCAAGAAACTCCACGGACACTCTTTTAAATCATAATATTTTTACAAAATATTGGTTACATCGTTCAAGTTGAAAATATACATGTGAGAACAATGTAGAAAGACGTGCACGTTAAAAAGCGTCCGTAATAAAAAGATAATAACTAAAACAACTAAATTAAATATTAAAATTAAAAATAAGCCATGGCAGCTAAGAGACGACCAGTCCCAACTGACGGCGCCCGTTCACGAACATGACGCATGGATCAGCACCATTTAGCTCAACCATTTTGAAGGGAACTTAATGATCCAACACACACGCCACCATCAGCGAGACATTTGAGTGAGCATGACATACTCTCAACCGCCAGGGCACACTCAAGTCAGTGAAAGACGTACCCAGTAAAAGGTAGCTTAATAGTAGCTACATAGTGCTCACACGTGCTATGCAATTATATAATACTAAGAGATTGAATCTAAACAATGCAAAGAAAGTTTTCTCTCATCTTAATCTTCAGCAGGTCCAACAATATATCCGAATGCTAATCAATTAATTAATGCGTCCTTGTGGAGCAGGACAAGCATTCAGCCAAGCATTTTTGTCAGCGATGTAATCCCCCAACTTATAATATGCCTGGCTGCATAGTGTGCGTTTTATACAAGATTTAAATTTCCTTTCATTCAGCTGGAGTATGTGGGGAGGTATTTTATTATAACATTTTAAACAGTACCCCATGAAGGATGAGTCTACTTTAGCCATTTTTGATTTGTAATGTGAAGTAGGTAAAGAATAAGTGGACACATTAAGGGAACGGGCAAACAGCTAGTAGCTAGTTGGTATCGATATTAATATTATTTATTAGGTACCTATTATTCTTTGGTTAGACACAGAAAAAGACATGTTACGCCGACCCGACGAGAATGATGATGATATTTGGTTAGACAGCACCTAATTAGCTAATGCGTGTGTTTCAAATAGCTTGGCGATAATCTGCCCAGTCGATTCTTGAAGCAGTTCAGTGAGGGAGCCTTCACAACATTTTCCAGGTTAGACATAGAATTGTTTCCTTATTGCTTCAAAGGCTAAAGAGGCTAAATTTGTGAGTTTGTATGAATGGGTAAACTTCGGAACTTCTGATCCAATTGCGAAAATTCATTCACTAATGGGAAGCTACAGTACTGCGGAGTGTCATATGATAAATCTTGTATTAATAAGTACAAGAAGTTTCATGCGGACAAAGTTGCATGCAGAAGCTAGGAAACTAGCTAGTAGCAGTTTAGTATATTGCACTCAATACAATAGCTGTAGCACTCAATTAGACTGTGCCCTAATAATAAATTATAATTTAACTTTTATAGTAATGTATATATCTATGTCTCCACTTAAAGATTAATGTTTAATGCAATTTGCAGTCAAGTTTTGATACAAGTTTTTGGGCTCTTCTAACATTTGCATCAACTGGCTAATAACAAATTTTGTCAGAAATGGGATGCTTCATCATGCTTGTTAAACTAATATTAGTCTTCCAACACCAGACTAATGCAAGCAAATACCAATAAAAAATAACAGGCAAAATATCACACTTACTGAACACAGAGTCAGTTACAGACAGATTGAGTTTCTCATTGTTGCACATGTCATCATCAATGCCAGCCACTGGTACATCGAACTGGGATAAGGTTGTTACAGGTATATTCTCCTCAGGTGGAACTACCTGTTTCGGCGCCTCGGAAGATGGTGGTTGAGGAACTGTAGTTGAGGTGACTTGAGTATTAGCTGAAGTTAATAGTCTTCTCAAATCTTTGTTGTCTACAGTTGCTCTCAGATTCTCTAAGTGTAGTCTTTCGATCTGAAAGAAAATAATGTAGTTGTGTATGTGTTATGTTTTGTGGCCAAACAATTGAAGTGAAGAGTAAGATAGTAATGTAACAATAGACCTAAGTAAGTTACCTATATTACCTAATTTAGTCCTTTGCATCATAGTTTTAAATGTGGTGCTTCCTACAAAATGTAGGTAATGTACCTACCCCTAGAAAGTAAGAATTAAAACGTCATTACTACGAAATTTATTACAATCAACTTAGATTTTTATATGGCATTAACATCAGCCTCTAAAAGTAGAAAATCTTTACAAAAATACTTTTTTTATACATTTATCACATTTAGTTTGTGATTTCTTTCTTCGTCTTTTGACCTCGGGCATAACAAATGTATCCCAGATTTAGAATTGGAAGGGGTTGTGAAATACTGGTATTCATCTGAATCCAGTTACACTGGGAGCTGACCCCAACATGGGAAAAGGCTAGTCAGATTGATTTTAAGCTAATGTGATAGTTTAATAGGATGGGGTTCTATTTTCGAGCTAGTAGTGCCTATCTGATGACCACTTTTTCCAAGTATATTCCCAACACTTATTTAAAGATGTGTCGGCAACCAGGGGTACTGGAGTACTTGCCCCAAGCGCAGCGTACCATGATAACACGCTCACAGGACTTGCGCCCGACTAACCATTCGACGCAACCTCCTGCCTGCGCAAATACGCGGTAGCGCGAAAAATTCGGTTGAGTAATAAAAAAGTAGTCGCAAATTTATTTTTGAGTTGTACCTCAAGGTAATAGGGTTCTAGAGTTAATATCGTGAGTGACCAGTGTAGCCGGTTGCTGTTGCAGTGATGAATGCTATTAAAGGTGCCAACTCGTAGCCAAATTCTGGCCCGACTGTTTAAAGATAATATAAAAATACCCCATGTATGTTCCGCGATTTTTTGTAGTATTCCAGTTATTTTTGTTTTTGTAATTATTTCGTTTTCTGCCGGTGGAGCTTCAAAAATTCATACCACACACACAAACACTATATCACACTCTCACTCACATTTAAATAATTACAAAAACAAAATAACTGCTGGAAAACTACAAAAAATAGCGGAACATACAGGGAGTATTTTAGAATGGGTACCTACCCCTGGATATGAGGAATTCTGATTTTTCTTTTGGACGTCTATTTGGACCACCTGTATAGACAAATGCAAGTTTGGGAGAGTGTGTAGCCCAGGATGTGTGTGTGTACGCAGAAAAAGCGAAAATAGCTTCGCAACTTGGTCGGAAGTAGAGTGTTCGTACAGGTACACTAACCTGCAAACTATTTCTTTGCTGTGTTAATGTTCTCAGCGCGTCTATAATCCATTTCTCTTCAGCTAGAAGCTGTGCCTCTTGGGCTATTCGCTGGCTCAGACGCGCGTTAGCCCTTTGCATCGTGTTTTAACTTAGAGCTGCAGCTAACAGCTTTATTTACAAAATAAAATGTTGATATTGATAACAACACCGCGCGCGATTGACTGACAACGAGTCACAGCAATGAATGAAATGAATGACAATATTATATTGTACTATGATTGTACTCTCCATCTGCACAAGGTAGGTACTCTGTGATGAATGACATTGACATTTAAGTTGACATTGGTTGGTGGTTTGGTGGGTGGTCTATGGACGACCATATGTTTCCACTTGTTTCCATTTTATGATGATGTTATTTTCAAAATGTTCCCGCTTATATTATATTTTGCAATTACGAGCTAAGCAATAAGAGCTACAGAATTAATATTTATATAATTTTGACCAAAAACTACCTAATTTAACAAAATAATTAAAATAATGAGCGATTTAAGAATAATATCTAATATTTTCATTCTGCGCATCAAAAATGTTGTCTCGTCACAAAAATTACTATGACATTAATCGTACAAATAACTAAACCAACTTGCCTATTCTGTAAGCTTTCCAAAAAGGTATAAAAGTCAATTTTAAAATACATAATTCGTGGCATGGCATGTGTTTGAACCAGCGCGGCGGCGCGCGGTGCGGGGAGAGAAATCGTCTGAGTTTTTAGTTTATGATCCTCGCTAAAACAACCGATTTTACTGGCGGAATTCTTCGTGATGGGGCGGGGTGTGCGGGCGAGGGAGTACACGGCGTCTGCTGCGCTCGCGTCGCCTTCCTTAGTAAGTTTCGACTCTACGCCGCGCAAGCACGTGTGTTGTTATCTTGCTATTAACCAATCTCTCATCGCGTTAATTTGTTATCGATCATTATTGTTAATTCTTGTTTCTCTTGTTATTCTTTTTGTTATCATTGTTATTTCCGAAAACATGGCTTCGTATTCTAATAACGAATACGCAGACATAATGTTCTGTTATGGTTTTGCCGATGGAAACGCGGCTGCGGCTCGGCGAGAATACCAACGCCGCTTTCCCGATCGTCGACTTCCCCACGTTACTGTTTTCGGGAGCACCTATCGACGATTGTCTGAAACTGGCAGTGTTCAGAGAGCACAAGTCAACGCTGACGGTACATGGCTGACGAAGAGGACACCATTCTTCAGTGTTTTATTGATGACCCAAACATCTCAACGAACATTGGTGCAAGACAGCTCGGTATGTCCCAGTGGAAAGTGTGGTCGGTAGTACATCTATCAGGTAGACACCCATACCATTATCAACCTGTCCAAACATTGCACGAGGGAGATCCTGCCAGGCGACTCGAATTTTCTCGGTTTATTTTAAACGCTGACGCTGACCAGGAACATTTCCTAAGAAATATTTTGTGGACTGACGAGTCAAAGTTTGACCGGGATGGTATAATGAATTACCATAACTTACATTTTTGGGCACCTAAAGTAGGCAGGAATCCAAAAAAACTAAAAGAAACTGCGTCGCAAATGAGATTTTCCCTGAACGTATGGATGGGTGTCCTTGATAATTATTTGCTGGGCCCTCATTTCTTGCCACAAAATTTGAACGGCGAAAATTACGAGGAGTTTTTAAGAAACAACCTAGACGATTTGTTGGCGGATGTTCCCGAAGAAATAAAAAACAACCTCACGTTTCAACATGATGGTTGCCCAGCACGTTACCGGATTACTGTCCGACAGTGGCTAGACGAGAGATATCCATACCGATGGATTGGGAGGGGAGGGCCAATTCCGTGGCCAGCACGAAGCCCTGATATCACACCACTAGATTTTTACGTTTGGGGTCATATGAAGGAATTAGTTTATGTGACCCCAATAAATTCAGTCGAAGAACTTCGACAGCGAATAATAAACGCGGCGCAACAGATGAGAACAACGTTCACATCAAGAGTGACGAAAATCGAAGTTAGGAAGAGAATTCTAACCTGCATTCGTAATCGAGGGGCTCATTTTGAACAAGATGTGTAAATTTTTTTATAAAATTTGACGTAAATTTTTTAATGCATTTTATTTCATACAAATACAAATGACCCTTTCTCTCCCCGCGCCGATTCAAACACATGCCATGCCACGAATTATGTATTTTAAAATTGACTTTTATACCTTTTTGGAAAGCTTACAGAATAGGCAAGTTGTTTTAGTTATTTGCACGATTAATGTCGTAGAAATTTTTGTGACGAGACAACATTTTTGAAGTGTAAAATGAAAATATTGGTAAGATATTATTCTTATATCGCTCATTATTTTAATTATTTTGTTAAATTAAGTAGTTTTGATTATGTCCATAGCTTAATTGAAGTGCCAGCTACAACATCATTTTTAATGGTACCCATTCAAATATGTATTTTTTTTTATTTGGAATTAAATGTCAAATTTTGGGTAAATATCGAAAAACTCTTAAAATTCAAATATCTCGAAAACTATTGAATTTCGGCCATACATATGGGGGGTTCAATTTGACTGACGGATATACGTCGAATTACCAGTAACCCTGTATATAAAATGAGAATTTGTCGAGGCGGCCGCGGTCCAGTGAAGACATGTTGTGCTCGCGAGCGGTGAGAACGATGACAGAGACCGAAGTGATAATCGGAGTGCTGATCTCGAAGAATTCGATCCGGAGTGTGGTATCGCAGTTCCTGTTGTCCTGTATTGTTTCTTTAGCAGATGTTGTCGTATTGAGTTCTTTTGAGAACTGTCGAGTTTCTTTACAGACTGCCAAACCGTGCTGTATAGATAGTTCTTTTGAGAACTGTTGTTTCTGTTTCGGAATGCCAAAACGTGTTATGATGATAGTTCTTTTCAGAACTGTTGTTTCTTTATCGGAACGTCAAAACGTGATGTGATGTGTGGTGTGTGGTGGCTACACACGCAACGACTTTAGAAACTAAATTACAGATATTCAGGTCAAATCAGCGTTTGTCCATAGAAAACACCAGATTTGCATGGGTATGCGTATGCATCTGTTCAGACAAGGAAAGCTGAACGTATGCGTAGGCATCTCCTTACAAAACTGGTGTTTTCCATGGACAAAAAATGAATTAAGCTGACTGAACCCCGTTCGCACGGGTGTAATAAAATCGCGGCGGGATTTTATAGCGCACTGGATTTTCAACTCTCGTTGTTGAGCCGAGCGTTGAGAATCCAACTTAACAATAACAGAGTACATTCTAGCGCGTCGAAAAAACACACTGTTGGATTTTGCACTCTCGGCGCTAATAAGAGCGTTGAAATACCTGTGCGCTATAAAATCCCGCCGCGATTTTATTACGCCCGTGCGAACGGGGGTTTAGTGTAGTAGATTTCAAAATCTTTGTTTTCAAAATCCACACACAGATTTTGACAGCGGATTTGTCGCGTGCTACAGCTGAGCTGCATTGACTTAATTGTCACAGAGTACATTTGATGCCTGTCATGTGAAATTGTGAAATTGATTTCTGATCTATTACCGATCCCGTAGACTTATTACCAGTCTACTGGATCGGTAATAGTTCAGAAAACAATAAACAAAAGTAATTTTCTGATCTATTACAGATCAGAAAATTGCTTTTTACCAATTTCATACAAACATATTAAATTTATTTTCCATTCCAAAGTTTTGCGCAGAAAAGGTACCCGCTAGCGATTTCAAAATCTGTGTGTGAACGTGAGATTTTGAAATCGCCAGAGAGTACCTGGCGAGTCACCGAGCATAAGTAGTAGTAGATTTGAAAAAATCTTTTTGCATTTGATAGCCCAATTCTTGAGGAAGGTATGGCTATGGTGGTGGCTATTTATCACGCTACGACCCTTAGGAGACGAGTAAACACAACAAAAAAAGTCAGAAAACGAAGTAATAACGGGTGGACGATAAGATACGACGCGGTGTCCGGGCCGCGGCACGCGGATGAAGTCGCGGGCAGAAGCTAGGAAAATAATTAAATTAAATTAAATAAAACTTTATTTCAGACAAGGTCCATATTAATAATATATATCCTAACTTGAAATGAGGCAGATGGTCCACGGATTTGAATTTTTTTAGAACTAAAGCTTCACTTTGTGTCGTCCTAGTAGGACGGCGCGGCGTAAGTATGTAGGACTCGTAAGAATTACACTCAGTAACTGTGCCACGGCCACGAAGTGGTACCGCATATGATAACCACTGCGGTGCCATCGAAGTTGTGCTTTAAAACGTCTGCCTTGAAAATCTGCTATAACTGACGCCCCACATGGTGGGTTTTATCGTTTGTTGCTTCAGTTATAATCTGTTGGCGCTCGTAAATTTTTTTGTAAGCATATCGCAAATTTTTAATTTTCTTCGACAATAATTTTCCATTTATGCTGATTCGCGTTTGCCGTGGTCTTGGTACTCTTTCGATTTACTTTTCCATATACAAGGTTGGGAATGATAAATTTCTATAAATTCTTCTAACCATTCTTGTTGATTCGGCATTGTCACGTGGAACCCTGAATACGTGTACGCACGGCTAAGATCAAGCTATACATTTCCAGTATAAGCTGATCTCGCATTGGTAGGATTTCATTACAATGAGAGGTCAGTGTAAACTGGAAATGCATAGCTTGGTGTGTAGCCGTGTGTACTCGCTATGAATGCTATGGCAAAACTGACAAATCAAATCACTGCACAGTTTTCTGCTTCAGACATTCAGTTTTAACTGTACGTTTTTAACTTTTCAGTTTTATCTAATGATAATTTGATTAGTTATCAGTTCAACTGTACAGTTCTCAGTTTATTCTACACACGTTACAATTTAACTGCATAGTCCAACGGTACCATAAATAACTGCACGAGTCTAGCCCGCTTTTAGTTAAAAGAAAAAGATCAAACCAACACTCAAAAATGAGAACGAGAATATCGTCCAACTTTGTCTATGGTTGGAAAATTACGCAAACGTAATACCGACTCATATAATAGTAGTCTATGGGCGACAGGACAGGGACATTTTTGGTTTGGTTCCACTTCGTCTGTGTTTGTTCACTGTAATCACACTAATCACTCACTGTTTAAATTCAAACAATACAACATTGGTCATTGGCACGAGTGGTCGTCCGTCGTTATAACCAGTGTCATCGTGTCTTTAAATATAAAAATAAAATGTCTGATTACGATTCAGGATCAGATTCCGACAACGGTTATGAACAGTTGTGCACCCGCGGCGGATCTTGCAGCAGGAATGCCGTTTTGCCCTTCGATCCTACGTCTATCGAGAATGTGATCCTGACAATTTGTGACAAATTCGACTTCCGTGTGGTTATGAGCGATGAGAGGACAAAGGGAGCCTTGCTGGTGACGACTGGACTTGCAATAGCAGGGGGGCTCATCGGACGCCATTATGGTGGGAAAATGGGGGCGGCATTCGGTGGAGCCGTTGGTGGTGCGTGCGGACTTGGCATTGTTGGTGAGTTTGATTCGATTACAATACTTACAGTCAATGCTATTGCGTTTATTACTTTCATTTTTAAAAGTTTAATTTTTATTTTTAGATTGTAGGGTAGACACATTTTGTACATTTTTTGTGAAAATAATTGTTAATTATTGAATAACATCCGAAAAAAGATGATGGCATGATATCAATACTAGATATATCATTATTTAAGCAGCTGAACTAATTAAGTCATGCAGTCACATCACATGCATCACTAAGTTTTATCAATACCATTAATCGCATTTCATAGTAGGTATTGTATTATCAATTTGGTCTGTCTCTATTTGGCATTGTTGCTTATTCTATTTTAATTTTTTTAAAGGAAATACCAGAAACACTTCTCACATTTTTGCATCTACCCTCACAAAAATGTTAAACTATTTCTCTATTTGTTCTAGCTGTTTCCATGAGGAGCATCTGGGAGGACATAAAGAACAAACTGTCAGAGTTGTTTGACATAGTGTATGACTACTTAGCCGGCATGGGTCTGGAAGACTACCAGCGAGCCGCCATGTTCCTCACCCAGCCAGGAGACAAAACCCAGCTTGCTATGCTCATTCTTAACACCACTTCCAGTATCCTTGGCAAGAAGATTCTGTCTAGCATCACTCCAGCATAATATCCTTGTTAATTTACATGAAAAATGTTTTATGACCAATCTTGAGCTAAAATTGTTGTAGATGTTGTATAAGCCACATTTGCTTAGTTCCAGGTTTTATAATTTTCATTTGAATGAAGACAGAGTATTTTAATAAATGTTGACATAATTTAATTAAAGAATCATATATTTTTATATCATTGTATGGTAAGAAGTTACGAACATTGGAAATGTGACATTTCTTGACACAATAATTATAATATTTTTTACACAGATAATAATTATTATTATCATGTAGATCGTGATAATAATAAATTATATCATTGAGCTAGACTTCTTAGGAATTAAGTACATACATGGCTGGTCAATTATAAAATAATTTGTATAAGATGATGATAAAGGATTTATTGTTATGTTAGGTATCGTGTAAAATGTAAGACAATTAGGGATAGTTTGGGTAGCATTGTATTTTGTAAGCAATTTTATAATTAGGATTATAATAAATAGATCTCTTTTATGTGTGTATCATTATTTTGTATTGTTTAGTTTAGATGTAAGTGAAAGATAATAAACAACGCCTTAGTCTTGACAAAAACTAACTTTTTTTTAATGCATCTTGGATGCTTTGACCTTTTCCTGTGTGCTAAACAAAGATCAACTACAGAACAGTAAAACGTTACATAACGTCACGGCTGTACCTCTGAAGGGTTAAGTAGAGAGGTAAGTATATGTCGTAAATACATCTTACTACTACTATTATAAATGCGAAAGTTTGGATGGATGGATGTTTGTTACTCAATCACGCCAGAACGGCTGAACGGGTCTTAATGAAATTTGGCACAGAGATAGATTAAAATCTGGAATAGCACATAGTTCACTTTTTATCCCGGAAAAATGAACGGTCCCGTGGCATAATTTTCGACTCCACGCGGGGAAGCCGCTGGCAAAAGCTAGTACATACATAAAGTCATGCCTTCCCATGGGGATAGTAGACAGAAACTACAGCAGAACGCCTCTTGCTACGATCCTTAAGCCGTGTACGCACGGACGAACAAAAGCACGGTGAACATCGAACACTAAATGTACACACAACACAGACACACGTACATACACATCCACAAACACCCCCCCCCCCCCCCCATACCCACAAACACAACAGCGCGTCTATGAATAACTGATTTTTACTTTGATTTCTTTTTCTGTGTATTTTTTATTTGTATAAATTTATACTATAACTAAGTTTTGAAATAAACAATTATTATTATTATCTTTGGCTTATCTCGGGACCCTGGGGTCCCGGACCTTTGGAAGGCGTACGAGGGGCCGAAGCCAACTCGCAGAGGCCCCTTAGACAATTTCAAATGACGAGGAGGCACCAGCCGACGATTATCCCTGTATGCACTATACAAGTGCACCCAAGGACAACCCCCGGTTGGTGCAGGACTATTGCAGAACATGGAAACAAAACACATTGGGCCTATGGGTTTGGGTGGCTACATGGATTGGGTACCTTGAACTATGGAAGAACTATGTCCCCTGCCTGACCAATGTTATATAATATACACAGATAAATTGGCAGGGGGTGACTTGCACACTCAATAATGGGCCCCCGGAAACGGTCGCTAGCACATAGTGACGTAGCGACAAGGGGCAACATGTCCTGAGGTGCTTGAGGAATGGAGATGTATTCCACGGTTCTCAGAACTATCCCAGAGCCCGGAAGATGGTCAAGATCCCTACAAGCACTTACTGGAATACTTCCTTCCTCCGAGCACGTTTGCTCTTGCGAATCTCCACTCAAGCCGGCCAATAAAGGCAAGAATGAGGTGGGAGTTCTGTTCCCGTCAGTGTTCACTCCAGCCGGCCAATAAAGGCAAGCCAGAGGTGAAGAACAAGACTTCTCCCGGGAAATAGGGTCCGTGGGGTCGCTACTGCCCAACAGCTCGCCACATGCTGCCCTGCGGGTTCACGTATCTCTCTTGGTCTGGCTCCTCACCCTAGACCTGTTTCGGCAAAGTAAACTCCACCGGCACAGACCCAGAGTTTGGAGCGCGCAAGCCCCACCACGACGTCAACGTAGAGATACGGCGGTTGGGTTATTATTATTATTATATTGCCTTTGACATATCTCGGGACCCTGGGGTCCCGGACTTTTGGAAGGCGTACGAGGAGCCGAAGCCAACTTGCAGAGGCCCCTTAGACAATTTTGAAGTGAAAAGAAGGCACCAGCCGACGATTATCCCTGTATGCACTATGCAATTGCACCCAAGGACAACCCACGGTTGGTGTAGGACTATTGCAGGATATGGAAACAAAGATATTGGACTATGGATTTGGGTGGCTAAAGTGGATTGGTTACCTAGAACTATGAAAGGACTATGGCCCCTGCCTGATCAATGTTTTATTACACGGAAAAATTGGCAGGGGGTGACTTGCATACTCAATAATGGGCCCCCGGAAACGGTCGCTAGCACATAGTGACGTAGCGACAAGGGGCAACATGTCCTGAGGTGCTTGAGGAGTGGAGAGGTATTCCACGGCTCTCAGAACAATCCCAGAGCCCGGAAGATGGTCAAAATCCCTACAAGCACTTACTGGAATACTTCCTTCCTCCGAGCACGTTTGTTCTTGCGAATTTCCACTCAAGCCGGCCAATAAAGGCAAGAATGAGGTGGGAGCTCTGTTCCCGTCAGTGTTCACTCCAGCCGTCCAATAAAGGCAAGCCAGAGGTGAAGAACTTTTCTCCCGGGAAATAGGGTCCGTGGGGTCGCTACTGCCCAACAGCTTGCCACATGCTGCCCTGCGGGTTCACGTATCTCTCTTGGTCTGGCTCTTCACCCTGGACCTGTTTCGGCAAATTAAACTCCACCGGCACAGACCCAGAGTTCGGAGCGCGCAAGCCCCACCACGACGTCAACGTAGAGATACGGTGGTGGGGTTATTATTATTATTATTAAATGTTCAACAGGGTCCTGAGTTTCTTCAGATGTTCCATGTTCACTCGTGCGTACACATTTTTACATACAAACAAACAAAAAACAACAAACAAACAGAACAAATTTTTTCGTATGTGCGTACACGGCTACACATAGGAATAAATTTGTTGCGTTGCATGATACGCAACAACTTGGTTCGCACGTGCGTAGCACTAATGAACATCGAACACTCCGTTCGTCAAACATGTTTGCGGCGAACCTATTAGTATGTTCTGTATGGACTGTGTTCGAAGAGCTTTATTAGATGTTACGTAACAAAACTGTTCGTATAGAACTAATCCTATGGCTATTAGAGTTCACGACTGTTGTGCGCGAACTCGATCTGTCTGGAACGATACCCAGGTACCGAAATGGCAAGAACCGCTAAGTACCGATACGAACGGACCTGTAGGTACTTTTGGTACCGGTTCCATCCAAGCTCTGCTCAAAATTGAAATATTCTGTAGGTACCTTACTAAAATGATTGGGAAATACCCTATTTTATATAAAAAAACTTTGATCCTTATCTTTACACAATTATGGTTCATTACCCTTGTTCACCATTTTACGGGAAACTCCCAAAACTTCTATGTGATTGCCATTTTGGGTTAAATAAAAATTTTATCTATTCCGTGTAAAAATAGATACCTACGGAAACTAAAAATTTGGTACTTTCTCAATGTACCTACATACTTGCCTACTATCGTCTGTCTGCCCACTACACCGAAATCCTGGCCTGTTTTCATTGAACAACAAAGTACTAATTTTGTTAGTTTGAATGAAAGAAGTGTATTTGAATCTTAAAAATGTACATGTTGTTGTTTATTTGTGATAAACGTGAGTCAGAGCACAGAGCGCCTGCTGTTATTTTATTATTTTAGATTTGTTTGGATTTATGCCAAGTCCTGTGGCCAATCCGAAGAATCAAACGAATACTTCAAACTTCTGATTACGTATATCATATTAGCATTATGTCGTAACACATCGTAAGTAGGTAATGAGTTTATCTAATTAGTTGATAAAAAATAATGTATGCAGTATGCCATATTTTATTACAAAGTAGATAAATTGTTAATAGCGGCCTTTTCAAATCAGTCGGTTTTCAAGAGTCGTTCTGTCTAGACCACTTCTAGACGTAAATACGGAACGTAATTATTTTTAATCTATTTTGTTTACGTCAAAGGTCCCAGTCCGCCCAGTGACGTTTGTAATATTTTTGTTTACTTGCCAAGAAATTGTATTTTGGTTCGTTTGATATTGATTCATTTCGTACTAATTATTATTTCCAAACCTCAAACTCAAATAATCTCACGATAAATACAAAATGGATGTTCAATTGGAAGCTTATACTGAACGTGAACTGAGATTTGACCGGGTTTGGATAGAGCAAATCCTTTTGCAAATCGGTAAGTAAAAAATCGGTAGACAATTCTTCATTTTTACGCGAAGTTTACCTTCGTACATTTTCGAAGGTTATACGATCGTCAACTTTGAATACATTGGTGCTCATGTCGAAATGTTAAAGGCTGGACATGAACATACCGACAGTTGGTTTTTTCATTATTTTTGTAACAAAATACCAAAATACATTACCTACACTCAATTACAGTGGTTCGTTTATTACCCACTATTTTTATCGTAAAACATTTGTTATCGTTACGGAGAATAAGACAGGGCCCAATTTAGACAACTGTAATCCTAACTAATATTATAAATGCGAAAGTGAGTTTGCTTGTTTGTTTATTACTTCTTTCTCGCTAAAACGGCTCAACGGCTTTGGACGAAATTTGGCACATTGGTAGACTATGATCTAGACTTATAGGATACTTTTTATCCCAGTACTACCATTGGCATAAAATCGACTTGAACGCGGGCGAAGCTGCAGGAAAAGCTATTTTATTATAAGGTAAAGTGTCTATGTAATGACAATAATAACTTCAGTGTTCTCTTTTAAACAACGCCATATTGTTATTATTGTAATCTTATCTTGTGCATAGGGGACAAAATATAATGTCAGCGCTATGAGTTGCCAGGAGCTCGTGCCTATGTAATAACAGACGTACGGGTCGATCCATCAGGTTAAGCTACGCTTGCCGGGGTCGGTCCGTGGATGGGTGACTATCTTTACATAACGAGAGTCCTCCGTGCCTCGGAAAGCATGTTAAGCCATTGGGCCCGGCTGTCATTCGTGGATCTTTGATAGTCGTTACGGGTCGTCAGAAGCCTGAAAGTCTTGACAACCAGTCTTACCAAGGGGTATTATATTACCCAGTTACCTACTGGGTTGTGGAGGTCAGATAGGCAGTCGCTCCATATAAAATACTGGTATTCAGCCGCATCCTAGACTGGAACCCAACCCCAACATGGTTGGGAAAAGGCTAGGCAGATTGCTATGAGTTGCCAGATATCAACCTAAAACAAGTATTTTATAACACATTGAGTTTGGAATGATGAAAACTTGTAAGAACTTAATTTACTTTCTTTCTTTAAAAAACTCCTATTTGATGAGCTCAAGAAGCCTAACTAAAGATAATAATTATATGCCCAGAAGTATATCTTGAATCAACTAAAGCCAACTGAATTAAGCCTTAATTCTTTTTGTACCAAAATACCCTTTTTGATTAATTTCTTGCAGCTATCAACTAGAATTCACCTTATTAACCTACATTATTTAATGTTTATTTTCCTTCCTGTTCAATGTAGCGGATGCATTTGAGATCCGCATTGTGTGGGACAACAACGTAGCTTTACTGACAACTGCTCTGGCAGTCGCTGGAGGAGTGGTGGGTGGGTATGCTGGAGGGCGGCTTGGGGCAGCACTCGGTGCTGGTATTGGTGGGGCCACAGGACTTGGAGTTTCAAGTGAGTACATAAATAATATGTAAAAAACATCATCGTAATATATTTATCTCTCTGCTGTTTAAGTAGGTATGGAAAAAAAACAATTAGAAAAATATAACATTAATATGAAGCCAAAGATGGATTTCTCACTTTGGCGTGAACATGAACCTATTTTAATGGCTTTTACAGATAAAACGGAAACCATTGCCTACATGATCCTAATTCCTACTGACCTAGGTGTTTCATGGAAATCTTAAAGTTTATTATCCATTCAAAATGTTACAAAATGCCTGTCATTAAGCCAATCTATCATATTAAATTCTATTTATTTATATTGGGTTTGAAATCATTTAAAAAAACCGGCCAAGTGCGTGTCGGACCACGCACAATGAAGGGTTCCGTAGTTGAAAAGAATTTATCCCATAAACAAACATAAACGGCCGTACACGAAATTTTGTTGATTTCGCTGATTAACGTGATTTTACAGGTATAATACTGAATTTCCATAAGTTTTAATGCACTACGTATATGAATGAGCATTTCCGTTATGATCTAATGTATGAGCTACTTTTTTATTTTTATTATTTAATTTTGAATAATCGAACCGGCAACTGTTTTGTGAATTTTTGCTGTAAGAGGTTTAGAATATCACATATTTACGAATTGTTTTGACTTCTAATGGGTATGGAAGATTACAATATTATATATTTGTGTGAAAGTTGTATAAACAATGTGTGTATAACTTTTTACTACTTTCATATAAAATTTTTGAGTAAAAAATATTTACCTGAGTCAAACTACACTTCTGGACACATCTATTGGCCCACCTTAGAGTTTAGGTTTCGATGGCCCCTACCGAAATATGATTGCTAGATTGAACAAAAACTGTTGATGCAGTTTTAAACCTGATACATTTTACCATCTTTTTCGATCGTATTGTTTTAAATTTGAATTCAGAATACCATACGACATGGAGCTACGCCTAACAAGTCGGATATGCGCCTTATTAAAGGCAATTGATTTTTGAATAAAAAACATGTTTTATCAAATAAAGGTTTAATTTAATAACGCGTGTTGCCTCCATGGGCATCTACCACAGCTCTCATACGATTAGGCATAGAGTTTATCAACCGCTCTATGAAATTTGAGGGATCATCTCCCATTCCTCTTCTATGGCAGTTTTCAACTCCTGCATCGTCTGGGCAACTGGCTGACGAGCCCTAACACGTCTTTTTAGCTCGTCCCACATGTTCTTAATGGGCTTCATGTCTGGGCTTCTGGCTGGCCAGTCCATAACTGTGATGTTCACATCCCGAAGATATTCCCTGACGATGCCGGCCGCATGGGATCTTGCATTATCATGCATAAAAAGGAAATTTGGGCCTACATAGTCCGCGTATGGTATCACATGAGGTTCTAAGCACTCACGAATGTACCTTTCAGCATTTAATGTTAGCAGCCGTGGTCCTGTAACAACCTCAAGTTGAGTTTTGCCGCTCGCGGATATACCGCCCCAGACAGTCCATGAGCCACCGCCATAAGCAACCCTCTCTTCAAAGCAGCATTGTGCGAAACGCTCTCCCTTACGTCGGTAGACCTTCTTCCTTCCATCATTGCCATGTAACACAATTTTAGACTCATCAGAAAAGAGTACACGGCTCCAATCTTGCTGTGTCCAATTTAAATGACTGCGTGCGAAATGAAGGCGCGCTGTTCGGTGGGCTCGCGTTAGTTTGGGGCCATTAGCTGGCTTGTGTGGTACCATATCGCGTTCTTTTAACCTTCTCCGAACAGTTCGAGCGCTCACAGATACTCCGTGGAAGTCGCGAAGTTGGTTTTGTATCTCAATGGAGGTAAGGTGACGATTTCTCAAGCTGGTCGTCACGATGAATCGATCCTGCCTTTCAGTTGTGACCCGAGATCGTGGCTTTCCTTGGCGACGAACAAAGCCGCCAGTCTCTAGGTACCTCCGATAAACATTTCGGACCGCAGATCGACTTAAATTAAGTTGAGCACTCACGTTTCTTTGGCTGTGTCCGGCCTGAATAAGTGCCACAGCTTGGGCGGCGACTTCAGGTGAAGTATCCATAGATTATTGATAGAACCTCACCTTAATGTTAAGAATAAGTAATGTTTGTTGCAAAACCAAAGATATCAATCACTTTTTCAAGAATTAAATCCAAGTAAACCAATAAAACCAAGTTTTCTTAGTATTCGATTGTTTGATATCAACAAACAGGCTCCAAATTGTCTTTTGTTTCTTTAAATTCTGTGTTCGAAATTCAAAAAAAGACTATTGAATGAAATTGTGAATGTGCCAGGTTCAAAACTGCATAAAAACTTTTTGCTCGACCTAATATAAAATTTTAGCTAGGACCAAACGAAACTGAAAATACAAGGTGGGCCAAAAGATGTGTCCAGAAGTGTATAAAGAAAATGGGCAAAAAATTGCTTTTGATTTCGGCTACTTAGAACTCTCGTTCATAAAATTAAAACAACAGGAATAAACTTCAGTTCAAAATCAATCCATTTCTTAAAAAAAAAGCAAAATATTAAAAACATTTGGTATTAAAAAGTCTTTTAAAACAACCTAATTCTCGCATTTATAAACTCGACGCAAAATAAAAAAGTAGCTGATTCATTAGATCATAATTGACATGATCTTTCATTTTTAACCGACGAAAAAAAAAGGAGGAGGTTCTCAATTCGACATGTATATATTTTTTTTATTTATGACCATGCATAACTTTTTACAGAGTCGTCCGATTTGAAAAATTTTTGTTTTATTCAAGAGGGTATACGAGGTGCATTCAATAAGTACCTAGCCTCGTCGCCAGAGGGCGCTGTAGTTTCAAAAGAGTTTTACCACAGTGTAGCACATTCTTTTTTAATTCTTTTTTCAAATTTTCATTCCAATCCCTTCATTTGTTTTAATTTGACAACTTATGGAAGCGAACGTGTCGATCGGTTTTACAAAAATGGAAAAAGAGCAATATCGTTCGGTGATTCGATTCCTATTTTTGGAAGGGAAAACGCGCATCGAAATCAAAGAGCGCTTGGATGCTGTACGGTGACTCTTCTCCATCGATGGCCACCGTCAAGAATTGGTTCAACGAGTTTGCACGTGGCCGTACGTCGGTTTTTGATGAACCACGTCCAGTTGCACCGAAAACAGCTGCTACGGAGGAAAACATTAAAAAAATCCATGATCTCGTATTGGCAGATCGCCGATTGAAGGTTCGGGAGCTAGCTGAGACTGTAGGCATTTCAGAAGGAACAGTGCATCATATTCTTCACGAGGAACTCGGCATGAGAAAGCTGTCGGCGCGATGGGTGCCGCGTTTACTCACACCAGAAAACAAGCGCAACCGTGAGACCACATCGGAGACGTGTTTGGCGCTGTTTAAGCGGAATCCAGCGGAGTTTTTGCGTCGTTTTGTGACCGTCGATGAAACCTGGATCCACTGGTACACACCAGAGACCAAGGAGCAATCAAAACAATGGATCCAGACCGGGGAACGTGCTCCAAAGAAGGCGAAAACTGTAAAATCGGCCGGAAAAGTTATGGCCACCGTTTTCTGGGATTCACAAGGTGTGATCTACATCGATTACCTCGAGAAGGGTAAAACAGTTACAGGGCTTTACTATGCCGATTTATTGGGCCGATTCGACGCCGAATTAAAGAAAAAACGACCCCATCTGGCGAAGAAAAAAGTGCTGTTTCACTACGACAACGCACCGGTTCACACGTCTGCCGTTGCCATGGCCAAATTGGTCGAATTACGCTACGAATTGCTGCCCTATCCACCGTATTCTCCAGATTTGGCCCCTTGTGACTTCTTTCTGTTTCCTAATCTGAAAAAATCACTCGCCGGGAATAGATATGGATCGAATAAGGAGGTCATCGCCGCCACGGAGGCCTATTTTGCAGAGTTTGACAAAAACTATTTTTCGGACGGGTTAAAAAAGTTGGAGCATCGCTGGGCTAAGTGTATCGAACTAAAAGAAGACTATGTTAGAAATAAATTGCCACTTTTCCAAAATTTTCGTTTACTTTTTGTAGGCTAAGTATTTATTGAATGACCCTCGTACATCAAAGTTGGTCCCATATAAAATTGATTAACTTTGCTTGGGTAGCTTTTGAGTTAGCTTCAATAATACGTAGTTTTTCCCCACTTTTATATGGATGATGTTCTAGTTTGTTTTGCAGGTAGTGGTATTACTAGGTCTTTACCTATGAAATTGCCGTTCTGCAGTACTGGCCATTTCAAATCAAAATAATTTTTGTTTGGCTAAGAATTCTAATTTCAAATTAATTTTATTTTAAAAACATGGATTTTTTTTTCCAAAAGTAGTCATTTGTTTATTGATTAGTGTTACATTTTCATCGCATTTCAATCTTTTTCGTCATCATGGATACGTTAAAAATTCGAGTAATTATGGAATATGAGTACCGTCGTGGCAGCAACGCGGCACAAGCGGCACGCAACATCAACGACGTTTACGGAGCTAACACTACAAACCAACGCACCACTTGTTATTGGTTTGCTCGCTTCCGTTCTGGAAATTTCGACCTGAAAAATGAACCTCACGGTCGTCCGAAGACTGGTCGACAATGACGAATTAAAGGCGATTGTGGAAGCTGATGATACACAATCTACGGTTGAATTAGCAGCAGCTTTCGACGTTAGCGTCAAAACAATATTGGTCCATTTGCGTCAAATTGGCAAGGTAAAAAAGCTTGACAAATGGGTGCCCCACGAACTCAATGATCGCCAGCGCGAAGTACGCATCGAGACGTACCTTGCACTGCTCAACAGACACACAAATGAAGGAATTTTGAACCGCATTGTTACCTGCGAAGAAAAATGGATTCTGTTTGATAACCGCAAGCGCTCAGCAAGTTGGTTGGATCCTGGTTCAGCACCTAAACTATGCCCTAAATGAAAACTTTCCCCTACAAAAGTGATGGTCACTGTTTGGTGGTCTAGCGCCGGTGTGATTCATCACAGCTTCTTACCAAACGGGGTGAGCATTACTTCA
The DNA here is from genome assembly GCA_946251885.1 of Cosmia pyralina. NCBI lineage: Eukaryota > Metazoa > Arthropoda > Insecta > Lepidoptera > Noctuidae > Cosmia > Cosmia pyralina. Next base: position 21,645,694 of record OX276363.1, on the reverse strand, counting down.
GATGTGTACTGTGAAGAACTGAACACAATGATGGAGAAGCTGGCACATCTCCAACCAGCATTGGTCAATCGCTCGTCTCCGCTGCTCCTGCACGACAACGCGCGACCTCATACTGCACAGCAGACGCACTCCAAGTTGCAAGAACTGGGGTTGGAAGCTCTCCGTCATCCGCCCTACTCACCAGACCTTGCGCCTACAGACTACTACCTTTTCCAGAATTTGGATAACTTCTTGGCGGGAAAAAAATTCAATACCCGAGAGGCAGTACAAAATTCCTTTGAAGAATTTGTTGCCTCCCGTCCAGCTGATTTCTTTAAGAAGGGCATCAATAAACTGCCACTGCGTTGGCAAAGATGCATTGATTGCATGGGTGATTACTTCGACTAATACAAATAAAAAATGCATGAAAAAAATTCGTTTAAATTTTAACATACAAAACGGCAATTTCATAGGTAAAGACCTACTTATTATAATTAGTGTGGGGTAGGTACCACAGCTAAAAAGTGAAAAATAAAAACTTTTTTACAAAAAAATACAACCGACTTCCAAAAACAACACTACAAAGTGAAAAATAACTTTAATTTCGGAAGTCGGTGGCAAAAAACGAAAATACATTTAACCAGACACCGACTGCCGAAATTAAAGTTATTTTTCACTTTGTAGTGTTGTTTTTGGAAGTCGGTTGTATTTTTTTGTAAAAAGGTTTTTGTGTATTTTAACAGTGTATTTTATCAGTATTTTAACCGTAAAATTACGTCTGTAAAATCACGTATTTAAATAGCTAAATCGGCAAAATTTTGTATATACGGCCTCTTATCATTGTAATCCCAAAAAAAAATTTTTTATGTCATAAAACTACAAATTAATAATTTTCGGACTTTTTCCTTTACTTGTGCTGGAAGACCTTGCTTATTGTCAAATTTCATTATTCTAGGTCAACGGGAAGTACCCTATAGATTTTGATTTACTTGCGACAGTTGAGAGTATCAAAATGTGTCGCAAAATGGCCGTATTTTTTTATTGCGTTGACTTAGAAGCTTGATTTTTGTAGAACTCTAAGAAACCATAGACTTCCGTATTTGATATCAATTTCAACTTGATATCTCTACGCGTCCTTGAGAAAAAGGGTCTTGACAGACTGATAGACTTGATTTTTTTTTTATGCGATAGAATTACCTACAAATTAAAATTTTTCAGACTTTTTCCTTTACTTGTGCTGTGAGACCTTGCTACTTGCCAAATTTCATTATTCTAGGTCAACGGGAAGTACCCTGTAGGTTTTGATTTACTTGCGACAGTTGCGAATAACAAAACGTGTCGCAAAATGGCCGTATTTTTTTTATTCCGTTGACTTAGAAGATTGATTTTTTTTAGAACTGTAAGGGACCATAGACTAAAGCTCAGGATACACGACGACACTGACACTCGACACAAATGTCGACACTAGTGTCGATTGCGTCCATACGCTAAGCAATTTTTTGTGTCGGCATTGGTGTAAACATCTAGTGTCCCGGTTTAAGTGTATTGGCTGTCTACACGAATCGCGACATACATACCTACACTGACTGCAATTCAGTGTTGTCATTCTCTCGCCATGAATCGACGTGCTGCTGCCGCGGTTGTCGCTGTTTGTTTCAATTAAAATTCGTCGTCGTAAAAAGAGATCGATATGGGTTAAAGATTGGATCAAAAGAAGAGCACAGCTGGGGGCATATAATCAATTGTTATCTGAACTGAAAAACGAAGATTCAGAATGCTACAAAAACTTTCTTCGGATGAAACATGAAGACTTTCAATATTTATCTAACAAGATTTCACCTGCGATAATGAAACAAGATACGAATATGAGATTAGCTACTACTGTGAAAGAACGTTTGACGGTAACACTAAGATTTTTGGCGTCAGGTAAATTATATTTTACACCATTATCAATTAACAAATTTTTCGATTTAACAGATTAAAATTAATAAAGAATTTACGCTCAGCCATTTTAATTTTACTTTTATTCGTTTCAGGAGATTCGTATCGATCGCTCTCGTACTTATTTCGAGTACCACGACAAACGATTTCAAAAATAATACCTGAATGTTGCGACGCTATCTACAGATTTCTAAAACAAGATTACATGGAGGTGAGTAGAATAAAAAAAAAAATACTAATATTTATTTAAGATACTTATCTTATTTACTACACCCGGTTTCTGATTTGAGAAAAGTAGCAAATCTCAACTGATTATTCTCAAATACATAAGTATGCGCTTAAGTTTTTTGCGTTTCACAAGTCAAAATCGAATTTCGTCAAACCATAATCAACTGATCATTTACTTAAGTATTGTTGATCAAAGCTAAAACGTTCCAATTTACATTCAAAAACCGGTACTTTTCAAAAACTCATAATATTACATCATTTTATTCTTATAAATTTAAAACAGACTTAAAAAGTAAGTGAATTTTAAATAATTTCAACAAATTTATGTTATTAGAGTTGCTAATGCATATTTTAGTAATTTAATATATATGAATATTTTAGCAATTCGACGTGTTTCTATGAACTGAATCGTGAATGTCAAACTGAAAGTAAATAAACACAAGTTTTATTGGAATTCTGTTTTATACCAATTAAAATGGATAGAGATAAGAAAAAGAGATCGCCTAACTATACTTTAGAGGAGAAAGAAAATCTTCTTTCAATAATAACTAAGTAAGTACATAATAACGAGATAATAAGGTATAATGTTTCATCATCATCATCATCATCATATCAGCCGAAAGACGTCCACTGCTGGACATAGGCCTTCCCCAAGCACCGCCACTTTGACCGGCTCCGTGCTTCCCGCATCCAGCGGATTCCTGCGGCCTTCACAAGGTCATCGCTCCAACTTGTGGGAGGCCTTCCAATGTTACGTGTTCCGGTACGCGGTCGCCACTTCAGAACCTTCCGGCCCCTACCTAATGTTTACCAACATATAATTTTACGTTTATTTATTATTGCTTCAGATACCAAAGTGTAATAGAATGCAAAAGGACAGGGGCATACTATATCCACAAGAAACAGGGCTAGGCATCAACATAAATGGCGAGTACGTCACTGACCTTCGATTTGCCGACGATATACTAATCCAAGGCTGAGACTATGGAGGAGATCAGTACAATGCTCGATGACCTCAGCAGAGCTTCCGAAAGAGTGGGTCTTAAAATGAACATGGATAAGACAAAAGTCATGGCAAATGCCCATGTAGCTCCCACTCTCATAAAGATCTGAGACACTACACTCGTTCGTTCGAAGAGCGTTTGGGAAGCTTCCATATAGAATCAAAAACCGGTCAAGTGCGAGTCGGACTCGCGCACGGAGAGTTCCGTACCATTTTCTACAAAAACGGCAAAAAAAAACACGTTTGTTGTATGGGAGCCCCCTTAAATATTTATTTTATTCTGTTTTTTAGTATTTGTTGTTATAGCGGTAACAGAAATACATCAATACGACTATCGGCACAATGATCGGTGAGTACACCACTATATCAGGCTTATTGGCAACAATAGTCATGGCAGTGATGATGGATCGATCCCGGTACAATGTGATATTTCCATTTTCGAGAACTGGGTCGGGCTCATACCTATAGTACTGTACTTCCGATCCTACAAGGCTGTATTTTAGAGCAAAGCTGTATTTTTTAATTTTTATGTAACTGATAAAATTAGGAATAATTAAAAATATTACAATACCTACATTTTTTTTTATTGTAATACTATTGTAATATTTAAACTTTTATTGGGTGAAATAATTTTGTACTATGGATGTTCTGGTAGTAAAATTTTGTGTATTTGACACTTGAGGTAATGGTTCATCACTTTCTTCTTGTACATGTTCATCATATTCCATGATGTAGTTATCAAGATGAAGATCAATATTATGAAGAACAACACACGCCACAATCACCTTCAATACTTTTGGAAGTTTTAACTGCATTCCTGCATGTAGGCATGGAAATCTTCTTTTAAGAACACCAATACACCTTTCAATTGTGTTTTGTGATGCTATCTGGGATCTGTTATAGGCTTCTTGGGATGGAGAGGTAGGGTTCAAGAAGGGTGTCATGAGGTACCTAAGGCATGGGTAACCACTATCTCCGAGAATAAGGGATGACCCAAATCTGCCAGCTTCAAACTGAGCTGCAAGTGGTGAGTCGTTCCAAATAGTAGTGTCGTGTACGGAGCCTGGCCAACGTACAGTGACACTAGTTATTTGTAAATTGGCATCACAGATGGCTTGAACGTTTATAGAAAAAAACCTTTTTAGTTCCTATACAGCTCAGCTCTGCTCCCTCCTGGTGAATTTATTTTTACAGCACCACAGTAGTAGTAGTGGTAGTTTTTGTGCAGTCTACAGCACCTATGACTCTAGGAAATCCAGCTATGTCAAAAAATCGTGCCGCCACTGATGGTCTCTCCTGCGCAGTGGGCATACGAACATATTGCCGTCTCAACAATGCTATGGCACTAGTCACCCTCTCTACCACGCGGCACACCGTCGCCTTGCTCACATTCACGGTGTCCCCCACAACAGCTTGAAAGCTACCAGTCGCATAAAACCTAAGAGCTATTAGCAGCTGTAATATGGGAGATACAGTCCTGCCGTTGAATAAGACAGGTTAGTTTAGGCTTTATTTTGTTAAAAATAAACCGAACCAACTCCTTCGTAAACATTGAGGTAATATGTACTAACGTACGTACGTTACGTACGTTAGTACATATTACCTCAATGTTCGTAAAGTGGAACCGACTCTTAAATTGTTCATCGCTTAGCGTGATGAACAAGTTAGGCCGATGTCCTGCTATTCTTCTGCGCGGTTGTCTGCGTTGAGGCATCTCCACAGACGACAAGGAAGTATCGTCGTCACTCATTATGACCAAAATCACTAGTTATTATATAGCTGATTACAGTTTGAATAGCCGAAATTGGTGTGTCAACTTTCAATTGCTCAACTTGACGTTGATTATGCTTTGAGTATTGTCAAACACATTTTTCTTAGTTCAGAAACGCAACTGACGGCTTTAAGCATGAGTTAAGCATGCTTTCTTTCAAATTTGAGTAAATGATGTTATATTACTCAAATCTTGATTAGAGTTTAAAAAAACTTAATTCAGAAACGAAAAAATGTTTAAGTTATACTTAAGTACAGATTAGGACGTGCTCAACCTCAAATTCTCAATTCAGAAACTGGGTGTATGTAATATGAAAAGTACAAAAATGATCAATCAACTATTACAAATTTTCGTACGTCAGATTTAGATCTTCTCTAGATTCCCATGTCGCGTTTGGCATTGGAGTAAGGGGTGCAGAAGAGCGAGAAGAAACAGAAGGGAGTGAATACTGATCGGAGTCATCCAGTTCTTCCATGTCCAGAATTATACGTTGGATTTTGCGTTTTAATTCTCTTTTTCGAGCATCGCTCCTCATATTCCGGATCGCAGCAGCTACGAAATCGCCAAAAGTGGCAGCATCATCAGAATTTTCCAATACGTTTAACGCTCGGTCTAAAGCTTCGTCTTCTTTCTTACGTTTCGAGGTTCGTTGAGAAGATTGCGGGTGACGTGTGTCGATTCTTGTGATTCCTCAATATCTTTGTTGGTAGAAGGTGCATTCTGAAAATTATTAATTTTATTTATTATTATTTTTACAGGTACCTTCATCTGAAGATGACTGGAAAAAAATATCAGAAGACTTTAATAATAAATGGAACTTTCCAAACGCTTCAGGAGCTTTAGATGGAAAGCATGTGGCGATAGTGGCACCCCAACATAGTGGGAGTGTGTACTATAATTATTATAAAGATACATTTAGTATTGTGTTAATGGCATTAGTTGATGCCAATTACAAATTTATTTACACAGACATTGGGTGCAATGGGAGGATCTCCGATGGAGGCGTGTATGCAAATTGTTCACTTTCAAATGCTTTAAGCGAGTATATGCTTAATATACCACCACCACAGCCACTTCCTGGTAGGATCAAAAATGTGCCTTATGTCATTATTGCTGATGCTTTTACACTAAAGCCTTATGTTATGAAACCTTATCCTTTTCGTAATCAATCAGGTCCTAATCGTGTTTATAACTACAGATTGTCGAGAGCTCTACGTGTAGTTGAAAATGCGTTTGGCATACTTGCAACCAGATTTAGAATATTAAGGAAGCCTATAGAACTATGTCCTGAAAAAGTTACAAAAATTGTATGTGCAATCTGCGTGTTGCATAATTTCCTCTTAGAAAGGAAATCGAGACATGTATATTCACCACGAGGCACCTTCGATGAGGAAATGATTCCTGGTAGTTGGAGATCAGATGCCCCTCCGGATAGTGTATTGTTCTCAGATAGACCACAGGGAACCAACATGTCCAATGAAAGTAAAGAAATTCGTGAAGAATTTAAAGAATATTTTGTATCTCCTATAGGCGAAGTTAGCTGGCAGTACAGATACATAAGTTGAAATTAATAAAGAACTCCCCAAATTTCCTTGTGTTTCATTTGCTGGTACGGAATTCGGCATTAAAAATTTCAAACTTGTAAAATATTCCCACGTGCTTACATAATTTTCATCTGTGCCTTGTCCGCTCTTCTATTTTTCAGCTTTCTTAATTCATTATTTAATTGCGTTCGTAAATTGTGCAATTTTCTATTTATTTCTAATGCAGTAGTATTAAATTGTTCTGCCAAACTTTCTACCGCTGCAGCTGCTGACTTCTTTACTCGATTTTTATAATCCGGGTTTGATACTTGCCATAGTTCTGGCAGCGCTTCATAATATGAAATCAAAGATTTTATTTCCTCTGCAGTCCACGTGCGTGACGCCATGTTGGTCTAGCTATAAATTTCGCACAGGTTCGAAATTCCGGACACTTGTGTCGGACACTGCACACACCCTGTCTCCACGGCTGCGACACAGACACTGAGCGACACCGCACACTACATCTGCAACTAAGTGTCGCGGCAGTGGACACACATAGACAGTCGATGTATACACTTGAGTGTCGAGTGTCAGTGTCGTCGTGTATCCTGAGCTTTACGTATTCGATATTAATTTCAACTTGATATCTCTACGCGTCATTGAGAAAAAGGGTCATGACTCATGACAGATTGACAGAGTTTTTTTTTTTTTTATATGACAGAATTACAAATTAACAATTTTCGGACTGTTTCCTTTATTTGTGCTGTGAGAGCTTGTTTCTTGCCAAATTTCATGATTCTAGGACAACGGGAAGTACCCTATAGGTTTTGATTTACTTGCGAGTATCAAAATATGTCGCATAAATGGCGGTAGGGTTTTATTGCGTTGACTTAGAAGCTTGCGTTTTTTAGGACTCCAAGAGACCATAGATTTACGTATTTGATATTAATTAAGAAAGAATAAGAATAAGAATAATTTAATTTAATTTAATTTCAACCTGATACCTCCACGCATTCCTGAGAAATAGGGTCTTGACAGACTGACAGACAGACAGACGGACAACGAAGTGATCTTATAAGGGTACCGTTTTTCCTTTTGAGGTACGGAACCCTAAAAAAAACACTAATACCTAATACAAAATAATTAATACATTGGTAATTTAAAAACTAACAACAAATCACATCCAATGATATCATTGAATTTGGCTTTATACAGGGTAAAATGACATTAGTTAGCAAAACTCTGCAGACGTGATGAGTATCAATATCTAAACATGAGAAAGCAAAAAATAAATTAATTTGAGCAGTGTCATTGAAATATCAGTTTAAAAAATCTGTTTTTTTGTGTAAACTTCACAGCCGTGACCCCGATATCTAAACAAGATTAAATAACAATAAAACAGATTTTTCAACTCATCCTTCTAGTAACAAAACTACCAGCGGTCGGTAAATTCACCAAATCTTTTTTTTTTTTTGTTGTGTTTAGATATACCCATCACATCTGCGGAGTTTCGCTAGCTAATTTAATTTGAGCCTGTATACTTATATAAAGCAGAGGAGCTCGTGGCTAAGTAATAACAGCCGCACAGGTCGATCGACCAGGTTAAGCTACGCTTGCCGGGGTTGGTCCGTGGATATGGGTGACCATCTTTACATACCGAGAGTCCTCCGTGCCTCGGAAAGCACGTTAAGCCGTTGGTCTCGGCTGTCATTCGTGGATCTTTGACAGTCGTTACGGGTCGTCAGAAGCCCGAAAGTCTGACAACCAGTCTTACCAAGGGGTATCGTATTACCCAGTTACTGGGTTGTGGAGGTCAGATAGGCAGTCGCTCCATGTAAAATACTGGTATTCAGCTGCATCCGGTTAGACTGGAAGCCGACCCCAACATAGTTGGGAAAAGGCTAGGCAGATGATGATACTTATATAAAGCAATAAAATAATTCAATGTCAACTCAATAAAATTAAGAAAAGTAATAAAAAAAATAATATCTAAATAATATTTCATTGTTACAGCTGTAGTATCACTCCGAGAACTATGGGGAACCGTCAGAGAGAAACTAAACGAGTTACTATACATAGTATTCAACTACCTCCGAAGACTGGACCCGGTTGACTACGTGAGGGCCTTCCAGATCCTAATGGGTTGCATGGCAAGTCGAAGGGAACTGGTGTTCACAATCCTAGAGTTTATCGCACAGAAGCTTAGCAAAGAAGTGTTGTCGAATGTCACATATCAGTGAAAAGGTTAGGTATATCTGTAGTTTTAGTAATGGAGTCTCGATTTTACAATAATTTGTAAACACTTGTACACACAATGTTTATTGCAAACAAAGGTGGGTAATCAAGTGTATGCAAGTCTTTATAAGTGGCTGTATGTGAAACTTATTTTGTGATACTAATTCATGGTGGCTTCTAAATTAACAATAAGTAATTGTTATATTACGAGACTTCCCTCATTGCTTTGTAAATAAGTACCTACTTTTTTTTTAAAACATTTTATTTTCTGATTTGAGGGAGATTCTGAATTATTATTTGGTAAAAGAGCAAAGCAATCAGATTTCTGATGTCTTAGACATCAGAAATCTCGCTTTGATATAAATAAATTGTAAAAGTAGTTTTAACATTGCTAATGAAGGCTATTTGGAATTGAAAAGAGTAAGCCGACGTTCGCACGGACGTAAAAATATCACGGCGGGATTTTATCGCGCACTGGATTTCCAACTCTCGTTGTTGAGCCGAGCGTTGAGAATCCAACTTAACAAGAACAGAGTGCATTCTAGCGCGTCGAAAAAATACACTGTAGGATTTTCAACTCTCAGCGCTAAGCAGAGCGTTGAAAATCCAATGCGAGAAACAAAATCGCCGCGATATTTTTACGTCCGTGCGAGTGTCGACTTAGTGTAATGTTTTGGGAGTCAAAAATACTGACTGTTTGTTCGACTTTTTAGTATTCGTAAAGAAGGTTCTGCACTCAATAATAAGGACAAAATAATAGCCATAGTCAGTGAGGCAAATAAATTTTTATGCACAAAGTAAATAAATAGTTCTCGAAACATGTGACAGCATGTCTACAAAATAATATTTTAGTGTTTAACTTATTGAATGACAAAATCAATAAATACTTTTTGATAGCTTAGTTTTATAATAACATAGTTTTAAAAGTGCACTGCAAAATAGTTGCTCAAATGCTTTGTAACAAGTGATAGAAAGTTAGTTGACAATAATACATATAATATGTATTAGTACATATCAACATTTATTTATTTGGATGTTGGTATATAATAAAATGCGGCCTTTCATAACTTGGATGATAAGATTAGTAAGAGTATAAAAATTATCACAAGCCGGATATAGTGATATTATTTATACATATTTATGCTGAAATATATACTTAATATATAAATACACAGATAGCTCAATTCTAGAAATATAAAACGCGGCCGTCCTGTTAAAGTTAGAATGCTGGATTTACTGTACTTTGCACATATGTGGTAATCTTGATAGAATATTCTGTTCAATATATAAACTCATTAACTATGGCTACCTACCTACGTCTGTTATCTTGCTAAAGTGAATTGAAAATTATTGTCTGATTTACTTCTTACAGTTTCAGCATGTAGGTAGGTATAATAAGTAGATACTTATATAAAATAATATGTTTTTTGTTAAACAATTGTTCATATCAATAAAAAAAGTTCCTGTACCTACTTATAATTAATTACTAACGATATTTTGCACTCTGTGATCGATTTTTAATAATCCACAATAAGTATCAAATTAATAATTTTAATTGACATTAATATGGATAAACAATCTATTATGTTTAAAAAATTGTATAGGTTAGGTGTTTCTAACAATGTATAAGGGTGATATCATACTTTAGATTTTATGCTCACGCACTCAAATGTATGGCGTAGGCACGGACTAGAAAAGAAAGGGCGTAGGTATTTATTTTTATCTTTGTGTTTTTCAATTTTATTAAGGCTGTTTACTCACTCTATCAACATCTCAGTTTTTATTAGTCGTACATAAAATTGTTTGCCTCTAAATATTTTGCTTATGGTCTCAAAACGAATGTGTGTGACAATCCTTACAATAGTGATATTATTTTTTTCTGTAGACTATAAATAAAATATAGATTTAGATAGATTTTTGTAGATTAAGTATGACGCACCTTCTTTTAATTTGTTTTTTAATCTGTAGTGAATGTTTTGTACAAAATGGTGTTGGAAAATAAATCGTCTACTTTTTTAAATGGATTTTTCATTGAGAATGTTTTTGACTGTCTCGGTAGTCGCAACCGTAACGCCAGCTCGGGCCAAGTGTTAGTCTACATCTCTGCCTAACCCTTCGGGTACTGCAGGCGTGATGTTATTAAATGAGTTTCTTGTTTCATTCATCACCGAACATCATTTCAGCCGAAAGACGTTCACTGCTGGACATAGGCTAACCCAAGCACCGCCACACCACACATGGTCTTCCGACGCTGCGTCTTCCGGTACGCGGTCGCTACTCCAGAACCTTTTAGCCCCATCGGCCATCTGTTCTGCGAGCAATGTGCCCTGCCCACTGCCACTTAAGTTTGATCATTCTTCGGGCTATGTCGGTTACCTTGGTTCTCCTGCGAATCTCGTGTGACTGACACTGGCATGGCCACAAAAGGATTTTAATTTTGATAACACAAAAAATCAGTCGCTAATTAGTCGAAATTTGTCGCCAAATATCAGAATTTGTCGGTCACTGGTTCAAAGTTATAAGGGTTTATAGGTGGCCGATCTGGAGAGCGTCTCCCCAGCTTGGCCCAATTTGAATCTTAAAAGCTAGGACACCTAGCGAAGATCTTTTCTCCTAAATTGTGTCGCTAATTAGTCGCAATTTTTTGCTAAGACACAGATTTAGTGGGTCTTAGTAATTTTTGTTTTTAGTCCAAGTTCTAGACCGAAATGTTTCCGTAAACTCTTCGATCTAGCTCTTGGACTATGTATACCTTACACGCGGATCTCTTTATTTCTGATTCGATCATGTAGGTACACTCCAAGCATTGTCCTTTGGGTGACTTTTAGCCTTCTAATAATAAGGCCCATTGTGAGCGACCACGTTTCAGTGCCGTAGATCATCACTGGCAACACGCACTGGTCAAAGGCTTCCGTCTTGAGACACTGCGGTTTGTGAGACGACAAGATATTACGTAGCTTCCTGGAAGGTACCCACCCAGCCGTGTCGGATTCGACGATTCACTTCTTTCTCGCAGTTCGAACTACCTGACTGGACAGTTTGTCCAAGGTAAAAATACTTATCCACAACTTGCGAGTGTAGTGACTTCGATCTTCTTGCTAACATGAGCATTTGTCATGAACTTTGTCTTATCCATGTTCATTTTAAGACCCACCCACTCTTTCGGAAGCTCTCCTGAGGCCATCGAGCATTGTACTGAGGTCCTAACCTTGTTTCATTACCCTGCCCTAAATAAAGACGTTGTGAATAGATGGTGATGGCGTGGTGTTCAGAAATAAAACAAGTAGAATCTTTGAATATTTGTATTGAGTGCTCAGTTTACAAATCCAGGAACAATACAATGTAAGCTATCACATCTAGTCATTTAAGGCAACTGATGACGATCACTCAGACCCAGATTTATTAACACTGACAATATTACAAACATTTTTATCACAATCATAATCTATTTTATAGATAAATAAAAATTAATCCGAATTTCTCATAGTCACGCCATAAATTGAAGAATGACTGGTCAAGTCGAAGAATCGTTTGAGTAATTCTGCTCTGTACTGGGGTGGTTTTAAAGAAAAAAAAAAAAAAAAAAAAAAATGGAAATTTTGACAGGACAACGTTTATGGCGGGTCAGCTAGTTTTAGTAAAATAAATCATAATATTGATCCCGTAATTAAGGAAAATCATGATTTTAAGATGATCTACATTCAATGTAAAGAACAAACACTTATCAACATAGAGCATATTTAATTAGAGACATGGATAATGAGCCATTCCTATGTATGTAAATACTACTAGAAACACAACATACAACACAGAAACAACACATGAAACTAGAATAAATAATGAATTTGTTCTAGGAATTTGGTTTCAATACTAAGATTTAAATGCACATTTTGGACTACATTATATTAATTGGTATTGATCGTAATACTGCTACAAAATATATAGTAAGTATTTTTAGTACAATAAGGTTTGTGTTTACTCTTCAGAAAACATAAATACCTAAGCACATCTTGGGGAGACAGCCCGTAACGTACAAGTCATGGAAACAAGCCAATAAAAACATAACACTGTCTTTGCTGTTTCGCAGTCGGGTAATAAACCGTTCAAACAGAAAAAAGTTTCAAACTTAATAAGATTCAAATAATGTTAATTACCTACTATATTATTAATTTGTCATTATTTAACACAGATTGACATAATTATTAATTTAATTGAGATGGTCATACATCAACATTTCAATTATATTTTACAAATAATGTCAGTATTAATAAATAAAAGCCACACTCATATGAATATCACTACATCTTAGTAAAGTTTAATCGACAGATCATTCCGTCTCTTTCACACAGCACAATGACAGACAAGGACGGCACATAATCTGAATCGATTAAAATCACGACGGATCGCACCAAAAACCACTTTGATTATTTCTTATTAGAGATTTATCCTACAAGCGAATACAGATGGAAATGATGTAAGGTGTCAACATGTCCTAGAACAAAACATTTTAAGACGTGATATCTACCAACCCGCACTGGGCCTGCGTGCTGGATTATGGCCCACTCCCTCTCACAGAGAGGAGGCCTGTGTACACACGGCTACACATCAAGCTATACATTTACAGTTTACACTGACCTCTCATTGTAAGAAAATCCTATACAAGGCAAGATCAGCTTATACTGAAAATGTATAGCTTGATCTGTAGCCGTGCGTATCAGCAGTGGAAACATTAACTGACTAGCGACCCGGCCCTGCTTCGTTCGGTTTTTACCACTTGACAAAACTTTCCGGAATAAATATTCTCTAAACGATGGTGAAAACCGCATCACCGATGGATGTAAGAGTAGGGGAAGACCAAAGAAACGATGCATGGACTGTGTGAAAAATAATATGGCTAGAAAGGGAGTGACTACCGAGATGACGACTAATAGAGAAGTATGGAAGAAAGGGCATGTTGCGCAGACCCCAAATAGATTGGGTTAAAGGCAGGAGAATGATGAATGATAATTAAAAATGTATCAAAAAAAAAGGTTCCGACGAATTGATAACCTCCGCCTTTTTGAAGTCGGTTAATGATAATTAAACACTCTCAGCGCCATTAAAATATGTAAAGTTTTGACTGATAGGTAATTGAAATAAATGATTTGAAGTTAAGTTAATTAATTCATTGTTTTATTCCAAAAAAATCCAAAATTTACCAACTGTCATTGGTAAACCTAGCATTATATCAAACTCGAATGGTAAAAGCCCGACAAATTATTTTTTTTTTTTTTAATAAAATCTTTACATTTACCAACTCGTGTTAGTAAATCCTAAGATTCGCAAACTTTTACAGTAAGATATACAATGCGTGCCACGAAAGATGAGACTTGACACACCACGTAGTACTTGCGCAGTAGATTATAATTCTCTGATTCTGATTATTCTGATTTATAGGTCTCTTTAGCGGTATGAGTTCTGAGACGGGAAGGGACCGGGCGACAGCGGGGCGGCGGAAAGAGCGCGGGAGGCGCGGTACTGCGCTCGTCATGTTTTTGTGGCACGCATTGTACATTATGCATCCCATGTTTTCTGCTATAAGTTCACTTGTATGATAAAGCCCCTGTATTTATTATTAACTACTACTGCCTACGTTACTGTCTACCCTGCCGGTGATAAGCTTGAAGATATGTTTAAGTTTCGGTACAATCCATCGTTCTCATAGTTATTTATTTAGTTAAACCTACAGGAATGTCTAAACAGGTGCTCTAAGGAAGGAATGCAAGTAAAATGCAATTCTTCTGGTTTTTCTAATGTTTGACGAAAGACGGTTTCCTACAACAGCGGTAGCCGCCACATAGCGTCTACATTACCCGGCGAATGACGTCACAACGTTATTTATGAAAGTAAGTTTTCTTAAGGCGAAATGGTGTCGTAACGGGGTTTGGAGCATTGGTATAGTCAAAAGGAGCATAAAGAATTTAAAAAATATTTCTTTTTAAAATTCTTTATCCTCTGTTACATCAAAGTAAATCCAAAATCCCCTTATGTCTTTAATAGTGAACGTGTAGTCGAAATTTAATTGAAATTACTTTAATTACAGTCGAATAAAACAGTTTATTCTCATAAAAATGCTAATTAAGAGGAAATTGCGATTTTCTTGCATCGAGCCAAATTGTGTTTTGGCCCTCAGAATTTACTGAAAAAAATGGCAAAAATTGATTTTGCGTGCAGCCGAAATGCGTCAAAAAAATTTTTTTTGACACCGTAAAGTGAAATCCGCTACCATCATTTTCATAACGGCCGTCACTGCAGCCGCTATGTGGCGGCCACCGCTCTGCTGGGAAACCGAAGCTTTACACATTCATTACGAAAAATAAACTTTGCTTTTTTTATCAACCTGGATGATTGATCAATGATCATCTATCCAACTTATAAATGGTTCATTTCTTTTGGTCGAAATTAAAACGGTTTTTTTCTGGTAATGAACGTGCAATATATTTTATTAACAAATGCATTCACTTAATCTTAGATACCTACAACTAATATAAGTTTCAAATAAATTATTATAAACAAACACTGGAACAAACCGATTGATTGTCAATTCAAATGAGTAAAGACTGTTCAGAAAAAGTACTTGTTGAAATTATATTTCGACTTTTAGATAGATACTTTTACATTCCTATATTTTAAAAGAATCTCGCTATACAAAAGACATTCGCGTTTATTAATCTCAGGGCAAATTTTTCAATATTTAGATAACACTTATCTGAATAATAAATATTTCAATTATACAGCTTTTGTATAGAAAATATGTCAAACTGTCATATTCATTCTTCAGATAAAAGCTATCTGACAATTAAAAAATTTGCCCTAAATGTAACAACCAAATTAATTGATCAATCGTTAAGAACGGCCTAAACTATTTAAATATTATATTTTGTATTCTGAAAAAAAAAAACAATGTCATGACAAATATGAGATTTCTAATAATCCACCGTAATACTAATTTTTATGAAATAATAAATATATTTTATATGTCGCGATTTCACTGCAGTTGGGTATTTTTTAAATTTATCACACGCTTTATAAGATCCATTCTTATTTTGTACTCCTTCAACGCACATTTTAAAATACTTGCAATAAAATTCTCAAGTGCATTATTTTTTAATGTTGCAACATTAAAATTATAAAGTAGTAAGATCAAATTGTGTTGCTAAAGTATAGGAACGAATTTTGTGATACGCTAAAATAAATAAATAATTTAGGTAGCCTAGTAGTTAGTATTTTAGGTGCTGGTATACTAATTACCTTTGCTTTTAAGACTAACATTAGTAAAAAAAATAACAACACCGAAAAAGCGAATTCTACCAATCGCGTTAAAGTTAATTAATTGAATAAATAAACAAAGCAAAAACACTGAAAACTTAATTTCGAAATTAACCATTTTGATCATCACAAGAGTACCGCATTGCCATGAGATTATTAAAACATAATTTTTAATATTAGCAACCCCAAAGAGGAAAAGTGACAATTAAGTTAGCTAGTTAAGTAACATTATTAAGTTTTTTATTACTTGTTCTACAATTAAGTAAGGTTTTGTACTACGTGTTAATTATTAAATGATATAGGATAAGTACTTCTAGTACCGACCTGCTATACGCTATAAGGAGGAAAATACACTCAAATAATCACTTATAATTTGTATTTCACTGACGATTGGCTAATGGCGAAGTTACCTAACTTGTAATCATAATCTGCTGGGTACAGTTGCCGGCACGAAACTTGAGCGCTGACCTTCAATTACTTTAAGCGATTTTGGACTTTAATCCTGAGACAATACGTATGCTCAAACAACCCCCACCACTTCACTGAGCGCTCCAGATTCGTGCCGCGGTTTATAACTGCGTACAGTACGACAGGAATAACGAGGTTCCATCGTTCATCTTCGGAAAAACCGAAATATAGCGAATGAATTGTGATTATCGACCAATAGAAATTGATTTATATTCCCACCTAAATTATTAGGTATAGATTGACTTCAGATCAACAAAAAAAGCAAGATGGAGCGCCGCGAACATCAAAAGTGCAGCCACAAAACCGTGCTCCTGCAAGTAAAAAACGCGCACACGTATCCACATACAACTAAAGCCACGCTCACCACTCTTAGTATCTGACGAGTCGTCATCCATAATTTAAAAAAAATAGAATTGTGTCTTCCTGTGTAGTGAAAACATGTAAAAACAATAGCAAATCATATAAAAAGCCCCACGGAATCACTTTTCACTTATAAGTACTTGAAATAACATCGTTTTTTTTTTTAAATTAAACTGTGAGTGTTAGGTTACTTGGAACAAAAAGCTTCAATGAATGAACGCATTGACATAAAGTGCGAGGGTTGCCATAATACGATTTAAAATTTCCCCATTCGATTAAACAAATTTAAATCTTCGACACGCACAGATAAAAAGATGGCTTCACTTTTGATGTTCGCGGCGTTCATCTTCCTTTTTTTGTTGATCTGAGAGATTGACGCACTAATTCCGTCACTCGATTACTGGACCAGTCACATTTAATTCGGCAAAGTTCGGTTTTTCCGAACATAAACGATGGAACCTCTGAGTCCTGTCGTACTGTAACTCACATATTCCTTTCAATTTGACATTCCGCAACATTCATAGCCGAAGAATTTTTCTTTCGAACAAAATCTTAGGGATTATG
This sequence comes from Cosmia pyralina, assembly GCA_946251885.1. Lineage (NCBI taxonomy): Eukaryota > Metazoa > Arthropoda > Insecta > Lepidoptera > Noctuidae > Cosmia > Cosmia pyralina. Next base: position 21,628,314 of record OX276363.1, on the reverse strand, counting down.
ATTAAATTGTGTTACGCAATTAGGTGCTGACTTAACACCCATAAATCAATAAAATACAAAATTTAAGTGAACTGAGTAAACTATTTGCTAGATAAAATGACTATATTATATAAGTACATTTGTTTTTTCACTAGCTTTAGCGGAATCATATTATCACTATAGTCTCAACTATTTTACAGCCAAAACGAACTAACACTAAAACTTTTGAGAAAGACTAACTATTGTGTGACCAATGTTGCCAATGCAAAAAATAAAAACCGTGCTGGCAACATTGCAATAAATGTTTTAGCTCGTAAATAAATAAGTTACTTATGTTATTAGGACGGACCACTTTTCGCGAACTCAAAGAAATGTTAGAGCTAGCACACAATTAGGCGGGCCGCAACGCTACCGTTGCAAAAATCCTCCTACATCGCTTTCATATATTATGTATGAAACATCGTACACAATACATAGGCCGCATCTAGCTTTTTGTTTTGAGCTGCGGTCTGATGCGGCTGTTGCTATGCGCTAAACTTCAATTCTGAATCGTAAATAACTATCAAGGTTTGCAACAATAAACTCAATATCTTACAAGACAAAGTTCAAATTCCGTTGCAATCTTTTTTGCAAATGGTCACTCAAAATTCAAATTAGTCCACATAATGCTAAAGTTGATAGTTGAGTGTCAATTATAAGTAGATTATCTTAAATTCTGAATTCCAGTATAGCTTTTTTGTAAGTAATGTTTATAGCCGTTATAAAATAGGTCACCTTCATTAATCCCCAGTTATACAAATCCCCGAAAGGTTAGTACACCCACATTTCCCCAGGTATGTTTAAGTCCCATGTAATAGGGCGCAAACCTATTGCCATCAACCAGCAATTGTAATTTTGTCGTATTTTTCTACAAAATTCGACATTCCTCTTGTTTTTTAAGTTCGCGAAGACTTAACATTTTACTAGTGGCATGACAGGCAATCAATAAATAATAATCCGTGCTAATGAATAAAGTTGCAGCTGGTGTCATGCTCTCACTTGTCTTCCATGGCGTTCTTCAGCTCCATGGCTAGTTTGTAGCCTAACTCCGGCCGTCGGTCGCGACCCTCAACCATGGCTAAGACCTGGAATTTAGATATTAAGTTTATTTACATTTATGGTTGAAAAATAGGCATTGACAGAACCGCTGGCTTTGCTTGAAGTGCTATGGATACATCCCCTGCTTGATACATTTTTTTTCGTGTGTTTAGTGACTAACCTGGTGTCAGAGTTATTATGCCGCCCATGGGGCTCAGACTTGGCTTCACATGCCGTCGAGAAATATCTCTCAATATACCGTTTTTTAAGCAAGTGACAATTATACAATATGTACGCACGTGACACGATTATTAAAAAAAAAAAAAAAATTATAAAATTCATCTTCGCAGGTCAACCTAGGAGGTGGTCGACTGCTCAACCGGTCTTGCCTGTGGCTGCCTCAATAAACTAAGGCCTCCAGCTAGGGCATAAAACTTAAAAACTAATCGACCTCTCGCTGACGGCACCCCCTGTAGGGTACGGACCTCGGCTTAGGACGTCGCTGGGGGAGGACAGCAGGGGACAGGCTGCATTAAAACGATTTTTGAAAGTTGGACGATTGATATCGGGACGTTGTATACAGGGTGGTGCAACGTTAAGGTGTCGATACAGCGTATATTCAGCTATCACATACCACAATTTGACCCAAAAGTTGAAAATTCAATAGCGAGGCACGTTTTCGTTCGCACGGACGTAAAAATATCGCGGCGGGATTTTATCGCGCACCGGATTTCCAACTCTCAGTGTTGAGCCGAGCGTTGAGAATCCAACCTAACAACAACAGAGTGCATTCAAGCGCGTCGAATAAACACACTGTTGGATTTTCAACTCTCGGCGGTAAGCAGAGCGTTGAAAATCCAGTGCGCGAAACAAAATCACCGCGATAGTTTTAAGTCCGTGCGAACGTCGACTTATTTTGGCATTCGTTTAATATAGGTGTAGCGTAGTTAGTGAATAAGGATATCTTTGAGATATTTCATGTTATAAAGGAAGAAATATTACCTCATCAGAGTTAACAATAACGCCATTATTGTTGACGATTGTAGACTTGGTCTTCTCGATGTCGGCGAGGTCGACGCCTCGCGACGCGTCCTCGATCAGGATCGAGCGGTAACCGATGGCCAGGGCGTCGGCTATGGTGGCCCCTAAACACAAAACAATCATTATTAATAGTCAGAAAGGGGAAACAAATTGGGACCAACTTTAACCGTCTGTGTTTAACTAAAGGCGGGTACAGACTGCTGTAACGCAATGTAACATGAAAGGAGCATTACATAAATGTGGACACAGCGCGCGCACGAACCGAGCATGTACCTACTCGCATCTGTTTCCGGCATGCGCGCGGCGAACATAGCTCTGTCTGCCGAGCACGTTCTGCATTACAGTCACACACAACCCGTCCACACTGGCGCTCCGTGCACACCGCGCGCCCCTTTGTGTTCGGCGAAAAAACCGGCAAATGGCGGATAGTGGCGCGCACGAGATGAAATGCTCTGTTCGTGCGCGTAGTCTGCACGGTTCGTGCGCGCAAGGCGTCCACACTATGGGAATTCCGTTACATTGCATGATACTTTGTGACAATGTGGACGGCAAATTCTTTAATTGCGAGTCACATTGCATGTTACATTTCGTAAGTCATTTCACTATGGTGTCACCTACCTACACACACGTCGTACGCCAGGCCACATATGTAGATGTCGGAGGCTCCTCTGTGACGCAGCTGGTTGCCCAGGCTGGTGTCCGTCAACTTCTTGTTGTCCCAGAACACGGAATACGAGTCCACTTCGGGGTTGGTGCCTTTGTAGACCTTTACTGCGCCGTCCATTATCTGAAAAGAAAGAAAAGTACACGTTTGAGTAATAAATAGGTAAATAAATAAATAAAAATTGACCTGTTACAGTTAGAATTGACTTGATTGATTAAATTGAGAGTTAGAATTGACCTCAAACCTCATGATTTCATGAAAACGCTAGATTTGAGGTCAATTCTAACTTATGGAGTTGTATTGCTGATTCTAATGATTATGATTCTGTAAAGCCATATTAGTTACGGCCGCGAATCATACTACCTGACGCTGACCTGCAAATTGCAAAAAACGTAAGAAAATTTGAATTTCGCGGGCTACTTAGCGCATCCCCCTTAAATTCAAGCGATTACAGTATTTTTCACTAACGCATATTTTTACTTTCACCTTTGTTCTTCAATCGGCTGATCAAGTCAAAAAAGTGAAAGAAGCTGTTATAATTCGTTTTTAGGGGTTCCGTAACAAAATGGTAAAAAGGAACCCTTATGGTGCGACTCAGCCTGTCTGTGCGTCTGTCACAGCTGGATATCTCAAGAACTACTAATGCTTTGGAACAGTTTTAGATGACGTTTGCTCAACTATTTTGCAAATAAGAATGAAATAAAAATATTTATATATTTTTTGCAACAGGGAGGGACTGAAAGGGGGTCTTAAAAATTCGAAGTGGGGCTACTACAATGTTTGTGCTCTAGCGTGGTGCGGGTGACACATGTCAGTATGGCATGACTAGGTCAGTGACAATATGCACAATTCAATTTTATCGATAACGATTCTTACAGCAAAAATCTCGTTCTCGTAATAATATTAAAAATGTCTTTGATATATCATATTATTATGAAATTTATTTTAAAATATGTATTTAGTACAAAACAGTAAAAAATCACATTCAAAGCACTACCGGTTTTTTTTGAGTTTTTTTTTCATGGTAATATAATTTTTTCGGCTAATTTAACTATAGATGTCTAACAACATAAATTTTAAAATACGTACAGTAAACACCTTTTTCTATAAAAAATATTGACTATCGATAAAAACCCATAATAGCAATACATCACATCACTAAACATGTCTATGGCGTTACGTTACACGCCTATCACTTTGCTTCATTTTTCTTTAAATTTGATTTTATTTGTAGATAATAACATTTTGGCAGGATGATTTATTTAATTTACTACAGTTATTATTGAATCCGTATTTTACGATTATGATATTTAGGGTGCAGCTAAAATATTAAATCATGATAGTAAATCGCGATAACGTTCAAAAGTGAAAAGGAACAGTTAATCAAATGTCCCCGCACCATGCTAGGGCGCAAAAAGTATAGGGCATTGGGGTATCATATGAAAGAGCGCTGTTTGCACATTCTCAAACATTTTGTTCTTTTTTTAGGCCACATAATTTTCGACTTTTGATGAAAAATGTAAAAAAAATACCGTTCCCCCCTTATCTCCGAAGTTTGCCTAGAGAAAAATCTGAAATTATTCTAGATAGAACTTTATGTAAAGATTACAGGAAAAATTAAACGTTGTCTCTAAATAGCACACTTTTTCAGAAATCGGAACGAAACCCTCGGTGCGCGAGTCCGACTCGCTCTTGACCGGTTTTTTTTTAATGAACGCTTTTATACTGTCGGGACCCAGGAGTGGTCATGAATGACAACTACACTCCCGGACGCATAAATCGAGCCACCGATTATTTTTAGGGTTCTTTACTTCAAAAGGAAAAAGCGGAACCCTTATACGAACACTTCTGTCTGTCTATCTGTCTGTCCGTCTGTCACAAACAATTTGCTTCGAATCTAATGGACGGATTAAGTTAAAATATGGTACACATATGAATATATGTGGCCCAAACTCGGCCGTGTAACGTAAATAAATGAATTTTGAATATGGGGGTCACTTTTGGGGGGCAACTAAGAAATAAAAAAATTAAAGTTTTGCAAACTGTACCGTGTGACATATCAAATGAAAGGGCTTACTGTGAGGGTCTGAAATCAATTTTTTTTTATAATTTTAAAATAAATGGTTTTAAAGTTATTTAAGAAAATAAAGTTTCACAATCACGTTTTTAAAGTGTACCTACTGCAATCCTTTGTTTTCAGTAAAAAAAATAAATAAAATTGACCATTCCCCCTTATCTGACTTATCTCCGAAACTACAGAGCCTAAAATTATGAAAAAATAAAAATTCAGTAAATAGTTTCATACTTATAGATTACAGGAAAATTTATAAGAAGTCTGTGGTCTTAAAATAACTTGGCAAATCTCTCAAATTCATTTGACGGTGAAATCGGTGCACATACATTAAAAAAAAGAAATAAAGATAAACCTCCCTCGGCTCCCTCCTCCTTTATGGAACTCGGTTAAAAATATCAAATATTAATAAAATCGAATCGAAAGAACGATTCGATTTCTCAAAAAATTGTCTTGAATAATAAAACAATAAGTGAATAATAATAAATAAAATTAAAGCTGAATCTTATATGCGGTGCGGTAACGAAACCATAGCGAGATCTAATTCGACGCCAACGCCATCTATCGAGTGAGGCGACAACTTTATTTTTCGACTCGCTTCATTTTCACGATGTTTTTATTACGTTTTTGAACAAATGTCATGGAAGTAAAATATTTTTGTGAAAACCTGGGCCCGCCTGGTCTCGCAGCATATTCCTTGGCAGGACAGTTTAAAATTAGGCAGGTTTAAGAGGCCGTATACGAAATTTTTCCGATTTCGCTGATTTACAGACGTCATTTTACAGTTGTAATACAGTATTTCTATAAGTTTTAATGCACAACATGAAAGATTATTTCAATTTTGATCTAATGTATGAGCTACTTCTTAGGGTTCCGTAGCCAAAGGGTAAAACGGGACCCTATTAATAAGACTCCTCTGTACGTCCGTCCGTCTGTCACCAGGTCGTCTGTCTCATGAACCGTGATAGTTAGACAGTTGAAATTATCACAGATGATGTATTTCTGTTGCCGCTATAACAACAAATACTAAAAAACAGAATAAAATAAACATTTAAGGGGGCTCCCATACAACACACATGATTTTTTTGCCGTTTTTCTAGATAATGGTACGGAACCCTTCGTGCGCGAGTTCAACTCACACTTGGTCGGTTTTTATTGTTATTATTTAATTTTGATTCATCGACCTAAATCGGCGACTGTTGTGTGAACTTTTGCTGTAAGAGGTTTAGAATATCACATACTTATTTACGAAAGAAAGAGGAGCTCGTGGCTAAGTAGTAACAGCCGCACGGGTCGATCCATCAAGTTAAGTTACGCTTGCCGGGGTTGGTCCGTGGATGGGTGACCATCTTTACATACCGAAACTCCTCCGTGACTCGGAAAGCACGTTAAGCCGTTGGTCACGGCTGTCATTCGTGGATCTTTGACAGTCGTTACGGGTCGTCAGAAGCCCGAAAGTCTGACAATGTACAAGTCTGTACATGAACCAGCTAATTGGCGAGCTCAGCAGTGCTAATGCGGGTCGATCAATAGGCGGGGTGTCTATTAATAACATCAGCTACGCGCAAGATATGGTGCTGCTGAGCCCGTCGGTTGGGGGGTTGCGAAAACTCCTGCGCATTTGTGAGACATACGCTGGGACTCATGGGCTCAGGTACAACCCTAAAAAGAGTGAGTACATGATTATCAAAGCTGGTACCAAATGTTACAGTTTTATACCTCCGATCACCCTTTGCGGTGCCAGACTGAATAGGGTTAAACATTTTAAGTACCTGGGCCACTGGGTCACAGATAATTTGTCTGACAATGAGGACATCGAGCGGGAACGTAGGGCGCTGTCGGTTTGCTGTAACATGTTGGCACGTAGGTTTGCACGCTGTACTGAACAAGTAAAGGTGGCCTTATTTAAAGCCTATTGTCAGTCTTTTTATACGTGCAGCCTATGGGCCAACTATGTGCAGCGAGTATACAGTGCCTTACGCGTACAGTACAACATTGCGTTTAGGGTGCTGCTAGGGCTGCCGCGGTTTTGCAGCGCTTCAACAATGTTCGCGCAGGCGCAAACCGATGACTTTTATGCTATTATTAGGAAACGGAGCGCCTCGCTACTAAGTCGCTTCCGATGCAGCACTAACAGTATCCTGAGCGTATTGTAGTCGGGTAGACAATGACATGAAAATAGATTTCGTCACACCTAAGGAAGTATATGACATTGTTAATAAAATGAAAGCCAAGAAATCGTGTGGTTATGATGATGTGCCGATAAATATTATCAAGGAAAACATTGACTTATTAGCAGAACCGCTTAGTAATTTTTATAACAAGTGTTTTGCCGAAAGTATTTTTCCTGATCAGCTTAAAATTGCTAAAATCACACCAGTACACAAAAAGGGTTCAAAGTGGGACCCCAGTAATTATAGACCTATATCATTATTACCAAATCTATCTAAAATATTTGAGAAATTGATAAAAATAGATTATTTAGACATTTTAATTTAAATAAAGTAATTAATAGACGACAATTCGGATATATGACTAATGTGGGAACTCTTGACGCTATTGACACTTTGGTAAATGACGTAGTTACAAAACTGAATGACAAAAAATAGGTTGCTGGGATTTTTCTTGATCTCAGTTCGGCTTTCGACTTAGTCAATCATGATTTGTTATTAGCTAAATTGGAGCACTACGGGGTTAGAGGACCAGCTCTTCAGCTAATAAAATCGTATTTACATAATAGAAAAATGTTTGTTGAAATTAATTATGAATACGAAGAAAATAGTGGTAACAAGAAATTCCGATGTAAGAAGGGTTTCAAATCCAAACAAAGTACAATAAAGTTAGGTGTACCACAAGGATCCATACTAGGTCTACTATTTTTCATAATTTTTATAAATGACATAATTAAGTATATTCTTAATAAAATACCTGACATTAAATTGACTATTTATGCGGATGACACGAATGCAATTGTTTCAGATTGTAGCATTAGCCACCTTAACTCTATGGTTAATGAGACACTAAAATATTTTGATGAATGGTTTACTGTAAATGGTCTAAAAATCAATGCCAATAAAACCAATGTAATACTATTTCAGTCAACTACAAAAATCACCGACAATATTCGTAGTACCTTATATGGAGAAAAAATCGACACTGTGAAAGTAGTCAAATTTCTGGGTGTTTATATGGATAGCTTATTAAATTGGAAACACGAGCTGTCATCCTTGGTTAGCACTATTAGTTCAGCTTGTTATGTTTTAAGGAGTTTAAGAGACGTGATTGACTTAGAACAGCTGAAGACTGTTTATTATGCCCTTGTCGAATCTAAATTACGGTCTAGTATACTTTTCTGGGGAGGTAGCTACCAGTATAACATTGATAAAGCTTTTATTGCTCAAAAACGTGCCGTTAGAACTATGGTACGAATTAAACAAGAAGAATCGTGTCGGGAGCATTTTATAAAATTAAAAATTTTGACTGTGTCTAGTTTATATGTAATGGTTTTGTTAATGAACTTGGCTAAAAATATTAACAAAATCGAAACACACGAGGAAAGAATAAAAAGGGAGAAAACGAGAAGGCTTGATCTGTCGTCAAATATACCCCACCTCAAAGTAGTGAGTCATTGTTCTCAAATTAATGGAATAAAATTGTATAACAAATTGCCTACTTCATTAAAACAGGAATTGTATAGCAGTACTTTTAAAGCCAGTCTTAAAGCGTTTCTTTTAGAAAAGTGTTTATACTCAGTAGGTGATCTCTAATTTGTATGTATTTTGTGTAGGAATTTGCAATTATAATAATTTTGACATTATTTTATTATTTAAATTATGAGAATCTTTTATTATTATTAATATATTATATGCTTGGTAATTGTAATAATTATGACAATGTAATGATTTTATTTATATTAGAATTTAAATTAATCTAGTTATAAGGACATATTTATAATTATCTATCTGTTCGACACAATTATGTTGTTATGAATAAAGATACTACTACTACTACTACTACTTGTCCGAGCGGTGGGACTCGGTGCTGTTGGAGAGGTGGATGCACCTGCATGCCAGTTCGTCACCACTTATGAAATGATTATTGTTTAATTATATTTCCATTTAATTATTATTTTTATTTTTAATATTATGAATTTCTTGATTAAATTGATATTATTTTAAATGTTTAATGTACTTATGTGTTTTAAATATTTTTTGTAATTATATTAAGATTATTTTACAAATTGATTATAAGTAATTCTAGTTATAATAGTATTAATGTGGCGTGTATTTTATTCTGTTGTTACTAACATAATTTTTAAGTAGGTACCTGTAAAGAAAGAAAGAAAGAAATCAAGAATGAATGAAGAATCTCTTGTAATATTTATGTAATTATAACGTTCAAAAAGTACTGATTTTAGACTTATTTGACAGTTGATTTTTGAGTTCCTCACCTTCAAGTCCTTGTGCAGCTCAGCGCCCCAGGTGTCCTGCACGCAGTGGCGCGGCCACAGCCGCTGCTTCATGGGAGGCGGGCCCGCGAACACCACTGTGTCATACGCCTGCGCTTTGTCTGCTGGGACCTGTGAGTGAAATGATTATGACAAGATTGTTAACGGAAGACAATTCTATGACGATCTGACCATAGTCTTAAAAACTTGGGATTACTTCAGAACGTCAACTTTACAGTGAGCAAGTGTGGTGATTAAGGCTACTCTTTCGAAAAAAGCTTAAAAACAGCGTGCAGATGAAGCAGTTTTTCGCCGGAACCTACAAAGAAATTACATCTGAAAAAAATTGTTAGTAATCTACATGATATGAATCGTAATTTGGTTTAGCCATAATTTTTCTATCGGTATCACATAATAAGAAAAAAAAACCCCAAACCACCTCCAAATCGTTGAGATGAAACCATTTTACTCCTTCATTTTTTATCAAAAGAATATAAAAAAAATATCTACTACTTTGCAATACAAACGACAATGATTTGGTTTTGTTACTTTTTAAAAACATGTATATTTCTTATTATAATAAATTAAAAACGCGATCGTTTAAAGTCCATGTCTATATCATCCCCGCACTCGTCCACGAATTCAGTGCGGGGCGCCTCGTGTTGCTAGGTGGACGTGCGTCGCGTTGCGAGAGCTCCTACAAAATAATATCGTAAAATATTACTGCAAAAATTTAAATTTGTTAATAGTGGAGTAGGTTTTTTTCTGATTCTTTTATAAGTAGTGTTTTATATTTATATTAATTGTACAGTTTTACTAGTGTTTAAGTTTAGTTTGTAAAACATGGGGAATAAGCAGAAACGAATGAAAAGAGGTCTAAAAAATATTACAAACAAAAGGCTATACATTTATCAAGGTAAGTTTTATCTACATATTCATTATAGCTATAATTACCTTTCATAAAAGTAGATAGATACTGTTTATAAAATACCTATATTCTAACAAAGTCGTAAGTATAATGCTTCTGTGTCATAGAGTAGTGAATGATCACAGAAGGACCATGTCCACGCAATGACTTTTAGTCAATATTAAAAATTTTCCTTTTCGGTACCACAGTAAAGTGTATTTTTACCCGACTGCGCCAGGAGGAGGGTTATGTTTTTCGAGTGTATGTATGCATATTTCTTTGGCACGCTCTGTAGCCTAAACGCCTTGATGGATTTTAGCTTGAGAGATGTCATAAGATTCGTCTTGATTGTGAGAGTGACACTGAGTACTTATATACTATCGAGTGGGGTATCAAGGTAAAGGGCTCGAGGAGACGATTTCAAAAATGTATCTCACTAAAATGAAAGAAATAAAAAAAAATAACTTTTTAGTCGTTTTTAGCGGTCGGTTTTTTTGACAAAGTCAAAAATCAATAAATTAAAAACAAATATTTTTAATTTATTCTGATTCGTTGCGATTTTTTTGCAGGTCTTGTTTGGCTCCATCTACCGACGAAACCTTTAGCAAAACTGAAAATGCTTCTGAAGTAGGTATCACGATACTCACGGTAATTACGATTATAAGTAAGGTACTTGCTAGTGATTTGTTAACTTATTGACTTCTGGCGTAATTATTTTCAATAAGAAACATATTTCGCTTATGTTTTTATTTAATATTTTACCGATATAATTTTATTTATTCATTATATAATTAATGAATTAATAAAAATAAATAATAGATAAATTATAAACTTGTCAGGCAATATTATATCGTTAAAAGATTAAATAAAAACAAACATAACAAATGGGTATTCAATATTATATATTGTTTTTTTTTTTTACTTTTGTCGTAAGAATGGCGGTTATCGTCGATTTTGCTAACAAACGTAAAATGCACGTAGATTTTAGTACAAAACTGAATCGTTCTTACGGTTTATTTTACTTGTAACTATATACATTTATTTTAGGAACAAGATGATTCGGGCATTCAAAAGCTACGTTCACTACCGGCTGACATGTTGACTCACAAGCATGTTGCAAGGTCTGTCGAAGAACTTGAAGATTTTTCAGCTCCTAGTGAAGTATGTACTATCGACTTGAACTTACAATGCACTTCATCTTAAATAATTTAATTTTAGCTTAAAACAATACTAATTATTTACAGGTAGATATGGCCGAATCTTCTGGGAAAACATATGAACTTGAAGGTCGAAGAATTCTCAATTTGAAAACATTTTATTTAAAATTACAAGAGGTATCTTCGCATGGACCTTTCAATTGTGGTCTTGGTAGCGTGGAAATAGTTTCTGAAAAACAAACCGGTTTTCAATCAACTTTTACGCTTCAATGCAAATTATGCAACATGAAATTTTTCATCTCCAGCGATGAAGGTAGTGAAATGAACATTAACAATTGTGCAGTTTTAGGGACAGTGGCAATCGGTTGTGGTCATTCACAACTCCAAGAGCTATCTGCTTGTTTAGATTTACCAACACTATCTTTCAACTTGTACCAAAAATGCCATGAAAACATAACCAATATGTGGGAAAGAATTTCACTAGAAACAATGAACGATGCCGCGAAAGAAGAACGAGAGTCAGCCCTACTGCAAGGGCGTGTAGATGAAAATGGTGTTCCTATTATTGACGTAATTGTCGACGGCTGTTGGAGCAAACGCAGCTATAGAAAAAATTACTCGGCGTTATCAGGAGCAGCAGTCATTATTGGAAAAAAAACAGGGAAGATTCTGTTCATCGGTATTAAAAATAAGTACTGTTGTATTTGCGCACAGGCAGAGTATAAAAAAGTGACGCCTCGTGAACATAAATGTTTTAAAAATTATACAGGTCCTTCAACAGGAATGGAGTCATCTATACTTGTTGAAGGATTTAAATGTTCCATTGACATGCACGGGCTTATTTATGGAAGGATGATAAGTGATGGAGATTCCGCCACATATTCTAAAATCATTGAAACTCGTCCATACTGCAATACAACAGTACAAAAAATCGAGTGCAGAAATCACATAATGCGAAATTTATGTAATAAGCTATCACAATTGAAAACTGACACCAAGTACCCTCTGCGTTATAGAAAAAATATTACAGACCAAAAAATAAAGGCTATCAGATTTTCAATAAAAAAGGCAATTGAAAAGCAAACATCTGATTTAGAATCCGAGAAACGAGCACACGTTGAACTTCTTTATAACGATATATTATACATGCCTTTGGTGACCATAGTTCTTGCAAACAATATTTCTGCAATAAACCTAATACGAAAGACACTAGCGAAAATGAATTTAGGACAAGCACTCTTTGGAGCAAAATTTGCCAAATTATGTCAAACGTTGCATCTCACGCACCCAGTCTCATACATAATGTGGAAAGTAATAAAGCTGAAAGTTACAATAGTATAATCGCTAAACTAGTTGGCGGAAAACGCATAAATTTTAGCCTGAAAGGTGGCTATGAAAACCGATGCAAAGGTGCCGCAATATCCTATAACACCCGTGCATTATTATCAACGACTTATAAACATGCCACCGGAAAAAGTCCTAAAGGAAAAATGAAGCTGCTTGAGCAAAGAAGGTTACTGAAAAAAAAATACTTTAAAAGAAAAGTCGTGAGAAAAAGGAATAGATTATTATTTAGCAAAGGGGAAGATATTAACTATGGTGAAAATTGTGCTAGAGAGGATATAGTTCCAGAAATAATGGAGAAAGAAAAAATTACTTTCATCAATAATTTAAAGAAAAGCAAAGAAGAAAGAGAAAAAATTGAAAAAGAGACTATTTTACAGAGTTTATGCAGTGAATGGCTGGAATTGAGAAGGAAACTGTTAACAGCCTCTAACTTCGGCCGCATTATAAAGAGGCGTTCAAATATCAGTTGTAGTAACCTAGTAAAAGATTTACTTTATAAGGAAAGCATTAGTCACGTTAAATCTATAAAACATGGAACTGAAAATGAAAAAATTGCTCTTGAGCAAATTTCAAAAGACACTGGATTAGATATACAACCATGCGGTTTATTTATTGACGACGAATTGCCGTATCTAGGCGCTACTCCTGACGGTATATGTGTTGAGGAGAACATGGTGGTAGAAATTAAATGCCCCGTTACAGCTCACCAGCTGAGTTTTACCGAAGCAATTACTAAAAAAAAAATACCCTTATATAAAACTGATAAAACTGGTACGATTATTATTAATACCAATCATAATTGGTATTACCAAATTCAGGGTCAGCTTCACATAACCAAAAGAACAAGATGTCTTTTTGGAATATGGCTGGGTGAAAATATTCCTATGAAAATCGATTTTATAGAAAAAGATGACAAGTTCTGGAAAGACGTAATGGAAAATAAATTAATTAGGTTTTATTTTGATTGCATATTACCGGAACTTGTTGATCCAAGATACCCGAGAAAAATGAAAATTAGAGATCCTATTTATATAGAAAAAACGGTGGAAGAAAGCGCTAATAAAAATAAATTACCCAAAAAAAGGAAACAAAATGATTTAAACCAACAAAAAAATGAATTACAAGAAGACGATGTACAAGAGAAAGAAAATGTCAACGAGAAGGAAATAGATCTAAGGAAAGAAAAAGAGGTTGTAGAGAAAAATGAACAAAACGAGAAAGAAGAAAAAGAAAACAAAGAACAAGATTTTGTCTGGCTAACGAAATTTCCAAAAGTAAATATCTATGAACACGGAGAAATAAGTGAGGATGAAGAAGTTCAACCAGCCAAAAGAATAAAAATACTCTGTGAAAGGAAGTTAAATTTCAGTGAATTTTAGTTTCTATCTATTCGTTTATAAAAAATATAACAAATATGACATACAGTAATTACTTATATACTCCCTACCTAGCTATCTACTTTACCTAGAAACCTTTCTCAGACTTTATCAAAAATTTGATAAAAATATTAGCCAAAATTGGTCCAGCCGTTCTCGAGTCTTACGCTTAGCAACAGATTTGGCCATTCATTTTTATTTATCTAAATAGATAATTTAATTCACAAGTTGTGTACCTCATGTTTCAAGCCAGGCTGATTTATAGTAAAGGTATAGTTTCTACCCGCGGCCTCGAAGCATTTGGCAAACTTATTCGTAACTGTAGCCCGAACAGTACATGCATATTAATAGTTAGTAAATAAAAACAAAATTGGACCACTTTATATCCGGTACACATAAAAATTGAATTTAACTTTCACGATGATTTGACCTTCTGTTGTTTCGTTACTCTGTGACGGAACTAGGCGCGAAGACGCGCGGTGGCGGCGCGGTCGCGGCGCATCGTTCGTTGCATGCGGGTGGCGGAGTGGCGCGGAGAGAGGTAGTTAGCTCCGCCCAAATGCACAAGGTCACTGGCATAAATACAAGCCTTAAGTAATGCTCGTTCCTTCTCTGTTTAAGAAGAAGCATGAGGGAGGATCCTAACTAATATTATATATGCGAAAGTGAATTTGTTTGTTTGTAACGCTTTCACGCTAAAACGGCTGAACGGATTTGGATGAAATTTGGTACACGGGTAGACCATGTCCTGGAAAAGGACATAGACTACTTTTTATCGATATACCACGTGGGCGAAGCCGCGGGCGGAAGCTAGTAAAGATATTTCTTTCTGAAAATTGGTTCAACAACGCTGTTAGGTACACAACAAAAATAAATTGTTTTAAATCTAGATGAGTTCAGTGTTTCCTATCTGACTACCCTGTGAAGAAATACCGAAGAAAATTCCGAGTTCACAGTCTTTTAAAGTCCAGATACGATAGGTATGAGGCCCATGTAGACATCATTCCCATGACAATCGTACGAATACGTATTACGATACTGGTGGTGTCAATATGATACTGGTGGTGTCAATATGATACTGGTGGTGTCAATATGATACTGGTGGTGTCAATATGATCCTGGTGGTGTCAATATGATACTGGTGGTGTCAATATGATACTGGTGGTGTTAATATGATCCTGGTGGTGTCAATATGATACTGGTGGTGTCAATATGATCCTGTAATTGCCAATGTTATCATTAAGGGTAGGCTGTTCAACACCATAAATCTATACTTTGTCATGTCTTGATTATCTTCAGGATTATAATAAGTGCTGTTTCAAGTGGGAAATTGCCGATAATTTTGTAATTAAACTACCCCTAAACTTGTGTAAGTTCGTGTCGCTCTCACCGCGGTACTTGTCTATTAATAGCGGCCACTAATCAATCAAGTACCGAACAAACGTGATTCGCGATGGGTATCGATTGAAAGACGCGATTGAGTAACTAAGGGAAGCGTGGATAGCACCGACTAAGTTCAGCACACACGGCAGACATGCTGGTGGCGCAGGGCTGAGGCAATAATGTTAATGGTCGAAGGTAACATAGGCTCAAAAAATCGTCCCCGTAATCGGTTTACCTTGATCTTGGTATGGTTATTTGTGCCACTGTCTACAATTTTCAAAGGGTAGTATTTAAACGCACATCAAAACTTAGCAATTTTTTCCACCAGAATACGTACATCAAAAATACTGTTTGCACATCAAAATTTGCATGTCTAAATATTTGTATGTCTAATTAAACTTAACGTCAGGTCGACGGAGCCCCGCGCAGTGGGGCTCCTAATTATGTCTAACCAAACCGAACCTCAGGGTGCCCAGTAATTATAATTTGTATAAGTTTTGATATTCAATTAGTTAATTTGTAGTGCAATCATTGATTTGCTTTACATGTAGATAATTAGATGTAAGAATATTTTTTTGGTGTGCGATTATAATTTCCCATTTACAAACGTGCAACTTTAGCTTCGCTTTTATTTTTCTGTCGTTACACCCAGATGGATAAACAAACTACAGATAAACACAGTCTGGGTAAGCGAACAATGTCGGACTTTTACCGAATAACTAGCTTCTGTCCGCGACTTCGTCCGCGTGAAATTTCTTTTTCCCCCGATCCACCCCGTCGCATCGCATCGCCTGCCCGTGCTATGACTTCGTTTTTGCTTAGCGTTCTTTCTGACTTTTTTCTTTTTACTCGGCTCCTAAGAGTCCTAGCGTGACGTTAAATAGCGTATAACCTTCCTCAAGAATTGGGCTATCACATACAAAAAGAATTTTTCAAATCCGACTATGTTCTGCGCATTTCACCTACTTACTTATGGTAGTTCCAGAGATTAGAGGGTTCAAATTTACAAACAAACAAAAAAAACCTCGTCAGTATAGATACCAGTCAGTATTAGCTCGAATCCAGTTAGTATTAAGGTGAAATTAGTTAAAGTTTTAACAAGTTTTGGTCACGCGAGCATCAAGCCATCAGCTACCTCTAAGCGTTGTCAGAACTGGTGAAAGACCTTAAATCTGCCACCATCAGACCAGTTTTTATGATGCCCGGGATTGTTTAATGCCCTCCATCTAATACTTACTTCACTCGTGGGTTTTGTATATTTTATAACATGATGTAACACCAAGACCCAAGGCAGCATTATTGGTACGCATTTTACGGTTAATTTATGCCGAAAATAAAAGCCTGGAATTATCATAGGTATTAACGTTCAGATTAATGAAGTCTATATTTGTGAAAGCCCTCAAAATAAAATCAAGGTCAAGTTCGAATTGAATCGGATGTCCTCAAAAAGTTTGTAGCATTAAATTTTTATTGACATTTTTATGAGGACTACCTGAGGGTACAATTTACCACTCCAAACTTTATTGTTTATGGTTCGAGAATTCACCTTGAACTCAATGATTTGCGAAGAGGCTTTATTAATAACTACTTTTCCAGATTTGATTATCTGGGATGATATTTTGTCTATATCATTCTCCTCTCCTTTCCCAATGTATTTGCCCAACATGTTTTCTTCCATACTTCTTTATTAGCCGTCATATCAGTAGTCACCCCCTTTCATATCATCTTTCACACAGCCCATCCATCGTGTCTTTTTTGGTCTTCTCCAACTCTTTAAAAAAAAGCGGCCAAGTGCGTGTCGGGCCACGCGCAGTATTACTCGTAAACTTGAAAAGCCTACTTAGCTGTGATAGTTTTCCTTTTAACATTGTTATATAATACTACTACCATGAATTTTTTCACACCCATCCAAAATTAACCGTTTAGCTGGCAGGGGGGGGGGGGGGAGGACACATGACCCTAACAAAAATTAGCACTTTAAAGCTTAATATTTCAGAAACGGATCCCTAAATCGAAAATTTGTTTTCACAAACCCGCAATATTTTTGAAGGACCCATCCAACAACACCCCACACCATGGGGTAGACGAGAGAAAAAAAAACATCCCCATTTTACGTGTACAGAAGGTACCCTAAAAAAATTTTTTTTCATGATTTTATTTTACCACTGTCTGCGTGATGAATATCCATGCCAAATTATAGCTTTCTAGTACTAAGAGTCTCTGAGCTAAGCTGCGGACGGACGGACAGACAGACGGACGGACATAGCGAAACTATAAGGGTTCCTTGTTGGCTACGGAACCCTAAAAACCATCTTACGGCCGGAATTATATCCTTTCAAGCATCCTTTTCCACGGCCGCGGTACGCGTCTACTCGTCTCGCCACCATCGTGTGCAGACTGTTGCCCAGCGGCCGCTATGCATGCGGCTGACATGACCCGCCCAATGCCATTTCAGCTTGGCAGCATTTTTGCCTACGTCTAGGATCCCCGTTTTGGAATTATGAAACTGATCATAGCAAAATTTTTACTTTATTTACGTATTACTCTCGTGGCTAAATGATATTGGAGTCGATCGGTGATTACGCTACGCTTGCCACTAGCATATCTAGTCGCACGGTAAACTCTGATTGCGCGATGCAGGATTTTGCGTGACGTCAGTGTGCTGCGTAGTTCGCATGTGGCGATGTAGATGCCGTCACATACTTATACATAGTTCACGACCATCGTTCAACTATTGTGCCTATACAGCGTAAGTGTTGAGAACGTTCGATGCACCATGGGTCATCCTTGCCACCAGCCTTCATTTCACAACCCTTAAAAATAGTTAGGTGCCTGTAATATAAGTCTCTTCCGAGGAATTTCCACAAGTGTTGATCTTAAGCTACCAACCCTGCTGATTGGTTAATAACATCCATGAGTTTACTCTCAAAACTAGGACATGATTGTCTATGACTTACCGGGCTAGAAGGATGCAGCTCTCTCATGTGCACGTTGTCTATGAAAGAGACGTGGTCGGGCGGGTGCCAGTCCAGGGAGTAGAACAGAGCGTCGAATGGCACCGAGTCCAGTAGACGGTTGATGGGTTCCACCACCTGCAACACCACAAAGTTTTCAAGAATATAGTATCACGCTTGCATTCCCCAAAAGCATCAAGTTCCTTGTACTGGGCTACGGGGTCAGAATGTTGCAATCAACCGGGCACAAAATACTCCAGACTCCAGGCTGCTATTGAGAAATTCCTGATGGAAAACCGCAATAAAACTGCCCGAAATTGGAAATCGAGTCGCGGACCCCAGTAATTGAAGAACGTCAATTATTTGAAGTTTGTCTTTCACCTTCCTGCAAGAAGTGCCACGATGGCTGGCGCAAAAAAGAGGTTTCGTACAACCTGTCCCAGAATTGAATGCACATCCACTTAAGAGGTCATTGTACTCATCATTATGAACAACTTTTACTGTAGGACCAAACCAGAAATCGCGAAAAAAAAATCAGCTGTTTCGTACATTTATCTCGTCAAAATGTAGGGAGCAGCTGATTTTTTTTCGCGGTCCCATAGTAAAAGTTGTTCATACTGATGAGTACAATGACCCCTTAAGCGGTTGTGCATTCAATTCTGTTACATCCTGACTAATATTATAAATGCGAAAGAAAGTTTGTTACCTTTTCAGGCCTAAACCACTGAACCGATCATCCTGAAATGTTGCATATTACACGTTGTCAGGTGTACAGAAACGGACCTAGGGTACCTTTCATCCCGGAAAAAGTACAGTTCCCGAGAAAACAACAATAACGTTCTTATGATAATAGATAGCGCCACGTGTCTTTCGAATCATGATTGAATTATATTATTACAAGCAGAGACAACCCGAATTTATTGTCAAATTCAAATTAACGTGAGCGAAGCCGCGAGAAAAAGCTAGTGTTGGATTATAATCATGACTGACGTAGCGTCTTTACGTAAGACAATGGCATACCGTAATGCTTCAGTTTTCTAAGAAAGCGGTTCCGTCGAATGCTATAATGGCTGTCGTGAAAATCTGTCATTTCCACCAGCATTTGAGATAAAGGTGTCAAATTGTCAATTAACGCTCTGTATTTAGTGACACCATAGGAGCTCGTGACTAAGTAATAACAGCCGCACCACGGGGCGATCCATCAGGTTAAGCTACGCTTGCCAAGGTTGGTCCGTGGATGTGTGACCATCTTTACATACCGCGACTCCTCCGTGCCTCGCCTCGCCGTAGGTCCCGACTATCATTCGTGGATCTTTGACAGTCGTTACGGGTCGTCAGAAGCCCGAAAGACTGACAACCAGTCTTACCAAGTAGTTAGTTACCAAGTAGTGTGGAAGCCGACCTCAACATAATTGGGAAAAGGCTATGCAGATTGATTTAGTGACACCATTAGCTTAACCGAGGATTTGACGTCGTGTGACTCTTAAGACCAAATCATCTAGGTATAATGTCAAGTCTATTATAGCTCGTTTATTTAGAGCTAGAATTTACATAATTTTCATAACATCATAGGTACCTATTTAACGAGTAATTCAGTTTCAATACATGATAATGTGGTTACAGGCCTTATTCAATAATGTCATGTAAATTGATTACCGGGGTCGGTAGGTACCGAAGGTTTAATGTAACCTTAATGTATGACAATGTAGACTGGAATATAGCCTACGATATAGGCCAGGGTAGGCGAACCAATGGCACGCGACACAATATTTTGGGCACGTCGCCGATCTCAAAACATGTGTAAAAAATGTGTTAAGTATATTTTATGATTTTAAATGAAGTTGATTGATTTCCAATCTAGTGCAATATGGATTCAAAAATTTATTGAAACAAGGAAAGAGTTGGAATTAATTGAAACTGAAAGATTGACAAATAATTAAAGTAAAAATGCTAATAACAAAATTCTGGAAACATGGAATGCGTTACCAGACACATTTAACTGTTTGAAGAAGCTGGCTCATGCTAGTTTAACAATGTTTTCATCTACCTATGCCTGTGAGTCATTATTTTCAGAGATGAATAACATTAAAAACTCGGTTAGAAACCGTTTGACAGATGAATCCAGTTCAGCATGCATTTTGCTAAAAGTAACATCTTACAACCCTAACATTAATTATTTGTCATCTAACCTGCAGCAACAGAAGTCACACTAATTTTACAGTAATTTAATTTATGCGTGTAATAAAAACATTCCAAAATGTACCTCTTTTGTTTAATTTATTTAATAAAGAGTTTTGATAGTATTTATTATTATTATTTTCCAAATAATCAGAAAGTCAAAATTATTTGATGGCACGTCAATGACCCCATTAAACATATTTTAGAAAAAATGGCACGTTGATGCATAAAGGTTCGCCTACCCTGATATAGGCTATATTATAGCCCGTAGTAGAGGCTTTAGCTTGGCATTGAAACGGATATAAATAGGAACTTGTATGAAGACGTTTTGACGTCAACCAATAAAGTTTGCTTGGGATCCGTAGCTTTTTAGTTGGTGCGTCTTAGAATAGATTCTGTCTCTTTCTTTTCGTTTGTGTCGGAAGAGTCAGGAGGATGGTCAATTTCAATATCTTTTAGACAGTGTGGAATGGGCATACGAGAGAATATGTCATGCGTAAAGCTTGAATAAATGATCTTAAGAAATTAATTTCGCGAGGAAAAATCAAACTGCCCAAAATATGAGAACAAGTTTTCTTGGCAGATAAGACAGCAAAAGGGACTGAATTTACGAAGTGAAAATGATAAACATGCGCTAGAATTTTGAACTATAAAAGTAGAACTATATAACTATACAAGTAGGTATGTAGGTAATTTCAATTTTACAAAGGATTGCGTCTCTAAAACAATCATTCACTAGTGTAAAAATATAATTCAGCTTAAAACGGTCATATCCTGAAAGATCTTTCCTTTCGTCTAACTCAACAAATTGATAAAAAAAACTCCTCTGAAAGAATATCATAATCAGTCTATAATGTTCTCACTGCTGGGACACAGGCCTCCTCTCTGTGAGAGAGAGTGAGCCGTAATCCACCACGCGGACCCAGTGCGGGTTGGTAGATGTCACGTCTTAGAATTTTTGGTTCTAGGACATGTCGGTTTCCTCACGATGTTTTCCTACACCGTTTTGAGAGCAGTGGTGATGAAATTATTTACACAAAGTATAGCGCCTGTCAGGGTCCGAACCTACGACCTCAACTCGTAAGTCGCGGCAGTTACCACTGGGCCACCACTGCTCTGATAGAATACAAAGCGTAAAAATCGATGTAACGATGATACCACTAAATCAAATCGCAAACCTAGCGTGCCCCACCAAACATGCTACCGCAAAAATGCGAATGGCAAAAATTAATCACATCGGTAAGTCCTGTAACCTAGGCCTATATAAAGAGAGAGAGCGAACTTTGTGAGTTTGTTTGTAAGTGGAGGGTAATCTCCGGAACCACGGCTCCTATTTGAAAAATCTTGCACCATTTGAAAGGTCCATTATTCCAGATGGATATAGGCTATATATTATGAAAATATATACCTACAAAAAAAATACTTCGATATTAATACTAATGAAATACTACGAGTATCTTGAATGCATACAAGCCTAGTACTTTTTATTAGAGCTCGTGGCTAAATAATAACAGCCGCACGGGTTGATCCATTGCCGGGGTTGGTCAGAGACCCCTCCGTGCCTCGGATAGCACGTTAAGCCGTTGGTCCCGGGTATCATTCGTGGATCTTTGACAGTCGTTACGGGTCGTCAGAAGCCCGAAAGTCTGACAACCAGTCTTACCAAGGGTACCTATCGTATTACCCAGTTACGGGGTTGTGGAGGTCAGATAGGCAGTCGTTTCATGTAAAATACTGGTATTCAGCTGCATCTGGTTAGAATGGAAGCCAACCCCAACATAGTTGGGAAAAGGTTAGGCATATTGAAAACTAATAAATAAATATAAATAAATATGTTTGGACATATCACACAACGCCATCTAGCCCCAAGCTAAGCAACCTAATGCTTGTGTTATGGTAACGAGATGGCTGATAAACTACTTATATACATTTTTTTTTTTTTTGTAAATACATACATATTATAGATAGAAAAACACCCAGACTCGGAACAAATACTTGTAGGTCGTACAAATATTTGTTCCGTGCGGGAATCGAACCCGCGACATGCTGCGCAGCAGTCAATCGCTCAACCACTGCGCCAACCGTGTCGTCGATAATATAAAACTGATACTTTGGCCCAACGTGTCGTGCGTGAACAGAATGAAGTACCGTCGTCACAAGTAACTTGCACTCGTGCGAAGCCGGGGATATCGCTAGTATAGTAAACAAGACTGGATTCAAATGTATGACCTTAAGTAGGTAATAGGTAATACGGGCTGGTATCCGCAACTCCACGTCAATGCGCGTATTTTGCGTAAATATATGACCTTATAGCTAATAGCTATTACTCATAACAATGCTGCCATCTTTCATGGGTAGACGTGGCTATTGTGGCAGCACCATTGTTGATCGTATTTGTGGTTTGAATAGCTTGGATTTCATTAATCTGTATTTATGTATAGAATGAATCGGAACCTTTTAGACGTGATTATAATCAGCAAACACGATGAATGTGTCCAATTTGAAGAAGGGTGAACCGCTCCCTTATAATTATGTCGATGGGGGTGTATCGTTTTCTGTACAAAACTAACTATATATACTTACATTCTTAAGGTTGCACCGACCAGTGCAGCTTCGGCTCCAATTTATTTATTTATTTAAAATTTATTTACTTAGTTAGTTTTTATGTATTTTGTGAAATAGACGATGATTTATAACGAAAACGAGCGCATACATGAACAGACGTTTGGGCGTATAGATATTATGAAAAAACTACTGGATGTATTTCTTCAAAATAAAATTATTTAAATTCTTGAATAAATTATCTATATCCCTGTAACAATTTTTCCATTTCCATATTCCGGGAGCATTATTTACGCCCAAAATGCGTTCAAATAGTGTTGAAATATGGAAGTTTCGACGCTCATAACATCCAATCCAATACTTTTTATTCGATTCTGCTGCCATAAAGAGCTAGATAATGACGAGAAAAATTGAAATAATTTTTAGTTTTGAACGTACACCGTCAAACAGATGAGTAATCACCAAACTACGTTTGTATGGATGACTGACCGACTAGCGTGTCCTTAACGCCCTTTTTAGAACAGGAATATTGTTACAAAGATTATTTACACTAAAAGAACGTTAAATTATATTCCTTGAACGATATTCTAATTGCGTAGAAACTTTCAACAATCATCCGAAATAAATCGAAGGAACTTGGTATTGATACTAAGATCACGTTGGGGTCACCAATGTTGGGACCTTATGAGGATAGTGGTTGGAGAAGCAGCGTAAATAACATTCAAGTGCACAGGATAAAGTCTATTAAGATGACCATGAATTTAGCACAAAGACACTTTTTAGTTCTTACACAGAATATCATGTGCTCAGATTAACAACTACTGACATCTACACAAAATGTGGAACTAAAACAAAATGTGGAACTAAAAATATTTGAATACGCAGGAGACAGCTTGTGTATGAAAGCAAATGTTTATGTGTAATGTTCCGCAAAAAGTCGCGCAGGAGACACGGCTTAGCTCGTCAGAACGTACGGAACAACTGATTCTTTTTAGCGATTTCAAAGTTGGTCCCATAGTAAAAGTTATTCAGTTCGATGGTTAGACCATTGAACTGAATAACTTTTATATGAATAGCACTCCTTAAAGTTTTAAGAGTAAATTTTTTAACACCTAAAAAAAAGCCTTATAAAGCCTTTTTAGGGTTCCATACCTCAAAAGGAAAGAAGAAACCCTTATAGGATCACTCGTGTGTCTGTCTGTCTCTTTGTCCGTATGTCACAGCCAATTTACTACGAATCTAATGGACCGATTAAGTTGAAATTTGGTACACATATGAATTTCTGTAACCCAAACACGGACGGATAAAGTAAATAAATTAATTTTGAATATAGAGGTCACTTTTGGGGGCAAATAAGAAAATTAAAAAAAAAAGTTTTGCAAACTACACCATGTGGCTTGTCAAATGAAAGGGGTTACTATGAGGGTTTCAAATATATTTTTTTAATAATTTTAAAATAAATTGTTTTAAAGTTATTTAAGAAAATAGACGAAAATTGACCATTCCCACCCTTATCTCCGAAACTACTGAGCCTAAAATTTTGAAAAAAATCCAGAAAATAGATCTTTACCCGTAGATTACAGGAAAACCTATAACAAGTCTGTGGTCTTAAAATAACATGGTAAATCTATCAATATTGTGAGTACAAACTTACATTTACAGTTGGAATGTATGGGAGAACATGTTATTCAAGTACAATGATAAGTTTGTTCTTAAGATAAATTCATTACAACTACGCAACCCATCATTGTGCGTGGTCCGACACGCACTTGGCCGGTTTTTTAAATCCTACCATTGATTATAAATACCAAGTACAGGATTGATTGAAAATGTATAGAATAGGTACAACAATAAAAATGACAACCTATTGAAACCTTCGTCCTTCAGTCACTGTCAATAAGAACAATACAGTAACTGAACGTTGAAGTTTTCAATGAGGCCTTTTCATGAAATTAGGTTAAATAAGTTTATTTTGTGTTGAGGAGCTACGCTTGCCGGGGTTGGTCAGAGGATGGGTGACCATCTTTACATACCGAGACTCCTCCGTGCCTCGGAAAGCACGTTAAGCCGTTGGTCGCGGCTGTCATTCGTGGATCTTTGACAGTCCTTACGGGTCATCAGAAGCCCGAAAGTTTAATAACCAGTCTTACCAAGGGGTATCGTATTACCCAGTTACCAAGTTGTGGAGGTCAGATAGGCAGTCGCTCCATGTAAAATACTGGTATTCAGATGCATCCGGTTAGACTGGAAGCCGACCCCAACATAGTTGGGAAAAGGTTAGGCAGATAGATAGATAGAAGTTTATTTTGTGTTTAACGACGGTGTTTGAATGTGTTCTGTAAAACATCGTCTCCAAAACGGCTTAGGACCTAGGTCGACGTCAGTAAATTCCTGACTCATGTTTCACATAATCTTACATTCTCTTCACAAGTTATGTCATCAAACTGCAATCTTAACACCACGCAGTTTCCAACTAGATGACCGCGCATTATTTATGCATTAACGCCTTGGCAAATTGCTATTTGAGGCGAGAATTTACTTCAAAGTCAGTTATCATTATTCAGTGAGCTTTGACACAAAAACATGGATGAAAGACGAATGGTAAGGCTTCTGGTATACAAGAGGCGAGTAGTTGCATTGCAGAAAGGAGTCACTATCATTACCTGCCTAGCCTTTTCCCAACTATGTTGGAGTCGGCTTCCAATCTTACATGGAGAGAAAACCTATCTGACCTCCCCAACCCAGTTACTGAGTAACACGATTCCCCTTGACAAGACTGGCTGTCAGACTTCTGACTACCCGTAACGTACGAGTCTCTTATCAAAACATGGAATATCATTCATATGCAAGACATAAGTTACATTATAGACTAACTAAAGGAAAATCTAAGAAGCTGTTAAGGGGGATCCGCAGTAGTAGCTGCGAAATTGAAATTTTCTTACGTTTTTTGCAATTTGTCAGTGTCAGGTTGTATGTTGATAAAAATATGATACGCGGCTATAACAAATATGTATTTACATAATTTTAACCACAAAAATCATGAATACATCTTTCTAAGTTAACTTTCCTGCGTATTCGTCTAATTTCCGAAATCAGACCAATCCGGAGAAAATCTAACTTCAATTTTCAAGAATTCATAATTCAAATTTTGAACAGCGCAATCACCTTAAGGTTGAGGTGTGTCTTTACTTTGAACTTATAATTTAAGATTTTTATTGATTGATGGCACGGCAAACGAAGAATGTTAATAAAACCACAACTGTTTCAAGTCTCACTACATGTGATTAGCGCTTAACTTGCAAACATCATGATATTTATACAGGGTGTCCAAGAACCTGGCGTCCAACTGGATTCCCACGATGCCCCAAGTTCTAACAGTACTCATAAAAATATTTTAAAAAATCCACCCCATGTACTTACAGAATTATACTGATTTCAAAAAAAAAGGGGAAATGAGCACCCTGTGACATACTTTTGAATGCTGTGACTGCTAATGCTGATAATTTCGATATTTCTTGGAGGTTTTGTAATCTAGGGTATTGCTGTGTCTAAATAGAATGTAAAAATAATGTACTTATTGTACCATTTTAAAATAAAATATTATTTTAACTAAAGGTGATATGGAAAACTATTGAATTTCGCAACTTTGACCGACTGTAGTGTAAAAAAAATGTACCAAAATAGTATGGCAAGTGACGTCAAATTTTGACGCGTTTATTCCTCTTTTTAAAAAGGTATAATACTTACACATTAATTTGAAAAAAAAAAATTTGATAATATTTTTACTCAACAACCCAATTTTTACGAAGTGCCTACCTACTAACGGTAACTGTCGGACCCTTTCTTATCTTAGAAACTGTTATGTTACTACTATTATTTACTTCGGTTCCAAGAGTGAGCAAGAAGGAAATACACACAGGTAGATGGGTTCCCAGTAGAATAAAAGCAAAGAATGTTAGTTTAAAGATATTTTATTACAATAAATGTTCAAAATGTTGACCACCCGCGGCAATACAAGCTCTCACTCTCCTTAAAAAGGACCGCTTTATGTTTCGCGAGTAACTTTTTTGACGTATCACCTGCACTGCTTGTGTTATCTTCTCAC
Organism: Cosmia pyralina; assembly: GCA_946251885.1. Classification (NCBI taxonomy): domain Eukaryota; kingdom Metazoa; phylum Arthropoda; class Insecta; order Lepidoptera; family Noctuidae; genus Cosmia; species Cosmia pyralina. The sequence goes on along the minus strand of OX276363.1, from coordinate 21,601,066 downwards.
GAAGGTCAGCGATGTCATTAATGGGCTTCGCATAAACGAGCTCCTTCATAGTTCCCCAGAAAAAAAAATCCAGCGGATTTAAGTCAGGTGAGCGGGCTGGCCACGGGATTGTTCCTGATCGCCCAATCCACCTGTTCGGGTATTGCTCGTCCAAAAACTCTCTAACGGATACGCGAAAATGTGCTGGACAGCCGTCGTGTTGGAACCACATATCTGGTGGGGTCTCTTCTAGTAAGTTTGGCAAATCATTTTGAAGAAAATTTAAATATGATTCGCCAGTCAAATTCTCGGGCATCTCAAATGGACCAATAATATTCCCACAGAGAATACCGGTCCACATGTTCACTTTGAACCGGTACTGGGATCTATCTTCTCGCATCAAGTGCGGATTTTCCACATGCCACTCGTGCAAGTTGTGTAGGTTCATGTAGCCATCCTTCTTAAATGTTGATTCATCTGACCACAAAATTTTGTCGATAAAGTTTTCGTCTTCTCGATGTTTTTGCAGGATTGTTTCACAAAACGCGACTCGGCTCGGATAGTCTCGAGGTAAAAGACTTTGCACTCGCTGTACGTGGTACGGATGATATTCTTCTTTTTGGAGAATACTGTGTGCTGTGCTCTTCGGTATCCCCGTATCAGCTTCTATTCCTCGCACAGAGATGCTTGGATTTGCCGACACCGCCTCTAAAACTTCATCGCGTATGAAGTCATTTACGGGTCGTCCTTCACCAGCTACTTGATTGGGGAACCGCCCGTCACATAGTGATCTGTGCACATTAATGAAAACTCGATGGTCGGGATATCGCGTAGCCCTCGGATACCTTTCTCTGTAAAGTCTCGCTGCAGCTCGTCCATTACCTCTACATTCTCCATAAATGTAGTGCATATTTGCGTATTCTTGCGGAGTGTAGGTCGCCATGGTAGCACACACAAAACACAAACTGTCCAAACACAGGCAAAGGTCGTCGTAAAGAGTTCGTTTCAAAGTCCAGAGCACAAAGAGTAATCGAGTCCAATAAACAAAGCTTTAAATCGTAGTACGTGATCAATGGTAACAATAAGAGAGAGGTGCGTAGTAACGGCAGGAGGCAGTGACGCGTACTGACCGTACTGTTATCCTAAATAGCACGATCCCAGATAGCGTCACTATCTATCTCACTCGCACCTCTAACCTTTTTCTCCCTCACTCTTACCTGAATAATGGGGTACCATAAAGAAGAACCAGCAAATCGCAAAGATAGTTTCTGTCTTGCTCCCTCCTGTTGTAATAACGAATCACTATGGTGAGATGCATGCACATACCGTCCCTTACGGTCTAACCTGTTTTTTGAGAGGCCTGTTGTTATTTTTATGAGCATACAATAGTAATTCTTTAGAGGTTAGATTCAATTCGTCGTAAATTTTTCTTTCTAAGAATTCTGTTAGACATCGTAAAAATTGGGTTTTTTTTTTTTTTTTTTTTTTTTTTTTTTTTTTCTGGCTTCGCACGGTTTGTGCATTTAGCCAATGTCACGTTTAGTTCATAGGTCAAGGTAGGGAAACGAAAATATTATAATGATTTTTAAACGGGATTTAGGATAGAATGGATAGGATCAGTATAATAAAGGTGATAGAATAATGATAATGATCAAATTACCATGACGAAAATTTACAACTTAATATTATTTAAAATAATGAATGAGACTATACATTTATATACAGGGAAGCTATTTGTACAAAGTAAAGAAATTATTGAGGTAGGAAAAGGAGTACTGAGGGACAAGAGGTTACTAAGAAAAGAAGAACGGTCATATAAAGGACAGGAGAAAAAAATGTGGTTTAGGTCGCCTACGTCTGTGCCACACAAGCACATGGGGTCGTCGATGATATGAAGTTTGGCAAGATGGGCTGGAGAACAAACATGACCCAGTCTCATCCGTATTAATACAGAGGTCTCCATCTTGCCAAACTTTGCCCTGCCAAACCACGGTTTTTCCGGAACATCGGGTTGAATCAATGAAAAATAACGACCCTTTGACTTGCTTCCGATAACCCAAGCTACCTTCCAGGTGTCCCAAAGAAAAGTCTTTGGTAGGATCATAAGATCAGTGCTGAAATTTGTATAAGGAGCTAAGTCCCCACACTGCACCGCATCACCGGCGAGTGTATTAGCCACTTCATTGCCATGGATTCCAGCATGAGCCGGAATCCACGCAAATTCCAAAGTATTACCTTCAGAGATGGTTCTGAACGCAAATTCTCTTATTAAATAAATGATTGGCAACTGCGATTTGTGTTCGAAAGGGGATTTGTTGATGGCTAGAAGAGCACTTTGGGAATCTGTAAAAATTATAGTTTTTTTGAGCTTAAAAACACGAGTATATTCGATGGCTTTTAAAATACCGAAACATTCCCCCGTAAAAACCGAAGTCTCCGGAGGCAGTTTTATTTTTTGTACGATGTTGTATTGAGAATGGTAAGTACCTATCCCAACACAACCCATCGGAGAACGCTTGGCAGCATCCGTAAATATATGGTGATATTCTAAGTGATCAGCAAGGAAATTGTTAAAACTTTTAGGACAATCGGGATCTAATTTACTACGTACACAGTTAAATTTAATGATGGGGCTGAATTGTAAACTCTCATATCTACAGTTAAATATGGGAAGTTTATTGGAACGGTGAATAGGAGAAGAAAGTGAAAGGAATTTTTTATAGCTTATAACTAAACAAGGAGCACGTTTATGGGACCAGTAATCTGAAGATTCAATCTGCAACACTAAAGAGTCTAGTTTAGGAATGAGAGGATGAGTTGAGAACTGAAGAATCCGGAACAAATATTTGTCTGATAAGAATTGTCTTCTAAGATGTAAAGGAGCTTCCCCACATTCAACTTGGAGAGCATTAATAGGACTAGACTTCATGGCACCCGAAATAATGCGTAATGCTTTAGACTGAATACGATCCAATTTTTTAAAAGCCATGATACTACCAGGTTCTAAAACGAACAATCCATAATCCAGAGTGCTTCTGATAATTGCGTTGTAAATAAGTTTCAACGAAAACGGATGTGCACCCCACCACACACCAGAGAGGCATCTAAGCATGTTTAGGTGATTTTCACATTTGTTGACAATATAATCACAATGAGGAACACTACTTAATTTACAATCAAGTATTATACCTAGATATCTGAATTTATCTACAACTGGAATAGGTATATCCTTATAAAAGAGGTTTACTAAGGGAATATTTCTCTTCCGGGTGAATAAAACCGCCGCGCTTTTAGACGTGGATAAATCCAAACCGTTTAGATGTAACCATAACTCCAAATTAGATAAAGCAGAATTGATGGCACAGCGAGCTTGTTCAACAGATTGGCTTGAAGAATATAATAATAAGTCATCGGCATATTGAAGAACTTTAACATGGTTAGTAATTAAAGACGAGTCTAGATCAAAAGTGTAAATATTGTATAAAAGGGGACTGAGCACAGAACCCTGTGGCAGACCCCTCCATACAAGATGAGATACCTCGTGATCTCCTATTATCATGTTAACAGAGCGTTCAGTCAGGATATTAATAATAAAATTCGACAAAATCAATGGAACCTGCAAGGCTTTTAATTTATTTAGTAAAACTGATAATACAACATTATCATAAGCTGCATTAATATCAAGGAAAACTGCAATGGTGGAATGGTTATTAGAGAAGGATAATCGAATATCCGATGTTAAAATACTTAAACAATCAGTTGTACTTTTACCTTTTCTAAAACCATATTGTGATTCTGCCAAAAGACTGTTACTTTCCACATACCATTCTAGGCGATTTTTAACTAAGTGCTCCGCTAATTTCATCAGGATTGATGACAAGACTATGGGACGGTATGAAGAAACGTCAGATGGAGTTTTATTTGGTTTAAGGAATGGCAACACCATTTGACGTTTCCATTCAACAGGGATGTTTCCTGAATTCAAGATAGAATTAATAAGCTTTAAATAATAAATGAGGACGTCATCATTTATATTAGCAAAAAAGGAATACGGGATGCCATCAATGCCCGGTGCAGAATCCTTAGTTTTATGAATAACACCTTTTAATTCAGTGAGAGTGAATGGAAGATTTAGTGTCGTATGAGTATCTTGGATATTGGATACGAGAGGCAGGCTAAGGTTAATAACCTCATCCGGTACCCATGGCGGTGCTAATTTATCTAAAAAATCACTGGCTAAAGAATCAGGGATGGGACAAGGGTTGTTATAAATGGACCTAAATCTACGAATATTGCGCCAGACAGTGGTAGGGTGAGTATTTGGAGAAATTGATGAGCAAAAATTACGCCAAGACTCAAATTTTTTCTTCTTAAAAAGTTTACAAGTTTCATTAATTAAGTTGGTGACGATTTCAAAATTAATATCAGACATATCAAGGTTATAATTGTATTCAGCCTCTTTACGTTTTTTAACCAATTCAGTGCACTCTGAATCCCACCATGGAGGCGAAGGAATTGTACTAATATTGTTATTTTTTTCAGGAAAAACTTCATCTGCCGCTGCGATTAACATAAGTGCTAAAGCTTCAGCACAACTATTTTCATTGCCATCAGAGATAACAGGCAAAGAGCAAAGCTTACTGTCAATAATGTTCTTAAATTTGTCCCAGTCATTATTATTTCTATTAGGTAGTTTATGTTTTAAGTTTGACCTCCTTAATGGTGCGTTTGGTTTTGAAAGAGGATAAGAAATAACTATTGGAAAATGATCACTGCCATAAGTAGAGGTTAAAGTATGCCAAGTTAATGAAGAGGCTAAGTTTGGAGAACAGATAGAAAGGTCGATTGCACTTTGGTTCTGAGTGGGATCTGAGCGACGTGTGGCAGCTCCCGAGTTCAAGATGCATAAGTTATGTAAGTCTATTATATCAAGTAATTCATCGCCATAACAATTAGAAGTTGAACAACCCCATGATTGGTGATGGCAATTAAAGTCCCCCAATATTAAGAAAGGCTTTGGAAGAGAAGAAAAGAGATTATTCATCTCTTGAAGGACAGAAGAGGAAGGGTGAGGAATGTAAATAGAAACAAGACAAGTGTGATGCACTTTAATAGCTACCATTGAGATTTCCTCACTATGAGGAGGTAATGTAATGATAGAAAAAGGTATAGAATTCTTGATAAGTATAGCTACTCCACCATACCCATCAGATCTATCCTCTCTAATGGTTAAATAACCGTTGATTTTAAAAATATGATTAGATTTGAGCCAAGTCTCTGCAAAGGCAAAGGCAAATGGCTCATATTTGTTTAAAAGATATATAACATCACTCTTTTTGTTTACTAGACTGCGGCAGTTCCACTGGATTATTTTGGATGTGTTGTCCATTATGAATGGATTGAGATACATTGAAAGACGGGGCAACGTTGGACGGTGAAATGTTGAACTGAGAAAGAAGATTGTGTAATGCAGAAAGAAAATCATTTATGGAAAAATTTGTGTCGTTTTTTTCATTATTATTAGAAAGAGCACAACCATTTGATGGTTGGGGAATGTCATAATCTTTAATAATGGCATTGTGAGCCTCTTTATTATATCCTTGTACAGATTTGGGAGGGGAGCGTGGTTTGAGGAAGACAGTCTTTTTATAGCTACTTGAAGCAGGCATTCTATTAGGTGAAGAGATTGATGGGGTATGTGCAAAGTTTTTGGAAGGAGAAGATAAAAGTGTATCAGCATATGATTTAGTTACTGGTGGATAAAGTTTTTCCGCTTCAGCATAAGATACTGAACTTTGTGCCATGTATGTTTTAATTAATTTTTGCCTAGAAAATTCTGGGCAAGACTTATTCGTAGCATAGTGAAAACCAGAGCAAAGGCAACAAGATGCACTTTCTTGTTCTCTTTCACAACTGTCCCCAGTGTGGCCTTGGCCACATTTATAACAACGAGCCTTGGACCTACACTGAATTTTAGTGTGGCCAAAACGACAGCAATTAAAACACTGTACAGTAGGGAAAATATATAAATCTACAGGTAAAGCATTATAGCACATAAAAATTCTCTTTGGTAGAACCTGCCCATCAAATGTAACAACTATGGATTGGGATGGTTTCCAAATTGTTGTACCATCAACAGTGGTTTTAAAATTGAGGCGTCTGACTTTTAAGATTGGCCCGCAACCTATAGGTACTGTTATGTTATCAATAACCTCCTCCGGAGACCATTCCGCAGGAACACCACGCACTAAACCCATTCTGGTAACATTAAAAGTAGGTATAAAAGCTTTGTAATTATATGTTTCAAGACTATTATGTGTAATAAAGGAATTTGCGTCCAGAAAATTCGAAAACGACAAAGAAATTTTATTGCGTCCGATTTTTTTGACACTCCCGTTGATTATGTTTTGGAAGGCATTGTGTTTTAGGAACTTGCCAAAAGTGATTGGGTGCAGTGTCGATCCATCGTCTGGTGAAATAATATTTTTTTGTACATGAATGACAAAAGGCGCGCTGTCCGTTTTGTCGTATGTTTTCCGACCTATCTGAGTGGAAACAACTGATGGAGCAGGGATATCGGGCATTTTGTTACTAGTACAAGGTATTTCGTTAGTGGCCATTATTTCAGGGCAGTTGGGTTCTGATGCAGTAAGTTCTGCCATGCAACCACAACCCGAAGACGCGGAACCGTGGTTTTTTCGGGTACGGCGACGCTTATTGCAGTGCTTGCACACATGCACACGACTCCGTTTTAAATGACGAGCTGAAGTCGACCCATCGGTATCCATGCCCGATTCATTAGAGATGATGGTAACAAAATTGCCAGCCGGGGGAATCAAATCCCCCGGATCCGGCGGGTCTTTCATACCTATTCGTTTAAATAACTAAAAAAACACTTACCACTACCGATGAAAATATTCTACACTAAAATTAAACTAAAAGTAAAAGAAAATGGAACACTAAAACTACGACTACTGATCTTATATTTAGGGTTTTTTAAATTTATAAAATTATCTCAAAAAAAAAAGGCGTCCGTCAAGTACGAAGTTTCCCGCGCTTTCACAAAAATTGGGTTGTTGAGTAAAAATATTATCAAAAATTTTTTTTTTCAAATTAATGTGTAAGTATTATACCTTTTTAAAAAGAGGAATAAACGCGTCAAAATTTGACGTCACTTGCCATACTATTTTGGTACATTTTTTTTACACTACAGTCGGTCAAAGTTGCGAAATTCAATAGTTTTCCATATCACCTTTAGTTAAAATAATATTTTATTTTAAAATGGTACAATAAGTACATTATTTTTACATTCTATTTAGACACAGCAATACCCTAGATTACAAAACCTCCAAGAAATATCGAAATTATCAGCATTAGCAGTCACAGCATTCAAAAGTATGTCACAGGGTGCTCATTTCCCCTTTTTTTTTGAAATCAGTATAATTCTGTAAGTACATGGGGTGGATTTTTTAAAATATTTTTCTGAGTACTGTTAGAACTTGGGGCATCGTGGGAATCCAGTTGGACGCCAGGTTCTTGGACACCCTGTATATATGATTTTATATTACTCTCCTAACTTCTAATAACTTCTATGTATTTTCTTTTTATCGACTTTTTCCTTTTATATGTGGAGGCTTCTTATTAGCTATTTTTTAATATTACATTCTTGGTCATTGGTTTGTTAGTCTGTAAGCCTTCTTTAAAATAAAATAAATAAATAAATTTAAGAAGTTGACAGGGCTTGCTTTCACTATCATCATTCTCTTGCCTCGATCCCAATTTATTGAGGTCGTTTAGACTCCTCATAAAAGCTAGTCTTAATAAAAAGAACTAAAAAGTTAAAAATAATTTAAACCTGATAAGAAAAATACCATTATATAGGTACCTACATTGCAACGTTTAACGATTATTAACCTTCTTCGTCTACGTCACAATAATGTACATACCTAATTAAATATTTTTTTTAAAACCCTAAAACTTTACACCTTGTATGAAATCTTTGCGTATTTATCACAGTCTTAATTTTATACATAAAAGCGTGTTACATTGTTATTGCATAAGAAAAATAGTGATGGTGTAATATGCTAAGTCTTTAATGTTCCATCAAAATGTAACACGCTTTTATTTATAAATTAAGACTGTGATAAATACGCAAAGATTTAATACAAGGTGTAAAGTTTTTAGGGTTTAATAATAAATGTAGGTGAAGTTTAAGTAAATTCGGCTTTAGAAAATATCTTCTGCAATAATTTCTAAAGCTGAATTTACTTACACTTCACCTACATTTCATTTATCAAAACATTCACAATTAATGAATGCAGCAGCGGTTCCTTCCGTACCAGATGGTGCATTTACTTTCATTTGTCTGCGATTACCTTTCGTTTCCTGCAGTGACCTTGGCACGACAATGCAGTTCTAAACACCGCGGAATGCCATAAATCTATTGATTTACGTAGACATGACTTAGTTTGAATGTTGGTTTTTAGGGTTCCGTACCGGGAAAGTCCAAACGGAGCCCTATTTGTTGTCACTCACGTGTCTAGCATGGTGCGGGTGACACTTGACGAACTGCAGTGCAATTCTGTAACCATCTCACCGTGAAAACTTATGTGAAGTGAGCGTGGAGTGAGCTGTCAGTGTCATTCCACCTGATGCTAGGGATGGACCAAGCACATTTTTACAATCATAATCGAGATTTTAATAATATTTTATATTATTTAAAGCTAGTATTTAAGTGTCTAAACATTACTATTTAGGGGGTTTTTAAATGAAATTGCAAAACAGAAATTCAGTCAATAACTCAATTTCGTTTTTTTTTCCAAGACGCGCGCGTCACGCACGAACAATAAATAAAATAAAACATCCTTTAATAATAAATGAGCAAAATCACGTTCTCGAAAACGGCTGTGACAATTTCCATGAAAGTTGCAACGGGAGGTTTACGGCGCGGCGGCGGCGGCGCAAAATTGATCTAGCTAGGTCTCATATCTGGGAAAATTCGTTTTCTCTATTTTAGCTCGGTCGCCCAAGTACACACGGCTACACATCAAGCTACCTGTCGTATATTATGTAGGTAGGTTATAAGTGGCTTGTCATGTAATAATAGTCAGGTTGTGGGTAAGTAATAAATGTCAGTCTTGGTCAACCCGTCTTTCATTTACTACATGGTGACAGCGGTGGGATCCGAACCCTCGCCCTTTCGGACTGGTCTGGTGGCATTTCCAGTTTAGACTGACCTCTCATTGTATGGAAATCCTATACAATGCAAGATCAACTTATACTGGAAAGCATAGCTAGATCTGTAGCCGTGCGTACCTACTACATGTTTAAGCTAGCTAGGTACGCACGGCTACAGATCAAGCTACACATTTCCAGTATTTATAAACTGATCTCACATTGTAAGTATAGGATTTCCTGTGTCGCGATGTGTTTTGAAGAAGCGATAGTAGATTGAGTCAAGTAAAGACTGTGAGACGTTGTTCAATATACCGAAATCTATTCAATATAATATAACACCGAGTGTGTCAAGTGAGCCTGGCTGATGGGCAACAGATTTTAACCCCACGAAAAAAAGACGTACGGATTATAAGTACCTACTTACTTACCTAATATTTCATTGTAGATATGTAGGTACCTAGGTACACCTATCTAGGTAGGTACGCGTTGCCAATTATAAAAAATCATAATTATGTACTTATAGGTATGCACACTTGAATTTGGGTGAAGTGATAAGATCACGCTAAGCACTCTCATTACCTACCACATTGAGTAATTTTTTTACTTACCTACACAAGTACTTAACTTGTAACGCGTCACGTACCTACGTATACGTGCGCACTAAGAACGTGAAAATGTGATACCAGCTTAACTAGTCGTAGCCAATAATAAAAGAATATTCATCAAATCATCGTCATACTATTACAAATGACCAAATTCAACAGTTCGACTAACAATTACTCACCCAACTGCGCGCACACTGGCCACCAGGCACGGCGGGCACATAAATCCCCTTCGTGCTCACATCACGCCACGCATGCGCGCTATACAATCACTAACAAGTTCTTTTTTACTTACTTACTAGTTACTTATTTAATTGGTAACGAGTCACGTTATCACGTATGCATTACGTAGGTACATATTAAGAAAATGCAATGCCCACCACCTACTTAACTAGTCGTTGCCATTAACAAGAGTCAAATTATTACTAAATTCCACCACACCGATCACCGTGATGTTTCTATGGTTACCAGAATCGCGTGGAGTGGTCACTTCGCGCATGCGCGTTAGGCATCAACTCCGCTCACCGTGATGTTTCTATGGTTACCAGAATCGCGTGGAGTGGTCACTCAGCGCAAGCGCGTTAGACCTCAACACCGTTCACCGTGATGTTTCCATGGTTACCAGAATCGCGTGGAGTGGTCACTTGGCCACCCCACGCAAGCGCGTTAGACATCAACACCGATCCCCGTGATGTTTCTATGGTTACCACACTCCGCGCAAGCGCGTTAAACATTATTTTTTTTTTAATTTTCCGTTATTGACGGCCATGTCCATATGCCTTTATGCCTATTCATATTCGGGTTCAGAGATAGGTACTTAGCTACCTATTTATTTCAATGCTTTTATAGATATTTCAATGTGCATTTCATTCATTCATTCTAAATACAACCGTTTTTGTGCATTTAAAGTCAGTTTAGTGCTTTGTATTTACATTTTGTTTTCTGTAACTACACAGTTTTTATTATTAACTAGGTACTTACCTACTACTTAATTAGCCTGTAACGTGTCACGCATGCGCACTAAGAACATTAAGTGAATGCAGCACCTACCAATAGTAATTAAGTAGGTAACCTAATTAATATTAATTAATAGGTAATTAGGTAGGTAAGGTAGGTAGGTAGGTAGGTAGGTAGGTAGGTAGGTAGGTAGTAGGTACCTATAGTAATCTTTATTTTTCTCTCTTCACACACACACATACTTTTATACAACGTAGAGACAAGAATTATAACGTTTTTACTAAAATCCATAAAATATGATACTTTGTGAGAGACTGGGCCTGGCGTCCATACTAGGATATCCTGGTGTGCGTGTGACAGATCACCAGGCTCTCACCCCGAATTTATTTTACAATGGTAATTTTTTTTATTACTATGTAACATTAGGTAGGTAGGTACAATGTCCACTAAGTAGGTACCTACAGCTACTACAACAAATAATCATCTCGTAGTCTGCGCATAATAATATGTTGGTATACCTACTTAGGTAGGTACTTCAGTTTGTTATTAAGTAGGTGTGAACCTATTGTCAGCTGACGACTGGGCAACTGGGTCGGTCACTGGCCGCTACGGCCACTGAGATCAAATTGAATTGTAGATAAACACCAGTGTGTCGCACGCCAAGTTTGCGCGCGATGATCGCAACCGCGGCGGCTGCGTAACCGCACAAACAACCGGTCTCGTGAGTTTACAAATAAACTAGCTGGCCGCGGATGAAAATCGTTCAGCGAGTTCTTAGCCCGAGTGTTAATATCTTCGCGGACGAAGAACAGACACGTATCTTCCAGCGTGCTCTTCGATGCTCCAGGGGAAACTGCGCTGCGATGCTCCAACGTCCATCAGTAGGTATTATGTTAGAATTAGCTAAAAGGAGAACGTACCTGTGCAACCTAGTCTGTGTGTGCCTACTTCGTTCTGTCTCCTCAAAAAAGTAGGTAAGTACATATAAAATGTAAGTAATAAATAAATTAAAAGCGCCTAATATTTTATTGTAGATACATACCTACTTCACTATTCGTTGCCAATACTAAAAGAACATTCATCAAACCTATTACAAAATTCATTCAACAGTTGAACCATTGAGTTATAATACCTAATTATACTATCACCGTGACGTTGCCATGGCAACGAGAATACGCATGCGCGTGTCCGCGATAAGCGAATGCTGTCATGTCATTGGTATCTTAGTGAGAATTTTTTTTTAAACGTTCTACTCCCTAAGCCTTTCCTGTCTTTAAGCATTGACGTATTTGAGAGTTTTAGAGACAATAAGAACTATTTATTTCAATGCTTTTAGATTTCAATCTCATCTCATGTATGGATATTGCGTACATAAGAGGTGAGATTGAGAAACTTCATAAAACTGTCCTGTGCAAGTAAGTATTCAGTGATTGGTGTATTGTTTGTTTATCTAAGCACATATCTAGTAATATCCCACCACCTAGATCCTAGATAAACCACAGTACAAGATATAAACATAATATTGACACATCAATAATCTATATAGGGGCGGGTGCTGTTAAGATCTACTAGAACTATACACAAATCGCTCCTCTCTTGCTAACAAGAAATTACATAAATTCATGTATGTTTAGGTTGCTCTAGTCTAATTTAAGTTTTACTATATACTGTTTTACACACTGGTCTACATCTGTCATCCAACTCTCCTGTCGCAGGTCTGCTGGAAGAAATTTCTTATTATATACTTAAGCTTTACTTTATTATCTTGTGTTTAGTGTGTACATACAAAAATTGATAAAATTTATTCCTCAAGTATCACATCAAATAACATTGCTAATACATATTTTCTACTGCACGGTGAGCCTGCTGCCTGTCGCCAATGTTCAACTTCTTTATGCCCGGCGAGAACGGAATGGCGTCTGTCGAATGTGTGTGTGTGGACTGCACAGCACCGCCAACGCTGGAAACAACGGTAAGCATTTATTACTATTGGTTTTATATCATTCCTACACTCATCGAGAGTATATTTTTTTATAATCAATATTGAACCACTTATAGTAAAATTATCATTCTTATTATCATCAGTGTAGTATGTGCAGCAAAACTTTCAACAAGTATAGCAGCATGATTTTATTTATTTATTTATTTACTGAAAACAAAGGATTGCAATAGGTACACGTTAAAAATACATATTTATTTATTAAAAAATTAAATATCAGCATCTGAATCAATTAAAATCAATCACATGGGCTAATTCCTATATTTTAAGTGCAAATGAGTTGCAACATTACTTCATTTCTATTTTTAGTGAACAGGGAATTATGTAGAAAATACCAATTATTACACTAACTTATATCACAAGATCATCTGCCTAGCCTTTTCCGAACTATGTTTGGGTCGGCTTCCAATCTAACTGGATGCAGCTGAATTATTTATTATTTTACATGGAGCAACTGCCTATCCGACCTCCACAACCCAGTTACTGGGTAATATGATAGGTACGCCTTGGTAAGACTGTCTGGCAGACTTTTGGGCTTCTGACTACCCGTAACAACTGTCAAAGATCCAAGCATGACTTATAACACACAAATACTTACATAACTGAGATGTAAAAGTTGAGAGTGGCTGCAGTTTTTTTTTTTCTGTAAACTCGAGCATAATTTTCTGATATCAAAGGCACTGCAAGTGAGCTAGGTATCTGAAAAACAAGTATAAAAAAAAATGTGTCAATTATAATGACCATGTATGGTAAATTCAACAAAAATTTGTACTTTAATTTTATAATAATAATCAACAGGTCATTCAATGAATATTTAAAAATCTTAAATAGTTAATTAAAATAACAGTCTCACCAGGGCATACTAAGGTCATCATGTTTCATTTTCTGGGAATAATTCTGATAAAATTAAGTCTGAAAAAAGAAATGTATACTTACATTAGTTTTCTATAAAATATGTTGAAAGGCTCCTTTTACATAAATGTTTATGGGGTGATAAAGTGGTGATCAATAATGTTTGCCATTAATTTTGTAAGTTGCAGTCAGCCTAATTAAATTTGCCAATAATTCATACATAAAGTTGGACTGCCTGTCAGAATCTCAAATAAAAAGCAATCCTGGCGAGAAAACTTGAGTTGGTGTTGGAATTAAACAAAAGTAATTCAAAATCAAAATTCCTCGGTCGAAAACAATGGCAAGACAAAATTTTCAGTATACTTCTGATTGATGTACCTTTTTCTAGGTGATTCTGGCACGTGCACATAGTTTGTGAAGATCTTGAGCCACTTTTTGAGTCACTAACAGGAAACGTACATTTTCATCCTTTCAATAAATAATACACTCTAAAATCACTGAGAAGATAAGATCGGAAAAAACAACGCAAACTTTACAGATCAGAAAACTGGAAAAGTCGAAAACTTCGAAAACAAAACCGCCTAAATTTGACACAGTACAGTAAAATTCATCAATATTGTCTATGGTTTTCCCAACCCTAGAGTACACGTTTGAAATTATTTAGTAAATAATCACTAAAGCTGAGCACTCACGGTCAGGTCAGTCCATTTGGATTACAACAAATGGATGGGCGCCGTCAAAATATTAAAATACTTGCTTAGGAAATTGATTCGAGTCAGCTTGTAAATAAGGAGCATAATCGTATGCCACGTATCGTGTTCGTGATGCCACCACGCCGCCCGTGGCCCACGGTTTTCGCACTCACGGACAAAAGGCGAGACGCCAAACGGTGTGAGGCTATGGATTACGATGCGCACGGAAGACGTGGATTCACGTCGCGCCAGCATAAGGAATGAATAATTGGCAGTCACGATCAAATTTTGGATGCACATACAATACGCGCCACTAAAGGTGAGACTTGACACACCACGTGGTTTGACTTGCGCAGTAGATGATTTTAGGTTTCTTTAGCAGTATGAAGTCTGAGCGCGGGATGGGACCGGGCGTCATCGACGCTGCGCCGCAAAGCCCCTTAAACAATTTTACATGACGAGAAGGCAGCAGCCGACGATTATCCCTGTATGCACTATGCAAATGCACCCAAGGACAAACGTCGGTTGGTGCAGGACTATTACAGAACATGGAACACTGGCTATAGTGGATTGGATACCTTGAACTATGGAAGAACTATGTCCCCTGCCTGACCAATGTTATATAATATACACAGATAGATTGGCAAGGGGTGACTTGCACACTCAATAATGGGCCCCTGAAAACGGTCGCTAGCACATAGTGACATAGCGACAAGGGGCAACATGTCCTGAGGTGCTTGAGGAGTGGAGAGGTATTCCACAGCTCTCAGAACAATCCCAAAGCCCGGAAGATGATCAAGATCCCTACAATCACTTACTGGAATACTTCCTTCATCCGAGCACGTTTGCTCTTGCGAATCTCCACTCAAGGCGGCCAATAAAAGCAAGAATGAGGTGGAAGCTCTGTTCCCGTCAGTGTTCACTCCAGCCGGCCAATAAACGCAAGCCAGAGGTGAAGAACAAGACTTCTCCCGGGAGATAGGGTCCCTGGGGTCGGTACTGCCCAACAGCTCGCCACATGCTGCCCTGCTGGGTCATGTATCTCTCTTGGTTTGGCTCCTCACCCTAGAACTGTTTCGGCAAAGGAAACTCCAGCGGCACAGACCCAGAGTTCGGAGCACGCAAGCCCCACCACGACGTCAACGTAGAGATACGGTGGTGGGGTTATTATTATTGTTATTATAATATCGTGTGTGGGCAGTTTTACTCTGTGGCCTGACGGATATTCTTGTCAACTAACTGATTCAAAAACATAAATATCGTTTGGAAACTTGAAAAAAAAAATTACGTAAAAATTACGTTTCGAAAATGTCATAAGTACCGCGCGGATTCTGTATTTGACCAACAACGACATGTCAAGTTAAAAAGCTTCACCGGCCATGGTGCTGATTCTCTTGTCACAAATGCCTCTAAACTAGACTAAAAATCACTAAAATTTAGTTTATTCCTGTCAAACGACGTTTTCCCATTCTGAAATTGACTAAAGTGACACAACTATATTTTAGTTTGACAGCACTAATATTGTACCGAGTTAATAATTTAGTGAAAATGGCAATTTTGCTATTCTGAATTTTACTGTTTTCACATATAATTTTAATTGTGAAACTAAATCAGAATAGATATAATCGCGATTAAAAAGGTGTAGAATAAAATTAGTTATCATGAACTAGAATTCACACCAACACCTTGACTTTAAGTGCAAAAACAGTACTGTATTTTTTCTTCTTTTGCTTATATCTCGAAAACGGTGTGTCCCTATTGCAAAAATAATGAAAATTTGGCCCCCCTTTATGAAGCCCTTAAACCCCTAAACCTCAACATGTAGGTACCAAAAAAAAACCCATAAAAACACGTTGAAGCTACCCCGTCCCTGCACGGTGAACAAAATATGACAAGCCTTGTCACTTATAAAAGTGATTTCGTTAGTTCCAATTAAAGCCACCGGGTCATATTATACTACGGGCACTATACCACGCGGAGTCACGATTGACAAACTCGATTTTAGTTGTGTCAAAATTGTTTTGTAATTTAGAGATTTTTTTTGCATAATAGCTCTAAGATTCTCTCTCATAGCCAAAAGTAAGGAATTTTGGTGATAGTTTAGTTAGTTTAGTTCGATGTACAAGAGAATCGGCACCGTCAACGGAATTTTAACTGCATTACACTGCTTGCGCTGGAAATAAACAAATGAATTTTTGAATTTAGTAACTACATTTAATTCGTTTGTCAGTGATATTTTTAGTAAAATAATGATTAAATTACAATTTACAATCTATCCATAGACAAATATTACTAAACTTCATCATCTGTGGTAGAAAGCTAGGAGTGCGTGACTGTGTGCATAAATCTATGGCACAATTATTGACAATCAACAAAATATTTTCCAAAATATAATTAGCTACAATGCACTGTAGGTAATTAAACAAATGAATGTTAGTGTTTGTCAGTGACAGAATTATAAGTGTGCTACAATCGTGAATGTGATAGTAATTAGGTAAGACCGTAAGACCGATTAATGTCAGCGATTTTGCTCGGTTCGGACTTCGGTCGGCTCAATCTGAATCTCGCGCGGGACCAGCGTGTGATTTAAAATGACGATAATTATATTTTAAGATATATATTGGAGCTGAACGTAATATTAAGACATGTCGTTGTGAAATGGTCGTGACGTCACGACATTTCTGCTTCTGGGTGTCTTGACAAACTCAAAAGCATTTATTTCAAACAAAGAAACCAATTACAGGCACTTTTGAACTATCGTTGGGTCGGTCAGTCAGAAAGAAGAAGCTAGTCGCCCATTCCAAAGCATAGTAGGTACTTAAGGAGAAGAACGGGCAAGAAACTCTACGGACACTCTTTTAAAATCAAAATATGGTTACATCATCATCATGTGTCACATGTGAGAACGGTGCAGAATGTTACAAGCGTCCGTAAAAAAACCTATAAATGAATAAGCCGAGGGGGAGTGAATTTTATTAATCTGATATAATTCTATCTGTCAGCAGATGAACCTATTTGACGCTGCAAGACTGTAAAGGAACATCTGTCAATTGTGGCTGTCCGAGGTCAGTACTCATTATTTCGCACACTATATTAATTTGATAAACATATTTTGGAGAAAATAAATTAGGACATGGAATGAACAGGCATGAAATGAAGTACCTAATGTTGCAACTCATTTGTACTTAAAATATAGGAATTGGCCCATGTGATTGATTTTAATTGATTCAGACGCTAATATTTAATTTTTTAATAAATAAATCATACTGCTATACTTGTTGAAAGTTTTGCTGCACATACTACACTGATTATATATATATATTTTTAACTTGATTTTCAGATACCTAGCTCACTTGCAGTGCCTTTGATATCAGAAAATTATGCTCGAGTTTACAGAAAAAAAAAAACTGCAGCCACTCTCAACTTTTACATCTCAGTTATGTAAGTATTTGTGTGTTATAAGTCATGCTTGGATCTTTGACAGTTGTTACGGGTAGTCAGAAGCCCAAAAGTCTGCCAGACAGTCTTACCAAGGCGTACCTATCATATACCCAGTAACTGGGTTGTGGAGGTCGGATAGGCAGTTGCTCCATGTAAAATAATAAATAATTCAGCTGCATCCAGTTAGATTGGAAGCCGACCCAAACATAGTTCGGAAAAGGCTAGGCAGATGATCTTGTGATATAAGTTAGTGTAATAATTGGTATTTTCTACATAATTCCCTGTTCACTAAAAATAGAAATGAAGTAATGTTGCAACTCATTTGCACTTAAAATATAGGAATTAGCCCATGTGATTGATTTTAATTGATTCAGATGCTGATATTTAATTTTTTATAAATAAATATGTATTTTTAACGTGTACCTATTGCAATCCTTTGTTTTCAGTAAATAAATAAATAAATAAAATCATGCTGCTATACTTGTTGAAAGTTTTGCTGCACATACTACACTGATGATAATAAGAATGATAATTTTACTATAAGTGGTTCAATATTGATTATAAAAAAATATACTCTCGATGAGTGTAGGAATGATATAAAACCAATAGTAATAAATGCTTACCGTTGTTTCCAGCGTTGGCGGTGCTGTGCAGTCCACACACACACATTCGACAGACGCCATTCCGTTCTCGCCGGGCATAAAGAAGTTGAACATTGGCGACAGGCAGCAGGCTCACCGTGCAGTAGAAAATATGTATTAGCAATGTTATTTGATGTGATACTTGAGGAATAAATTTTATCAATTTTTGTATGTACACACTAAACACAAGATAATAAAGTAAAGCTTAAGTATATAATAAGAAATTTCTTCCAGCAGACCTGCGACAGGAGAGTTGGATGACAGATGTAGACCAGTGTGTAAAACAGTATATAGTAAAACTTAAATTAGACTAGAGCAACCTAAACATACATGAATTTATGTAATTTCTTGTTAGCAAGAGAGGAGCGATTTGTGTATAGTTCTAGTAGATCTTAACAGCACCCGCCCCTATATAGATTATTGATGTGTCAATATTATGTTTATATCTTGTACTGTGGTTTATCTAGGATCTAGGTGGTGGGATATTACTAGATATGTGCTTAGATAAACAAACAATACACCAATCACTGAATACTTACTTGCACAGGACAGTTTTATGAAGTTTCTCAATCTCACCTCTTATGTACGCAATATCCATACATGAGATGAGATTGAAATCTAAAAGCATTGAAATAAATAGTTCTTATTGTCTCTAAAACTCTCAAATACGTCAATGCTTAAAGACAGGAAAGGCTTAGGGAGTAGAACGTTTAAAAAAAAATTCTCACTAAGATACCAATGACATGACAGCATTCGCTTATCGCGGACACGCGCATGCGTATTCTCGTTGCCATGGCAACGTCACGGTGATAGTATAATTAGGTATTATAACTCAATGGTTCAACTGTTGAATGAATTTTGTAATAGGTTTGATGAATGTTCTTTTAGTATTGGCAACGAATAGTGAAGTAGGTATGTATCTACAATAAAATATTAGGCGCTTTTAATTTATTTATTATTTACATTTTATATGTACTTACCTACTTTTTTGAGGAGACAGAACGAAGTAGGCACACACAGACTAGGTTGCACAGGTACGTTCTCCTTTTAGCTAATTCTAACATAATACCTACTGATGGACGTTGGAGCATCGCAGCGCAGTTTCCCCTGGAGCATCGAAGAGCACGCTGGAAGATACGTGTCTGTTCTTCGTCCGCGAAGATATTAACACTCGGGCTAAGAACTCGCTGAACGATTTTCATCCGCGGCCAGCTAGTTTATTTGTAAACTCACGAGACCGGTTGTTTGTGCGGTTACGCAGCCGCCGCGGTTGCGATCATCGCGCGCAAACTTGGCGTGCGACACACTGGTGTTTATCTACAATTCAATTTGATCTCAGTGGCCGTAGCGGCCAGTGACCGACCCAGTTGCCCAGTCGTCAGCTGACAATAGGTTCACACCTACTTAATAACAAACTGAAGTACCTACCTAAGTAGGTATACCAACATATTATTATGCGCAGACTACGAGATGATTATTTGTTGTAGTAGCTGTAGGTACCTACTTAGTGGACATTGTACCTACCTACCTAATGTTACATAGTAATAAAAAAAATTACCATTGTAAAATAAATTCGGGGTGAGAGCCTGGTGATCTGTCACACGCACACCAGGATATCCTAGTATGGACGCCAGGCCCAGTCTCTCACAAAGTATCATTTTTATGGATTTTAGTAAAAACGTTATAATTCTTGTCTCTACGTTGTATAAAAGTATGTGTGTGTGTGAAGAGAGAAAAATAAAGATTACTATAGGTAGGTACCTACTTAATTACTATTGGTAGGTGCTGCATTCACTTAATGTTCTTAGTGCGCATGCGTGACACGTTACAGGCTAATTAAGTAGTAGGTAAGTACCTAGTTAATAATAAAAACTGTGTAGTTACAGAAAACAAAATGTAAATACAAAGCACTAAACTGACTTTAAATGCACAAAAACGGTTGTATTTAGAATGAATGAATGAAATGCACATTGAAATATCTATAAAAGCATTGAAATAAATAGGTAGCTAAGTACCTATCTCTGAACCCGAATATGAATAGGCATATGGACATGGCCGTCAATAACGGAAAATTAAAAAAAAAAAAATGTTTAACGCGCTTGCGCGGAGTGTGGTAACCATAGAAACATCACGGGGATCGGTGTTGATGTCTAACGCGCTTGCGTGGGGTGGCCAAGTGACCACTCCACGCGATTCTGGTAACCATGGAAACATCACGGTGATCGGTGTTGAGGTCTAACGCGCTTGCGCTGAGTGACCCCTCCACGCGATTCTGGTAACCATAGAAACATCACGGTGAGCGGAGTTGATGCCTAACGCGCATGCGCGAAGTGACCACTCCACGCGATTCTGGTAACCATGGAAACATCACGGTGATCGGTGTTGAGGTCTAACGCGCTTGCGCTGAGTGACCCCTCCACGCGATTCTGGTAACCATAGAAACATCACGGTGAGCGGAGTTGATGCCTAACGCGCATGCGCGAAGTGACCACTCCACGCGATTCTGGTAACCATAGAAACATCACGGTGATCGGTGTGGTGGAATTTAGTAATAATTTGACTCTTGTTAATGGCAACGACTAGTTAAGTAGGTGGTGGGCATTGCATTTTCTTAATATGTACCTACGTAATGCATACGTGATAACGTGACGCGTTACCAATTAAATAAGTAACTAGTAAGTAAAAAAGAACTTGTTAGTGATTGTATAGCGCGCATGCGTGGCGTGATGTGAGCACGAAGGGGATATGTGCCCGCCGTGCCTGGTGGCCAGTGCGCGCGCAGTTGGGTGAGTAATTGTTAGTCGAACTGTTGAATTTGGTCATTTGTAATAGTACCTATGACGATGATTTGATGAATATTCTTTTATTATTGGCTACGACTAGTTAAGCTGGTATCACATTTTCATGTTCTTATACGTAGGTACGTGACGCGTTACATAAAATGATTATGTAATAAAATTAGCATAAATATAATTAAAATCTCGATTATGATTGTAAATGTAATTTGGTCAATCCCTAGCATCCGTGGGATGACACTGACAGCTCACTCCACGCAAGTTTTCACGGTGAGATTTTTACAGAATCGACCGGCTGTTCCTTTTCAATCTTGAACGATATCGCGATTTACAATCATGATTTAATATTTTAGCTGCACCCTAAATATCATAGTCGTAAAATACAGATTCAATAATAACTGTAGTACCTAAATTAAATAAATCATCCTGCCAAAATGTTATTATCTACAAATAAAATCAAATTTAAAGAAAAATGAAGCAAAGTGATAGACGTTACATGTAACGTCATAGACATGTTTAGTGATGAGATGTATTGCTATTATGGGTTTTTATCGATAGTCGATATTTTTTATAGAAAAAGAAGTTTACTGTACTCGTATGTATTTTTAAATTTTTATTGTTAGACATCTATAGAGTTAAATTAGCCGAAAAAATTATACCATGAAAAAAAAAACTTTTTTTTAAATAAATACCGGTACTTAGTGCTTTGAATGTGATTTTTTAATGTTTTGTATTAAATACATATTTTAAAATAAATTTCATAATAATATGATATATCAAAGACATTTTTAAAATTATTAGGAGAACGAGATTTTTGCTGTAAGAATCGTTATCGATAAAATTGAATTGTGCATATTGTCACTGACCTAGTCGTGCCATACTGACATGTGTCACCCTCACCATGCTAGAGCGCAAACATTATAAGTAATCACCTCCGGTTGTAGATATCTGCATTACAGAGGAATCATCGGTGCAGTGCCATGCTGATTGTCTGAGTTTTCCAAAATGGTTAGTGGGTTAACACCATTTTATACAGTATGGGGACCGCTTATATGCAATAATTTCTAGGACACACTTGGTATCGCCTTTTCTGACGATATACAAAAAATGAACGAAATCGGTCCAGTAATTAGGTCAAAAAGTAGAGTTTTCATTTTGAACAAATTTAAACACTGTAGAATTGTATCACTAGGTCAATGATTCAATGAACCCTTTAAAATGCGACGTTGCCACTCAGTGCAAACTATCACGACGCTGTTACGTACCTATTCTACTTATTTGCCGAAATGTAAAATCGGTACACCTGCACGACAGGCTGGAATTTAATGTAAAAAAAAATAATTCAACGTTTGAGTGCGTGCGCAAAACTAAGCGTGTACGGGAGACGCAGCCGCGGACCGCGCCGCCCGACGACACCCACATTCGATTAATACTGTGACGGTACGGCCCACTACCTCTCACAGACACAAGACCAGTACAGACTGACTATGAAATTTAATGTTAATGTGGTTTTTTTTTTCGGTATACTAGTACTTGGAATTTCCTATTGAACAACTTCCTTGGCCTGCCATGGTCGAAACTTTGTTTTGTTTTCACAAACATAATCCATCACTGGGACGCGCCAACATTTCCTGCGGGTGTACATCGGCAGCGGTGTCTTTTGGCGGCTTCTTTACACAGAGCGGCACAAGCCACGCGGCTTTCTTCAAAGGCGATTCAGCGAAATAATATTGCGGGGGGCGCGCGGGTGCGGGGTGCGCTCGCGCCACGTAGGGAAGCACACCTGTTATCGACTATTAGCTTCTGTTAAAAGGAATAAAGATAGATAATCATAAAAGCTGTTTAGCTTTAAATACTTAGGTGGTGCTATGGTGTTTTAAGAATTATTGTCATAATTCTAAAAACCACTATGCCCTGAGTATTTAAAGCTAAACAGCATTTTTGTTTAAGTGTGTTCTTATTAAATATTATTAAGTAGATTTAGAGATAAAATGCATAAAGTAAACAACAACAATTTATGAATTGTTTTCGCATGTTACATAGTTAGTTACAGACCGGCTCCCGGTGGATCGACAGACCCGATTGATACTCAGGATTACTCAGGAAGTCACCAACTTAACGGTAGTTTCGTAAACTGTTCAATCGTATTTTTAATGTCCAATTAATATTTTTAATTGTTAAAAATAAATATTTAAATTACACAAAGATACTTGTTTTCTAATGCCTTGTTTCGGTAGAAAGTAATTATGTGTAAAAAGTTATCGATAAGCGTTAATTACGATAATTGCACCATGTGCCCTACATTATAATATTTTTTCGCCATCTTGGAAGTTGCGTTCCGCTTTGTCAGTTCACCGATAGTCTTCCGGGATAGTGTGTGTTTCGCAGAGATTTCGTCTACTTGCGCGCATTGCTTCAAAACGTGATTAGCAAATACCAGTAAATTTAGTGCTTAGTTAGTTTAATTTTTTATCAGTGGAATGGACACTTATTAGTTTATTAGTTATTTGACTCTGTATGTGTGTAAATTGTGTTTTTAAGTTTTTTGTATACATTTTTTAAGGTGAAATTGACACTTGACCTTTGTGTTCGCGTGTGTCTTTTTAACAAAATGCCAAGACAACAGCATTTTTCACGCAACTCGCGTCTGCCCTACTAGTGTCCGGACAATCCTGGGAGCTGTCCAAAGGATCAGGGAAAATCAGCACATGAAGGAGTTGCTCCGCGTCACGTTCCATCCTCTTTTGAACACCGAGTCTTAGAACATTTCGAGCAGAACCCTTTGACAAATTAAAAACCATGGCTCTGGATCCTGAACGAAATTTGCTGAGCAGGCTTCGGGATAACATTGTGCGGCGATGTAACTTGTGCATTCAAAAACGTGGTGGACACTTTGAAAATGAGAAAATTTAAGTTTATTCTTTTTGGAACTAATGTGTAATATTGAAGTATTTAGTTCAGTTCAGTTATCGCGAAATACACACGTGGCGGTACAAATGAACTTAGTGGATTTTATTTTCGTCGCATATTGTCAAACGAATCAAAGTGCCGGCGCCGACAAAAAAGCCGCCATGCCGCCCGCGTGCACCGTTGCCACTCTTCGCTCCTGGGGTCAAGGTACGTTGTCTAAACAGAGTGTTTACTTTAAGTGAATTTATTTTGATATTTATTTTGTTTGAAAATTTAACTTTTTTAATTTTCGGTTTTTTATTTATTATTTAATTTTTCTATACTTCTATGGAGTAATATTACTTGAGCTTTCAATGATTGCCAATTCCATACTGTATACTTAACTTAGATTAGGTGGACGACAAAGCTAGTTTCGTGAAGTCGAAGACAGCTTCGTTCGCACTTAGGCAGATAGACTGCAAAGCTAAATTTTGTACTGACTACGATTTTAAACGGCACACAACCGCGTAATCTATTGTCTCCCTCACCATTAGCTGGCTTGAAATAAGGTTAAAAATTGAAAATAATATTTGTGTTGCCGAGATGTGACTAAGCTGCGAATGTGCATTTACTTTCCGGGTTTTCTTTAGATTATTCAGAATATACTAAATAAATTAAATAGGTAATTGTCCGGTTAAACTTTTAAAAAAAATGTCAATTTTATTAAATTCTTAAATAAAATAATGTCGTTATCGCTGAAAATACAGAGATGTTCACGCCAGTTTATTTTTGTGGAGCAACTTCCAAATTTTTTATCGGAAATATCAAACTATTTTTTACTATTCTATTCGGTTTTTTTCTTTAAATCCGTCTCTGTCCACTGTGTTTTTTGGGTCGGATAGTTTCATTGCGTTATGTCATACCCGACAATCCAAGAAACCAATTTTTGTGAATATTGAGCTAATACCGCGCTAATTAGCAGACACAATAGAAATTTTATTGTTATCTGCACACATGGTGTGCAATCGACATTTTAAGAATTACGAAGCAAGTTTTATTATCTGCCTAGCCTTTTCACAACTATGTTGGGGTCGGTTTCCAGTCTAACAGGATGCAGCTGAATATCAGTACCAAAACCCCACATGACGTCATTTACCAACACCCCACATGAATAAAAGTCAAAAAAAAACAATTTTAGAATACCCAATTTTCAATGTTCAACCCTTCTAATGCGGCACCACGGTACCAGGCACGCGGCTATCGGCCTGATAGTCTGATTGCGATCCCCTGATAGTGTGAACTTCAAGCGGCTCCGAATTAATCTTTACACCATTATTTTTGGGATTTGACAGGCAATTTACAGTTCTCGTGGAGTTTGGAGTGAAACTTGGTGCATGATGGCGAGGTTTTACAAGGAGAGGGCTTAGCACGGTTGTGAGACTTTTAATTGACTTTGGTAAGTTGAACAGGGTTATTTTTTAAGCAGAAAGAGTGGTTTTAATTAGGTTGGTAAGCAAACCAATAGAGCATAATAGTTTGGGGTTTATATGTCTCTTTAGAAAATAAGCGTTTGATGATGTGTTCCCAAACTTTGATGAAGTTTTTTCATTTTTAGGGATCTTTACCCGTTGGTTGCGTTTTGGGTTCTCAAAAGAAAAAACGGAACCCTTATAGGATCGCTTCGTTTCCGTCTGTCTGTCTGTCTGTCAGCCTGTCAGTCTCTGTCAAGACCCTTTTTCTCAGGATCGCGTGGAGCTATCAAGTTGAAATTAATATCAATACGTAAGTCTATGGAAAAAAATCACGCTTCTAAGTCAACACATTAAAAAAATACGGCCATTTATGCGACATATTTTGATACTCGCAAGTAAATCAAAACCTATAGGGTACTTCCCGTTGTCTTAGAATCATGAAATTCGGCTAGAAGCAAGGTCTCACAGCACAAGTAAAGAAAAAAAGTCAGAAAATTGTTAATTTGTAATTCTATCACATAAAAAATATTTTCAAGTCTGTCAGTCTGTCAAGACCCTTTTTCTCAGGAACGCGTGGAGGTATCAAGTTGAAATTAATATCAAATATGTAAGTCTATCTTCGCTTGGAGTCCTAAAAAACTCAAGCTTCTAAGCTAAGTCAATGCAATAAAAAATACGGCTACTTATGTGACATATTTTGATACTCACAAGTAAATCCAAACCTTTATGGTACTTCCCGTTGATCTAAAATAATGAAATTTGGCAAGAAGCGTGTCACAGCGCAAGTAAAAGAAAAAGTCCGAAAATTGTTAATTTGTAATTATATTTGCAATTTAATTTAAAATAAAAATAAAAATAAGTAGGTAGGTTAGTTTTAAATTATAGGAAAAGCAAACTATAAATGAACGATTATACAGTTTATAGTTTCATGTGCTTATAATTTGACTGGTATACTAATGAGCGGTTTCAGTAGGTTTTGGGTGTTAAAAAAGTAGACTTCCCACAGCTTCCCACTGATGATAAGTGGTCATCGTCGCGTATGGACAACTTCAATTCCGTAGACATTGCCAGTGCGATCCCATTCCGAAGTCAAAGCGGTAATGTACCGAGTTAATACTTATTTTGTAAGTAATTTTAGTTCTCTTTTTAGAATCAGTGGTGCCGATTCTGTTGTGCACAAACTAAACTTAATTTAGGCTATTGCTAACTTTTTCTCTCTATTATGACAAGAAAGGGACGGAAGTAAATTAGAGCTGTCAAATTAATTCAAACTAATTTTTGCATAGACATATAGACGACACGTAAAAACATGTCGACTAAAAAACACGGTGAAGCGCAAGGCGTGAACTAGTTTGACATCTCCAACTTAGTTCATAGCTATAGCAGTCCTTTTCTCGCGCTGCCTGTTAGTAAAAGATAGCGATTCTCTAATTTTAGTTTAGTGCGTTCACAAGAGAATCGGCACCATTGCCTGTCTATGAAGTAAGTTTTGTAGAAAAGCAATAATATGTTTTACATACGAGTGCAGTTATGGTGTAGTACTAAAATATAATAGTCTTCACAGTATGAAGTTGCAATAACCATATTAGATATTTATAGATAGTACTAAAGTGTTGAACGTTTGCATCATAAAATATACAATGTTACAACTTTTTGTATGTTTCTGAGGGTCAGTTCAGACCAAGCGGAAAATCTTAGGCTTAGGATAGCCTAAGCCATAGGGTACCTTACCATAGGGTAATACGGTCCTATTTTCAATGGAGCCAGTAAATTCCGCGAGGATTTTTCCGCTTGGTCTGAACGGACAAAGACAACTTCTTACTCATTGAGCAAATAAAAAATAGAGCTCATTGCGAAATATTTTCTCCGGAGAAGTACACTAAGTCGACGTTCGCACGGACGTAAAAATATCGCGGCGATTTTTTTTCGCGCACTGGATTTGCAACGTCTGCTTAGCGCCGAGAGTGCAAAATCCAACAGTGTGTTTTTTCGACGCGCTAGAATGTACTCTGTTATTTCTAAGTCGGATTCACAACGCTCGGCTCAACAACGAGAGTTGAAACGCCGACGTTCGCACGGACGTAAAAATAGTCGCACGGTAACAAAAATATATCGAGTCTATACTGTACCGTAGAGGAGTTCCTTCGTCTGGCGCCAATAGAATCAGATCATGCTTATCATAGAAATGCATTGTCTTCGTATCTGAACCAACATGTAAAATATCAACTCCGTAGGATAAGAGGAAGTGCTTTTAATTCTGCTTGCAAGATTCGATCTAAACAAACAAACAAACATTGCAAGTTGAATAAAAGCTTGTAAAAGCAGTATGAGCTGGTCAGTCCTGATGAAACTCCGTATTACGATAGGCCAGCTCGAGGTCAAGTGTTACCAGTATCGACATGCGCCCTACTGTACCTACCAACACTTAGACAGAACAAAGTTTCGAAGGACATATCCGTCACACCAATAGTTACACGCGCTATTGACAGACACGCGAGTTTTTTTTTTTTTTTCTCCAAACATTAGTTCGGTAATTCCAAATTCCGTTTGGTTCTCAAAGCGAAAGTGACATCTTCACAAATTAAAACCTATTTTTTTAAACCAACAAAGTTGGCCTCATCTATTTTCGTGCAAAGTTTCGCAGTTGTCTATGATGATTTCATTGCAGGCACGAGGTAGGTACCTGATAACATGCAACCATGAGTTACGACACTATTCCACTTTGGTGCCGATTGGACTTCTAAAAGTGTTAAATTGCTGCTTCCACGCGATGTTTTTGGCCCGATAATATCTACATGGGTAGGTATGATATTTCGTTTATGAGTGTTAAGTGAGGAAAATGTCGTAAGGAAAGTTTTGGGTATGAATGTCGATGGCTATAAGGGTAGGGGAAGACCAAAGAAACGATGGATGGATTGTGTGAAAGATGACATGGCTAGAAAGGAGGTGACTACCGAGATGACGAATAATAGAGAAGTATGGAAAAAAAGGACATGTTGCGCCGACCCCAAATAGATTGGGATAAGGGCAGGAGAATGATGAGTGTTAAATGAGGTTTCATGTTTTTCTCTCTTTCTCATTAGTGGCTGACGCAAACTTTACAAAGGTTATTTTTCCCTGTTTTTGCTAACATAATCAGCCTATAATTCTGCCACAGATGGAACTCAGGCTTCCTCTCAGTTAGAGGGAGCGGAATGTAATCCACCATGCGGGCCCAGTGTGGGTTGGTAGATGTAACATGTCTTCGAATTTTTGGTTCTAGGACATGCCGGTTTCCTCACGATGTTTTCCTTCACCGTTTTGAGAGCAGTGGTGATTAAATTACCGATTAGGTACCGCAAGTGAACGCACGGTGCGTTTGTGGTTTGATCGCTTCCGTTCTGGAAATTTTGATGTCAACAATGAGCCCCGGGGAAAATTTCAAATCCAATGAGGCGGCGAAAAACGCCTTAGAATTCATCGATTCCCGTCCCTAGGATTTCTATTGCAGAGGCAACAATGAACTTTTATTAATAGGACAAAAGTGCATCAACAATGTTTCTTTAAAAAAAAATTTATTGATTTTTTTTATGTAAAATGGCAATTTCATAGGTAAAGACCTAATATAATATAGAGCGAAAGGATCTTCGTTCCAATCGGGGTCCCACGACACCTGCCGACGTTTTGTTACTTCTCATAAGATAGGCAGTAGTCAAGTCGTCAAGTGTAAACAAACAACAACTAAAGAATAATCCTGAAAACCCCATTGACAATCCCCATCAAGGCGAATTTATCAACTTTTTGTCCACAAATCCCCATTGATATCTTGATCATAAAATGATTCGCGACAATAACAAATATGTATTCACATAATTATAACCATAAAAATCATTAATATATCTCTCTAAGTTACATTTGCCCCAGATTCGTCTGATTTCCGAAATCAGACCAATCCGGGGGAAATCTAACTTTATGACGATTTTGAAAATTAATTATATTTCAAGATGGCCCACTTGCAGGAGTACCTACCACTTCTCAGAGCTAACATCATTGTCATCAGTGACGCAGTCATAGAGTAAGTACCTATATCACCAACCACCATGATAAGATGTGGCTTCAACAGCCTCTAATGAAGAACCACGTCTTTTCTATATTTTAAAACTACACCCCATAGAATTTAATAAGTTTACAGCATCAAGTTACGTGTTTTCAGCTGTTATAATTACACACGTTGTTGTTTTAATTTTTAATATTCATTATTCTTCTTTATTCATTTTAATGATGAAGTATAGCAGATTGGACAGTGATTCCCAAACTAGGCGTTTCCCTACATCTTGGGGATCAGAAATATTTATATTTTGCAGTACTTCGGTAAAGATATTCAGGCATGTTTGTTACCAGAGTATACTGAAATCTCCTCGACGATAAATAGCAGATATAAGTACTCCTTTTTATTACTAGTCTATAAACAGCTGCGTCATACATAATTCTAGATGAACTGACGCGCTCTGGGACACTCCCGCGCAGACTGACAGTTGATCATTATGACGATGCGCATGAGTTGCAGTAATGACTATGTCCATGCATTGTGTTGTAACGATTGTGTGGTCGTTTCAGTTGTGTAAGTGCAAAGTTTGTATGCACGAGTAATACGAGGGGGGATCAAAAAGTAGTGAGAACGACATACTCCTTGGTAAGAAAATAAATAAATACTGGCAGGCATAGCTCTGATACATATTTGTAATATTAATAAAGAAAAAAATCTTCGATTCTCTTTTGTTTTTTTCTGAATGTAGTCATTTGTTTGCTTCGTGTCGGAACGTGTTCTCGAAAATGGAGAAAAACGAAGTGCGAGCCGTTATTAAATACCTCTGTTTAAAAAAGTTAACGACGCAAGAGATTCATTGCGATTTGGAGGCAACATTAGGAGAGTCTGCTCCGCCTTATTCCACTGTCGCAAGGTGGGCTTCTCAATTTCGAGTAGGGAGAACGAGCACGGAAGACGAACATCGTTGCGGCCGTCCATCGACGTCAGTCACCCAAGAAAATGTTGCGAAAGTCGAGTAAATTGTATTGAGCGATCGAAGAGTTACCATCCGATGCTTAATTAAAGAAACGGGCATTGCATATGGAAGTATTCAATCCATATTGAAACAATCTTTGAATATGAGAAAAATCTCCGCGAGATGGGTGCCGAGAATGTTAACCGACAGTCAGAAACAAAATCGACTTGACATTTCGAAGATATTGTTGGACAAGTTTCAAGAAGATTCTGAAAACTTTTTGTCTCGTTTCGTAACAATGGACGAAACATGGGTCCATCATTTTGATCCCGAGACAAAACAGCAATCTTCGCAATGGAAACGGCCATCATCACCGACCCCGAAGAAGTTTCGTGCCGTGGCATCGGCTGGCAAGGTTATGGCCTCAATATTTTGGGATTCAGAAGGGATATTGTTGATTGATTACCCGGAGCGTGGAACCACTATTACAGGCCAATATTATGCAGCTTTAATTCCTAAGTTGAGGAATGCCATTAAAGAGAAAAGGAGAGGGAAACTTCGAAGGGGCGTGCTGTTTCATCACGACAACGCACCCGCGCACAGATCGGCAGTTGCGATGGCTGCCATGCAGCAAGCTGGCTTCGAATTGGTTGACCACCCCCCTTATTCACCAGATCTGGCGCCTAGTGATTTTTATCTGTTCCCCAAATTGAAAGAATACTTAAGGAGAAACACGTACGAAGACGATAACGAGGTCCTGGATGCCGTGGAGAGCTTTTTGCAGGACCAAGACAAAACTTTTTTTTTGAAAGGGATGGAAGTCTTGG
Organism: Cosmia pyralina; assembly: GCA_946251885.1. NCBI lineage: Eukaryota > Metazoa > Arthropoda > Insecta > Lepidoptera > Noctuidae > Cosmia > Cosmia pyralina. Next base: position 21,569,761 of record OX276363.1, on the reverse strand, counting down.
AAAAGCGCTGGACTCGGTGTGTAGAGAGACTTGGAGACTATGTAGAAAAATAAATTATTAAGTTATCAATAGTCATTATAATCTATCTCATTCTCACTACTTTTTGATCCCCCCTCGTACAAATGAGTACTTGATAATTATTATCGAATAAGTACCTGAAAGAATATTATTTCGTTCATGAATAATGAAGAATATTTTTTGTGACACCCTTGTCACAAAAGATTTTAGTAACATCAGAGGATAATTTTCTTCTAGAGTATGTACCTACATGCAATGCAAGCAATCAATCTGCCTAGCCTTTTCCCAACTATGTTGGTGTCGGCTTCCAGTCTAACCGGATGCAGCTGAATACCATTATTTTACATGGAGCGACTGCCTATCTGACCTCCACAACCCATTAACTGGGTAATACGATACCCCTTGGTAAGACTGATTGTCAGATTTTCGGGCTTCTGAGGACCCGTAACGACTGTCAAAGATCCACGAATGACAGCCGGGACCAATGCAATGTAAGCAATTAAATCAAAATGACAATGGCAATTATTATCATTATGCTCACATTTTTATAGGTTTTTATAACCTAGCTAAGAGAGCAGTGCTCACTCTGATTGTAGATAAATATTCCTAACCTAGTACTTATTTTGCAAAACTGTATTTTTAACAAGCATATAAGTACAATGTGTAACTGTTATTTATTCAATCATTTGTTTGAGTAAATAAATATTATAGTATCAGGAGAAAAGTGCACCTACCTACCTACTGCTTTGTTCATAATTTTGTAATATTTGTATAGCATTTCCTATGACATAGCAGAACTAGGTGACTGACACTGGCATGATCACCATCCGGGATTTTAATTTTGATAACACAAAAAATTTGTCGATAATTAGTCGAAATTTTGTCGCTAAGGTGTAGTCCAAGAGCTAGATCAAATAGTTTTCGTAAACTCTTCGATCTAGATCTAGCTCTTAGACTAACCTTAAAAATTGAACTCATTATCTTCTAAACTAAGACCCGACTAAATCTGTGACTTGGCGAAAACTTGTGACTAATACGCAACTAAACTTGGGAGAAAACAGATCTTCGCTAGGTGCCCTAGCTTTTGAGATTCAAATTGGGCCAAGCTGGGGATGCTCGCCATATCGGCCACCTATAAACCTTTATAACTTTTGAACCAGTGACCAACAAATTCTGATATTTGGCGAAAAATTTCCGACTAATTAGCGACAATTTTTTTGTGTTATCAACATTAAAATCGCTGATGGTGGCCATGCCAATGTCAGTCACACCAGGACAAGGCATCACTGTGACACCTACTTCATAATGTTGTATCCATGTGTACTGAAATATAATAAGTAAGTATATATTTTTCGTTTGACGATTATGGCAAACATTCGTTGAAAAAAAAAATTACTTAAGTATTCATTCCCTCCTTTCATTTTAAGTACAACTTTTGACGTCAAAACTTAGTAACATTACTTATATAAATATCAGCAAAACTTAGTTTTATTTAACGTTGCATGCTTACAGGAAATATTTGACTATGTTTGGAAGAAGCTCCCTCGTGGTACTTATTGTCAAATGATATATTTATTGAATAAAACTACGTCTTCCAATAAAAGGTGCTGTGACCTTTGAAATGTTTAATAGTTTGAAATAAAACTTATTACAAATTGGAATACGGCGAGAATATAATCTTATCTACCTAGCCTTTTCCCAACTATGTTGGGGTCGGCTTCCAACCTAACCGGATGCAGTTGAATATGGAGCGACTGCCTATTTTACCTCCACAACCCAGTGACTGGGTAACATGATACCCCGAGAATTTCATAGTCGTAGAATATTAACTTGCTATTCTCCCAGTACAAGAAAAAATGTTTTTTCCCATACACAGAAGGAAAGATTACTTAATCATTTATTACCACGGTGTTAGTCGACGTTCGCACGGACGTAAAAATATCGCGGCAATTTTATTTCGCGCACTGAATTTTCAACGCTCTGCCTAGCGCCGAGAGTTGAAAATCCAACAGTGTATTTTTTCGACTCGCTAGAATGCACTCTGTGTTGGATTCTCAATGCTCGGCTCAACAACGGGAGTTGAAAATCCAGTGCGCGATATTTTTACGCCCGTGTGTACGTCGGCTTACGCAGTAAGTGCTCAAACACACAAGCGGCACGCGTCAACGCTTCGGCGGCTGCAGTTGCCTATGCAGTTGACGCGTGCCGCTCGTGTGTTCTTACACAAAATCTAAGTCTAAGTTATGTCTTTATTGTGATGTATTCCTTGATAAGTGATACGTCGTTACGTGTAGTCAGAAGGCCGAAAGTCTGTAAAACAGTTTTCAGACAAACCGGTCTTGCTAAGGGGTATCGTGTTACCCAGTGACTAAGTTGTGGAGGTCAGATGGTATAGCCTCTTTATGTAAAATACTGGTATTCAGCTGCATCCGGTTAGACTGAGAGCTGACTCCAACATAGTTAGGAAAAAGCTAGAGAGGTAATGATGTCTCTTGAACACTGCGTGCGTTGTTGGAGAAGTTAAGACGATGAATGAGACGAAATAATGTAGTTCAGTATTTATTTTCCTCACAATGTTTTGCTGCACCATGGATGGTGAATTTTTTTTTTTTTTTTTGCTTAAAAAAGTAAGCAAAATATGTGGAACTATTTATATTTAAGGAGGATGCGCTGTGGTAGAGGGAGCTCAACGACCCGTCCCACGACGTTACCACATATGCAGGACATTGGCGTAGGCCATATACAAAATACTCAAAACCGTAAGTGAAGGAAATGTGAGGAATGGTGACTGATTTTGAAGAACTCACTGATGGCCACTACGACTGTTTCTGTGTTAATAATTTAGTCCGTTTCTAAAAGTTATTGCAAAAGAATACTCTTTTCCTAGTAAGGTTACACTTTACTTTTTAAACCATTTTTAGGGTTCCGTAGCCAAATAGCAAAAAACGGAACCCTTATGGATTCGTCATGTCTGTCTGTCTGTTTGTCCGTCCGTATGTCACAGCCACTTTTTTCCGAAACTACAAAAATAGATAAAAAACGAATTTTGGGGGTTCCCCATACTTAGAACTGAAACTCAAAAATTTTTTTTCATCAAACCCATACGTGTGGGGTATCTATGGATAGGTCTTCAAAAATGATATTGGGGTTTCTAATATATTTTTTTTCTAAACTGAACAGTTTGCGCGAGAGACACTTCCAAAGTGGTAAAATGTGTCTCCCCTGTAACTTCTAAAATAAGAAAATGATAAAACTGAAAAAATATATGATGTACACATAATCAGCCTATAACGTTCCCACTGCTGGGACACAGGCCTCCTCTCTGTGAGTTTCTCTGTGTATGATGTACATTGGCTCTACTGACATTATGTTTCTCAGCCAAGCTGTATTTAAGAGTGAAATTATGACTATTTTAAGAGATCATAGCCCTAATATATAGTTAATAAGTAATATAAGTGCTTTTTTAACTTGCTCTGCTAACAGCTAGCTATTCTGTATGGTAATCTGTGGATAACGTTTTGAGTAGTGTATTTGTTACTTTTATTGCAAGTTATATTTCGTATGCCTACTGTGTAATATACTGCTGTTTGTTATTCCTATCAAATAAAATAAAATAAAATAAAATTACCATGTAAACTTCCACCGAAAATTGGTTTGAACGAGATCTAGTAAGAGTAAGTAGTTTTTTTAATAAGTCATAAATCGTAAACCGCAATTTACCTTTCATTCAATCAAACGAACTACAAGAACTTTTATATTATGTTACTTGCTGCTACGGAACCCGTCATGGGCGAGTCCGACTCGCACTTGGCCGCTTTTTTGTTATTATTTTTTATCGCTTTAGCATTTGTTCTCTAACAAGGAAAAATAATGCAGTTGTGCCTAGATTAGGTATACATGAATTAAACTAACACGTTTTCCTCGAGAAATGGCAAAAGGTATAGTTGCTATAATTTATGTAGGTAAGTAAATAATAGCGATTAGCTTGTGCCTTGTGAACAGAAGGGCGAAAATGCTATAAGAACCAAATAACGATGCTCAGTGGGATACAAAATGCTGTACTGAAACCTACTGAGTGAGATCAATATTTGAGTCAATGTTGTCGTATTTCAACCCGATTCAGATAAGTATACTTCTAATTTCTTTTACCACATTCTTTTTAACCGACGAAAAAAAGGAAGAGGTTCTCAAGTCAACATGTATTATATATTTTTTATTTATGACCACGCATAACTTTTTAACTAACGAAAAAAAAGGAGGAGGTTCTGAAGTCAACACATATTTTTTTTTTAATTTATGACCACGCATAACTTTTTAACTAACGAAATAAAAGGAGGAGGTTCTGAAGTCAACACGTATTTTTTTTTTATTTATGGCCACGCATAACTTTTTAACTAACGAAAAAAAAGGAGGAGGTTCTCAAGCCAATACGTTTTTTTTTATGCATGACCTTGACCACGCATAACTTTTTACAGAATAGTCCGATTTGATTTTTTTTTTTTTTTTTTGTTTTATTCGAGATGGTATACCTCATAGTTGGTCCCATATACAATTTATTAACATCGCTTGGGTAGTTTTTGAATTAGCTTCAATAATACGTATTTTTTCCCCTCTTTTTAACCGACTTCAAAAAGGAGGAGGTTCTCAATTCGATGTTCCCCGATTACTCGAAGATGGCTGGACCGATTTGGATTTTTTTTGTTTTGTTCGAGAGGGTATACATCACAGTTGGTCCCATATAAAATTGATCAACTTTGCTTCGGTAGTTTTTGAGTTAGCTTCAATAATACGTATTTTTTCCCCACTTTTATATGGATGATGTTCTAGTTTGTTTTGCAGGTAGTGGTATTTGAATTTGTGTGGGGTAGGTACACAACTAAAAAGTGAAAAATAAAAACTTTTTTACAAAAAAATACAACCGACTTCCAAAAACAACACTACAAAGTGAAAAATAACTTTAATTTCGGAAGTCGGTGGCAAAAAACGAAAATACATTTAACCAGACACCGACTTCCAATACTGAAGTTATTTTTCTCTTTGTAGTGTTGATTTTGGAAGTCGGTTGTATTTTTGTAAAAAAGTTTTTTGCAAATAAAGACAAAGACATTTGGCATCCACCGAAAAAGATCCCACACCGCTGTAAAACCAACCTACAAAAGGTAGTACTATAAAAAACTATAATTTCTAGAGGGCATCTCTCCACGGTAATAGTATCGACCTAACAGAGCCCATTGATTGGTCGCGACACACGCGCGTGTATTGCACACGTCACGACATGCGCCACCGGCTCATAAGGACGTCGCTAATCAATGTTCGAAGTCTTCCAATTGCGTTTTTGTTGCCATGGCAACCATTCTTTGTTGATGTGGCATGATCAGAAGTGGATACCTTTCCTAATGAAAAGTTCAAGGAAACTCTCGGGTAGTCTAAGGAACTAAGCTAAGACTGTCTTTAGACAAGACTATAGCTCTATGAAAACAACGATGGAGCCACGGTTATCAAAAATCTGTTAAAAAGCTTGCTGTGACGCCTTCAAGCTGCTTAACCTTTTCCTAAGTACGTTGTGGTTGGCTTCCAGTCTAACCTGCTCCTTCTGAGTACCAGTATTTTATGTGGAGAGACTGCCTATCTGACATCCACAAACAACCCAGTTACCACGATAACCCTTACTCAGAAAACCAAAAGTCTGACCACCAGTCTTGTTTGTCAGAGTTTTGGATTTCTAAACAAAACAATATCATAATAAAAACTATGGCCTAGACTAGACCAAATGTTTGGACTTCGTCGTAATCCCTTACGAAAAAGAATGTATGACGTCAGTCACTACAAATACTCGGCTTTGAATGAGTCAGTCTTATCAGAGATCATTGACGGAAGTAAATATACGGGGATTACTTTTTAAGTGGACGAGGGGAAATTTGAAGGCGGTTTTCCTAACTAAATTGGGGTTTAGCCAGGCCAGGCGCACTCCACATTTTAGGTATGAAGCTACAAGTACGCGGTGGTCTCGACTTGTCGGGCAAATTCAGTGTGGGCTGCCGCCTCGCACTTAGTTCGATACGCACTCACGCGCCACGTGTCAAAGACGACAATCCTAACGAGTCAGAAGGTATAAAGGTCGTAGCTCACTTACACGACCCCGCTCCAACACCGCTTCCGTACAACACCGCCTTGAACGGAGATGTATGATATCGAGTGGTACGATGGCGGTAAATTCGCTAATTACTATTTCATGAAATGAAACATTGAGGCCAATTCTAATTAACAAAAATACAAAATACAAAAAAAATATACAAAAAGTTTTATTGGCAAAAGAAAAGGTGATGACAGTATACACAAACACAAATTTAACTTTGTACATCACAACAATGCTATGTTTGACCGTTGACCCACAAACTAAGCAGGGCTTGTATCTTGTGGGTCGGAGTGCGATTGAGCACAGAGAAATAAGTCGGTTTACAAGTCTAAGGCGGTTTAGTAAGGCGTGTATTGTGTTGTGTGTGTGTGGGTGGGTGTGAGAGTGTGTTTGTGTGAGGGACTGAGGGTGAAAGTGTGAGAGAGGGTTATTGTATGCTGGCACAGTGGCTTGTCGACAAAACTTTAGAGAAATGATTCTGTTTCGGTGTATGTAAGTTCCAGAAGCCATTCCTTTTTTTTAATTAGAGAGTTGTATTGATGATAATTCTGTAAAAGCATATTTGTTACGGTCACGAATCATATTTTGATCAACATACAACCTGACACTGACTTGTAAATTGCAAAAAAAAAGTAAAAAAAAATTGGCTCTTAGCGCATCCCCATTAATAGAGGCTATGACACCCTACTCTTGTTGCAATCTTTATTTTCACCCATAGGAATCAGAAGGAAGTTTTCACCAATTTAGCCATTAGCATTACGCTTGAAAATTACTGTTACATATAATATAACAATGTGTATAGGTAACAATAACAAATGATCCAAATATTACTTATTCTGCTCAACTTTCAGTCACGTATCAGGAACACGAATGTTCGGGTAGCCTGTAATGATAATTTATACAAATACCCGAGTGGCTTCGGCTCACAATAGCCGTCCATATCTTGTTGTAAGTACCTCAACATGGGCTCGGTATCGGTATCAGTGGGATCGACAGAAGGGTTCGCCTGTCATCTGATAACATCACACTGTCAAAACTTAGTTTCCTTATAGGTACCTAGTTGGGAATTAGCCAAGAACGAACTCATAGGTCTGTACCATCGCGAACATTTGCGGTGAAGCACTTTTCAACCTTATTGCATTAGAAATAAGGTCGAGAAGTGGTTCACCGTAAATGTCCGTGATTTTTACATACATAAATAAAGATCCTCTGTTTATTTTTGCGAGCTCTAGCAATAAGTACTTTTATTTTGTGATTTTATCAGCGTCCAATAAACTTTTTAAAACGCAATTACTATAAGGATATATAAACTAGAATAGGACTTGTGACATTTATTTATCCTCCCATAAAGACGGACATAGATAGTTGGCAATCAAATGCTTTAAATAATAAAAAGTTCAAAAACTAAAACCCGACTACTGAAAAATCACGCTCGCCGCGGTCGGTCTGTAACCTATTAAATTAATATTATTTACCTCCACTTTTACTTATTTTTAACTATTTAAACATATTTGTTTGCTTAAACAATATGACATGTAAACATATTTGTAATGTGCTCGTCAAGATCTTTCTTTTGACATCAAACATGTCATTATTATCTCAATAAAATTTTTTTCGTGGTCAGAAATTTACGTGTATAGTCCAACATATTAAATTTAGGGAGAATTTATATAGCCTACGTCACCCGGACCATTATTACGAATCTATTGATACCTCATTCATTAAAATCGGTTCAGAAATTTAGACGCTACGATGGAACACACGTAAATACATACTTATATACATACATAGACGGCTAAAATCATAACCCTTCCTTTTGACTTTGCCGTAGTCGGGTAAAAAATATTCTACGTTAAAATTTTCCGGTATTAAAAGGCCATTGTGTTCTAGAGATTCCCTGCCAGCTTTCGTCACAATCAGTTCAGTAGTTCAACTCATGAATCAGTAACATGACAGACAGACTGACACTGGAAAATACTTCCGGATTTCAAACATGAGTGTGTATGGACGTTCTTCTTCTTGTTTTCGAGTCAATGGTAAATTATTAAATGAGCTGAGCCCCGTAGGTGTGCACGCCAATCGCGGCATCAGTGACGTTTTATAGGTCCTAAGAAGTGCAGGTGTGTACACTTTGGACATGCCAACGGCATGGTTTGTTCAGGAGCACCATATTCGCACTGGGTGTTGGTTGGGTCAATAATCCCCCAATTTGCTAGATCGTGCTTGCAGCGGCCTACTTAGGTCCGCAGTCGATTGATTGCTTTTCATATAGGCCACTGAAGGTCACGTCCGTGTGGCAGGTGCTCCTGGGACTGAATAAAGTAGGTGGCGGGTGCTGTTTTTCCCCTAGGTCTCTTTTCACCTTAGGCGGTTGGTATTGGATAGCCTGTGTACAGCGGGGGAAGCTCTTCTGGCTCTTAAGAGGCTATTGTGTTCGTAGAGGGGATGACGGGATGGACGTTAATTTTCCTTAATAAGACTCCGCATTTCAGTCTCTTTAAGCCACTGGCAAATTTTCCAATGGACTCAATGATTTCTACCGGCATTTTCTGCCATATTAAAGCCTCACGCTACATTATACCAATAGATGCAAGATCAGGATTCGTGCTAGTCCCCCATATCGACGGCATTAGCATACTGCGTGCCTGCTTATCGACAAACAATACCGTGACGTATTAGCGCGGTACGGAAAAATCACGGAAACTAACCTCTATGTACCTAACTAATAATACTGCCAAGTTCAGAATGACAAATCATGATGCAATGAGGTCTTATTTGTGTGTGGTTTGCAAGGCTTTTTAAGATGAATATGTTTTCTGGTCTTCAAAGTTAGATTTAACAGATTTTGAGTTCCAAGATGGACATGTTCTGATTTTTGTAGTCTTATCTGTAGCCTATTTGAGACTTTTAGGAGAGGAGTGCTTGTTATGGCGATGCGTAGGGGAGATCTATGTCCAGCAGAGGACTGCATGTGAAGATGATAAAAGGCTTTTCAGGCCCTAACCGGTTCCAGAGGTTCTGGAAGAGCTGGACCAGATCCTGTACAGCTTAAATGGAGCCTCTCGGCGGGATAGCCTCGGCATGAATTTGGACAAGATGAAAATCATTTAAAAATTACAATTCACACGTCTTGCGGAGTCCAATCCACATCGAAGGGTCGGTCGAAGTTGTGAAGGAGTATATCTACCTAGGGCAAGTCATCCAGCTCAGCAGATACAACTTTGAGAAAGAAGCCGACAGAAGGACACGGTTGAGTTGGGCAGCATTTGTAAAAAAATCTTCGTCAGCTCTTCACTTCACCTGTACCGCAATGTTTGAAGACTAAGTTTTTCAGTCCTGCCCGTTATGACATATGGTGCCGAAACGTGGACACTGACAGTCGGGCTGGTCCACAAATTCAAGGTCGCTCAGCGCGATATGGAGCGGGCTATGCTCGGAGTTTCTTTGAAGAATCAAATCAGGAATGAAGTTATCCGGAAAAGAACCGGAGTAACCGACATAGCTTGCAGAGTAAGCGAACTGAAGTGGCCATGGGCTGGCCATGTTTCTCGAAGGATAAACCGACCGCGTATCGGTAAGCGTAGTGTGGGACGCCCCCCAGTTAGATTGACCGGGGCTCCGTACGGCATTTCATACAAACTTTCAAGTCCATTTTTTATCGAAACGAATGAATCGATTTTAATGAAACTTCATACGCATAAGCACGATACATAGGTCTAAAAAGTTAGTTAGGAACATTTTCGAAAAATAGTGTTGCAGCTAAATTCGACCGATTTTAAATATTCCATAGAAACAGACAATTCCAATTATCTTTTTTTAAATACATTTCGAAAATGTTCTTAACTAACTTTTTAGACCTATGGATCCTGCTTATGCCTATGAAGTTTCACTAAAATCGGTTCATTCATTTCGATAAAAAAATACTTAAAAGTTTGTATGAAATGCCGTACGGAGCCAACGCTCTTAAGGAGGTGGCTGGGACAGACTGGATGCGGAAGGCGGAGGACAGGGTGTTGTGGCGCAGCCTGGGAGACGCCTATGTCCAGCAGTGGACTGCGATAGACTGAGTTGAAGCAGTTGCGGGTCACTAATAAAACGGAGATCACACTAAAACGGATTTTTAACTCTTTTAAGACTTTTCGTGTACGAATTCCGACGTTCACAAATAAAGATTGATTGATTGATATAACTGTCAACTAAGTTATTAATTACGAAGAAGAACATAGATTAGATAGGTACCTACCGAACAATCCGGTTTTATTGTAAATTATCAATATTTTTTATTATCATTATATTTTGACACACAAATATTAAAATTGATAAAGATGACGTGGTTTTATATTTAGATATTGAAAAGCTGCTTGTAATGTTTATGTTTGTTTTCTTATATCGTCACAGTTGAAAGAGCTGAAAAGCGGATAATAAGGAATGTTTAAAATGGTGATTGTGCAATGTACATGTACAAAAAGTTTATTAAGGTAGGTACAGTCAGCAACAAAAGTCGATTAACACTTCAATTTCCTTTAAAACAATTTTTGTAGGTACAAGCGAATTAAAAATATGGACAGTTGTTAAATTCCCATGATAAAAACTCTTAGCCTACCTCTTAACCTACATATAATACTGAAAAGTAGTGTACTCATAAAATAGGGTCTATTAATTTCACATGTAAAATTAATAGTGTTAATCTACTTCTGTTGCTGACCGTACAACGTATTGCATGACTTCAGGCGTTAGGAACTTCTCAGTAGCACCTCGGAGTGTTAGATACTATCCCCGCGTTTACACCCATAAACAAGCTAAAATACTTGCTATCGACAAGTCTTGTAAAATATTTGTGGAAAGCATGTCGTGTATAAAACTAAATCATACTTGAATTGACGTTGTTTCAGACATGTAGGTACTGTAAAATATGTAAAATAGTTAATTTTGTTCACCTTTTTGACATTTTGAACAAGTTTTCTAATACAAGTTTTGTAAGTTTACAACTAGTCTTTGCAACTTGTTTTAGGTGTACGATAAAGAAAAAAACTTTTACAAAAAAATACAACCGACTTCCAAAAACAAAACTACAATGTGTCAAACGACTTGTGTCAAATGACACTGACTAAAGGCAAAATATTTACCTATGCCGATGACACAGCTTTAGTATTTCAGGGAGAGACTTGGGATATAGTCCAACAAAATGCGGAGATGGGACTCCATAAAGTCTGCTTGTGGCTGAGGCATAACCTGTTAACACTTAACATATCGAAAACATCATTTGTTCAGTTCACTAATGCTCGCATAAAACAACCCAATGTAGCTGTCCGGATCCACACATGCAAGTCTCCTTTCGATCAGCAGTGCTCGTGTACAACTCTGAGCAAATCTAAGACGGTCAGATACCTTGGGGTTCTCTTAGACGAGAAAATATCCTGGCAACCACATATCGAGATGGTTTCGTCACGAGTTAGGAATCTTGCATGGGTGTTTAAAAATCTGAGGCATATAGCTGACAGTGATCTCCTTCGTACAGTTTATTTTGCATTGGCACAATCGGTGATTGGTTACTGTATTGGGGTTTGGGGAGGTGCATGTAAAACGTATCTCTTACGCCTTGAAAGAGCGCAACGGTCCTTGCTGAAGACAATGTCATTCAAACCATACAGATTTCCCACAAAGACATTATACGAGTTATGCCGGGTATTTACAGTAAGACAACTTTTTATTTTCCAAATAATTAATAAAAAACACGTATCTACCCCATATGATCCAGGTAAACTTCGAAATAAGCGAACAACTCCGAACGTAATTGAATCTGTTAAATGTCACTCGGCTTTTGCAAGACGACAATACTCTTTTCTTTCTGTATATTTATATAACAAAATTAATAGAATCTTAAATATTTATCCGCTAACGCTACTCGAATGTAAACTTAAAGTAAAAAATTGGCTCTTTACACTTAATTATGAGGATGTAGAGAAATTAATAATTATTTAATTTTATTCTACAAAGGAACACATACATAAACATACCTTTCTTTCATACACCTACTCATACACAAAAACGAACGACCCACCCACACGTACACATACACACCTCCCACACACACACACACACACACATACACACACAAACACACACAGCACGATATAATAATTTAAGAATGTTTTTCCGTATTTTCCATGTTTTTTCAATTTTTTGTTATTATATTTTATTTTATTTTGTTGTAGCTTCTTTTAAAATTGTATTTTGTAGCACATCTGTTTTGTCTATTCCTATGTTGACATTAGTTTATAAGCCAAATAAAATGGGAGAGTGCGCTGACTCCTGACATACAGGTACACCTAGTTCAGGAATCAGAGGCTTCAAACAAGTTTATGTAACCATCTATGTCAATAAAGAATTATGAATTATTATGAATTATGTGTAAAATAACTTTAATTTCGGAAGTCAGTGTCTGATTAAATGTATTATCGTTTTTTGCCACCGACTTCTCACTTTTTAGTTGTGTTACCTACCCCACACAAATTCTAATATCACTACCTGCAAAAGAAATTAGAACATCATCCACATAAAAAGTAGGGGAAAAATACGTATTGTTGAAGCTAACTCAAAAACTACTCAAGCAATGTTAATAAATTTTATATGGGACCAATTTTGAGGTATACCCTCTCGAATAAAACAAAAAAAAATCAAATCTCTGTAAAAAGTTATGCGTGTCGACTTGAGAACCTCCTCCTTTTTTTTCGTCGGTTAAAAACAGAAGACACAACATGTAGAATAGGTAGGTATACATGATTTATACCTTGATGCAAACGCGGGGAAAGGCTTGCTGCAATATATAAAGAGACTGACCTCACTCCCATCCTGCTGCGCGTTGCACTTGCTGATGTTGAGGGTGCCAGAGATGAAGTCGTTCTGCACGTCCACTATCAGGAAAGCGCTCACCGGACGCACGATCTATACGGACACAAAACATCTTAATGTTACCGCATCTTTGCAAGAAAAACGTGATATCTCGAAAAATGCAATTTTACAGGAAGCTATGTAAACTTTAATAAAAAATTATGACAAGTAAATTAATGTGTTTTTACGTTAAATGAGTTATCGTGATAAACTTTTAAAAAATACACAAAAAGATTCTACAATCGAATATTAATAAAACAATAACTTTTCCGAAATGTCACGTTTTTCTCGCAAAGAGGCGTTATAATCCACGCTTGGTACATAAATACCAATACATATTATTATAAATGCGAATAGAACTGTCTGTCTGTTACCTTTTCAGCAGGCCTTAAGGCACTACCCCGAGCAAAACCTTGCGATAGTGCGTTATTCAGAGGCTATTAACTCATTAATTAAAAGTAATAAACTACATCTAAAAGCACATTATTAATGTTCGATATCTTATCATCACTTTGCACGTTCTTATTTGTTTTTATGTGTTATAAATACATTTAAAATCTCCTTGTAAAAAGTGACTGAAATATTGATTACATGCATCTTTTGCTAAAGATGACGTTCTAATCATTTGTGGATTACACTAATGGATAGATAATTTAAAAAACTATAATTTACGTTTTATTTTATTTCAAAAGATCACTATTCGTTCTTAATTAAAAAAATCCAAAAATTTTGAGAATTCTATGACAAAGGGACGTGCGCAGGGAGCGGGACAGAGCGAGACTGAGCAGTGGGACAGAGAAGGACCGAACGCTCAAGGTCGTTTGTTCGGGGTAGCGCCTTAAGGGCATAGTCGCCGTGTGTAACCGCTCTAAGATCAACACCACAAACTCACCACTTTAATCCAATGGTTCCAGCAGAAGGTGAACTCCTCCTTATCAATGAAGCCGTCCCCGTTCTTATCGAACACCTGGAAGATGTGCCGCGCTCTTTCCTCCGACAGGGGGTAGATGTGGCCCTTGTCGTTGCGGAACAGCGCCTTGCAGATAACTCGGAACTCGTCGAGGTTTAATTTCCCGTCCCTGTGGAGAGGGCATGGTTGAAATCAAATCAAATAGAAATCAAAAGTCATTTATTAAAACTAGGCTGAGATTCAACACTTTTCGAACGTCAAAATTACATAAGACAGTTCCTACAAAACGCCCGTCCTTCAACAGTTCCTAGTGCATTCGCTGGGAAGAAGAAGTGGCGCAACAATACCAATATTTTACATGGAGCGACTGCCTATATGACCTCTACAACCCAGTTACTAGGTAATGCGATACCCCTTGGTAAGACTGGTTGTCAGACTTTCGGGCTTCTGACGTCTCGTAACGACTGTCAAAGATCTACGAATGGCAACCGGAACCAACGGCTTAGCGAGTTTTCTAAAGTATACCTTTATAGGTGCCAATCTAAAATTAAATTAAAACAAAACGAAGTCAAGCTGGAAGTTAACAATAGATTCGCGATAACAGGTTCACTCGATGCGGAACTTGACTATAAATATCGATATAACGCGCGACGCGCGTCATATGTACTACTTCATACTAGCTTCAGCCCGTGACTTCGTCCGCGTGAAATTTCTTGTTCACCCGTCCCATCCCGTCGCATCGCATCGCCCGCTCGCGCTATTACATTTTTTTTGTGGATGTGAAATCATCAAATGACTTCTCCCTGGGCGGAGCGGGAGGGCGTGTCAGACTTTTACTGACTAAAACCCACCCGTGTTCCTTCAGTTGCCTTTGCCAGGGCCACGGTATCTCTTTCGAACAACCCGCGACCCCGGCGGCATCGGCCCTATCGGATCCCATTATGCTGCCAGCTCTTCACGCTATTACTTAGTTTTATTTATTTATTTATTTATTTATTTAATACTTCAAGCACACAAATGTACAGCTTAGTTATGTGTAGCTTAGTTTAGCTTAGCGTTCTTTCTGATTCTTTTTCTTTTTGCTAGGCTTTTATGAGTTGTAGCGTGATGTTAAATACTTAGCCTGTAAACCTTCCTCATGAAAATAATTTTTCAAATCCGACTACTTGTTCCAGAGATTACCCCCTATAAACAAATTTTATTCTTTATAATATTAGGTCTTTACCTATGAAATTGCCGTTCTGCAGTACTGGCCATTTCAAATCAAAATAATTTTTGTTTGGCTAAGAATTCTAATTTCAAATTAATTTTATTTTAAAAACATGGATTTTTTTTTCCAAACGTAGTCATTTGTTTATTGATAAGTGTTACATTTTCATCGCATTTCAATCTTTTTCGTCATCATGGATACGTTAAAAATTCGAGTAATTATGGAATATGAGTACCGTCGTGGCAGCAACGCGGCACAAGCGGCACGCAACATCAACGACGTTTACGGAGCTAACACTACAAACCAACGCACCACTTGTTATTGGTTTGCTCGCTTCCGTTCTGGAAATTTCTACCTGAAAAATGAACCTCGCGGTCGTCCGAAGACTTTGGTCGACAATGACGAATTAAAGGCGATTGTGGAAGCTGATGATACACAATCTACGGCTGAATTAGCAGCAGCTTTCGACGTTAGCGTCAAAACAATATTGGTCCATTTGCGTCAAATTGGCAAGGTACAAAAGCTTGACAAATGGGTGCCCCACGAACTCAATGATCGCCAGCGCGAAGTACGCGTCGAGACGTGCCTTGCACTGCTCAACAGACACACAAATGAAGGAATTTTGAACCACATTGTTACCTGCGATGAAAAATGGATTCTGTTTGATAACCGCAAGCGCTCAGCAAGTTGGTTGGATCCTGGTTCAGCACCTAAACAATGCCCTAAACGAAAACTTACCCCTAGAAAAGTGATGGTCACTGTTTGGTGGTCTAGCGCCGGTGTGATTCATCACAGCTTCTTACCAAACGGGGTGAGCATTACTTCAGATGTGTACTGTGAAGAACTGAACATAATGATGGAGAAGCTGGCACATCTCCAACCAGCATTGGTCAATCGCTCGTCTCCGCTGCTCCTGCACGACAACGCGCGACCTCATACTGCACAGCAGACGGTCTCCAAGTTGCAAGAACTGGGGTTGGAAGCTCTCCGTCATCCGCCCTACTCACCAGACCTTGCGCCTACAGACTACTACTTTTTCCAGAATTTGATAACTTCTTGGCGGGAAAAAAATTCAATACCCGAGAGGCAGTACAAAATGCCTTTGAAGAATTTGTTGCCTCCCGTCCATATGATTTCTTTAAGAAGGGCATCAATAAACTGCCACTGCGTTGGCAAAGATGCATTGATTGCATGGGTGATTACTTCGATTAATACAAATAAAAAATGCATGAAAAAAATTCGTTTAAATTTTTTCATACAAAACGGCAATTTCATAGGTAAAGACCTATTATTAGTACCTACTGGATATCTATGATTAGTACAGACGAGGGAGTCAGGGAGCTGTACTTTTTTGATTTAGGTGCATTTCAGGACATTTTTTTTCACTTTTTAGTAGTTTAGCAAAATAGCTGATTTAGGGACCTATAACATAATCAGTTAATCGCGAAGCTTCCCTGTAGATATAATATCATTACCTACATTAATTTTAGATGTACGAAAAAATTAATTTTAATTTTTAGTCACGCCTATGGCAAATTGCGGCTGTCATTATGAGGTTTCGAATTGAATTCTCAGACCTAGGCTAGGCAACTGTTTTATTATGTCGCGGCCACATTAACGGGATATGCCGTTGATTATCGCGATGAAGGACGTTTGCCGTAGGTGTACTTACCGTGATAATTTGACCGAATCTTGACCGAATTTAACTACCGCGATGTTTATTGCGATGATGGGCATTGACGTTGACGTGAATGTGGCCGCGAAATCAGTTTGTTCTAGTTAATAAATAAATATAGAATTTTTAAGATGTGAGTTGCAAGCAAGCATTTTTATTCTTTAATTCTGTTTATTTTTTTAAAGATGCTGCATTTTTGGTTTAAAAAATTAAGGAAAAATGATTTAACATTGAATAAAAAACACTAATTTTTACAGCTACGACACGTAAGACACGTAAGGAATTAACTTTTTAAATAATCAAAAGGTTATTTAAATTGGGTTAAAGTATTCTTAGTTTGATCTGCAGTGAGCCTAACTTACAGAATAAATCTTGATATTTATATTAAAATTAAATAATATGTTTTAAAGTTACAATTTTTTTAGTTTAATATTGACAAAGTATTGTAAACTGTCTGTAAAATAAAAATGAATTACCTTCAAATTATGATAATAGGTCTTTACCTATGAAATTGCCGTTTTGTATGAAAAAATTTAAACGAATTTTTTTCATGCATTTGTTATTTGTATTAATCGAAGTAATCACCCATGCAATCAATGCATCTTTGCCAACACAGTGGCAGTTTATTGATGTCCTTCTTAAAGAAATCAGCTGGACGGGAGGCAACAAATTCTTCAAAGGCATTTTGTACTGCCTCTCGGGTATTGAATTTTTTTCCCGCCAAGAAGTTATCCAAATTCTGGAAAAAGTAGTAGTCTGTAGGCGCAAGGTCTGGTGAGTAGGGCGGATGACGGAGAGCTTCCAACCCCAGTTCTTGCAACTTGGAGACCGTCTGCTGTGCAGTATGAGGTCGCGCGTTGTCGTGCAGGAGCAGCGGAGACGAGCGATTGACCAATGCTGGTTGGAGATGTGCCAGCTTCTCCATCATTATGTTCAGTTCTTCACAGTACACATCTGAAGTAATGCTCACCCCGTTTGGTAAGAAGCTGTGATGAATCACACCGGCGCTAGACCACCAAACAGTGACCATCACTTTTCTAGGGGTAAGTTTTCGTTTAGGGCATTGTTTAGGTGCTGAACCAGGATCCAACCAACTTGCTGAGCGCTTGCGGTTATCAAACAGAATCCATTTTTCATCGCAGGTAACAATGCGGTTCAAAATTCCTTCATTTGTGTGTCTGTTAAGCAGTGCAAGGCACGTCTCGACGCGTACTTCGCGCTGGCTATCATTGAGTTCGTGGGGCACCCATTTGTCAAGCTTTTTTACCTTGCCAATTTGACGCAAATGGACCAATATTGTTTTGACGCTAACGTCGAAAGCTGCTGCTAATTCAGCCGCAGATTGTGTTTCATCAGCTTCCACAATCGCCTTTAATTCGTCATTGTCGACCAAAGTCTTCGGACGACCGCGAGGTTCATTTTTCAGGTCGAAATTTCCTGAACGGAAGCGAGCAAACCAATAACAAGTGGTGCGTTGGTTTGTAGTGTTAGCTCCGTAAACGTCGTTGATGTTGCGTGCCGCTTGTGCCGCGTTGCTGCCACGACGGTACTCATATTCCATAATTACTCGAATTTTTAACGTATCCATGATGACGAAAAAGATTGAAATGCGATGAAAATGTAACACTAATCAATAAACAAATGACTACTTTTGGAAAAAAAATCCATGTTTTTAAAATAAAATTAATTTGAAATTAGAATTCTTAGCCAAACAAAAATTATTTTGATTTGAAATGGCCAGTACTGCAGAACGGCAATTTCATAGGTAAAGACTTCGATCAATAATAGTACTAGATTCCCGATAAGCGCTTCAAAAACGGCCCGAAAAATAAAAACACAAATACTTTTGTGGTCTTATTTCAAACATCGACTGTTCGGGAACAGGGAAATGCATGGAGTAGTATTGTTACTTTATATGTTGTTTTTGTTTGTAGATTTCCTAGTGACCCATTTCGCAATGCAGAATGGGTATCTATTGTCGCGAATGAAAGAGGAGAAGAAATATATAAACCTTGTAAAAATTCAACAATTTGTTTTAATATTTTTATTAAAATAATTAATTATCAAATTAATAATCAAAATTAAAATAACTATTGTACTAATTTACTCCTTCTACTTTTAAAAATCGGTCAAAAATATTTGCTACCATATAAAACGAACCTTGGCCTAAAAAATATATTATTATTCTGCTACTCTACATCTTTCAATACTTACTGTGTTCTGAGCATTGAAATGTCAATACCAAGAACTATGTCTAGTTCCAAAATAGAGTAAGCACAAAATTTTCAACAAAATGTTTTTAACCTTATTGCTTAAGTTTTAAGTACACTTTAGAATAAATATTTTTGTACTTATTATAAAAATGACATATTATTTTCAAGCGACATTTTTAATTTATTGCTTTTACCTTTCTCCGATGATAGAAGGACTTAAATATAAATATTTTGCAATCGTAATTAAACTTTATGTTTGATTGTTAAGGTTTATAATGAATTGAAGTTGTAAATATTATAAAACTTTTTTCTATATTTCGTAGTAACAAATGTAAATGTTTATGTGTGTGTAAACGTGGCCACTACAGCGACTTATTTTTGTTCCTGATCCTGTATCTAGTGCTATTATTGATCGAAGGGTAAAGACCATACTTATTTGTATGAAACACGTAGTACCCACCAAAGTCCTAATTATCAGACTTATATTATATAACTAGCTTCTGCCCGCGACTTTCTAAAAATTTCTTGTTCCCCCGACTTACCGCGTCGCATCGCATCGCCTGCCCGCGCTATTACTTCGTTTTCGCTTAGCGTTCTTTCTGAGTTTTTTTCTTTTTGCTCGGCTTCTATGGGTCCTAGCGTGACTTTAAATAGCATATACGAGTAGCCTTGTTCAAGAATTGGGCTATCCAATACAAAAACATTTTTTTAAATCCCACTGGTGGTTTCAGAGATTAGCGCGTTCAAACATATAAACGAAAAAAGCAAACTCTTCAGATTTATTATTAGTATATTTACCTACTGTACAGTTGTTTTATCTCACGAAAGCGGGTGAGTCATACTTGTAGATTTAATGCGTATAGACACACGCTCTTGTGTGCGTAACCGCAGGTAGCGCGCTCCCGAGCTACGCACGCAAAGACAATGCGCATGTACTTACACATACAAGTATGGCTCACCCGCTTTCGTAAGATATAACAACTGTATCAGATTCGTAACAATTTTGTAAATCTGAAAGAGCCGGGTGATTTGTAACTCAGGGCTTTGCTACCTCAGACACCTGTCTCTATTTAAGATTGTGTATTTTATTAACTAGTGCCTGTAATATGATAAAGTAATGAGATAAATAATTTATGATTATGAATTTAAACTGTTTACAGTCCGGCCGTCGAGACACCTGTAGGTTTCATAATAACAAATGTGTTTTGCGAAATTAATCCTTATTGCTACTAGACATTGTCCGACAAGGTCTCAGGAACAGATTCTCTCGACGTCTGGACTGTAAGGCGTAATAAAATCGCGGCTTGATTTTATAGCGCACTGGATTTTCAACGCTCTGCTTAGCGCCGAGAGTGCAAAATCCAACACTGTGTTTTTTCGACGCGCTAGAATGTACTCTGTTATTGTTAAGTTGGATTCTCAACGCTCGGCTCAACAACGAGAGTTGAAAATCCAGTGCGCTATAAAATTACGCCGCGATTTTATTACGCCCGTGCGAACGGGGGTTTATTGTTAAGGGATTCTCAACACTCGGCTCAACAACGAGAGTTAAAAATCCAGTGCGCGATAAAATCCCGCCGCGATTTTATTACGCCCGTGGGAACGGGAGCTAACAGTGCCAGTCTTGGCACTGACAAAAGAAAATAAATCCTTGTGAATGTGTGTAAACACATTAAAATAATAACATGGTAATTTAATTTAAACTACTCATTCAGTCTTTCATTTGCACATAAAAGTTTTAAGTATGTACGTAATTTGAAAATTTACTTAACAAATGAATTTAAATTCTACTCACATTAATTCTATTTTAACAGTATTATTTATTTTTATTGAGAATTTTTAGTTACTTATTAATTTAATTACAGCAAGATTACTTACAATCTTTACAACTGTATTTTTGAATCTAGATTTCAGGAGAAGAACTTGATTAAAATTTTAAATTAAATGTTTATGCCAAAGTAATAGAGAAAGGGGACACAATGCCACTTTCATTCATCCATGAGCACTTTAAGCAAAAAAGGGCAATAAAAAAAAAACAAATACAGCATGAACTTTCAATGCTACAAACAAAGTTAATTTTTTATGATTTCTTCTATAAAAACTCCATGCAAAGACCTCCTTAAATTGAGTATACTGGCCTTTGAATAACGGTAACTTCTAGGACAACTTTCCAATTTAATTTTCCTGAAAATATTTACAAAAATGGTAATAAAACATACCCATCTTTATCAAATGTTTCATAGCAGGCGTCCATGTCGCTGCAATCGAACTCATCGACTGGCGTTCCGTTGCTATCCTCCAGCATTGGTGGTTGGATCGAAATGAGTCGCCAGTCCTCGCGACAACCGCTTATAAGCACCTCCAGCATGACTACCGAACTCTGCGTAACCTTTTGTGACCTATAATTTATAAACAACACTTAGTAACACTTGTAATCACACAAAACTAGTACTTAACAACTAGATTTTAGTAGTATCAAAGCTCACGTACGTAAAAATATATTTATGACTGTTTTGATTCAAGTTTTTCTAAGAAAATATTATGAAATCATTTCGAAATCTCGCCAAAACCCGAAAGTACAAGTCGGTCGGTACAAGTGAGATTGACATTTGACGTGACGATGAATGGCTTTAAAATGTCACTGTCAAAACTGTTACGTTCGTAGAAACGTTGTGAAGTCAAGGCATAAAAAAAACTAATAAATCTATTTTTAACCCTCAGCGGAAACACAGAGGTGTATTATAATAAGTTTATATTATTATTAGTGAATATTAAACAAACTACTAGAAATTAAATTTATTCGGTTTATAATAGATCGCAAAAATCGAGCAGTACAGTCCTACCAACTTATCTGTGAACTGAAAGAGGACGCCACCGTCGATGCGTCGACACAATCGAATGACATTTCATGACGGCCGTAGTTCCAATTTTCGATATTTCACAGATAAGTAGGTACCAACTTATCTGTGAACTGAAAGAGGACGGCACCGTCGATTCAGTGTTGCTAATTAATATAAGGTGCCCAAAATTGAGTAAGTTTTCAAAAAGGAAATTTCACATTAAACATAGTCGTATTACAGTTTTTACAAATTAAAAACAATGATACCTATATAAAAATAATAAAATAACATGACGGCCGTAGTTCCAATTTTCGCCATTTCACAGATAAGTTGGTAGGAGTGTACTACTATTATGGTGTTTGACAGATAAACAACACCAGCGACGATATGACTCCTAGCGGTATAAATTGGCAGTGTCTCTCCCGATCATTGAATTATTTAAAACCTAAAGTCAGTCTCCCGAATATACTATTGTATGTACAGACGCCAGCACATCAAGCTACTACAATCTGTCAAATTTCTGTTATCATATATAACGATAAAGCCACGTTCAAGGTTGATTGGGAAAATTTGACAGTTTCGGGTGGCTTGATGTGCTGGCGTCTGTACGCACGGGTACAGATCAAGCTATACATTTTCAGTATAAGCTGATCTCACCCTGATGAGGCCTCATGATCATGCCCCCAAATGAGAAGAGGGGCAGAACTTGGCAAACAGGTGTTGTATTAATTTGAAAAATATTTTTTTATTGTAGGATAACTCATGTTTCTAAGTATGATAGTATCAGTATTATAAAGTGCTCTGTGTGTTCTATGCAAAGTTACCGGTTACGTCTTTGTACACTCCTACCAACTTATCTGTGAAATGGCGAAAATTGGAACTACGGCCGTCATGTTGAAATGTCTTCCATTGTGCCGACGCATGTCATTCGATTGTGTCGACGCGACGCATCGACGGCGACGGTGGCGTCCTCTTTCAGTTCACACTTTCACATATAAGTTGGTAGGACTGTACGTGCTCTGTGTTCTGTGCTACGTAGTCTGTGGCACAGAGTACTTTTTTATGGTAGTCTGTGGGCACAGATTATTCAATTTTCGCAGCGCGCGAGCGTCACTGAAAAATTTTTGCTTGCGTCTTTGCTTATTCCATTTAGTTGTATCAAATTACGCTGAAATTCGTATTATATCAACAGTAATGCCGTAATGGCGATTGTTGTTCATTAGTGCAATTTATCGTTCGTTATTGTGTGGCTGTTGAGGTTATTTTTTGTTTTGATAATACCCACATTAAAGAAAGATGGTAATAGAGAAAGTGCATGGTCTTCATGCGACGGGGCTGAGCCTCAACGAGCGGTTTTCATTGTTGACGAACGCGGCACCTGACCGTGTTGCTATGCAGCGGAAAAGACGGTCCTCGGCGGGGTCTATAATAAGCCAAAATTATAACTACAGCAACCGGTTGATTGAGCAGGTCGCGCGCCGGTTGGAGATGCAAGCCAAACGGGTAAATATTACTACGAGTTCACTTTATGTTTAGGAAATAGCAAATACAACGTATTTTCCCTGGAATTCATGATGTGTTTATTCATGTTGTTGGCTGAGTATAGAGAATATTTTATAAAAAATTTCATGTCTAACCTTGACTAATAATAATGCTTTATTTGTCATTATTAGTTGATGTGATGTTTTGATTTCTTTCAGCTCTGCTCACTTATCACTTTGATTTACAGTATAGTATCTACTACTAAGCTGCTGACCGCTAATATCCTGACATGGGTTGTCTTATTTTCTCATACTGCAATATTAACTATTGTCTTTACATGAATTTGGAACAAAACATATGGTGATTGTGCTGTGTTAGCTCGCGAAATTCAAATTTTCTTGCATTTTTTTTTTGCAAATTGCAGGTCAGTGTCAGGTAGCTTGATCAAAATATGATTTGCTACAATAATAAATATATGTATTTACATAATTTTAACCATAAAAATCATCAACACATCTCTATAAGTTAGATTTCCTCCAGATTTGTCTGATTTCGCCAAAATCGTACCAGTCTGGCATTCCCCATACGTATAGTACAAAATTACAAATGGGTTTAATAGTTAAAATTGAAAGATGTATGACTAAATATCAAGCCTGTATTTCCTGGAGGAGTAGGCACTTAGGCAGAGATGTATCCACAGCACAACCACCTTTTCCTGTTACATTTTTTAAGACTGTCTTGCTGGTATGGTGGTCACAAGCGCAACTGAGTATTGGGTCCTCGGCTCAGTTCCCTTTTGAGACTAATTATTGTTGTCTTTCCTTAGTATGGTAATTTTCAGTAGTACCATTATATAGTCTGACATTTTGTTTGATTCCACAAATCAATCAATCTGCCTAGCCTTTCCCCAACTATGTTGGGGTCGACTTCCAGTCTAACTGGATGCAGCTGAATACCAGTATTTAACATGGAGCGACTGCCTATCTGACCTCCACAACCCATTAACTGGGTAATACGATACCCCTTGGTAAGACTGGTTGTCAGACTTTCGGGCTTCTGACGACCCGTAACGACTGTCAAAGATCCACAAATGACAGCCGGGACCAACGGCTTAACGTGCTTTCCGAGGCACGGAGGAGTCTCGGTATGTAAAGACGGTCACCCATCCACGGACCGACCCCGGCAAGCGTAGCTTAACCTGATGAATCGACCCGTTCGGCTGTTATTACTTAGCCACGAGCTCCTCTGAGTTTGATTCCACAAATATGATTTTTTTTTTTTAATTAAAATGGTTTAAAACCAGTTACAATAATGAAGTACAGTAAGACACAGTTATGATAAGATAACCCGCTGACCATGATTTCTTCAATTATTTGCAGCAAGCAATGAGGCAGCGGATAGGTAACCAACAAAATGGTGGTATCCGCCGCTTCGGCAGTGAGAGCAGCTTGCCGGGACTTAGGAGATCTAACAGTGTTGGCAATCTCAGCCAGCAGAGCGTTAGGAGTAGAGTTTCCTGGAAACAATCTAATAACAATCTCAGGTTTGTACAACATAATGTCTTTGTGCTTTTAAGTTATATAATCTGGTTATTCACAAGTATCCATTACAATGTAATCACATACCCCCCCCCCCCCCCCATGCCTTTGTAAAATACTAAATAGTGCTTAAAGTGTGCAAAACTACTGTTTTAACAACATTAGATAACTTTTATCTTTGGTATTAAATTAGCATCTGGCAGTTTCTGTATTTTATTTTTATTTTCGGAAAGCTTACAGTCTAATATCTTTAGAGGTAAATTATGTACAATATCGCTTAAAATTGCCATTTATAAGCTTCCACAGATTAAAAACTATGTACCTAAAATAAAAAAATAAAAAATTGAACATACAAAAATTAAAATTAAAAATAAAGTCTCCTTAAATATAACTAAACAATTTTTTCTAAACAAAACAAAACATATTCTTCTTTTTAATAAAACATAAAAAAATCATTATTAGTACTAGTAGTAATGCTACTCATTGCGGTCTTTATCAAAATATTCTTTATTTATAGTTCGTCTTAATGTGCTAGGGCTGGTTCTAAATAGATCAACATCTAAAAGAGAGGGAAGGTTATTGTATGGAAGTACATAACATCATGCCTTACTCCCCGAAGTGTTACGCAGAGGTGCACCCAGTAAGTTAAGTCCCATGTAATAGGGGACGAGCCTATTGCCGTCAACGGGGCACTAACATGTGTAAATGCTGTAAAAAAAAAATTTGGATGACATCTGGCATTGGAAAAATCAGCCAATCATTTTAACCAGAGTTTAACCAATAGAAAGAAAGAAAAGAAGGAAAAACAGTTTATAAAAAAAAAAATCAATCATCATCATCATCTGTTTGTCAATAAAAAATGATAGATGTTTGATATACAGGATGTTTGGAAGCGGGGTGATAGTTGACACCATTTAGAGCATTTTGAGCCATAATACATCTTAGATGAAGTAGTTTTTTATTAATTTTTAACTGCTATTTTTAGTTTTTCTTAAATAACCCAATTTCTGACAGTTAATTGCCAACAGTGCCCCAGTAAAAGTTGGTACTAATGTTAAATCTGGACACTTGACGTCACAGAAAAGAATAAATTTGAAAAAAAAAACAAATTGGGTTATTTAAAAAAAAACTAAAAGTTTGCAATTAAAAATAAAAAAAAACGTACTTCGTCTAAGACGTGTATGACTCAAAATGCTCTAAACGGTGTCAACTATCACCCCCTTCAGGAGCTCCTAGTCAGCGCGGCGGTTCGTAATCGTTGGTGGCGTGGCTAATATGCATGCTATTTAGTTACTTTATTTAGTATTTATAGTTTTTATGTATTTAGTGTAATAGACGATGATTTATAACGAAAACGAGCGCGTAAAATTCCATGAACAGCCCTTTGGGCGTTTAGATGTTATGACAAAAATACTGGATGCATTTATTCAAAATAAAGTTATTTGAATTTTTGATATCCCTGTACTATAACAATTTTGCCATTTTCCTACTCCGGGAGCTATTCATCTACGCCCAAAGATGCGTTAAAATTTTGGTTTGGAAGTTTCGACGCTCATAACTTCCAAACCAATATTTTTTTCTGATTCCATTCAGGGCTAGATAATAACGACACAAATTGAAATAATTTTTAGATTGATATAGATAGATTTTTGAATTTACACCATCAAACGGATGAGTAGTCACCAAACTACGTTTGTATGGAAGAATGAGCGACTAGCGTGCCCTTAAGGCTTTGCACCCAGCTTCCAAACACCCTGTATATCCTGCCAAAATTCTAGAAGGAAGAACTTAGTTACATTAACATTAAGTCCTTTAGCTATTGAGATATTTTTAAGGAATTGTGAAATCAGACAATTAATACACTCAGCGGCAGAAAAAGTGGCCCAAGTGCATAAACTAAGCTTGTAAACAAACTAAGTGTAATTTAAGAGATGTTTTGATGACGGTATGTTTCAAGTGATCTGTTTAGTTTATTTAAGTGGGTAATTTGAAATTAACTTGTGTTTAGATTGACGCTGTCTAAAAACTTATGCCAGAACTGTTTTGAATGTTAATCTGAGAGGTAAGTTATTTTTTTTTTGTTTTTCATGGGTCCTTAAAATAGTTTTTTGTTGATTTTTTATTGATTACGGGTTTATTTCAATTCCAGAAAAAATTAGAAGATGCCAGTTACTGCTGCTCGAATTTCCCAGGCGGTCTTGTTAACCAACCAAGGACGAACTCAACGTGAGGTGGCTGCAACTCTCAATGTGCCGCGTACCACCCTACGATTTGCACTTAAGAGGTATCGTGAGACTGGACTCTATACACGGCGACCAGGTAGCGGCAGAGTAAGATGTACTTCTGCCCGCGATGACCGATTTGTGATACTGGAAGTGTTGAGAAATCGCTTCCTTACCGCTGTTGAAATCAGGCGGCGGCTTCAAACGGCATGTGGTATCAGTGCTAGTGAACGGACCATAAGGCGAAGGATGGAGGATCGTGATTTACGTGCCAGGAGACCAGCACGAGGGCCAGAACTTGAGAGACACCACCGAGTTGCACGCTTAAGATTTGCCCGTGATCACGTGAATTGGACTTTGGACCAATGGAGCAAGGTCTTGTTTACTGATGAGTGCAGAGTAGCTTTAACAGCACCAGATGGTCGTGAGAGAGTGTATAGGCGCCATGGAGAACGTTTCCTTCCCATCACGACAGACCAGACAGTAAGTTACCAAGGTGGGTCTGTCATGGTGTGGGCAGGTGTGTGGTCCGAAGCGCGTACGGAGCTTCTGATCGTGGATCAGTGCCTAATAGCAGTCAGGTATATTGAAGAAATCTTCCAGGATCATGTTGTGCCTTTTGTGGACTTTATTGGCCAAGAAGATTTTCTGGTAATGCAGGATAATGCAACAGCTCATACTGCTGGCATAGTTGAGTTTTACTTTGCGGATATCGGTATTCAGAAACTGCCCTGGCCGGCTCGCAGCCCAGACATAAATCCTATAGAACATGTCAAAGTTGGGTCCGAGCACTGCCAAACCCGCCAGAGACACTCCGTGAGCTCAAGGTGGCTCTAGTCAGAGCGTGGGAGGAAATTCCTCAAGTAGACATAAAAAAACATACTGCAAAGCATGCCACAACGCATGCAAGCCGTCATCGAAGCAAGAGGGGATAATATGCGGTATTAATTTAAGTGATTTTTTGTTGTAATTCCAAGAAATTTTATGAAAATTTTAAATAAAAATTGTTTAAAAGCTTTATTTTTACGGTTTTTAAAACTTTAGCTTTAAAGTCTTAATTTTAACTAAACTTACGTTATAAACCTTTAACGCATTACGTGTAATAAAAATAAAAACCATATTTTATAGTTAAAAAAAAATTAGGTCATCTTTTCATTTTGGGCCACTTTTTCTGCCGCTGAGTGTAGCATGTATTTGGAATAGTTTACATTGAAACTGATGGTTCTTTTTCTTCTTCTGCAGCAGATCAGCATCGTTCAATAATCTGACAAACCTCGCCTGGCGCGGGAAAGCGTTGCGCGGGTTCCGCAAGCGAGGAGGCGGGCAGAGAGCACTGCGTGGACGATTCAGGTAAAACAAAGAAAAGATGACAATACACAACATAACAATACACACCAGTTATGACTGTTATGAGTTTATGAGTCATCATCTGCCTAGGTTTTTCCTAACCATATTGGTGTCGGCTTCCAGTCTAACCGGATGCAGCTGAATACCAGTATTTGACATGGAGCAACTGCCTGTCTGACTTCCACAACCCAGTTTCTGGGTAACACAATACTCTGTGGCAAGACTGTTTGTAAGACTTTAAGGCTTCTGACGACCCATAACGACTGTCAAAGTTCTACGAATGACAGCCAGGACTAACAGCTTAACATGCTTTCCGAGGCACTGAGGAGTCTTGGTATATAAAGATGGTCATCCATCCACGGAACAACTGTGGCAAGCATAACTGCATCTGATTGATCGATCCGTGCGGCTGTTATTACTTAGCTACAAGCACCTCATATACCAGTTAGAGTGGAGTGTAGGAATAAAACACTGTTGTTGGCTGGTTGTAGAGTGGACTAAGCTTTATTGTGTCTTTCAAAAATATATTGCCAAAATAATTAATGTAAGGTAAAAAAGGATTGTATTATTATGGTGGTCCTTAGTTTGTGCCTACTCACAGGGGAAATACTTCAGTTTACCACAATTTTATGTGGCACACAAACTTACTACAACCTGGAATCTATATCTAGATACATGTTAAACCACAAATACGTCATCTTCCAGAGGTGGTCGTCGAGGAGTAGTCCGTCAAAACGGCCAAGTAAATGGCTTCCAACAGCGCAACAGATTCCAACAACGCTTAGGTGTGCAACAACGCATAGGCGTGCAACAACGCATGGGAATCCAACAACGCATGGGATTCCAGCAGCGACAAGGATTTCAACAGCGCAGGGGGACTCAGCAGCGCAGGGGGTCTCAACAACGCAGGGGGGCTCAGCGCACGAACCAGCAACAGAATAACGGGCAGCCACAAGAGTCGGGGGATCAGGATCAACAGCCAAAAGGTCAAAGGCCTCAGGTGGCTCGACGTGGAGGGGCGAGAGGAAGGGGCAGAGGTAATTATTAAATTTAAGCTAAGTAATATTTAATTAAGTCAATTCCGGGAACTGCGCTTGCTAGCTATCAGATAGTGGGCACAAAGTGCAAACGAGGCGCATTCTTGTGTGCCTCGGTGCATAAAGTTAGGATTGTTTGTTGAGGAAGGTCTGCTTGTTCAACCTGGGCAACATCTCCGAAGCTTGGGTTTCCTAAGGGTCAGTTTCTACTCATGCACTTTTAGGCTTCCGTACCCGAAGGGTACCAAACGGAACCCTATTACTGAGCCTATTCGCTGTCTGTCCATCCGTCTGTCTGTCTGTCACAGGGCTGTACCTCATGAATCGTAATAGGTAGACAGTTGAAATTTTCGCAGATTGTGTATTTCTATTACGGTTATAACAGCAAATATTAAAAATAAATTAAATTTAAAAATGAAATGGGGACCATACAATAAACTTTTCATTTTGAAAAATAAAAATTTTTGCCCTAGCATGTGTGGTGTCATTGTGTAGAACTCATTGAGTAGAGATCAAATATGTATATTTTTTATCTTCAATAGAAGAAATAGGGGGCCGTGAAAGTTATCAATGTTAGACCATTTTTGTATGAGCTCTATCGCAACAATTAAACAAGTTAGGAATTTCAAACTTCTGTGTATCATGTAATATACTGTATTAAAACGCCGATTCTTCTGGTATTTTGTTTAAATACGGACGATTTTCTGCAACTGCAAAAAATAACCTTGTAATTCACGGTATCATTATGAAGTACAAAGTTATGTTTGCGATTGTTAAACATATATAGTTCGGAAAGGGTTCCGAACTGACATGGCATGTCTGACTCGCACTTGGCCGGTTTTTAAATTTCAATTCGACGTAGACATCACGCTTGATGTCTGCGTCGAATTTTATACTTAAAATCAATATGGATACGGTTACTTATTCAATTAAATTTATAAAGTGCTCGAGCATCTGCCAGGATTTTCTCGTTTGGTGAAAACTGACCCGAAGAAAACAGTTGTCTTAAAAAGACTACCGCCATTATAATGACGGCACCGCTCTCTTAGGAAACACAAGCTTAAGGGGAAAGCCAAACGCCAAGCTGAGCGTTATGTCCCATTTTATTCCATTCCGTTTCATTATATTGTAACAACAACGCATTCTATTAGTTTATGCTAAATTACTCGAGACACGGTATCGGGTATTCAAGAAAAACTGCGAAAGGCATTAGTGCGCTGCTAACGACAATATGTCACCCGAGATAGTGTCCAGTGTCCATAGAAAGTTTTGCTTCGCTCAGATTGAGCTTACTTTCAGGGATGCATATTGTTATGCTGCGTTTGCGTGGGCTTCCCCTCTGTCTGGTATCAACCCTTCATATAGACCTTGATTATCAATTGCCTACTTATCAGAATTTATGCCTCAATATCAGAATTTCTAAAAAAAACTCATCACTCAACAATTTTATTTTTATTTTATTTTATTAGGATCGCCAACAAATAATACATCTTACATGCTATATTATAAAAGACAAGAACAATAATCTATGTGCTCCCTCAATTATAGTAGACCACATCATGCAATAGAAATTGAACAAACAGTATGGGATACCTAACTTAGATAATTCTAATTTAAATGGAAATAGCACTTATAGTTAAAATTATATCTTATTATCAAAGAATTTAAATTGAATTAAAATAATGATTAAAAAGCAAAGAAAACATACATAGTAGAAAAAAATAACTTGCAGACAAATAAAAACAGCAAACAATACATTACTAGGCAGGCAAACACTTACATATAATTTATTTGTGTATGGATTAGTGACATATATTTACCAATTTCATCCCGCAGGTGGCATAACTCGCAGCCAGTCCCAATCCCGGCTGCTCCTAACTAAGGACCAGTTAGACGCCCAGCTGGACCAGTACATGTCCTGCACGAAGGCAGCCCTGGATCAGGAGTTAGACGACTATATGAAGAATGCGATGGAGCTGGAATGAAGTGATCTAGTGGATAGTGCGGTGTGTGTGTTTTTTTCTAAGCAGTGAAATATAGCAGTAACTTGGCTGTTCTGAGGAACAGAAAATAATACTATGTAAACAAGGTAGGGATAACTGAATCCCTGAAAATGGGTCATTTTACTCATCAAAGCACAACTTTTACTGAGGGACATGAAATCGCGGTAAAAAAGTCAGCTGTTCCCTACATTTTGTTGAGTTACGAGAATATAAATATATGGAGTAGCTGACTCTTTTTCGTGACCACTATGCCACTGGCAATGGTGCAACCACTGTCAAACAGCATTGTGGTATTGCTCCTCCACAGCTCCAACTCATTCACGGTTTATGGCTGTAACATAAGGCTGCTATTATTTCATTTGACTGCCCCATGGATAATAATCTGTAATTGGCTGATGTCAAATTAAATGTGATGACTGAGGAGATCATTGAGATATAAGCCTATGGAGATGGCATATTCTACTATAGGAATAACAGTTATCATAGCGACACACACGTCAAAAAGCGTTTTGTCTCTTTTTAACTAATCAAGAGCTGCATATGAAAAGAGAGACATCTAAATGTTTGTCAAGGACTAAATTTGGCAACACTTTTGTGTGACATCAAAATCATGTCTATGCGTGATCGGCTGCCATGTTGAGTGCCGAGTTTTGTGTTAGATGTGCTGTCAAACGGTTGCTTGCTCTCTCGCACTCGCAGTAACAACCCTACGAAAGGCGGCCCGATTTTTGTAGGTATGGCAAGTCCATAGGTTTATAAGTCAGTGGATGAGATGATATCAAACTAAATTAGATGTAACAAATTTTGCATTTAAGCTTTTTACATAAACAGATTTTAGGGCTGCATTATACTAAAATTGTATATTATATCCCAAGCTACCTAACAGCCTAACTTAATCAAAATCCGCTAGGTAGTTTATGAGAGAGAATATACCAGACAGACAGTGACAATAGAGTACCAATAATTTTATATGAAAAACTAATTAATGAGAGACTATAATACTATAAAAATGTAAACAAAGAAATGTCATTATCAAAGTGACAGCTCAGAGGTAGCCAACATTTCCCTAGTCATTCTAATTATTTGATTTTGAAATCGAATGACAGTACTATTACTCTCCTCTATGCCGACCAGGTTGGGACACTCAACTTGAATCGATTATTAGGATAACGCAATATTATTTACGATTTTTTTAACGATTCACTTATTTAGAAGGAAAAACATTTTATAAATAGAAAATAATTGATGAAATTCCAAATGTTTAGAGCTTCTGTCTTATTGCCAGTATTATAAAAATAATTGCACGATTTTATTTCAAACAGTTATATTTTGTATTCGGATCGTAGTTTACGTCACTTTAAAGCTGAAAACTGTGTGCAATATTATATTTTACCTGTTTAAGATATGCCTACAATTTTAGCACTATGTTATAGTACTTTTCGGCAAACTGCACAATTGAGGTTATTATTTAAATTTGGCAACACCTTTGTTTACATTTTTGATCTCGAATTCGATTTCCGAGATTAGTAATTTTAAATGACGGTAGCACATCACTAGTATTTTTGATAATCCAAAATAAGGTAAAACGGTTGTTCTTCTTTTCTACTGACAATACTCCGTCACACTTTTGAATATTATGTCAGAATTTTGTAAAAAGCTACTGCTTTTTAATAAATAAAAAATCGTAATAATAAAAGCGGAAGTGTTTATGATAATTTTAATGGTTGTTTTGTCAAAAGAACTTTTTGTGGAAAAAAAATATGTGAAACTAAATATTTAAGAAGAAAAAAAAAAATTTCGGATTGGACGTGTGATTGACAGTGATTGTCGATGAAAAAGAAGAACAACCAAAATATAAGATTGTGTTATGCGTGAGTTCTGGGTTCACATCAATGGGTAGGGTTCAAACTGACCTCATTCTAACCAGTTTGGCGCCCTAAACAATGAGCTTTTGTCAATTTAAAAACTAGAATAGTTATAACAAGTGTTTTGTCTAATTACTACTTAAAGCTACCAAGTAGCAAACGCGGTCGTAAATATGGCACATGGCGTTATTATCTGTTGTGCCTGGGGTTGGCACAAACTACAGAATGCCGCAAGGAGTTACAGAAAAAGTTCAGCTTTGTCTGTGCCACCCATTACTGTGTGGCCATTTTTTTTAAATCTTGATATGCCATATTTATACGCAGAGTATTTTACTGCTTTTATTATAACTTTTCATACATTTATCTTGACCAATAAAAAAAAAAAATGCTTCCTATAAACGAAAAGTGTGTTTTAAAAACTACAATCTATACTTTAGTGTTAAAAAGAGGTAAAGTTTTTGATATGTAAACATATACAAAGGAAACTAATCCATTTACAAATAGATTCGCGCCTCCATTAATTACATAGGACTTAATCGAAGCTGGTGAAATGTGTGTCCTGCAACACACCATTGCCCTCCCCTACAGGGAATAGAAGCGTGATGTTTTGTGTGTTATTTTGATTTTATTTATGAAGCAGCTTCTTCAAAAGCTAAATACATCTTATGACCACATAGCACATAGAAAATGTCCAAAAAAATACGAAATAGCAATAAGACTTCTAACTAACATACTTTATAATATCCATAAGTGAATGTAAATAAAACATTTTGATACATTTCTAAGTTAGAATGAATACACACATCTTTAATTAAATTGAAGAAAAACAATTGGTGCCGATTCTCTTGTCACAAATGCCTCTAAACTAGACTAAAAGTCACTAAAATTTAGTTTATTCCTGTCAAACGACGATTTCCCATTCTGAAATTGACTAAAGTGACACAACTTAACTATATTTTGGTTTGACAGGACTAAGATTGTACGGAGTTATTAGTTTAGTGAAATTGGCAATTTTGCTATTCTGAATTTGACTGTTTTCACCTAAAATTTTAATTGTCAAACTAAATCAGACTATGTTTAATCGCGATTAAAAAGGGGTGGAACAAAATTAGTTGACATGAACTAAAATTCACACCGAGACCTTGACTTCGGATGCAAAAACAGTAGTGTATTTTTTTCTTTTGCTTATATCTCGAAAACGGTGAGTCCTATCGCAAAAATAATTAAAATTTGGCCCCCCTTTATAAAGCTCCAAAACCCCTATGACTAAACATGTAGGTACCAAAAAAAGGTACCTACATTCCATATAAAACACGTTGCAGCTGCCCCCTCCCTGCACCCCTCCAGCTCTAAAAGATATTTGACCCGGTAACGACAGCGATGTCGGTGAATACAATATGACAAGCCTTGTCACTTCATAGTGATTTCGTTAGTTCCAATTAAAGCCACCGCGTCAAATATACTACAGGCACTATACCACGCGGAGTCACGATTGTCAAACTCGATTTTAGTTGTGTCAAGATTCTCATAGCAAAAAGTAAGGAATTTTAGTGATAGTTTAGTTCGGTGTACAACAGAATCGGCACCAATGTTTGTTTTTTTTTAAACTAATCTTGTAAATGGCTTTGTTGCATAAAGTCCTACCTACAGGAATATTGTAGGAATGTCATTGACTATCTGGCAACTAGTGTGTTAAGCTATAAATGCTAGCTCAGAAGAGGGACAGCCCTCGACGTACTTCTCAGATCGAGAGGAGCACATAAGCCTTAGCACGAAAGCGCGACGTAAACATAACGTACAGTAATCCCCGATCTTTTTGGCCGGACTGAAGCGAACGCCACCGCCATCTTGCGCATTCTGCGCATCGGCCCGCGCCTACCTTGATCTTAATTTTGCATTCTGCGCATCGGCTCGCGCCTACCACGACCTTAATTTTATGTGATGTGAAACGAGTATTTTTAATTTTAAAATCGTTTTAATTCACGTTACGTTTTCTCCGCGCGTTCGTGCTAGGGCCACAGAGCCGAGAATTTTGTAATGACATTGAATAATAAAGTTTATTGTAAAAAGTCATAAAGTGCAAAGTTGTACACACGGCTACACATCAAGCTATACATTTACAGTTTACACTGACCTCTCACTGTAAGGAAATTCTATACAATGCGGGATCAGCTTATACTGGAAAATATATAGTTTGATCTGTAGCCGTGCGTACAAGCATCGCGAAGACGTCGAACAGCTCGCAAGTGTTCTTGCGATCACGTATGCACTTTAAGTAGTAGCAAAAGCTTGTTGTTCAACGTCATCACAAAATCGTCTGCTCTCCTCCCCTTTTGATTTGACTTTGAAAAGTTTAGCGTTGTATTATATTGCCGGCCGTTCATAGGGCACACCTGATTAAAAAAAAAAAAAAAAAAACTACTTTATAGCGCGTCCTCTCTGTCACTCATACCTGTGTGTCTCTTTCTAAAACCATTTACACGATGCAAGTTTCTTACTTGAAAAATTACATGCATCGTTTGAACACTGTTAAAACAGCAAAATTGTTTATATTACTACGGGATGTCGGAAAATATCCTACGGGAATGAAAATCCTTCCTTATTCCATGTCTACATTATAAAGGGAACCTCTGTACAAAATTTCAGCTTTCTAGGTACAATAGTTTGGGCTGGGCGTTGATGAGTCAGTCATTCAGTCGGTGCAAGTTTATTGCCTGTGGCGTACCATAAAATTAATAATTGACTAGCACCGACTAAACAACACATACAATTGTTGCACGAAACGGGCAAGCTAGTTGCCGTTCAAAACTGGTATGTAGGTGTAAACAGCACGTGCAAAAAAATTGCACGTGCAATAAAATCGCATTCAATTCTGGCATGAAATGTTCTATCATTCAAACATGAGCGAACGAAACAAGTTAAAAAAATCTTGAGAAGATGTTCAATAAAATTGAATGAAATATTTGGCAGCGCAAATACGGGTAACACCAGGCCAGACGCACTCCGCGTTTTAGGTATGAAGCTACATGCACGCGGCGGGGCTTGACTTGTCGGGCTAATAAAATTCAGTTTGGGCTGTCGTGCGCCGGCCGGCTCGCACGTTAGTTCGATATTCACTCACGCGTCGCGACGTAAAAGAAGACAACCATAACGAGTCAGAAGGTATAAGAGTTACGCGATAGAAAGAGAGACAACTTATAGGTGAATATAATTGTAGGCACAGATTAATACAGATAGGACACTCCGCAAAATCATTTAAATAAAAAGCGTCTCTTGCTACGAAAGTAAAGTGCATTTCAGGTCGCACAACGCTTCATTACCTATAGTCATATTCAACTAGAACCTTCAGACTCGTTAGGTTGTCTTCTTTTACGACGCGACGCGTGAGTGAGTATCGAACTAACGTGCAAGCTGGCCGGTGCGCGGCAGCCTACACTGAATTGACCCAGTGAGGTGAGCCCGCCGAATTGTACAACGACGTGAGGTATGCCACAGGCAACTAAATTGCACCGCGTAAATCAGGCTAAAAACTCTATATGCTATAATAAGGCCCCAGTACTATACCTGGCTTTAATTGTGAATGGGGGGTTCTATTTCCAGCCATATGGAAGAAAACTGTCAAACTAGTTCCGCGTAGATGGCGCTACTGTTTGTTACTTTCATTCAGCTGCCAGTGGTGAAAACTTTGCCGTGCTGAAAACTTTTCAGCGAGAATATGGCGCTAAGTGTTTTTTCTTGTCGGCGATTGGTCACTGCAAAATGTTGCAGGGACACTATTCACACGTAATCATTTTCACAC
This sequence comes from Cosmia pyralina, assembly GCA_946251885.1. Lineage (NCBI taxonomy): Eukaryota > Metazoa > Arthropoda > Insecta > Lepidoptera > Noctuidae > Cosmia > Cosmia pyralina. Next base: position 21,532,575 of record OX276363.1, on the reverse strand, counting down.
AAGGTTATGGTGTGTGAACGGACCTTGAGTGACTGACCAAAACTTGATTCTAGTAAATTAATTGTTCTTTGCAGTTAAATGTTTTTGTTTAGTTGTGTAAATGTGATCCTGATTTTTAATAGGAAAACGATATTTTTGGACATAGGAGTCGAGCACTAATTAAGAAATTAAAATGCTTCTTAATTTTGTTAAATCGACTAAAAATCATTTATAAAATGATGTAAGTGTAAAATTAAAATATCTCTTGTGGATTATTTTGTACCATAGACTTTTGCAGTAATTTTTTTGATTTTTTTCTGCATAGTAGCTATTTTTCAATTAACAAAAGTGTAAAGATCTATAAAAGTGCCTGAGTTTTTGCCTATCTGCAAACAGTACCAAATATCTTACTTTTTATGGTTTTGCATAACTCAAATGTGCTTTTCACCTCATTTTTTTGTACTCGTAAGTGACACTGTCGTTATTAGTGATACCATTGAAAATGTAAGTGTAAATACATAAAGTAGTCGTAAGATATGATTGGGCATAATAAAGACTTAAGAAAAGTTATTTTCATTTTGTTTTCTTTTTCCAAGATTATTCTACTATATAAGGTCCCATTAAAATAGATGGACAAACTTTTAGAAATAATTCAGACCACCACAATAAAGCCGATGGTAAAAAATTAATAAGAAAAATGCATTAGTTAGATACTTTAAAAAAAATCTGCTAACGAAAGTACACTAAAAAAGTTGGTTACCCAATGCATAAACACATCCATGACTTTGTTATCTCATAATTCTGATACTACAAATGTGCAGGCGCCCCCGCTTTTTTTTATTATTTAAGGTCAAAATAAAATCACTTACGGATTTTTTTTTCGCTTGGCTATCTTTGGTTAGACGTAAGTACCTACTGAACGCTGTGTTAAAATTTGTCCGTCTATTTTAATGGGACCTTATATTTCTTTGAACTATATTTTATTTTATAATAATTCATACAACAGAACTGAACAGCGATTCTATAGTAAAATAAAAAATATTATAGGTACCTACTTACACGGACTAGAAAATAAAAGAAGGAGTCCGCGCCACGCGTATCGTAAGTGAAGCACTGTACCGATTGTTAACAAATCTACAAAATAGACAAGTTTATTAGTGATATAATGGTGCCGATTCTCTTGTGAACGCACTAAACTAAAATTAGAGAATTGCTATCTTTTACTAACAGGCAGCGCGAGAAAAGGACGGCTATAGCTATGAACTAAGTTGGAGATGTCAAACTAGTTCACGCCTTGCGCTTCACCGTGTTTTTAGTCGACATGTTTTTACGTGTCGTCTAAATGTCTATGGAAAAATTAGTTCTAACTAATTTGACAGCTCTAATTTACTTCCGTCCCTTTCTTGTCATAATAGAGAGAAAAAGTTAGCAACAGCCTAAATTAAGTTTAGTTTGTGCACAACAGAATCGGCACCAATATTTTATTTTATTTAAATATTCAATTAACAATATTAAATTATGTTATACAAATCCTTCTTTTTTACACACAACCTAACCGCACGCAGCCCAAGTCTGAATGCCCCAGTCCAGAGCCGTGCACCCCATCCTCAATTCCAGTTGGCACGTGGTCGAATCTGATTGGCTGAGAGCCTAATTCTTATCCTGGTCACTAGATGGCGTCACAATAGGTTACTGGATCCTGAGTTAGCTCATAGATGGCGTTAGATTGAAGATTGCCAACACGATCTGTGTGCGTGATTTGAGAAAGACGCCGTCGTGTCACGTAATGGCGGCCGATCGGCATACATGATGTAAATGTGTGCGTGAGGCGTGTTTGTACAAACGGTCCCAGCATACTTACTGTGCTTCACTTTCGATATGCGTGGCGCGGAGTCCTTTTTTTTCTAGTCCGTGGGTACTTACTACAAAGTTCTACATAACTATTCAGAGGGCCTAGACAAAGATGGCATTCGCTTCGGAGATTTTCTATTTCTACAATCGCTAGAGCTTCAGTGACATTGACATGATCACGTGACATTTCGATAGTTTACAACCCCATACATTTTTTGGCTTTTCTGTTAGCGTCGTTGCTAATCGAATGTTACTTTGTCTAGGCCCTCTGCAGAGTTATTCATAACCATTTGACACTTCCAAGTCGAAAATGATACATTTTCGGTTACTTGATTTGCCTAGTCCCCGACCGCAAATAGCCGGAAGAAGAATTTTGGTCGTTTATTTGGTAGGTATAAGGGGATCCGCAGTAGTAGACGCGAATTTCATATTTTCTTACGTTTTTTGCAATTTGCAGGTCAGTGTCAGGTTGTATCTTGATCAAAATATGATTCGCGACAATAACAAATATGTATTTACATAAGAATCAACAATACCTACATCTCTCTAAGTTAAGTTTGAATTCGGAAATCATGACATATTGGAACAAATCTAACTTAGGAAGATGTATTGATGATTCTTATGGTTAAAATTATGTAAATTCATATTTGTTATAGCCGCGAATCATATTTTTATCATCATACTACCTGAAACTGACCTGCAAATTGCAAAAAACGGAATAAAATTTGAATTTCGCGGGCTACCGTTGCGCAATCACCTAAAGCTGTCTTTCTCGGGTTTCGGATTTGTGAACAGCGTTAATAAAATTAAGAAGTCGTTCGATTCACCACGGAATCGTATATATCGAATGGTTGAGAATAATCCAGCAGGCAGGGCGTACGAAAAGTCAAAATACACTTCTTCCGAATGCGTTGCGTGTCTAAAAACAGAAAGAAACCTGTAGGTACCTACAATTCAAATAAAACAGTAACAACATTATACCAAAGAAAATCCCCACACACACCACGCGTATATATCTTTTGTATGAAAGTTCGTGTTTTAGGCAAAAACGCACCGATAACTAGAATATTTACGCCCTATCGCAAAATTAGTTTAATATTCTTATCCTATACCTACTATTAAATGAGCAATAATGTAATCACGTTCTCGAAAACGGCTCTAACGATTTCGATGAAACTTGCAATATAGGCGTTTACGGGGGCGAAAAATCGATCTAGTTAGGTCTCATAGCTGGGGAAATTCGTTGTCTCTATTTTCACCCGAGCCAGAACCATTCTAAAAATGATCGCCTAAGGGTGCTTTTCCATTAGAGATGTGCGAATGTAAAAGCTAAGCTATGAAACTATATGACCGTTTCCACTGATGCTAAGCTGTGTAGCGGAGCGAGTAAGATGTGCTATGAAGATGCGCCGCCGCGAGGTAGCTGTGCGAGGAAGATGCGCAGCTCAAGCATGCGACGTATCGACAATAGGGAAGCTCCACCACTCGCGACCATCCACAGCACGCATCCACACAAACCTTCTATATAAAAAACGTAGCTTAGTTGAATCAGTTTCCACCAGTGCTATGCTATGTGGACCAATGAATGTGATTGGTGGATAGCAAACGCATCTATACCAACGTTGCATAGCACATCTAGTGGAAAGCACCCTTACACCTTCTTTGCATGCGAGCGTAACCGCTGTGGAGGGGCGTTCATTTTTAGAATGGTTTATCTCTACTATTCTATTGTGTGGATTCAACCCTACGAATTATAAAAGTAAATCTCTAACCTACCGTTGATATGAGAGATTTTAAGTTACGATCGGTAAGAAAAACGATTCGAAATAGGAACCGGTACTGTTAATCGATGTGGCTTGATTTCAGAAATAAATCGAGCAAATCTACCCTCGCATATTACGTCACATAGCTAATACACGCATATTTCATTCTCATATTAAAACACATCAAAAAGCATTTTATTGTAGGTACATTTTATTCACAACGGTACACCAGGACGATGAGAAACAACTGTAAATCCGTGTGCCATTTATAAGGTTATATTTAAAATGTGATGTTAGCAACAAAGTATTGAAATTATATCAATGCGTGCACGCATGGCGGCGCGGGCGCAGGGCGCAGGGGAAGGGGGTGGTTGCGTGGGACGGTGGGACCTCCTGATGGAAGAGTTGAGCCGTAATGTTGTTGATATCGGTAATGGGGCAAAGAGTACGATGACGTAGTTGCGACATCATTTTGAGAATTGAACCAACTCGCACTGTGCATGGTGGGTTAAGAAAGAAAACGTATTTATTGCGGGGGTTTTTTATTACGGCTTCTTCCTCTCACAGAGAGGCCTGTGTCCCAGCAGTGAGAACATTATCAGTAGGCTGATTATGTAATGCTATTGCAGATGTGGGCAGCGCAGGACCTGCCGTTTTACGATCCGTGGGCTCTGCCTGTGTGCTATGCAGCAGTGAATGTCTTCCGGCTGCAATGCTAAAGGTGATGAAGTGCAGTGTGCTTATGTTCACTGAAACCTACATTGCTAAGAAGTGCAGTCTGCTTATGTTCACTGAAACCTACATTGCTAAAGGTGATGAAGTGCAGTGTGCTTATGTTCACTGAGATCTACATTGGCTGGTACCTACTGTTATTTTGTATTCATAGATAATAACTTCTAAAGGGATGGCGGTGGATTGCCTATAGCAGAAACCAGATCGTTTCAGTGATCGTCTTCAGGAAATAACGAGTTTTTATACTCCGGTGGAATGGAGTTAGCAATTCAGCGGCAAAGGAGTGGTTTCCCCATTTATTCTAAGCTAGCGTGCCTACCTACAATTCACCATAATAAAATTTCATGAACTAATTGAATGCATGATTGTAAAAACCCACATCAGTCCACCTTTTCCGAAATCCTGTTGTGGGCGGGCCAGGCTTCTTGTAGGCTGTGATGCCGATCTCCTTGCGCTGCGCCTTCACAGTGCCAGGCCCCGCCGCGCCGATGGACTTGAGACGGATTTATTTTCTCTATGGCAAAACAAACTTTTTAGTGTAAAAACACACCTCGGTCATACAAGCATCCCACAGTTATAATGGCAAGAATATTTCAATGAGCGTAAAAACCCACTTAATCCCTGGATAAGGTATTTCCTTTCCTTGCAACCAAACATGGGCAACACCTGAAACTGTCAGCTGTCAATGTTGATGTTTCTAACGATAGTTTGAATAACTGACGTTCAAGACGACTTAAGGGCTGATTTTACAATCGTTAAATAAGTTTTATTGGAGGAATAAATATGGCAGTTTGACAGCTTTTGCATAGACAATATGCCAAACCGCCATTTTTGTTCTACTGATAAAAGTTATCAGGCGATTGAAAAATCGGCCCTAAATAGATTTAGTAATTCTAAGGGCCTGTTTCACCACCTACGATTAAGTTCCTATTAACTTACTTGCCAGATTATTTCATACAAATTCTGTTCCATTTTGAATTTATTCGGTGAGTAGTGGCTATTCGGACATCGTGAAATAGGCCCTTGGCCCCTCCGCTGTACCTAGCGGCCATTTTGCGCGAAACATTAAGAAACACTCGTACAAATATCAAGATGATGGTAAAAACCCACCTCATCTCAAAACTTTAAAAAACAATATAAAAAATTTAAGTATTATATAAGTAACCAGTTTTTAATAAAAACAGTAAAAATAAAGTGTGTGTGTGTCAAGCTCCAACGCACCACGGGAGTTTACTCCTGTTTTTTGTGTTGTTCCGACTTTCTATTGTTGGACGAAAACAAAGGACCACAAGGGCAGGGTTTCTTCAATGAATCAGTGCTATACAAAAAGCAACTTTAAGGTGTAAAGGCGTTCGTTTTATTTTACGTTGCGCAGAAAAACGTAACAACGTTTTTGAGTTAATGCTTGTAATTTCACTCCTCATAAAATTTCCATACCGGAGTTCTTTTAATATTAAAATCGATTCTTAAGTAATACAAAAAAAAAAAAAAAATCGTCCAGTTATATTTTTTTACACCAGACTTTGATTTTCTCAAACTTTTGCATTAATGAGGTCGGTTTTTAAAATCATGTATTCAACGCCTTCATCAGCCAATTTTTATGGAGGGCAATGCATGGTCGTCGAAGTTTAGGTAGGTAAGGTAAAGTAGTTGGTTGGTGACCCTAAAGGCAAAATGCTTTGCCCTTTCTACTCTAATATTCTATGTCGGCCAGTCCGTCTGCCAAGTTCCGTTACCCCGGTGGGAGTCCACAAGGCCGCAAATTAACGATCCGTCGTGTTTTGAAACAGCCGCCTGCGCCGGCGCACGCCGATATCCTCTGTTTTGAGAGATTAATGGCCGCTTGTAACATACACGCTCGTGATCCTTTTATTGGTCAATGAAATCTTGAAATATGACGACGGGTTTTGATTTTAAATGTATTTATTGTATAAGTATAAGTTTCGTTGGATTGTTTGTTTTTAGTAATATTACATGTCATCAGGCTGTTAACGACATTGGCTCCATGATGAAAGGCGATGGTCTTAAAAACACCATTCACCACGTATTCCTGGAGGATTACTGTTAACTGAATGTAGTTCACATGATCTAAGCAAGATTACCTATGCCTCGACTTTCTAAGACACCTCAACCATTTTGTAAGGAACATTTAGAGACTAGTCTATTCGAATCCAGTGCTGAAGAGCTAATGAATACTGGATATTATTGAAAAGGGTTTACATAATGATCCAATGTCATTGGATTGAAATACTCGACAAGTGTAATTTAACCTGTGAATATCAATGTCATATAAAAAGACTAGTTGAAGCCGATCTCAACAAAACTAGTAAAAGGCTTAGAGGCTTCCACGATTCCGTAGTAAGACAAATACTTCTAACTCGCCAGCTGACTGAGTGAGGCGACTAGCTAAGCGTATGATGGCCAAGAAACTTTCTCTTTTTACTACTTACTAGAAGCCTAGCAGGCAATAGCCAGCCGTTATCGTCACTTATTTTATTTACAGTTCGAAACAAGTCTGCCCGGAGTCGAACCCACTGCCCGCTAGCTAATATGTACCGTAATGTCCACATAATTATGCTTATTGGGTGAATGATTTTATTCTGTGAGCTAGGTTTTACCCTGGCAACTTTATTAGGAATGGATGTTTAATTAATTTCATACCCTATTAGACGTACCTATTTACAAAAAAATCTCTGAATCGAAAGCATGTAGGTACCTCTACCTACCGTGCTGCTGCTGACCGTATCTACCTACTTTGTTGTGTAATTTAAATAACGCACCTCTTATGGGGTCATTGTACTCATCATTGATGAACATTTTTACATCTACGGGACCAAACCTGAAACCGCAACAAAAACTCAGCTGTTTAATTTTGACGAGTTAAATGCGAACATAAATAAATAAATGTAGGGAACAGCTGTTTTTTTTTTGCGATTTCAGGTTTGTCCCGTATAGTAAAAGTTGTTCATAATGATGAGTAGAATGACCCCTTAATTAGGTTGTGCGTTATTTAAGTTACATATAAAGCTAGAGGCGACACAACCTATACAAACATTGAAAAGGACCACGTCGTAAATAAGGCAGCTTTTAAAATATCACAACTATAAACATACCTAGGACTCAAACTTCTCTCGCGCTCAGCAGCCGCATTTTTAACAAATAAAGCATAAAGAAAGTCTTAATAGATTTTGGCTATTCAGAAGCGAAATTCCAGGTCATTCCGATTATCTAAAGGCACAACATAATTTAAAGTTGTTGCGCTAGGTTGAAGTAAGACCGTCGACCCATACTAGTGGGTAAATCGAAGCCTTGCCAAGGAAGGACATCTACCGATCCCGATGACCCCATAACCTTCCTCCAGGAGAGCAATAGGGCCACCACCACTACAGTTTACAAACACAAAACTACGTTCCGACCTCGCCGCCGAGGTCGCTCACGACGACGACCCCAACGTGATCCCCCCCCCCCCCCCCCAACCCTTGCTCGGTGAAGAACTGTCAACTGGTGGCGTAGTTGAGCCTGTAGCTTTAATTTCCCCAGATAATAATAATTATCCAAATATAAAAATAAAATAAATACATATTTATTTCAGAAAAAACACATATACGGTTCACAAAAACAATTTTCCAGCATTTTTTTTTTATATGATCCAGCCTGTCCCTCCTTGCTGTCCTCCCCCCAGCGACGCCCTAAGCCGAGGTTCTTACCCCACAGGGGGTGCCCTTAGCGTACAGTTGCTTAGTTTATAAGTTAGTTTTATGCCCTGGCTGGAGCTGGAGGCTTTGAGTTTGCTTAAGGCAGCCACAGGATTGACCGGTTAAGTAGTCACGGCCTCTCATGGAAAACTACGAGATGCCGTACACAAAAAAAACCCCAATGTGTGGTTATGGTTTCAAATAAAAATATTTTAAGTTATGAGGAGCAGCGTCTTCCCGTCTCCTAATTACAACATCCTGCGAACACGAATTCGTGTAATAGGAATGATGCCTGGGTAAAAAAAAGAAATTCTATTTAGTCCGTCAATTAATCTGCCTAGCCTTTTCCCAACTATGTTGGGGTCAGCTTTCAGTCTAACAGGATGCAGCTGAATACCAGTATTTTACATGGAGCGACTGCCTATCTGACCTCCACAACCCAGTGACTGGGAAATACGATACCCCTTGGTAAGACTGGCTGTCAGACTTTCGGGTTTCTGACGACACGTAACGACTGTCAAAGATCCACGAATGACAGCCAGGACCAACGGCTTAACGTGCTTTCCGAGGCACGGAGGAGACTCGGTATGTAAAGATGGTCACCCATCCACGGACCAACCCCGGCAAGCTCCTCTCAGAGTCCGTCAGTCAGATAATAAAAAAATATTAGACACGTATTTTTTGCTTTAATGACTTAGATAACACGCGTTAAAGTTGGAGAGTGAGGACTCGCTACGTCACTCTACGTATAAAATCTAGCTAGGCGTGACGTCATGCCATATTTTAACTGAATGTATCGCCGTAATCTTTTGATTACATAAAAAAAAATAAAAAATACGTGTCCAATATTTTTTAATACCTAATCTACATGACACACAAAAAATAAATTATAGTCATCATCCCTATATTGGCAATTTTCCCTTTGTACCATAATGTATTACAATTTATTCAACAGCAACAAGATAACTTCATCGCCAACTTTTACTTTTAAAGTGAGTGTAAGTTGGTCAATATTTGTCGTTTCACATACAGTCGTACATGCGCGGCCGAGTGTAATTTGTACCTATTAGAGATAGTGCTCTCGATGCGAGATGACAAACGTTTGGGTAGGGCAGGGCAGAATTAATCATCGTCTTCTTTAGATAACAAAGTTGGATTTCGTGAATGTGTGTGGCCGCGTTATTCTCTAAACTACGCAAAGGATTTTGATGCGGTTTCCACATTTACAATACTTTCATTTCATTTCTAAAATAAAGAAACCTCCATGTTTTGTCAAGTCGTAAAAACCGTGCGAAGCAGGGGCGGGTCACTAGTCTATCTACTTAATAAAAAATTTAAGTAATTCATTCATTCATTCACTGTGAGAGACAACGCACAGCCTAAACCGCTGGGTCTAGAAGAATGAAATGTTGCGCAAGAGTTCCTTATGTATAAAAAAGGTGAGCATATAGGAAGCATTTTTGAAAATTCATCCCCTAAAGGGGTTAATTAGGGGATGAAAGTTTTGAACAAAAGCTCGTCAGTTTGCCCATTAGAAAACCCATCAGGCACACGACCGACATGTCCGTTTATGATACGAAACGTCTCGCTGCTCTGACTGTATGTCCACTAAAGAGCTTAGAACTCGAGAACTCGAGAAAAGGATAGGTTAGTAGTCAATAGTCAACCAAGAACAAACTTTTTAGTTCAAAACCTGTTCTCCCATCCATCGATATTCGGTTTTTTTTTTTTTTTTTTTTTTGTTGATGGGAAATCATCAAATGACTTCTCCCGCTCCGGGCAGAGCGGGAGGGCGTGTCAGACTTTTACTGACTAAAACCCACCCGTGTTCCTTCAGTTGCCCGTGCCAGGGCCACGGTATCTCTTTCGAACTACCCGCGACCCCGGCGGCTTCGGCCCTATTGGACTCCGTCACTGCTGACATCTCTTTGAGGCGCGCGTGGAACACAACGCGCCGTCGACCCGGGCCTGGTCCTTACCGGACGGCGAGCTGCCCATTACTCGTCGTCCGCAAGCCCGCGCCTACGGTGGCCGGGAATCGGCGATAGATTCCCGCCGCCCAGGGCGTCTCCTGCGGCGGCTAGGGGCGCGAGGGCGCGGCTGTTGCCTCTCCCTCTCGCGTTCCGCCTCCTCCTTTGCGAGCATTACTGCTTCGCAGAAGGAGGTGACGGCCTCCCATGCACTCTCGCTCCGCACCATGGCCTGGACCAAATTTGGACGCGAGAGATCGCCGCCGCCGATCGCCTCCGTGAGAACACGGCGGTGCTCCGCCCAAGCCGGGCAGACCTCCACTGTATGCTCCACCGTGTCCTCCGGGCGAATCGATATACGTCACGGTCAATTCTCCAACTGCAAATGTATACCTAAGTGTAATCGAAATTTTTTTTTTATTTGTTATAACAACAAAGTAACGAATTTCGGACTTTTTCCTTTACTTTTGCTGTGAGACCTTGCTTCTTGCCACATTAATCTACGTCAACGGAAAGTACCCTCTATGTTTTGATATAATTGCGAGTATCAAAATATATCTCATAAATGGCAGTATTTTTTTATTGCGTTGACTTAGAAGATCGATTTATTTTAGAGCTCCAAGGGAGCGTAGACTTACGTATTTGATATTAATTTCAACTTGATACCTCTACACGTTCTTGAGAAAAAGGATCTTGACAGACCGACAGATGAACAACGAAGTGATTCTGTAAGGGTTCCGGTTTTTCCTTTTGTGATACGGAACCCTAAAAACCAAGAAGAAAAAGCTGCTAAAGTCTATCCAAGTCATAAACCGATACAACTTTATTTCGTGTAAAATGATCGGTTGTACAGCACTATAGTAGATATCGTATGTATCTGTTGATCTATGAATTATAATATCAAGTGCTGAGTTCCCGCGAAAGTAGTCAGTGACAGCTATGGAGACAGGGGACAGGTCTCGGGCCCCGGGGTACACGACCCGACGCTAGGCACTGCGTATACGCACCTAAGATATCTACTTGTGCTTACTTGTAATTGAAGTGTTTATTTACTTTCGAATTGTTCCAGGAATTTTTTATTAGGAGTCTCCGAAACGATCAATCGTAATTGATGAATTGTAGTAACTTCCTAGTATTGTCAATCATTCAATTGCACTTGGTAGACGATCAATTTGCTTATTAATGTGTATCAATCACAATTGCAATTGATCGTTTCGGGGACCCTTTAGTCATCAATTTGCGCAAAACACAGTTCGCATTTCAAATCGACAAATACTACATACAAACAAACTGTAGGTCAAACTGGTAATGTTTGTTTTAAAGTAAGTGTGTTTTTAGTTTTAGATGTTACAGGGCGACGTTATCATAAGTCATAAGTCATAAGTCATTTAATCATTTGTTAACATAGGTACAATAATAGTTGTTAAAAAAATATATACAAGCGCGCTATGCTATACCAGAAGGCGTACAAATATTTATGGATGGCATTTAAACATAATTTATTAATAAGTTACATAATTAAAACAATTCAATTTCTCAAAAATAAAAAATAAAATATTAATGTCAAAAGGAAAAAAAAAAATATAATAATAAGTTTACTACATCAATAATCAATATAAACAAAAAAAGTGAGAAAAAAAAAAATAATAATAATATAACAATTCAAATAATACAAAAATGTCACGTGTTAAAAAGAAAAAGACATAATCACAGTCAACGAGTACCAAGTAACCAGTCATTGCAATTTGTCTGCCAAAAACTCTGATATGTCGTAATACGCTTTATTCAACAGTAAACATTTAAGCTTTTTCTTGAATAAGTTTATGTTTAATTCTTTAATTGAACTAGGAATGTGATTGAATATGATTGGTGCCATACAAAAAACACTTTTTCGCATCAATGCTGTATGGGACCTTTTTACGCACAAGTTATTGTTCTGTGAACGAGTTCGTTTGTGATAAAATGATATTCTAGTAAACAGGTCTGGATTGGTTTTAACAAATACAGCTACCTCAAAAATATATAAACAAGGAAATGTCAATAATTTGTATTTGATAAACAATGGCTTACAAGAATCTAAACTGTGGAGTCTGAACATTGACCTAATGCACCTTTTTTGTGCTTTAAAAACTAATTCCCTGTTGGTTGAGTTACCCCAGAAAATTACACCATATCTCAATACAGAACTCACCAAACCATGATATGCTGTGACTAAAGCATCGACGTTAATCACTGTGGTCAGTTTGAATAGGGCATAGGCTGATTTGCTAATTCGTTTAGTTAGCTCCTCCGTGTGTGCTTTCCAGTCCAATTTTTTGTCAATCGTTAAACCTAGGAATTTGGATGTATCTACTTGTGTTATAATTTTATTGTTATAACATACTCTCATATTGGTATTCGCACGTTGGCTAAACATCATTAATTTCGTCTTATCAATATTTATTTTTAGATTATTATTATCTAACCATTTCACTATGGAGGTTATTGTCTGAGTGACAACATAATTGTGGCTTAGATCATCAGTACTTTTAATGGTCACAGTGCTGTCATCAGCAAACAGTGTCATAGGGTGCCTTGTTACTTTTGGTAGATCATTTATATATAATATAAAAAGCGGGGGCCCTAAGACGCTGCCCTGGGGCACACCATAAGCAACTGTGCGATAACTAGACTTATAGGATCTTTGACATTTAGTTTTGGGATCAATATCGTTTATTTCAACGTACTGTTTCCTGTTCCGCAAAAAAGAATGTATTAAACTGAGGATATTCCCTCTAATACCGTACGCATCCAGTTTATCGAGCAAGATATTGTGATCAACATAGTCGAATGCTTGAGTCATGTCACAATAAATTGAACAAACAGGTATTCTTTTGTCAACATTCGTAGTAACATTGTTCAAAAAGTCATATATTGCCATATTGATGGTTTTGTTTTTTCGGAAGCCTTTCTGTTCGTCAGTTAATATGTTTCTTTTATCTAGATATTGAAAGATTTGAATATAAATATATTTTTCAAATATCTTAGATATTACTGGCACAAGCGCAATGGGTCTATAAGACTCCAAGCATTCCTTGTCTTTTTTTTTAAACAAGGGTTTAATTACAGCTGTCTTTAGGTTGGTTGGGTAAGTACCATGTGATATGCACAGATTGAGAATATGGCTCATCATTGAGAATATCGCTCAGCGTTACTTAAAATAAAATAAAAAAATAAAATAAAAAAATAAAAACTAGGTACGAGTATTATCAGTTTTTTTTAGAGAGTAAGGTGGCTAAAATTAAGGCCCGCATATTGCACCACAAATCGCTAAATACCAATACCATTAAACGTATAAAATATCTCTCTGTTTCTGTCAATCGTTGGTTGTACTTCAATTAAACCAATTACAGGCACTTTTGAACTGTCAAGGGGTCGCTCAGCCAGAAAGATGCGCATTCGAAAGCGTCCATACGCGAGAAGAACGGGCGAGAAACTCCAGACAAAATGATGACAACAACGCATGATGTTTTAACAGAGACATCGTGGTATTTAGCGTTAAACGAGTTTAGTGATCAGGGTCTAAGGGCTAATTTCACCAAATAAACTGTATGCGGTCAGCGCATCTATACAGCGTTCAAAAGCTGTCACTAGGCTGTTGTTATGGAATATTGACACTGACAGCTCTCGAACGTGGATCGCGTTTAGTTTCGTTGGCGAAATTGGTCCTAAGTATCAATGCAAAGTGAGATAGATATAAAAACCCTCGCGACTTACGAGTTGCAGGTCGTAGGTTCGAACCACGACGGGGCTTTACTTTGTGTAAATTATTTTATCACCGCTGCTCTCAAAATGGTGAAGAAAAACATCGTGAGGAAACCAGCGTGTCCTAGAACAAAATTTCGAAGACATGTGACATCTCGCACTGGGTTGGCCGCACTGGGGCCGCGTGGTGGATTGCAGCCCACTCCCTCTCATCGAGAGGAGGCCTGTGTCCCAGCAGTAAGAACATTATAGGTTAATTATGAAGTTTATTCTTAGAAATGAAGACTTGTGTCATACAGTGCCAAATAAACATATTTTCTTTCTTTTATTTATTTCTTTCTTTCTGTCATGGTTGTACTACATGACCATTGATGGGTACTACGTGGTCATTCATGGGCTACACGTAGTCATTCATGGGCCATCACGTGGCCACGTCGATGGCACTACTTGCAATAATATCGATCTGCGGTAACCAGCATTTGCCGTTAAATGATGCTAATTTTGACAGAGAGTATAAAAAAGCAGATGTGCCAGACATGATACCTTATCGTTTCTGCCTATAAGCAGTTGTGTAGTTTATTTGTGAGCAGCACCGTAATTGTGTAACACACTACCAATCGGAATTGGTCTCATTTTGGCAGTTCAACAACATTCATTGCGTTCTTTAGCGTGTTGAGAAGACACATTTTTCGAACATTATGAAGCAATGGATTAACAATTTGTTTCAAAATGATTCGGATTCCGATCGATAGTGTGTTACGCAATTGCTACGCTTGCCGGGGTTAGTCCGTGGATGGATGACCATCTTTACATATCGATACTCCTCAGTGTCTCGGAAAGCAAGTTAAGCCGTTGGTTCCGGCTGTCATTCGTGGATCTTTGACAGTCGTTACGGGTCGTCAGAAGCCCGAAAGTCTGACAACCAGTCTTACCAAGGGGTATCGTATTACCCATTTACTAGGTTGTGGAGGTCAGATAGGCAGTCGCTCCATGTAAAATACTGGTATTCAGCTGCATCCAGTTAGACTGGATGTCGACCCCAACATAGTTGGGAAAAGGCTAGGCAGATGATGAGTGTGTTACGCAATTAGGGTGCTGTTTGTTTTGACTGCCTCGTTGGTCTAGTGGTTGCAAGAGCTACTGCTGAGCTTGAAGTCCCGGGTTCGATTCCCAGGTCGGGTAAAGTGTTATTGGATTTTTCTATCTGGAATTTCTCAGCAGCAGCTCGGAGTCTGAATTTGTGCCCGGTTGATGGCAATAGGCTCGCCCCCTGTTATATGGGACTTAAACAATACTTCGGGGAAATAAGGCGTCATGTTATGTTTCTTTATGAGATTTTTGTTGTTTACTAATTCCTTTATTTATTCATAAAAAAACTAAAACGCTATGAACTTATTTTAGTTATAGAAGTGTTTTGTCAATTTATTTCGAATATAAGAGCACTAATTTACTAATGCCCGTTTTCACTAACACTAGTCGACTCCTAAATTAATGCCTAAATAAATGCAAGCTGTTCGATTTTCAGCGCTCGGCTGTAATGAAATGACTGCACGCTTTGTCTGCCTTGCCGCACACGAGCAAGGCTACAGCCACAAAACGCTGCCACCGAGCTGCGGACTACAATTTTGTAGCGACCACCCGGCGTTATTATCTGCTCGGTGGCTGCGTTTTGTGGCTGTGGCGTGTGGCCCGTGAGCGGCAAGGCTTAGTTGCCGCTATAGTCAAGTTAGAAGCGTTGCTCCAGCTCCAGAGTAAAAAGCTTCTGGATCTATCTTATTGGTTGAATTGTTTCTGATTCATGAAGTTATGATGATACGAAATTGCGTCTATTTTTCTAGTAGGTACTTGGTTATTCAGGCAACTGATTACAGTTTCGTGAAAAAAAGTTTCCTATTTAATTCTCTGTTTAGGGGTTAACAGGAATGGAATTATATCCTTCAAGTGGTACGAGGACTAAATTAAAACACCGGTACCTTGACAACTATTGGACTGTATTATTTTATAAGGTTCACAAGGATAACAAACAAACGGTACTAGATTTAAATTGGCGAGAAATGAATGAGTTAGTATGCGATCGCCGGCGGGCGCCCCGTCCGCGACCGCAGCTCCGGCCGTGGCATTCTTGACAAGGGGTAATTCAGCATAAGCCTCACGAAAATCAGCGTTTGACTGTACGCTGATTTTCATAATGCTATCAATCAATCTGCCTAGCCTTTTCCCAACTATGTTGGGGTCGGCTTCCAGTCTAACCGGATGCAGCTGAATACCAGTATTTTACATGGAGCGACTGCCTATCTGACCTCCACAACCTATTAACTGAGTAATACGATACCCCTTGATAAGACTGGTTGTCAGACTTTCGGGCTTCTGACGACCCGTAACGACTGTCACAGATCCACGAATAACAGCCGGGACCAACGGCTTAACGTGCTTTCCGAGGCACGGAGGAGTCTCGGTATGTAAAGATGGTCACACATCCACGGACCGACCCTGGCAAGCGTAGCTTAACCTGATGAATCGACCCGTGCGGCTGTTATTACTTAGCCACGAGCTCCTCATAGCTCCACGAGATTTTCATAATGCTATATGGATTATATTTCGTAAGATTGGTCCGAGACTAGTGCTCCTAAAAGGCGCTTTCAAAAGCATCATCAACTGTCGCATCTGCATAACTTGCTCACTGAGCTGCGCTTACGCACCCAAACACGTTGGTGGTGGTGGAGGGCAGTGCGCGCGCGCGCGAGTCGGGCAGTGGACGCGCCATGCGAGACAGTGCCATCGGACAGTGAAACCAGTGACCATGACAGTGGCGCGCCTCAGTGTGGCCGTGCTGGCCATCGCCGCCATCCTGCCCCATTCTCACTGCCAAGAATCCTTCGCCAGCTCCTTGCTGTCCGGTGAGACTCTTCCCTAAATAGATCCCTCTTTTGGGTCAGTGTGCTATGACAGAACTATGATTGATTTGTGATAAGTACTAGCTCCTATTTGTGCTAATTTTCCGTCTCTCGAGATCGTGCCACAAAGATTTTCTAATCTCCTACAGCGCTATTTTCTATCTGAAAAGTTTGTAATACAATCCTATGAAACAGTGTCGCTCGTTTATACCTATAGAGATATTATGAAAAGGTGTTACCAACAAAATAACGGTACGCGAACTATTCAGACTTTCCAAAAAATTATATGACGGACGCATGTTAATGAAAATAACAAGTAACAGGTTTTTGACCTAACAATTAAATCTCTTCAGATGCGTACGAGTTGATTAAGTTTTGCATATTCAGTCAAGGCGGAGACAGAAAAGTAATTTAGAAATGTGTTTTGATGGTGATAGCGCTGAACTTTTGGAGTAGACTAGCTTTCGAACTGAGAGGAGTAACGTATGGCCTCACGCTAGGTCAGTAACAGGGTAGGAAGAAAGATCTCTACGTATATGCGCAGGCGGCTACGCTCCGTACACATTGTTCAGAGTCCGACTGTTAACTTTCTTGGTCCACATCCGTCGTCCGCTACATTCGAGCGATTAGACAAGGAAACAGAGCATTAAACTAACAAATTAGGAAGTTCTTACTTATTATAAATACAAATAATCTGTAGTACTAGTAGGGCCTTTTGTGAGAGTGCGGAGAAATGCCACGATCTTAAAAATCAAGTTAAACAGTTTTGAATGTTGTGTTCCGGTTTAAAACTGCCGGTGAAAAAGCCTCGATATTTACATCATCAGCATCCATAGCTGTTGCCAACAAACTACACGCTGTAAACAATAGAAATTTTCTTTAAATACAATACATCCAACTTTACATTTGTTACAATTCATTTAATTTCTAAATAAACAATCCTAGTACCGTTTACGTCCGGCCACAACTAATTTTGTTTGTGGGTTACGTAGGTATACGGTATTTCTTCAATGACCATTCCAACTTACTGACAAATGTGTCCATTGCCTGGACAGGTCTACTCAAATCTGTTTTTCTTCAAAATTAATTTCAGACACCAATCTACATGGTCCTCACATGATCGAACTAAGATTATGTCTGGACTTTAAAAAGAGATCGTGACCTCTGAGTTTGTTTTCGGAGTTTGTTCTCAGAGCATTCGGATACGAAACATCGATCTAATCTATGTAGTTTTCAAAATATTATTGACGTGTAGGTAATAGTGTTTGGAGGAGGGCTCGTGGCTAAGTAATAACAGCCTGGCTACGCTTGCCGCGGTCGGTTCGTCAATGGGTGATCATCTTTCTCCATGCCTCGGAAAGCACGTTAAGCCGTTGGTCCCGGGTGTCATTCGTGGAAGTTTGACAGTCGTTACGGGTCGTCAGAAGCCCAAAAGTCTGACAACCAGTCTTACCAAGGGGTATCGTATTACCCAGTAAGTGGGTTGTGGAGGTCAGATAGGCAGTCGCTCCATGTAAAATACTGGTATTCAGCTGCATCCGGTTAGACTGGAAGCCGACATAGTTGGGAAAAGGCTAATCAGATTGAATAGTGTTTAAATAGATTTACCTACTTATATATAAAAAAAAAAACTGTTTCGTATGTGAAGAACTGACAAACAATTTCAACTTTCAAGAGAGATTCGAATGCCAGTAGCGTAAATATACTCAATATTTGACAAATAACGGCGAAAAAGCGACAGTAAATTACTGAATTATTTTAAGAAAATAACGCGATAACTGTTATCACGTAATTTTCTTATAATTAAATACTGCTTTCCAGAGTTTAATTTGTAAATGGTAATGTAATGGTATCGTATTTCACGATGTCCGAGTAGCCACTACTTACCGGATAAATTCCAAAATGGAACAGATATTGTATGAAATTATCTGCCAAGTAAACTTAGGTACTTATAACACTAACTACTTGTTACTTATTAACTAATAGGGGTGAACCAGGCCCTAAATGTTACATAATTCTTTATACCTAAGTAGGTATCGTAAAATAACTTTTTGGAAGCTTTTTGGAAGCTCGTACCAAAATAACGATGACGTTATTTTATTATTTGCTTAAAAATATAATAGAATAGAATTATGGTATAACCTATCGGGTAGGATCGAGACTCTTGTCACAGATTACGTGCTCTTGTGTGAAATAACATTAATTAATGGATACAGCCAAGATACACCTTCGGACCAAAATATCAATTGCAGCTTCTTTCAGCTTTCTAGTTCGAAGGGTTTGGGCTGAGTGTTAATGAGTCAGTCAGTGACAGTGAGTGAGTCAGAACTTTTCTTTCTATTATACTTATTGATTTTTGGCGACTTCCGTTGATAAATATTTGGCATTCCTAGACTTTATTAGCATAATCATTTGCCTGAACTATCACAATATGTGCCAAAATAAATAAATACCATTTGCTTTGGCTGAAATTATTGTGGTTTTGCATTGTTATGTTATACTGCTAAATGTTGAGTGGTCCAGTTCACATGACTCGCCCCTGCACTGCATTGTAGTCTCGTAATGACGAATTCATTTTGTTGTTTTATATAAAATTGTAGTCGTCGTACCTAAGTTTACATGCTCAAAGGGTATATTTCACGATGTCCGAATAGCCACTACTCACCGAATCAATTCAAAAATAGAACAGAATTTGTATGAAATTATCTGCCAAGTATGTTAATAGGAACTTAACCGTAGGTTCAAACTGACCCTTTTAGGTTGTGATTTGAAATACCTGGCAGATTGTCTACTCGAAAAGTATTGTTAGCGGTCAGTGTGGCTTTTGCAATGTATTTAATTTTTTGATACTAGATACCTACTGTTTGCTAAAGGCAAAGGCGATAATCGCATGCACGGCTCACGACTCGATCGCACAATGTTCGTTTGTCACTAGCTGCGCTCTCACAGGAATATTTTCTTAAGTGAGCATGCTTAAGTTTTGTCCATAGTACCTCTACGAGTATAAGACGCTATTTTACTTACAGTAGCGGAAAATATTATAAAGAAACAAGCAGAATAAAATTAGTAAGCAATTCCTAACTCCTTATTAAGGGCTCTTTAGCCCAAAGGGATAAAAGACTAATAAATGTATTTTAATACCGAGCCCAACTATAGTTGTCATCATTTCTGGGTGTTTACATTTTATATTCATAGACAAACCAACATTACAACTTAGAGCATCATCATCAGCTAAGCTGCCGCGGATTCCCTTCTGTATGACCCATGTCACACACACACACACACACACACAGGCGATCAATCTGCTAAACGCCCTGATTGCTCAGGAGCCGGATGTTGACATATTTATGTATAGCAGTAAACTTATGTATAATGTTTGCATGAAGTTTTTTAGTTAAATGCTATGTTGTTGGCTCGCTGCGCGCTTTGGTGTATACTGTAAGTGCAGCAAGCAATTGTTATATAAATAAATAAATAATAATAAATGTCCCAAAATGCGACATCATTAAGTTATTTCAACATCAATTCATTGATCATCACTGTTCTCTTCATAGGGATTTTAAGATGCAATATAAATAATATCATCATCTGCCTAGCCTTTTCCCAACTATGTTGGGGTCGGCTTCCAGTCTTACCGGATCCAGCTGAATACCAGTATTGTACATGGAGCGACTGCCTATCTGACCTCCACAACCGAGTTACTGGGTAATATTATATATCCTTAAAATCTGAGTTTTGTCATAGCCAGACGTCAAAAACATTCTATACCTACGCACGTTTTAAATATCAAGTTAAAAAATCAAATAATAGTGGTAATTATAGTCTTGAGAAGCTACCGAAAGAGTTTTTTAAATTTCCTATTACCATGACCTGCACGATTTCATAGAAATTCTTGCACCTACTTACTACAGTTACAGGTAACTTCCTCTTTTTTGTTTGAACGGAAACGGAAAGTATATCTAATTGATTGTACGGAACCATCTTGTGTAACGTTGGCTTCGTGTTCTTTGTTTTTAGAGTACCAAAATGTTCTTGTAGTTCATTTTTAAAATATCAGTCAGTAACCTCATGTGTTAGAATTAGGCTCAACCCCTCAACTGTCGGACGCACCCCATGTGTGCGTAAGGAAAAATCAATAAAAATGCTTTATATAATAGGTATATAAGCGTATTATAATATATAGGTATATAAGCGTATTATAATATACATATATATAAACGTAAAAAACATCATCCGATGGCGACCGCGGACTTACAGTAGGTGTTGCTATGGGGTTCGCAACTACTGGGGGTAAACATTGACATGAACCTATGGGGTTCATAAATTAGTACATAATATCGTCTGACAATGTGACATATTTGTGATATTACCACAATAGCCGCTGTAGTGGCATATCACAAAATTTCGTTTTGACAGAGATTAGGTATGTTGAAGCACGGTGACACATAATTTGGCAGTTGTTTATTATGTTTATTTTCAGTCTTACAATTTTATTTTTTAGGGTTCCGTACCTCAAAAGGAAAAAACGGAACCCTTATAGGATCACTCGTGTGTCTGTCTGTATGTCCGTCTGTCACAGTCAATTTTCCCGGTTACCGGGACCGGTTAAGTTGAAATTTGGTACACATATGAATTTCTGTGACCCAAACACGGACAGGTAAAGTAAATAAATGAATTTTGAATATGGGGGCCACACCATGAACCTATGATGTAAAGTAGAAATTGTAATTATCGCCGTGCTTGGCAGGTGGTGATCTTTGTCTGCTGATGCTGTAAATCCTCATTACCTTGTCATAAGTTTAAAGGGATATTTCAAGGTGCCTAATGGATTGTTTGTATAGTTTGCTTTATGAGATCAATTATTTTTCCACGTGACTTTTCATTATTTCCAATTCATAAGTATAACCTAAATTATTGGAGAAAAAATGATGATCTTGATATTTTCTTGCAACTGGGCGACTGGGCAACTGGGCAACTGGGCAACATGCCACTTCCCATACATTACGTATCTCATTATTCTCATTATATGCTGGCGATTCCAAACTATTAATGCAAACTCCAAACAAAATCTAATTACTGATAAATTATTATGAACTAGTTGTTGGCCGCGACTTCGTCTGCGATCCAGAAAAAAAAGTAGCGTCTGCCCTTCTCCATGTTCCAGGCTGCCTATATGATAAATTTAATCCAAAGCCGTTATAGCGTGAAAGCGTAACACACAAACTCACTTTCGTATTTATAATATTAGTTAGGATTACATAAAATGTAGAAATATACAGTAAAATGATAACAATCCGCCATCACACTACCTTAGTATCTAAGTATGGCTAAGCGGTGGTATATGGGGCGCGCTAACGGTGCGCCTGCGCGAGCTCCGTTAAGCATGCGCGTCGCGGCGCCCGCGCAGCACGCACCTTATCACTGATAGTGTTGTCTGCATTTGTACTGGACTGGAAAACGTTTACTTTAGTAGTAAGAGCTGAACTAGTAGCATTTATATTCTATCAGCCAGTTGCAGAATGAACTTTAATGGAGAATTTAAATTCATGCCATCCCTTATATTATGTATCAAAAAGAAAGTGACAGCATCAATTTAAAGTGTCCATTAAACTAATGTTGATTGATTTTGTGCAACTCACCAGAAGTCAGTTGGTCAGAATGAGGCATTTGTTTTTGGTGTACTAGTTATAGGTCCAGGTTCGTGGCTAAGTATAACAGCCGCACGGGTCGATCCATCAGGTTAAGCTACGCTTGCCGGGGTTGGTCCGTGGATGGGTGACTATCTTTACATACCGAGACTCCTCCGTGCCTCGGCTTGCACGTTAACCGTTGGTCCCGGCTGTCATTCGTAGGTCTTTGACAGTCGTTACGGGTCGTCAGAAGCCCGAAAGTCTGACAACCAGTCTTACCAAAGGGTATCGTATTACTCAGTAACTGGGTTGTGGAGGTCAGATAGGCAGTCGCTCTGTGTAAAATACTGGTATTCAGCTGCATCCGGTTAGACTGGTAGCCGACCCCAACATAGTTGGGAAAAGGCTAGGCAGATAATGATGATGAGATAATTAATATAATATTCCAAAATATACTTTTTTGATCTGGAAAAATAGTAATTATATAATTAGCGCGTGACGAGTTAAAACAAATACTGAACTATGTTGTATATGAAAGAAAACATGATTTATGAGGAAACATCGCCAAAACAACTTGAAAATAATCGTCGTTCTTTACATAAAAACCGTTATCTCGTACACACGGTAGATCTTACATTGTATTGACAGACTCGCATTGATTACAGTTTCGGCAAAACAATTACAATGAATGTGTTTCAATAACAATGTTACTAGGTTTATAGCATTCTTGCGCCAATTCCGCGCGAACTCTACGCGCGTACAAAAGACATCAACGCGTTCAATCGGATCAATTAAATAATTGTAATTTAATTGATTTCCAATGGTGGTAGGCAGAAACTGCAGAACGCCACCTGCTACGTGATATTAAAATGGGATTGGGAATTATGGTGTCTAAGTTACAGATATAATCACACTAATATTATAAAGGCGAAAGTTTGTGAGTGTGTATGGTTGTTACTTCTTCACGCTCAAACGGCTGGACCGATTTGCATGAAATTTGGTGTTGATACTTTATAACCTGGATTAACACACAGAATACTTTTTATCCAGGTAGTAGGTTCACGTGGGATAGTTTCCAACATCCACGTGGGCGAAGCTGCGGGCAACGGCTAGTAATAATAATAGGTCTTTACCTATGAAATTGCCGTTATGTATGAAAAAATTGAAACGAATTTTTTTCATGCATTTTTTATTTGTATTAATCGAATTAATCACCCATGCAATCAATGCATCTTTGCCAACGCAGTGGCAGTTTATTGATGCCCTTCTTAAAGAAATCAGCTGGACGGGAGGCAACAAATTCTTCAAAGGCATTTTGTACTGCCTCTCGGGTATTGAATTTTTTTCCCGCCAAGAAGTTATCCAAATTCTGGAAAAAGTAGTAGTCTGTAGGCGCAAGGTCTAGTGAGTAGGGCGGATGACGGAGAGCTTCCAACCAGTATGAGGTCGCGCGTTGTCGTGCAGGAGCAGTGGAGACGAGCGATTGACCAATGCTGGTGCCAGCTTCTCCATCATTGTGTTCAGTTCTTCACAGTACACATCTGAAGTAATGCTCACCCCGTTTGGTAAGAAGCTGTGATGAATCACACCGGCGCTAAACCACCAAACAGTGACCATCACTTTTCTAGGGGTAAGTTTTCGTTTAGGGCATTGTTTAGGTGCTGAACCAGGATCCAACCAACTTGCTGAGCGCTTGCGGTTATCAAACAGAATTCATTTTTCATCGCAGGTAACAATGCGGTTCAAAATTCCTTCATTTGTGTGTCTGTTGAGCAGTGCAAGGCACGTCTCGACGCGTACTTCGCGCTGGCGATCATTGAGTTCGTGGGGCACCCATTTGTCAAGCTTTTTTACCTTGCCAATTTGACGCAAATGGACCAATATTGTTTTGACGCTAACGTCGAAAGCTGCTGCTAATTCAGCCGTAGATTGTGTATCATCAGCTTCCACAATCGCCTTTAATTCGTCCTTGTCGACCAAAGTCTTCGGACGACCGCGAGGTTCATTTTTCAGGTCGAAATTTCCAGAACGGAAGCGAGCAAACCAATAACAAGTGGTGCGTTGGTTTGTAGTGTTAGCTCCGTAAACGTCGTTGATGTTGCGTGCCGCTTGTGAGCGTTGCTGCCACGACGGTACTCATATTCCATAATTACTCGAATTTTTAACGTATCCATGATGACGAAAAAGATTGAAATGCGATGAATATGTAACACTAATCAATAAACAAATGACTACTTTTGGAAAAAAAATCCGTGTTTTTAAAATAAAATTAATTTGAAATTAGAATTCTGAGCCAAACAAAAATTATTTTGATTTGAAATGGCCAGTACTGCAGAACGGCAATTTCATAGGTAAATACCTAATATAAATGTAACAACTGATATTTTTTGTCCAATCACATGACCAACGTATTATTGTGAGTAACTGACTGGACAGAGATAAAATGTCATGGATTATAGAATTGGAAACTTTAATCCATAATATAAAGATAAGATGGCATATAAGAAGGGATATGAAGACTATGAAAGTCAGTCAAGTCTTAGCCGGAATTCAGGAGATGCCGAAAACTTCATACCAGTCAGATTATTTTCCCTAAATCCGTTGCTAATCTAACAAAAATTCAGAACTAATTCCAATTCCATTGGAAAATAGCATCACAACTCATAACATCCTCTTACTCACACAACATTTTTAAGCAAATCATCCGCCAACATTCAATTTCTGAAAAACCGAGTCACCCATCAGTTTCGTAACCGCGGCAAGCAACAGACGAAAAAGAAAGCCTCTTCGTTCTCCGGTTAATTAATCGGCGAACGTTTGACATGCCGATATGTGCGGGCGTATGATTCATGCTCGCTCGCGGTGACATTTCACTTCGTTATACATTCTGTGATTCAGTGGCGGTCGTCGGTGTAAACTTATAGAGTTGTAGCATTGTTATTATGCTGATTGTAATTATTGTTTTTAATAGAGTTGCGACTTTTATACTGCTTATACTATAGATGTTTGAATAAGTTTTGGTTTGATTTAAAAAAATAGTTTATGTAAACAGTATGAAGCAAATAACAATGTTTTTGGTTAGGCTTAATTTAGAAAATCAGAAAAAGTTATTTTTTAATATCCATAATATTTTTCTAGCATGTTGTCTGTTCAAAAAACATGATATTTTTAAATCACAGTATTTTAATTACTAGTTATATGATTGTAAATTATATGCTAAACAAACAAAACAGAATAAGTAACAATAAAAAATCTATGTCAGAAGCTCATAAAACTCCTCTAAATGACAAAGGAAGTAGCAACATAAAACCAAACTCAGAACATTTTATTACCCAAAACTGTTTCAGTAAGCAAAAAAATACCTCAACAGATTACATGAACACCTTTCAGCTCCATACAAAAAACGCCCAAATCAACCACAACGAAACCAACCATCATTGATAAATAAAAGTACAAAAACATGACGCCAACGCCACAATATAACAGATTATTCAACCTCTATCACATTCAATGTCGCGTAATCTTGCAGCTCTTGACCATGGAGGGGAAGGCTGAAAAGGGAGGGAGAAAGACGGGGAGGGGCGGCTAGTGAGGAGGCAAGGTGAGGGGGGGGGACGAGAGAAAGTCCTGCAGACGCGACGACGCCGGACTGCGGTGGGTAGCCAGCGGTTCCACGTCTCTCACGATCAATTACCATTGAGTATTGACAATCTGGTTTTGTTGAGTATGTGAGGGAGTCGGGCTTTCAGTCATGGTCAAGTATAGATTGTTACATGATGGTCAATGTAGATTAGGGAATTAATTCGGTACGCGTACCCTGACCACCGTAGAAATGGAAGACAAAATGATAGATTGTAGAAAGATTTCTACGGCGTAATGTCGAAAATGAAGAAAATAATGTCACTTTGTATAATTATGTAGAAAGAGATATTATAATGTCTATAATATTCATCGTTGTCGTAGAGAAGAAGTAGAAGTGCGGAGTGCTAAGCAAGCTGGCTTTAGAGTAATAGGCTCGTAATCTGTGCTTACGATCATAGGTCATGGGGATTGATTTGAGCCTTTTTACCCGACTGCTCTAGAAGGAGGGTAATGTTTATCGAGAGTATGTATGTATGTCTATTTCTTTGGCACGCTCTGTAGTCTAAATGGCTTGATGGATTTTAACATATTTTTACGTGTCGTTAGATGCATCTTAATTGTGAAAGTGACATAGACTATGTACCTAATATTTATATATCGCATCTGCAAATAAAAAAGGGAGGGGAAGGTTTTTTTTAAATAATTTACAACAATGTTAATATCAAATAAGTGCTAGAAATGAGTCCTGTCCAAATATTTAAATTAATAAAACCTAAAAAGCTTGAAATAAAAGAAATTATTTAAAAAACAAAAAAAATCCGCCTTCAAAAACACGTAACTGAAAAGATAAAAACAAGCACTAAAATCCATAGAATTTTGGTATCGCAGGCCCCGACAAACATTTTATCGTATTAGTCAGTAAAGTCGTAGAATAATGACTTTCTATAAATATCCAATACTATTAAATGAGAAATATTTGTATATACTGGATGACTTTTTTTACCGTCTCGAAAAAAATAGGGTATATTCGGCGAACGGAGTAGAAGCCTATGGCATATCTAGTTTCTTTTATTTTTCTTTTTTTTTTGAATTAAAAAAAATCAAAATTCAAATTATAATGCAGGTTGCATATGATTTGAATTTCGATATTTTTAAAGGATTTATTATTTTTCCTCAAAATTTATGTTTTTATTGTTCTAAAATGAAAAGTTTACAACGAATTTGTAGTATTTATTGATAATTAGATATTTTTTTCTGACTAAGCTATTAAAAAAAAAACTAGATATGCCATAGGCTTCTACTCCGTTCACCGAATATACCCTATTTTTGAGACGGTAAAAAAAGTCATCCGGTATATTTGTAATCACGTTCTCGATGAAAGTTGCAACGTTGTTACGGGGGCGAAAAATCGATCTAGCTAGGTCTCATTTCTGGGAAAATTCGTTTTCTCTTTTCAGTAATTTTCACCCGAGCAGAGCTTGGTTGCCCAGGTACCAATACTATTACTATAAAATTGCAGTTTTATCTGTAACTGCGTAAGTACCTATACGACAATCTTCCAAACACCAAAACAATTCAATATCACATTAAACACACAACTTACAGTAACAATATTCCACAACACAAACATCATTAAAATAAAAACCGTATAAAAACTGAAATAGCAGAGTATCCAGTGCATGTTATTAGTCAGACATGTAATCATTATTTTGCGTTGCTCTGAAACTCGGTGAAAACCTCACGCGACGCGACACGGCGGCTGAAAGTGAATTAATATGTAAAACACGGCCGGAGAGGCTACAGAATGTAATGTACTAGCATTTAGTTATTTACACAGGCGCTATACTGAGTTTCGGAATGTTCTAGCTTATCGTTTTCGTTTTGGAGTTTATTTTAGAAGTTTAATTAAAAATAATGTTGCTATGAAAAAATAGTTGTGGGTCGAACTCGACATGTAAACATTTTTTTCTTTTGTGGCAGTAATATAGATAGATATTCAAAATAAAAAGCCCATTCGTCCTTAAAAAATGAAATAACTTTGATAATCGTAATTCTCATTACAACTGAAAAATTGTTTACAACTTTTACAATTCCAGTAATTTGCTTTAATTGTAAATTTGAGCAACGCGTTGAAGTCTTTTGTTCCCACATTTAAGACTCAATGTAAACTAATTGTTGCTATTGTTAATAAGTTTATTTTCATTATAAAAGAGGCTGTAAATCTTCGAATCGCGAGGCATCGTCACATGAAGTCACAGCACAGTTGTATCATAGCCGTGGCAGCGACTTTCGCGCGGTCATCGACCCCGTAGAAAGCACCCGCTTGCTGATCTATTGATTATTAAATAGTTATCGGCTACAGTTTGTCTATCCTTATTTAATAATAGCTTTGGAAACAATTATTATATTCTAGTACTCCGAGGGGTGTGTGCGGGGGGGGGGGGGGGGGGTCGCCTCAGTATTTGAAAACGTTTTGGAAGTTTTCCTTCGTTGTCGTCAGTTTTTAATACTTTTGGTTACAAAATTATTGTGTCTTATTAAATACAAAATGTTATTTCGCTCAAGGAATAAGAATAGAACAGTAGAAATAAATGCGACAAATCATCCTAAAAACTCTAGTACGGCTAGCTGCCAGTGATACTTACTGATAAAAAAAAGAAAGCTCGTGATAATCAGAGAATTTCATAATATTGGATACAATGTCATTCGTGACCGGATTGGTAGGTTGTCCACTTGTTATATTTTTATGCCTCAATCAAACAACAATACAATGGTATTACAGTTTATTTGGGCATAGACTCTATATCTGTTCTCGCCGAGTTCATTGAGAGCTATGGTTATTGCTGGTACATATGGTTATGGTATTATTCTGATTCTCGCCAAGTCTGTTCTCTTTCTTTCCAATCAATCTGCCTAGCCTTTTCTCAACTATGTTGGGGTCGGCTTTCAGTCTAACCGGATGCAGTTAAATACCAATATTTTACATTGAGCAACTGCCTACCTGACCTCTACAGTGCAGTTACTGCATCACACGATATCCCTTGATAACACTGGTTGTGAGACTTTCGTCCTCTTCTCTCTGCATACAATTTCATACCTAATCTTACACTTTTAGGACACAAACGTGACAATACTACATCATGTTGCTTAACGTTCCTCCTCAAACTGTAACATGGAACGCGATCGATGCCAAGAGTCACTGACCTAACGTAGTTTTAAGAAAATACGTGGAAAAACCTGCATGAGATAAAATTAACAGCGCTGTGCAAAAACTAACATAACACCTATTACTCATTATATTAAAAAGAAATATGAACAAAAACTTGGCTAGGGAATTTACCTGTGTAACAAAAGAAACATCACTCAAATCAGATACGTGGCTGTCGAGATACATACGCACATACAGACAGGTAGACGTTTCGTGTGATATGTAAGGACGATGAACTCTGAATTTAAATAAAACCACAAGTCAAGCAATCGTATTATTAATATTATAGTGATTGATTTGTGGTTATGTTTAGTAAAGTTCAACAAACTTCATTTTAAATACCCATAATGATATTGCGGTTTATATTGTAAACTTTGAATTGATAGAGACAGGTACTCATTTTTTTTTAATGTTAAGAAAAAAGAACTAACTTACATCTAAGAGTTTCCAAAGGTTATTGCGCGCTTAAAATATTTCTTGACTCGTGACACCACATTGCCTTAACAAACACAAAGGCCCTGTATATTCTTATTTAAGGAAATATTTGCATTTCATCGCAGCCGGCGACCTACCACGCACACAGACGTGACAAGACAAGACAGTAAAATTGTC
Source organism: Cosmia pyralina (assembly GCA_946251885.1). Lineage (NCBI taxonomy): Eukaryota > Metazoa > Arthropoda > Insecta > Lepidoptera > Noctuidae > Cosmia > Cosmia pyralina. The sequence continues at coordinate 21,502,915 of OX276363.1, read as the reverse complement.
ACGTATGCTATCTCTCATAGAGTGACATGGCTCATAATAAACATATCGAATTGGACAACTAACATAAAATTCTTGAAATGTACAGAAGTGTCAGATTTCTGAAAAATTGTGTTACCAGATAATTTTATAATATCGGATATACAATACATCATGGATCAATGCTATTCGTGATAGAATTGGCAGGTTGTCCACTTGTTGATGGATTCGTATAGTTAGTTGCATAGACTACTTCGTTTTTCGCCGAGTTCATTGAGAACTATTTCAGAGATTATGCCGGTTCACTCCAAGTGTGCTCTGGCAGTGGTGGCCCAGTGGTAACTGCCGTGACTTATGAGTTGTAAGTCGTAGGTTCGAACCCTGACAGGTGCTTTACTTTGTGTAAATTATGTCATCACCACTGCTCTCAAAACGGTGAAGGAAAACATCGTGAGGAAACCGGCATGTCCTAGAACCAAACATTCAAAGAAATGGTGACATCCCCAACCCGCACTGCGCCTGCGTGGAGGATTACAGCGCACTCCCTCTCTCAGAGAGGAGGCCTAATATACGCTGATCATGCTAGCTAAACTCCAAGTCTGTTATTTTCTGCAATTTCGTATCATATCTTATGCCTAATGAACACCAACGTGACAATACTACATAATAGTGTTGAATCCCTCCTCCACAAACTGTTTCACCGAAAGCAATCCATGCAAAGTGTCACTGACCTTAAGGAAATACGTAGAAAAACTGACATGAGATAAAAACTAAAAGCGCTGAGCAAAAACAAATATACTGATTTGGAAATATAGCTACACATTAGGAGGCGTTCGTTAATAACGTGAGGTGATTTTGGCGATTTTTCAACCCCCCACCCCCCCTGGTGAGATTTCTTAAGATTTGGCTCGACCCCCTCCCTCCCTCGTAATCTTAAGTAAGATTTTTAAAATGTGTATTTTTAATGTAAATACGTTAATCTGTGCTTGATTGCGTTGGATTTATTTAAATAAACATAAATATGTTTTCTCGCAATTTTAACTGTTTCATGCAAAAAAAAAAACTGATACTTGCGAGTGAGGTTCGCCTCAACCCCTTCCCCCCTAAATGCCTCTCGTAATTAATAAACGCCCCCTTACTAGCCATCAAGGGAGTATGCCTATGAATCTCATATCTGATTCGTGAAAAATAAAATAATGCACTCGTATGCAGCAGACAGTTTCGATGCATTTATATAAAGTAATTTTTTTAAGGTCGTTTTTTTTGGCTTCCCTAAGGTTTTAAGTTCAACAAAGAAATATCACCCAAATCGTGTATAGTGGTTTTGAGTTATTATAATTAAGTGTAGGTACGCACATGCATACGATCTGATAATGTAAGGTTAATGAACTTTGAATTCCAAAAAACTACAAGTCAATCAATACTTTTTTACTTATATTAATACAGATCCATCTTTACATACCGAGACTCCTCCGTGCCTCGGAAAGCACGTTAAGCCGTTGGTCCCGGCTGTCATTCGTGGATCTTTGACAGTCGTTACGGGTCGTCAGAAGCCCGAAAGTCTGACAACCAGTCTTACCAAAGGGTATCGTATTACCCAGCTACTGGGTTGTGGAGGTCAGATAGGCAGTCGCTCCATGTAAAATACTGGTATTCAGCTGCATCCGGTTAGACTGGAAGCCGACCACAACATAGTTGGGAAAAGGCTAGGCAGATGATGATTAATACAGATCGATCTGTGGTTTTACTTAGATAAATACGCTTCAATACACTGAATACCATAATGAGCTTGTGGTTTATATTGTAAACTGTGAATTGACAGAGACGGGCACTAAACAGTTTTTCATTAAAAAGAGAGAAAAAAAACTGAACATCTAAAAACAATAGCAAATCTATATCTATACTAATATGAGCTGAAGAGTTTGTTTTTTTGTTTGTTTGTATGTTTGAACGCGCTAATCTCTGAAACTACCGATCAGATTTGAAAAAATATTTTTTCATTTGATAGCCCAATTCTTAAGGAAGGTTATACACTATTTAACATCACGCTAGGACCCTTAGGAGCCGAGTAAAAAGAAAATAAAGAACGCTAAGCAAAAACGAAGTAATAGCGCGGGCAGGCGATGCGATCCGACGGGGTGAGTCGGGGGAACAAGAAATTTCAGGCAGACGAAATCGCGGGCAGAAGCTAGTATGATATAATTATAGGTTTATAATTCTACCTTTCCTCTTCTTCATCCCGTTACCTCTCTTGACCATATACAAACAAACATACATAGATAGATACGCGTGAAAAACATTTAAAACTTGTTTTTGTTGTAGCGCGTTAGGTAAAAATTACAAATAAGTACTGTAAATTTTCAGTGATTTCGTTAGTTCCAATTAAGTTTTTTGCTGTTTTATAAAATAGCCCACAACTCGGCCATCCTGCCATAGTCTGACCTCAGACTATGAACATACCTACTCCACTACTTACTTATTTTAAAACAACAACTCAAATATTCACTAGTATCATCACAGTTTTAGAAATAAACTAATATAAACATCATAAATCTAACATCTTAAAATTAAATGTCATTGTACACCTGAGATCCAATGCCTTATGTTACAAACACTGTTATCTGCGCTATGAATTCCTCAGTAGCAGCCCGCAGTCTGGATTTGTGCCCGGTTGATGGCAATAGGCGCGCCCCCTATTACGTGAGACTTCAACATTTCTGGCGAAGTGTACTGTACTATATGGTACGTTTTTGTCTAACTCTTCGATGAAAACAGGCATTAGGGCGACAGTACCCATGCCTATAACTTGTACAAAACTATGCAAGTAGCTGGCATGCCACTGTGACATTCACCAAGCAGAAGTTGTCATGGCACACGGCATGCCAGCTACTTGCATAGTTTTGTGTGTCCCCTATGTATCTGCGCTATGACACATGTCACGGTAGTATGCTACTGTCTTCAGTCTTCTTTTGTTCTTCTTCAGCGCCATGTGGCGCTACCTGCCGCCCTTTCAGCGAAGCAGGCGTCCCGCGACGTCGTCCAGTGTCGTGCGCGCACGCATGTACTTTCGTTTTCGGCGCTTGCGGTCGATTTCACCGCCCGCCGCGCATTAGGTCATCGGGTAACGGTTTGCGACCAGAAACAGGCGTAATTCATGAGAGAAAGAGAGGATAAAGAGTGGAATTACCTGTGCAGGAATTACGAAAGGAAGGGAATTACGTTTGCGCCTTTGTTGTGATGGAATTTGTTTTCTGAGAAAGATAATCTGCATTTTTTTTTTGGTGGATGGGAAATCATCAAATGTCTTCTCCCGCTCTTCGTGTCAGATTTTTACTGACTAAAACCCACCCGTGTTCCTTCAGTTGCCCATGCCAGGGCCGCGGTATCTCTTTCGAACTACCCGCGACCCCGGCGGCAGCGGCCCTATTGGACCCCGTCACTGCTGACATCTCTTTGGAACACAACGCGCCGTCGACCCGGGCCTGGTCCTTACCGGACGGCGAGCTGCCCACTACTCGTCGTCCGCAGGCCCGCGCCTACGGTGGCCGGGAATCGGCAATAGATTCCCGCCGCCCAGGGCGTCTCCTGCAGCGGCTAGGGGCGCGAGGGCGCGACTGTTGCCTCTCCCTCACGATAATCTGCATCATAGCACGATTGTCTGGTATTTAAATACCTGAATAATATATGAAGCAGCTAATATAATATCAATTGCATTCTTTGAAATTCAAACGCAAGATTATGAAAAACTCACAATTCAGAAACGATAAACGTTTGACATGGCATTGTGCTGGAGCTTGTTATAGCCCATTACTATGGGGCGAAAAGAATAGAATAGATAACATGTTTTATGGGGTAGTTTATGTGTTTTATAAGTTATGTTCAAACGACAATTAACCAAGACTACAATGTATCACCCGCTGCCGCTTATTAACGAGGTCGTCGTCTGTTTTCCTTTCATTTGGCTCCGACTAATTCTGTGTCAGTGGCGTGAGGTCGCTGGGCGTCGCGGGCGCAGGGGGGGACGATCACCCATCCATCGGACGGGAGGAGCTAACGGCACTCCGTTTTAGAGCACCATGGGGCTTGAGGAATGTAGCCGTGCAGGTTACGGGTGATGTTATGAGATGAGATGCGATTAGTTATGTTGGTTATTTGAGGATCGGTTTGATGTTAGTTATTGTATGTTTTGGGAGGATTAGTGAGGACTTAGAGGGAAGTAAAATTAATTTTGGGAGTTCTTAATATGAAGTGTTGTTACGTTTGTGACCTAAAGGTGTAAGATTAGATATGCAATTTGTATGTTGTAGGTAGAGGGAAAAGAAGAAAAGTTTGACAACCAGTCTTGCCAAGAAGTATCCCGTAATGTGAACCGTGTAAACTGGGTTGTGAAGGTCAGATAGGAAGTTGCCCAATGTAAAATACTGGTATTCAGCTGTATCTGGTTAGACTGGAAGCCGATCCCAACATAGTTGGGAAAAGGCTAGGCAGATTGAGTTCTTAAATTGGTTAGAATTATTTTCTCATACAACGGCAAAATATAATATGAATGTAATGGAACACGTTTAATGAAGGTTGTTATATACTAACAGAACGTGGGACTTTGAAAGATATATCTTGCGATGTCTGTAAGCTTACAAAATAGCAACAGCAGTGGACATAACACCTATCACACCAACATTATAAAGGCGAAAGTTTGTGTGTGTGTTTCTATGTTTGTTACTTCTTCACGCTCAAACGGCGGGACCGATTTGGATGAAATTTGGTATGTAGATAGCTTATACTCTGGATTAACACATAAGCTACTTTTTATCCCGGTCTACGCGGGTGAATCCACAGGCCACAGCTAGTTATTATATAGTATTTGAAATACGAACTTCGTAAAGAAAACAAAATCAATCTGCCTAGCCTTTTCCCAACTATGTTGGGGTCGGCTTCCAGTCTAACCGGATGCAGCTGAATACCAGTATTTTACATGGAGCGACCGCCTATCTGACCTCCACAACCCTATTACTGGGTAATGCGATACCCCTGAAGGATAAGTCATAAGGAACAACGAGTAGGTAAATTAAAATAAGTGCTTCTGTAAAGCTGTTAAAATTTTGATTAAAACTGAGGGGCAATTTCCGTATTTTAAAACGTTCATCTCAGTCTCAATCTGTCAAAAATTGTATAGCGTTTACCTACATTTTTGACATTTGATTGTCGCTGGCATGAGACTGTGACTTGAATTTGAACGTTTTTAAGCACGAGATCAGATCCAGATCAAATCAGATCCTTCAGATCTATCCCAGTTTAACATCTTGGTAGATTACTGAACTCTTCACCTCTGATTATTATCAGGAGTAAAGAGATCAGTTGAGTGAGTGAATCTGAGTAAGTCACCTCGCCTCGCCTCGTTTAGCACACATTTGTACAACAGAACAGCCGCTAGCCGGCGGCGGCAGAGGCGCGGGCGCAATGCGTGCACAGAATGCGGACGATACTAACGGGCACGGCGCCTGCCATTTTTGTAAATGGCGGCAAAATACGCGGAAATTAGGCCTGACAGTAATTAATGACGATGGCCTAGTTAGATATCGGTTAAGGTTTAGCTGGGACTTTGTATAATTTCTACTCATGAATCAAATTAGGGACAAATTAGCTGTAGTGCTAATGGAAATCCAATATCTTCATCTTACGAGAAAGTATAGCTGCGAGAGAGTTCGCATTTCATAGGACTGAATAAAATGGTCAAAAATGAGGAGCTCGTGGCTAAGTAATAACAGCTGCACGGGTCGATCCATCAGGTTAGGCTACGCTTGCCGGGGTTGGTCCGTGGTTGGGTGACCACCTTTACATACCGAGACTCCTCCGTGCCTCGGAAAGCATGGCTCCGGCTGTCATTCGTGAATCTATGACAGTCGTTACGGGTCGTCAGAAGCCCGAAAGTCTGGCAACTAGTCTTACCAGTACCTAACTGTGTTCTGGAGGTCAGATAGGCAGTCGCTCCATGTAAAACACTGCTATTCAACAGCATCTGGTTAGATTGGAAACCGACCCTAACATAGTTGGGAAAACGCTAAACAGATGATGAGAATAGGCACAAATACTTGATTTTCTTATAAATACAAAACTTTTTTGCATTAAAATACAAGACGCGAAATAATGTTTAGTTTCAACGATATTCTTCTAATGAGGATGATGCCTGAGTAAAAAAAAAATCTATTTAGTCCGTCAATCAGCTAATAAAAAAATATTAGACACGTATTTTTTGCTTTATCATATTAATTAAAAATTACATAAATAAAACGCATTAAAGTTGGGGAGCTCGCTACTTCACAACTGTAACAAACTACTAAAATATAGCAAGGAGTGACGTCACGCCACATTTTAACTTAATGTATCGTCGTAACTTTCCGATTATGTAAAAAAATAAAAAATACGTGTCCAATATTTTTTAATAATCTACATGACGGACGAAAACATTTTTTAGTCATCATCCCTCTATAATCGTTGTGGGCGTCACCGCGTCGTCTTCGGGTTGAAAACAATCGACCACCAGGATCGATCGTCAGGTAACACTTAGGTAACATTTTATCAGTTTCAAAAAGAAAGAAAGAATCGCATTTATTGGCACAATGTAAATATTAACGGACTTGCTAAAATTATACGAAATTATTAGGCTCAACCTGTGTACCAAAAGGGCCTCAGTTCAGCATGCACTTGGCTTGTATGTTAGCTTGTGTTAATTGGTTGAACTGTGTAACGTTTGTAGATACTCCATTAGATAAATAAAATAAAATTAATAACGTCAGATGGCAGCTCTGAAACTATAGAGGAGGAGAAGTTGCACGAAGGCTGCGCTGACGCTCATACTCGGGGCACCAGTCATATGAGGAACGAGCGGACTGTATCAAAATTAAGACTGGTATATTGTCGTCTAACAATACAAATAGTTCCCGAACAAAACAATACTAATTTTAACTTTAGAGAGGAGCGTCGTCCGTCGCGGCGGAGTCCGTGGAAGCGAGTGTTGAGCCGTGTCCCCCCGCTGCGCCGCCGCCGCGCCTCTGCTTGTCGGAGGGCGGTGCCGCGTTGATCACGCAGCTTGCTCGTGACGACCGCGCGCGAGTTGTTGGGTTCGATTCCCAACAGGGTGTAAAGTGCACTCATCCTCCATTGAAAAGGGAGGATCCTCCGATCAGACTAGTGTTGTGTCTGGTGGGCAACTGCCCGACGGTTGATGTCGGGACGTTGTATATATGCTAGTCACACAACACATCAGGTCTTTGATGCGTAGTTCGCATGTGGCGTTGTAGATGTCGCCACAAAACCATTTCTAACCCATCATCTAAATCTTCCAGGTCTACTCGACACGCTGGACACGCAGATGGAGGCTAAGAACTGCCCGGGCACCTGCATGCATGCCCTCGCGGCGCTGCTTTGCAACGAGGTGCTGGAGGAGGTGGAGTGCCCCAGCCCCTCCATGAAGTGCTGTGCTGATGAGACTAACAGTAAGTCGGATTTGTTATTTTACGTGTTTTAGACATAAATGGCGAAATATGGATTTAGTCGTACCAATTGGCTTCAAAGCAATTTTAAATGCTGACGAGACAACATATATTTACTTCTCCATGCGCAAGCATCAACTTAACATAATCAGCTTATAATGTTCCCACTGCTGGGACACAGGCCTCCTCCTAGTGAGAGAGAGTGGGCCATAATCTACCACGCGGGCCCAGTGCGGGTTGGATAATCTTCATCTAATGCCTAATAGTCTGGAAACCTACCTCCCTTAGAATGTCCAGGCGACTAGATCAGCCTCGCTGACTTATTATTATTACTTTAAAAAATAATCGAATAATAATGATTAATGAATATAATAATGATGATGATTTATTAATGTATTAATTATCGAAAAAAACCCCACCCGGACATTCAAAGGGCTTGTGTCAATATGTGTATTTGTATTTGCGTGGCGGTGGCGTGGTTGTGTGTTGTTGATGTTGTATTGTATGTGTTGTTGTTGTTGTTGTATGTTGTTGTATATTGAAGATTTCATGAATATGCTTGGCCTATAATGGATTGGATGGGATCTCTAGTTAATAACTGACTGAAATCACGCGGTTAGTAAAGATAGAAATAATTTTAAAAAGTCCTCTAATCTCTAAAATAATCTGTTCTAATGGGTCACAATATAATTAATGCTTTTCCCAAACCCCTCGGTATTTCATGCTATGTACATTGCGCGCCACGAAAGATGAGACTTGACGAGCGCAGTACCGCGCCTCCCGTGCTCTTTCCGCCGCCCCGATGACACCCGGTCCCTTCCCGTCTCAGACCTCATACCGCTAAAGAGACCTATAAATCAGAATAATCAGAATCAGAGAACTATAATCTACTGCGCAAGACAAACTACGTGGTGTGTCAAGTCGCATCTTTCGTGGCACGCATTGTACTGCAAGTAGTACGTATACCTACAGGTTACATGGTTATTCACAACAAAATGTATAGTCGTGATGAGAATGCTTGGCAGACGATTTTGTTGTTATTAGCTGTCACGAGGATACTGCAACACATCCTCTTGACGGTTTCTTACAAGCCTAAGTACAATGTCTTGATCAGCTCACGGTAGCCTGTAAGACCTTAAGAGGCCTCCATGACCTTTTCTGCCGTTTATTTGTGCCCGACAAATACATCTGACACCATCAGAGCCAATTAAACAATCACAATCTGTTTTCGCAACTGCCATTGAAAACTATAGCCAAAGCCGAATCCCCAGTGTCGTCCTCTAAACATGCTAAATGCCCTTCTGACTGCTAACTCTGAATGTGATGTGTTTGTGGATGAATGGAGTAAAATTATGCGTTTAAGTTTGGTGATCTGTGAGAGAAAGTATGAAGGGAGTCCACTGTTCCATGTTAGGTTTAAATTAAATTATATACAACATAATAATTGTCAACGTAATAATTGTTTCTATGCTAATTAATGTAGTTGGTGTTGTACCTACCGTTTTAATTAATTATGAATAAATAAAATGTAATTTACCTAATCTTTCAGATAACGAGACGATGATAACAACGCAGCGTCCGCGGCCGACGCGCTACACGACGGTATCTGACGATGACTACGACGACCCCACCACGCAGGCGCCGCAAGACAAATACAAAAACAGTGGTAATTATTAGGTACACCCTATTAACTATTAGAGTAGGAACTGGCACTCAAGAGTTGATGAATAACATAATTATTTTCAATGAGAATATCTTCGAGAACTGGGTTTTTACTTACTTTTTTTCTAGACTGTCAGCACGACGTTGAAAAAGATATCAAAATTATCCTTTTCTTCTTCTCCTTTTTTCCTTTTCTTTTTTTCCTTTTTTTTCTTTTTTTTTTTTCTTTTTTTTTTATTTTCCTTTTTTTTTTCCTTTTGATTGTCCACGGTTTCATACGAGGAGGTTCTTAATTCAATACATTAAATACATTTAATAGTCTAGGCATTAAGAACTACGCTACGTACTAAGCTACGCTTGCCGGGGTTGGTGCGTGGATGGATCTTTACATACCGAGACTCCTCCGTGCCTCGGAAAGCACGTTACGCCGTTGGTCCCGGCTGTCATTCGTGGATCTTTAACAGTCGTTACGGGTCGTCAGAAGCTCGAAAGTCTGACAACCAGTCTTACCAAGGGGTATCGTATTACCCAGTTACTGGATTGTGGAGGTCAGATAGGCAGTCGCTCTACGTAAAATACTGGTATTCAGCTGCATCCGGTTAGACTGGAAGCCGACCCCAACATAGTTGGGAAAAGGCTACGCAGATTGATTGAGTCTAGGGATTAAGAAAATAAGCAGATTTATGTGGAACCTGCACCGTCGAATGGTAAATGGATCTATATTGGAGGCTGTCTTCAGGCCAGGGAGGGCGAAAGGCTGGGCGAGAATGACTTAGGATCTAGCCGACGCTTTGCCATAACAATTTGTAACTTTGGCAGACAGATTTTTGTAATGAGCAAACAGAAAGATGATTCTTACTCTTTCCAGTACTTTTTTAAACGCTTTTAGCTGTATTAATGTTACTTAAAAGATTCCCATCACGTTACAGGGAACATCGCCTGCCCCGGAGTATGCGTGGAGGCTCGCTTGTCTCAGTACTGCGAGGCCTACCTCGACTCCCCGGATCTCTGCGTCAAGGGTCGGCTCTGCTGCGTCTCGAAGGACAACTACGGAGACAGACCTCCCCCAGACCTGGTCGTGCCCAACGAGAACAAGTATTCGACTAAGCGGCCGACTACTGCGGTAAATATTTACTTTGCTTAGTACCTAATTAACAAACTACAGAAGTAACGAAAACATAATTAATACAAAATTATTATTACTTAGAGGTATTTTCTTTTCTAATTGAGTGTTTTTGCACGAAGGTGTGCATAGTTTGTAAGATTTATACAACATGTCCCGGAATTAACGCACAACCTCTAAAGGGGCCATTTTACTTATCATTATGAACAACTTTTACAACGGGACTAAACCTTAAATCGCGAAAAAAAAATATTTTCGCAAACCGCGTTAAAATGAAGGGGACAGCTGATAATTTTTTTCGCGATATCAGGTTTGGTCCCATAGTAAAAGTTGTTCATGATGATGAGTTCGTTGACCCCAAGAGGTGCGTTAATTCCGGACATGTTGTACCTATACCTATTAGGCACTGAAATGGGTTTCAGACATGTTTTATTTTAGACTATAAAGTGTCAAATCGTCACAAATGACGTCAATTCTATTGAAAATTTAACATCAACATATGAAAATTTAACATTCTCAAAGTATGAAAATATTTAGGTGTTATCAACAAGTGTGCACCTGTCCGTATGTCCAGAGAATCCTGAGCATAATTTCCAGAAGGGAGAAAGTTCGCATCGATTTCCTTAAGATTTGTTTTGATGCTGGAGTTCAGAATGCCGCTGTCTAATAACAAACTTAGGTAAAATGCGTGCCACGAAAGATGAGACTTGACACACCACGTAGTACTTGCGCAGTAGATTATAATTCTCTGATTCTGATTTATAGGCCTCTTTAGCGGTATGAGGTCTGAGACGGGAAGGGACCGGGCGTCATCGGGGCGGCGGAAAGAGCGCAGGAGGCGCGATACTGCGCTCGTCAAGTCTCATCTTTCGTGGCACTCATTGTACCTCTAGACAAACTGCTACGGTTCACTGGACTCACCTGGCAGTTATTAAATGTTCATTCTCAATTATCAACATTCACAACTTCGCTTCCACAGCTAACTACAACACCAGCTCCGAAGCAGAGGCCAGGTCACAAGTGCCACGGAGAGTGCATCTCAGGGCTGTTCTCATTGCTCTGCGACAACGTGGACGAAGATGCTGTGTGTCCCAACGATGGTGTGTGCTGCATCACCGAGAACAAAGCTGCGGAGACGACTACCAGGCGGCCCGCGACGCATCGGCCGACCACGCCGGTAAGGGTTCGGAAGGTAATGGTGCAAGAGTGGAGAGATTGTTTTTATTCATCATCATCTTAGTTTAAATACGTCCATTATTGGTCCCTCCATTGGCCTCCCCCCTAAATATAGCCAGAAAGACTGGTATTGCACTTCCCTGGGATGAGTCCTGGGATCCCAAGACTGAGTACAGCGACCCACGAGGTGGGCCGACCACCTTGTAGGTCGCTGTACTCACGCTGCGCCTTCCGCAGACTCCACGCCAAAACATTTTGGTCTCATTATCCACTCTTTCTGCGAGCGTTGTGCCTGAAGAGGGCTGTCGGGACACGGGACCAAATTTAAAAAAAAGTTAAATGAAAAGATGCTTTTTTGAAAAATGTAATCAATTAGCGAACTAGTAATTTAATAGGTAGGTAATTGTTAACAACACATTTTTATTGTGGCATTTATTTAACTCGTTTCAAAAACAGATAATATTTTTTGAACTGAGTTTATTAGTTATCACAATAGAAATGTGTTTTTAAAATTAGGTACCTATTAAATTAATATTATTTACTAGTTTGACAAAATGCGACAGCCGTCTTAAATTCTTTGAGCTGTGTCGGTTACCTCTCTGTGTCGGTTCTCCCATTTCATACCACACTGAGCCGGTACCGTCACCCGCGGTTTTTTAAATGCACCCAAAAAAAAATGCACTTAACAAAATTTTGAGATTGAAAGTTACGACGGAGACTTGGAAATTCCCAACTGCCTGAAGTGCTTTTGACCTCTTGTATCTCATATAAAATATTGGAAACATTTTCTATTCATAATTTTAGACCCCTACCGATAGGTATAATGTGCTTGTGTTTGCAGCCCCCTCTCCCGCGGTGCCCGGGTTCTTGCATGCACAACCTCATGGCCGCCTTCTGCAGCCCCCCGGCGGCTGTCCTACACCGAACCGAGTGCAACGCTGAAGGATATATATGCTGTGACAATACTAGGTAAATATAGGAGAAAATCGGTGAAACTTGCGTTAGTGTACCTAAGGTATTTTAAGCTCATGATTGCAAATAGTCAGACTATAATGTTCCCACTGCCGGAGCTTAGGCGTCCTCTCTGTGAGAGGGAGTGGGCCGCAGTGCACCACGCTGACCCAGCGGGATGATATCAGGGTGTAGACTTGTAAGAAGTTAAGTCATGTGTCTCAAATAAATGAACCACAGAAAATGTAATCTTCTGCAGCTAACTTATTTGTCAAGTAGAAAAACCGATTGAAAAAAAAAAAACATCGTAATAATTGTGCTCTTTTTCGTCGAACCAAAGATGTAAACTAAAGCCTTGAGGTACTGCAATTGCAGCTGTGGCAGCTCAATCTATACGAAGATGCTCATGTAATAGGTGTAGGTACGGTCTAACACGGCCGACGACCCAACTTGACCAAGTCTATACGTATATGTCGGATCTTTCATGATTATGCACATAAAACAAAACATACGCCTTTGTTTAGCGTTGAGCGGAGTCTACTAGAGTATGATGTCGACTATGTACCATGGAATGAATGGACAGTGTTCGTTTAGACGCGGTCGCGACACCAGCCAGGAACTGCTGAGTTAGTTCTGTAGTGTGAAGTAATGGCCCTGTAACGATTAACAGTTTACCCGTATCCCAATTCTACGCCCAAGTACCTATATTAGACATTATGTCTAATTACGATCATATGTAAAGGATCCGACACATAATGTGTGGAAACCGACAAAACTGTGATTTCGTTTATACAGAACGTACGTTTAACCCCCAGAGTACCACCACGCACCACTCGCCGCCCGACCACCACCACCACGACGACCACCACGACTCCAGCGCCAGCAGATCCTCGCCCCGACTGTCCGGGCTCCTGCATCGTGTCGCTGCTGTCCTTCACCTGCTTCCGTGAGTATTGTGATGCTGCACAACAATCTCTTCGGATTCTTTGATGGTGTTAGAGTTCCACTTGATAGGGAAAATAAAGCCAAGCAAGCCATCCCAGCCGGCAGCAACTGGGTTGTGGAGGTCAGACAGGCAGTCACAACATGTAGAATACTGGTATACAACAGCATCTGCTATGATGCGGAGGAGTGAGGAAAGTTTTGAGTATGAATTTCGATGGCTATTAGAGTAGGGGAAGACCAGAGAAACGATGGATGGACTGTGTGAAAGATGATATGGCTAGAAAGGGAGTGACTACCGAGATACACGAATAATAGAGAAGTATGGAAAAAATGAACATGTTGCGCCGACCCCAAATAGATTGGGATAAGGGCAGGAGAATGATGACAACAGCATCTGCTAAGACTGGAAGCCGACCCTAATATAGTAACTATGGAAAAAGGCTAGGCAGATGATGATGATGGGAAGAGAATGGGCACGGATATTCTGTTCTGTGGGCAGTAGCGTCACTGATAGGGATGATGCCTGGAAAAAAAGGAATTCTAATGAAAAAATATTAGACACGTATTTAAAAAAATAAATAAAAATTACTTAGATATCACGCATTAAAGTTGGGGAGTGGGGACTCACTACGTCACTTCTACGTTTAAAATCTAGCTAGACGTGACGTCATGCCATATTTTAAGTCAATGTATATCGCCTTTTACGTATTAAATTACGTAAAAAAAGAAAAAAAAACGTGTCCAATATTTTTTAATAATCTAAATAACGGACAAACAAATTTTTAGTCATCATCCCTATTGCAAAGAAATGGCAATTTATCTATTTAAATAAAAAGAGAAGTCCTGACTGACTGACTGATTGACTGACACATCAACGCCCAGCCCAAATCCTTAAACCTAGAAAGCGGAAATTTTGCACAGAGATTCCCTTTATAATGTAGACAAGGAATAAGGAATTCCCGGTAGTACGTTCCCGTGGTATATTTTCCGACATCCACGCGGGCGAAGCCGCTGGCAAAAGCTGAGCAGCTTACACAGACACTGGTTACACTGCTTAGCTTAAACAGTTACTTTGCCAGCGGCAGCTTACTTACTGTAAGACCTACCTTTCTGATTTATCAGTAGGACAATTTCTACAACACATGAAAAACTCATACAAACCATTTCCACAGGCAACGCGGAGATGACTGACGTATTCAAGTGCAAGAAGGCAGGCACCCAATGCTGTGCTCCCAAGTCCAAGGTGCTGGAAGTGGTGGGGGGCCGGCCAGCCAATGACACGGCGCCGTTGCCGCTGCCGCAGCCGTCGACCAATTACCAGCATTACACCACGGCGCTTGCGAACACGCATACGACGCCTATTGGTGAATTTCAAAATAACGTTGTATTAAGTCAAATTGAATGTAGGTATTTGTTTTTGGTGTTAGTCGACGTTCGCACGGATGTAAAAATATCGCAGCGATTTTTTTTTCGCGCACTGGATTTTCAACGCTCTGCTTAGCGCCGAGAGTGCAAAATCCAACAGTGTTTTTTCGACGCGCTAGAATGTACTCTGTTATTGTTAAGTTGGATTCTCAACGCTCGGCTCAACAACGAGAGTTGAAAATGCAGTGCGCGATAAAATCCCGCCGCGATGTTATTACGCCCGTGCGTACGGGGGCTTAGAGTGGTAAACATTGCTTGATTTTAATGCTACTGTATTAATATTTTGTCGTATCAGATCCCTGCTTAGTAATGCCTAATTCTTGTGTGAATTTTCCTTTCAAAGCGACCGCATTTATAGACCCTATATCAATTAATGTTTTATTTAGATACCCCTTACTAATAATACAAGAAATAAATATGAGAAGATTTCAATTAAATGTTTTTGTTCCTCGTGTTTCAGTGCCATACGAGCCGAGCTATGGCACAACGCTGTCTTCAACGGAGAAATACAACAAATACGTGTGCGGAGTTAAAGGTAACTCATCAAATCTATTCCATATTCAAATCCTATAGTTTCCGAATTGATGTCATTTCCACTCATAGAAATGTCAACTTTACGCCTGTGAAAAAAAGTAACTTTCAGAATGTACCTACTATTAAAAAAGTCATCAAATAATGAAGTTGTGGCACAAACTGACCTTTATCTAACATAACATCGCCTTGTTTCCCCGAAGGGTTGGGCTAGGGTTGCCAACTATTATATTATTTTCGAAGGCATTGCCTGTAAAAATATACTTAGTAGATGGCAAAAAAAAAAAATTAGTGTTACAAAAATATAAAATTTTTTAAATGCATATTTTTTGCTACTTTGTGCCTATAGTAACAAGTCTTATAGAGTCACATAACTATTACACTTTAAATTAAGGTTACGAAATACCAATTAATTCAGCTTTTATGAGATTAATACTGGCCCTATTGCGCTCATCTCGCCATTTTGTATTTATCACTGATAATATGCGCTCACTGTGCTCAGTAAAAGCTGAAGTTGCTGGTTGCTAGAACAAAACTTGATAAGTTTCGTTCAAAAACAGATGACGGCTGCATTTCGTTTGACACATATTACAAAACAACAATGTTATTTATTTTTTTATCAAAAATATAGGTAGTAGTTTCGCCTACTATATTTATTTATCAGAAATATAGTATTTAGGCCTTATAGAAGGATAAAGATATTGTTAGGTTGGCAACCCTAGGTTGGGCAGAGAGAGTTTACTCACATTTCGTCAGTTATGTTCAAGTCCCATGTAAGAGGGAATTTTATTTATTGTGCAAGCGACCTAAGTGTAGAACATGTTCTGCACGTGTTCCAGGCACGACGTCCCGCAGCGCAGGTCGTGCGGGCCGCGTGATGGGCGGCGAGGATGGCGAGCGCGGCGAGTGGTGCTGGCAGGTGGCGCTCATCAACTCGCTCAACCAGTACCTCTGCGGCGCCGCGCTCATCGGTACCCAGTGGGTGCTCACTGCAGCGCATTGTGTTACCAAGTAAGTATACATGATTATTCTTCACGCCATATTCCCAGCAGGGTAAGGCAGAGATGACGCTGGTGGTGGGGAGTGAGAGGTGTTATTTTAAGACCTTATAATGATTTTTGTTTCTTTTAGTTAGTGACTAACCTGGTGAGTTTTTATGCGTCCCATGGGCCTCTGACTTGGCTTCAAATGCCATCGAGAAATATCTCTCGGGCATGCCGGTTTCCTCACGATGTTTTCCTTCACCGTTTTTTAAGCAAGTGCTAATTGCACATGAATCAGAAAAGTCAGAGGTGTGTGTGTGACTTGGGTTCGAACTCTAGACCTATGACGGCAGTCCGACGGTCACACCACGGCTATCACTGCTATCACCTTTTAATTTTCTTTTTCTCATACACTTATAAACCCGTTTGTTTACGTTTTAGAATGGCATGTGTTTAAACGAAACTCAAATAATTTCTACCACTAAATTCCCAAGTAACGGCGACTAACTTTGATGTAGTACGGTTGGTCACAGTTCTAACTTCACCTAAAACCCCTAAATGGTCGGGATGCCCCGCCTACTGCGATCAACTGAAAAGTAAGAAAAGGCCCGAAAGTTAAATAAACAGAGGCTCATTTACAAATTACGTTTTTAAGATGTAGTTGTATTTCAAAGTACAAGTAATTCAGTTATAAAAAAAAACTTTTTTACAAAAAAATACAACCGACTTCCAAAAACAACACTACAAAGTGAAAAATAACTTTAATTTCGAAAGTCGGTGTCTAGTTAAATGTATTTTCGTTTTTTGCCACCGACTTCCGAAATTAAAGTTATTTTTCACTTTGTAGTGTTGTTTTTGGAAGTCGGTTGTATTTTTTTGTAAAAAAGGTTTTTATTTTTCACTTTTTAGTTGTGTACCTACCCCACACAAATTCTAATACCACTACCCTGCAAAAGAAACTAGAACATCATCCATATAAAAGTAAGGAAAAAATACGTATTATTGAAGCTAACTCAAAAACTACCAAAGCAAAGTTAATCAATTTTATATGGGACCAACTGTGATGTATACCCTCTCGAATAAAACAAATAAAATCCAAATCGGTCCAACCATCTTCGAGTAATCGGGGAACATACATAAAAAAAAAAAAAAAAAAAAAAAAGGTTCCGACGAATTGAGAACCTCCTCCTTTTTGAAGTCGGTTAAAAAGTGCGTATTATTAGCAGCTCAAATTTTGTACCTACATAATTAGAAGAGCAATGAGTGTTTAGAGGATCAGTAAAATGTTTTTCTCAAATAAAATTGCGAACGCTTGGTACTACTTAAGTATTTCCAACACTTTCCAGTATCGTCCGCTCTGGCGACGCGATCTACGTGCGAGTGGGCGACCACGACCTGACCCGAAAGTACGGCTCCCCTGGCGCCCAGACCCTCAGGGTCGCCACGACGTACATACATCACAACCACAACAGCCAGACCCTGGACAATGATATAGCGTTGCTGAAGCTGCACGGAAAGGCTGAACTTAAAGAAGGTGGGTAGTTTTATTTTTTGCTAGTACAGTATTTGTATCTCAGGAAGCAACACGCGCATTACTTGTGTTTACCAAGTATACACACTCGCTGTGAATGTGTGTGTAAGCGCAGGAGCTCTCGGTACCGTCCCAGACAATGCTGAAGTCGTAAGTGTGTGCGTGTGTGTTATGTGCGACGCTACTTGTCTTCACCCTACACATTCACAGCGAGTTTGTAAACACAAGTAAAACGCGTGTCTCTTCGTAAGAGAATTGGCCACGAGTTTCATAAAAATACCGAACTAGTGTGTGTCGGACAATAAAGGGTTCCGTAGGGTAGGGGGGGTTGGGGTTAATTTATCCCAACAACAAATAACATTGTAGTTGAAAACATATTGTTCTCCCATACATTCCAACTGCAAGTGTAAGTTTGTACGCACAATATTGAGAGATTTACTTACCATGTGTTTGAGATGACCACAGACTTCTTATAAATTTTCCTGTAATCTATTAGGTAAGTAAGTAGATATAGAACTGTTTTCTGTATTTTTTTTTTCAAAATTTTTTACTTAGTAATTTCGGAGATAAGGGGGGAATAATCAATTTTCGTCTATTTTCTTAAATAACTTTACAACAATATATTTTAAAATTATAAAAAATCTATTTGAGACCCTCAGTAAGCCCTTTCATTTGATATGTCACACGGTACAGTTTTCAAAACTTAAAAAAAAAAAAATTCATATTTGCCTCAAGTGACCCATATTCAAAATCCATTTATTTACGTTACACGTCCGTGTTTGGGTCACAGAAATTCATATGTGTACCATATTTCAACTAAATCGGCCCGTTAGATTCGGAACAAATTGGCTGTGACAGACGGAAAGACAGACACACGAGTGATCCTATAAGGGTTCCGTTTTTGCCTTTAGAGGTACGGAACCCTAAAAACATGTTCGTCTGTTACCTTTTCACGCCTTGACGGCTGAATGGATTTGGATGAAAGCCACTCGGATAGACCTGGGTTAGAACAGAATATTTTTATCCCGGCACATTCCCGTGGGATTATTACGGACTTCCACGCTGGCGAAGCCGCGGGCATAAGCGAACATCTACAGACGTTTCTGCTTTACAAAATCTAATTCATTGTATTGTTCAACAGGAGTATGTCTGGTTTGTCTGCCGGCTCGAGGAGTGAGCCACGCTGCCGGCAAGCGGTGCACTGTCACCGGCTACGGGTACATGGGAGAAAGTGAGTATTCCTTCCTAATTCCTAATAATGAATTGTAAAATAAGTATGTAAAACATTCAAAATACACGGCGAACTTCTTTCAAGGACGCTATTACAAGTGGGTAGTCAATCAAAACCTTTTTAAACAAAAGTATGTTTATTAAAATAAAATGCTTTGCATTCCTAAAAAGTTTTTTGGCCGAATTGTTGATACGAGTAGATGTGCAAGGTACGATTCTGAACTATAAATATAATTTGAGATAGGTAAATTTTCCTAATAAATGTACCGACGTAAACATTTTCACTTCGGTACATTTATTGCGAAACTGTGTTATCGATCTATGAATTTATCAGAGGAAATTGTCCTACTTTCATTTAAAAATAAAATAATCACGAAAAACCTCTAGAAATGCGACGTAGCCAGCCCGCGCGCGATTAATGCTGTAACACAACTTGTTCATGCAACTTTTTTGTTTACGATCCAGCGGGTCCCATCCCCTTACGCGTGCGTGAGGCAGAGCTGCCCATAGTGAGCGACGCCGAATGCATCCGTAAGGTCAACGCAGTCACCGAGAAAATCTTCATCCTGCCGGCCAGCTCCTTCTGTGCTGGTGGTGAACCTGGGAACGACGCTTGCCAGGTTAGTAAATGTGAACTTTGTGACCGCCTAACTTGAAGATGCGTACTTATGTGTATGTGGCTGCGATCCCCAGCAGTGAGGGGAGAAGAATCTAGAAGGCCACTGTAGGTATACCCAGGTGGAATTCCGGCTTGAAAAATCAACATACAACGCTGACTTCTCGTTCCTTTACTTTTAGTCTGATCTAACTGAGGAAGCGAATCGGCGTAGTGTAGATAACAAATGTTTCATTTGAGCCGAGATGTCCTCAGCTGGACATAGGCCTCCTCATGTAACTGTTTAGCAAATATGAAAGCTGTTCTACGACTACTGAACCCCCAGTTTTAGCCTTATCATCAAAACTGTTGTCAAACCTATGTTAGCTATTATTTGGTTGTCCTAATTAACCATAAGGAGATATACAAACATCAATCAATAGCCGATGTACAATAGGGCGCATGTCAGTGGTAACGAAACCAGTATATGCTGGCTTCGTATTCTATTAAACCTTGGTAATACACTAGGCCAGCTCAAGGTCGTGTTACCTTAGACGTACTGTACCTACAGTCATGCATCATCATCATTCTCTTGCCCTTATCCCAATTTATTAGGGGTCGGCGCAACATGTCTTTTCTAATGGTCTCGTGGTCGCAAGCGCGACTGCTGAGCGTGAGGTCCTGGGTTCGATTCCCAGGTCGGGCAGTGTTACTGGGTGTTTTCATTAGACAATTCTTAGTAATAGCCCGGAATTTGGAAGTTGGCGGTGTGATACCCCCGTGCCTCGGAACGCACGTAAAACGGTTGGCCCTGCGCCTGGTCCCTCTCCAGTCGTGTCGGATCGCCGACCCTTCGGACTATGAGAGTGAGGGAACAGAGAGTACACCTGTGTTTGCGCTCACACTTGTGCACTATAATATCTCCCACGCCGAAGGCTGTATAATATACTAATATTACCATCCATTCCATTCTCCATTTGCTATCCCATTAGTTACTCCCTTTCTAACCATATCATCTTTCACACAGTCTATCCATCGTTTCTTAGGTCTTCCTCCTACTCGTATCTCCGCATCACATGCCAATACCATGACAACCGATTTCCTCACAACTTTAAGTGTGGAACAAAAAGATTTACATGTTTGAAAACGAAATTGTCAAAGCTTTCGGGATTCAGTAGAAGTAGAGCAATAAGCTGTTCAAAACTACGTTCAACGGTATTTTAGGTTGTTATATATTATAAATCATGGCTTATATTTCCACAGGGCGATGGCGGTGGTCCCCTAGTATGCCAAGACGATGGTTTCTACGAATTAGTGGGACTGGTGTCCTGGGGTTTCGGCTGCGGCCGGCAAGATGTACCAGGAGTGTATGTGAAGGTGTCCTCATTCATCGGCTGGATCAACCAAATCATATCCGTCAACAACCTATAGTACAGCGCAATGAATCTAGGGTTATAGCCAGCCGAACGAGCTATACACTGTTTTTTTTAAAAAACGAGTACCTAAAATTTTGAGTGCGTTGCTATTGGTCCACGTAATCAACATAAAGTCCGTTCCACACAAACCAAACGTTGTAGTGACATGTACATTCAGTTGAGTCATCGACTACCTGCGCGTCGCACGTGTTTTAGTGAGTGAACTAGGCGATATTGTTTGTGCGTACCTAAGTCATAGCGGACATGTCTCCTGTAAAGTAAATTTTAGAAGTATTCAATATGAATGGGCCTTAACAATTTCAAAACAAAACAAAGACGTTGGCCCCACTCCGACCAATGACCCGTCTCACTCTGTCAATATCGGAAATGTGCGAGAGACATAACTCAGTACCTACTCGTTTGTTTAAAAAAATGGACTATAGTGTGCTTTATAATAAAATTGTAGTTTGATGAATTTTTGTGGTTGATGCAAAAAGTGTGCGTAAAGGTGTTCAATTTGGGTGAGATTTAGAGTTTATTTATTACTCAGGGCTAGATTTACATTTATATCTCACTTTGAAATTACTTTGGTAAGAAAAGTTTAGCGTTTGAAGCGAATATCAATCTCATTTTTAACACAGTAAGGTTTATGTTCCTTCGAAACGCTTGCTCACATTCGCTGATACGAATATGAACATTACTCCCTTGAAATAAGGTTCTCAGACTCACTCGTTTTGGACAGTTAGGAATATTTATGGTGTGACAGGGGGATTGTGGGATGTGAATATTTTCGTATGGCAATAGAAGGCGTGCTTTATTAAAAAGTATATAACAGGTGCTTTGTCATAATAATTTAAGTGCACAGTAATAGTTATTATCATAACATTATGAAACAACAGAAAAAATCTGCTTGTTATGAATTTTGTTCATACAATATTCATCTTAATTTTGTTTGACCAGTGGCGCCATTTTTCTTTACAAGTGCAATTTAGGACTCTTTTTGTTTTTTTTTTCAAATTATTACTTTTTGGAGCCTTTAAAGAACTTGCACCTTCATAGAATTAGGACTTACTGTAATAAAATGACTGTATAACTGCATTTAAATAATATTTATTTTAAATTATTATTATGTCTGCACAGTATTCGACTTGCTGTCGACTACGCTGCAATGTAAATAATTACAAAACAACTTCTTTAAATTTAAGATATTTAAGTATTTATTTTAGTGTTATGTTATTTATTTTTGTCGGCGTTTAGACATTCTCCCGACCCACCATCTCCTCAATCAAGGTAAAGTCGAATTTATTTTTTATAAATTGTACTGTATTTTTAGATTTCCCAATTTTTTACAAGTATATTAGTCGAGACACGTTTTAAGGCTTTCTATTTTGACCACAATTGGCGAAAGCCAACTTATGCCTGGTTTATGATTTTTTTAAACGGAGTTCATCCATTCATAGTTGATTATTGGTACAATATCGTGTTTCGGAATACTTCGTTAAGGAAGAATTTTATTTAGCTTAAAAGCCGAGTGAATTACTATCAAGGATTTATCTGAGATCCTGGCGGTTGAGAGTATGTCATGCTCACTCAAATGTCTCGCTGATGGTGGCGTGTGTGTTGGATCATTAAGTTCCCTTCAAAATGGTTGAGCTAAATGGTGCTGATCCATGCGTCATGTTCGTGAACGGGCGCCGTCAGTTGGGACTGGTCGTCTCTTAGCTGCCATGGCTTATTTTTAATTTTAATATTTAATTTAGTTGTTTTAGTTATTATCTTTTTATTACGGACGCTTTTTAACGTGCACGTCTTTCTACATTGTTCTCACATGTATATTTTCAACTTGAACGATGTAACCAATATTTTGTAAAAATATTATGATTTAAAAGAGTGTCCGTGGAGTTTCTTGCCCGTTCTTCTCCATAGGGATCTACTACGCTTTGGAATGGGCAACTAGCTTCATCTTTCTGACTGACCGACCCATTGACAATTCAAAAGTGCCTGTAATTGGTTTATTTGAAATAAATGCTTTGAGTTTGAGTTTATAGAACCGAGCATAAGGAGGGAATTCGCTTAAATAAAGAATTTTGTCGAATCAATAGCTATTGAGAGTTTAAACTCCGTTTACGAATTCTTCCTTCAGAAACCGGGCTATAAATATAGTATAAGTAATTAGGTATACAACGTGGAGAGGACCATACGATAGAAAATAAAAACACTGACAATACTAAATAAAGCACAGGTAAGATTATTTTGAAATAAATCCTAACATTGAAATAAAAAATAAAAAAAATTCAAACAAACTAAATTATACCTAGTGATGAGCCGACTATGGGTTTGCCAATATTTTACTAGCTATAGCACATGATACATGACAGTACAAGTACAGAAGATTCACTCCGCAAAATCATACAACACAATAAAGTGCAATTCAGGTCGCACAGCCTTAATTACCTACAGTTACATTCACCTAGAAGTTGCCTCTCTTTCTATCGCATAACTCTTACACGTTCTTACTCGTTTGGGTCGTCTTCTCTTACGACGCGGCGCGTGAGTGAGTATCGAATTAACATGCGAGCCGGCCGGTGCGCGGCAGCCCACACTGGATTAGCCCGACAAGTCGAGCTCACCGCGTACTTATAGCTACATAACTAAAATGCGGAGGGCGCCTGGCGTGGCTATAGTGAATGTTTGATTTAATTTTTGTATCTACGCAGTTTAATTATTGTCGTATTGTCGTCAGAACTCCACCTTGTATCTTTAAATATTTTTTTACCAAGCAGTTAGACCTAGTATCTACACATAGTAAGTTTCCTGGCACTGAATAACTTATTTAAAGGTCATCATTTTGAAAAAGGGCCCGATAAAAAAGTGTGGCACCTTTAATATTTTAGTTTACTAACGGCCTGTTTCTCCACCTACGATTAAGTTCCTATTAACTTACTTGACAGATAATTTCTTAAAAAATCTGTTCCATTTTTGAATTTATTCGGTGGCAACTCGGACATCGTGAAATAGGCCTTTAGTCTTTCTTGTGCAATAAATAGTACCGTGGTCATAGGTAGAAAGCCTTCATTGAATAAAATATTTATTAAATACATCCTTTTATGTAACATTAATTTATTTTAGTAATAAACAGATAATCTTAGTTGTAGTACGAAAAACCAAACAATAATTATTATTTATATTATTTACATACACAATTAGTATTTATAGTTATTTATAAATTTCATGGAACATGAAATCTGCCTGCACTTGCTCAAGTTTCAAAACATGTACAAAAAAAAAAACACTTTTTTTGTTTTTTTTTTTTATATCAATATTTTATAATGTTTGTAAGTACTAAAACAGTATATTAATTTGACTTTAAACGAGTTACGTTGAATTTCGACTTTAAATAACAAACTGTTTTCAAAATAATGTACGCGGGCAGAATCTATTAGATTATTTATTTTTATTTTACACATAAAAGGCTATGCTGTTAAAAATACATAATCTATGTGTTTTTCGTAGAGTATCCAGCCATAATTGTCGGATTATAAAATAAACTATTTATTTTTAGTTTACACCTGGTTCCACCAGTACACAAGACACTCGCTGTGATCAACATTTTATAATGTGTTCAAGATCCATTCGTTTTGAAGTATAGTTGATCTCGTAATTTCTTTTCCACTTCTGACAATAATTCCCATGTTGAAACTATCTAGCTATCATGTCACACTGGCACCGAGTACTTTATACTTGCACACTGATCTTGAAATCAAAATAGACCATAATGTAGTATGATGTGCACGTGTCATACAACCTTATGGAAGCAATTATGATGTCGATCTTGACTTATAATTATGTACAGTAACGTGACAGTTCGAATAATGTTACCATATTTTGTCACCGTCATTACTTATCGTTTATATTATGGTACTTATAAATGAATATAACGTGTTTCAATTAACTAATTCGTTTTTCACCGCATTTCCATTTTATTGTCAGGAACTACCCTTCAACTGTTAAGTTACTGGATACGATTGAAAGTCCAAGTATAGTTACAAGTAATAATTATATTTTGTATAAAATTAAGCACACAAAATTAGTTTATACTAAAACTGGTGGAATCTGGTCTCTCCTTGTGAGGTTGTAAATATTATTGAGCGGATCAGACTGATTTGATATTTCGCGAAATGTTAGTATTATCAAGAAATGCGGATAATTATGGACTCATTCTCTAGTTTTTGGTTTTGTGTTGTTTTTATAACATTCTTTTTTTTTTAAACTGGATATTTTCGGCTTGTATTGGAATTCAATAATCAAAGTAAAATGTAGATCTTGGAATTGTGGAAAAGGGAATATTATATGCACTGTTGTTCAAAAACATACACGACTACAGACCACGGGATACGAATCCGCCTGATCCTTTCAAATACTTGTAAATGTAGGTACCTACTCTATAATTATGCTAATAAATACAATAAAATTACCTTGTGTTTTATTAAATAGGTAGAGTACGAGGAGTTTGTGGCTAAGTAATAACGGCCGCACGGGTCGATCCATCAGGTTAAGCTACGCTTGCCGGGGTTTTCCGTGTATCGTCTTTGTGATCATCTTTACATACCGAGACTCCTCCGTGCCTCGGAAAGCACGTTAAGCCGTTGGTCCCGGCTGTCATTCGTGGATCTTTAACAGTCGTTACGGGTCGTCAGAAGCCCGAAAGTCTGACAACCAGTCTTACCAAGGGGTATCGTATTTAAAAGTTAATGGTTTACGGAAGTCAGATAGGCAGTCGCTCCATTTAAAATACTGGTATTCAGCTGCATCCGGTTAGACTGGAAACCGACCCCAACATAGTTGGGAAAAGGCTACGCAGATTGTATTGGAATATTTCCGTGGCTGGCGTGAATACATTGACATCTCGACTTGTATGTTTTTTTTTTATTGGCTTAATACGTTCTACGCATTAGGAATTTATATGAAAAAAATTGACAACTCAAAATATAAATAACTTTTGGAGCAATCGACTATGGTATTATGTTGACATCTCGCATTTTTACGTGTTTTACTTGACAACACAACATGTCAAATTAACGATTCACATGTTTTTGTGAACAAACATTGATATTTCCATCCCTGTGGCGTATGGCCCATGTCCGCCCACTCCCTAAAATTTCAAATCCATCCCTACCCTGTCACTATCGACCCATTTCCATTCTTCCATTCCTATCTAAAGTGCTTGAGGCCTGCGTACACAAGCAGTTTGCGGGGTTTGTTCACCGGAACAACCTTGTTAGCTCTTTTCAGTCTGGATTCAGGCCTGGACACAGTACAGCCTCCGCTCTCCTTAAAGTGACTGGTGACGTTAGAGAAGCGATGGAAGATACCAAGGTTACTGTTTTGGTATTAATTGATTTCTCCAATGCCTTTAATGCCGTCAGTCACGACATTCTCCTTTCTATCCTCTCTCACCTTATGGTTTCGTCCGAAGCTTTGGAATGGTTCTCTTCTTATCTTCGGGGACGTCAGCAGTCGGTTCGCGTTGATGAGAGCTCGTCGAGTTGGCGTGACCTGGATGCTGGTGTTCCACAAGGCGGTATTCTTTCTCCATTGTTATTCTCCATCTTCATTAATTTCATAACTCACTATCTTCAGTGTTCGTATCATCTTTACGCTGATGATCTTCAATTGTATACAGCTGCGCGGGTAGAAGGTTTGTCGGACGCTATAGCAGATGTAAACCGAGACTTAGATGCTGTCAGAAAGTGGTCTGATAGTTTTGGGGTGTCAGTAAACCCGTTAAAGTGTCAGGCCATTATAATTGGAAGCTCGCGCATGTTGAGTAGAGTGACACTTAGCTCTCTTCCTCCTCTTATTTTCAATGGTACCGTCATACCCATTACCCCTAATGTGAAAGATCTCGGTTTGCATCTGGACTCGACACTTAGCTGGCAACGTCAGGTCTCTAGTGTTAGTCAAAGGGTCAATGGTACTCTGCGGTCACTGTATCGTCTGCGAAACTTTTTGCCCGCTAAGACGAAAACTATGCTTGTGCAGACTTTGATTTTCCCTATCATCGACTATGATGACGTGTGCTACTTTGACTTGAATGCGGTTTTGCTCAATAAGCTCGACAGACTGCTCAATAATCGTATCCGGTTCATATTCAACCTCAGAAAATATGACCATGTGTCTCGCTATAGATCTGAGCTCAAATGGATGTCCATTCGTCAAAGAAGAAGTTTACGTGCTTTGACCACGCTTTTCGCCCTTCTCAACTCTCCCACTCCTCCTTCTTATCTTGTGGCTCACTTCCAATATCTATGTTCTTCACACGCTAGGAATCTGCGTTCTTCTAACAATCTTCTCCTACTCTGTCCTTCTCATACCTCTGACTTTGTTCATTCTTCCTTTCATATTCAGTCCATTCTTCTTTGGAATGCGCTTCCTCTTGATATCAGGGCGGCCACCAGTCGGTATGCATTTAAGCGGAAATTGCAGAGTTATTTTCTAAACAAATAGTGTAGAGTTATTTCAACACCTCTCTCTCTCTTGAATTTGTATATAATATGTATTGTATATATATATATATATTATAGGTATATCTTATAGTAAGTGTATGTATGTGTATTATTGGTTTATAACATATTTATGTGCTTGTATAAAGTCTATTTATAATTAATTAAGATATATTTTTAGTGTTCTTTTTTTATGTAGGTATTCCTCTCATACTGAGCACCTGCCATCTAATCTCTTCACCACCCTTGGTTGACTGGTAGAGAATGCCTAAGGCATTAAGTCCGCCTTTGTACATTTTAAGTGCGTAAAGTTTAAATAAATAAATATTTCGTTATATCAACTTATACCCAGTAACCAAAATATCATTCGTTATTTGATATCTCAACTTATACACATACAAGTTTTCTCTTTTATTTGACAAATTGAGATGTCAAGTTATAGCCAACCGAAGTATTTCTGTTTAAATCGTGATATATTGAGATGTCCAGTTACGGCCATTTAAGTTCTCAACCCTAAATGTAATAAGTATAGTTATCACTAAATGTCGGTTACAAAAAACTTTGACATTAAATGAATATGTTTAGTTGCCAACTTATAAACCAAAGTTGTGTTAAAAAAATAATCGAGTTGTCAAGATGCTTCCGTAAAAAGTTAAAATTTGAGAATTATTAATATCGTGGCTTCACATTGGCTATTATCGTATTATTTATTATTTTCTAGTAATTACACTATTTTAGATGCGAAAGTTATGTGTATGAGCGTGCAAAGCACATCTCTTACTGCTGGACAGATTTTTATGTACTTTGGTACGTAAATTTTCTAGACCCTGGAATAGGACAGAGCCGTAAGACACAGCTAGTTGCTTATCCAAACTAATATTATTATAAACGCGAAAGTAACTCTGTCTGTCTGTCTGATTGTTAATTTTTATTGCTTTCGGTGACCCTAACCTTGCCACACCACTGTCGCACTCTTCGTTATTGAGGAGCGATGATCCATTATCTCCTTTTCCGGTAATGTCCCCATCAACCGAAGAACTTTATAACGTATTAATTACTGACCCGAAACTACAATTCAATAATACAGACATTATAGAAAACAGTGAAGTTTCCGAAGAAAATGGTGACAGTGACGACAGTGTTCGTGATCCTGATTTTAATATTAAGAAAATAATAATAGATGATTCAGCAACTGATTGCGAATCATGTGATGATGAAAAAGAAACACCAGAAAATTCATCTATGGATAATACACAGAACAAGGAAACAGGAAGCTCAACGTGTGTAACAAACGAAAACACGGGCAAACAAAGTGTTTCATCTGAAATGAATATGGAAGACGATATAAGGGATACAGAATATGCAGCTCCTACTATAGATGAGATAGAAATACCTACAATGATCCTAGAAAATACAATAGACAGAAATGAGAAAGTAACTTTAATTATGGAAACGCCAAGTACTAGTGAAGAAACTACTAATAATAAAACACAAAAAAGAAGATCAAGAGTGGAGAGAAATGCAAGCAAAACACTAAGGAATACAGGAAAGAGTTACAAAACGGAAAAAGGTAAAGTAATTCCTGACAGTAAACCAAAAGAGTTGATTTCATGTAGATTAAAATGTGTTGAAAGGTTTACAAAGGCTGAACAGATGCATTGTTTTGATAATTATTGGCAACTTGGAGATAAAGATAGAAGGGCAGCATTTGTGTCTAAGTCAGTAGAAATTTTACTAAAAATTTCTCAAAAAACGGGCAGCAGGACATTAAATAGAGAGTACTACTGTAAGTACATGCTAGAGATTTATAATGAGAATAAACCGGTTTGTAAAGAGTGTATTTGTAAAATACTAGGAGAGACCAAGGGATTTGTTAATATAATTATAGAAAAAAAAATTATCTCCTAACGGAATCATTGGTCAGGATCAGAGAGGTCGTCAACCTCCCAAAAATAAGAAGACTATCGAAGACATTTCGCTTGTCAACCACCACATTTTGAGCTTTCCAAGTTATGAGAGCCACTATTGTAGAAATTCGACTGGTAAGAAATATCTAGCTGCTGACCTTTCAATTGCTAAAATGTACAGAGAGTACAAAAATACTTCATCAAATCCTGTCTCGTCAAAATTATATTCCAAATGCTTTCATGACCTTAATCTGTCGTTTAAGCAACCATCCAGACACATGCAACACGTGCGATGTGTTAAACGCTAAAATTAAAGTTGCAAATGAAGACCGCAAAGTAGATTTATCTGCTGAATTAGCTGAACACCAACATCAAGCTGAAAAAGCTTATGCAAAAAACGTGTGGATAAAGAGAATGCCAACGCCGATTCATCTGTTAGGGTATTTGCATTTGACCTACAGCAATGCTTGCCGACACCATATCTAAAAACGTCTGTCTCATTTTACAAACGACAGCTTTGGTCTTTTAATTTGACAATACACGATTTAGCAACTAATGAGGCTACATGCTACATGTGGGACGAGACTATAGGAGCTCGAGGAGCAAACCAAATTGCGTCATGTTTGTGGCACTTCTGCAACAGTTTGCCATCGGCTGTTAAAGAACTGATTTTTTATTCCGACACTTGTGGTGGCCAAAACAAAAACAATGTCG
This sequence comes from Cosmia pyralina, assembly GCA_946251885.1. Lineage (NCBI taxonomy): Eukaryota > Metazoa > Arthropoda > Insecta > Lepidoptera > Noctuidae > Cosmia > Cosmia pyralina. The sequence continues at coordinate 21,472,758 of OX276363.1, read as the reverse complement.
TGGCGATGATGTTCATGTTTTTGCTTAATAGTCATCCGACGCTGCAAAAGGTAAACCACAAATTCCTGCTCAGTGGGCACACACATATGGAGTGTGACTTTGACCACGCGATTATTGAAATAACTAAAAAGAGAACACAAATGAAAATCAATCATTTATATGATTCGAGTACAGTTGGTGAGAACTTGCAAGTGCAGAAGCCATTCAAGGTCGTGGTGATGACGGTAAATGATTTCTTGGATTTTACCGAACTAAAATCCAAGAAAGGACCCTCTACTGTCAAAAAACTGGATGATTCAGAAGACAAATTTCTGTGGCAACCTATTAAATGGCTGCAATATGATAAAAGCAGCGTAGGAAAAATTTATTTTAAGAAAAACCTGGATCGCGAACCCCCTTTCCAGTCAATAAGTTTTAGGAAAAGAGGAAAAACCACTATAGATATTTTTAAGTTGAGCCAAATCTCCAAGGAGGCTTTGCCAATCAGCACAGAGAAAAAAAGGATTTGATGGACATGATTGACCTGAGGGGCAATTCCCGTATTTTTATAACAACGTTCGCAATCTCATCTCAGTCTCAATCTGTCAAAATTGTATAGAGTTTGAGCCTACATTTTTGACATTTGATTGTCGCTGGCTGACATTGCGACTTGAATTTGAACGTTTTTAATTACGAGAATTGGCCCTCTGATTAATGATGACTGGAAGAGCTCGTGGCTAAGTAATAACAGCCGCACGGGTCGATCCATCAGGTTAAGCTACGCTTGCCGGGGTTGGTCAGTGGATGGGTGACCATTCTTTACATACCGACAATCCTCCGTGCCTCGGAAAGCACTTTAAGCCGTTGGTCCCGGCTGTCATTCGTGGATCTTTGACAGTCGTTACGGGTCGTCAGAAGCCTGAAAGTCTGACAACCATTCTTACCAAGGGGTATCGTATTACCCAGTTACTGGGTTGTGGAGGTCAGATAGGCAGTCGCTCCATGTAAAATACTGGTATTCAGCTGCATCCGGTTAGCCGACCCCAACATAGTTGGGAAAAGGCTAGGCAGATTGATTGATTGACCTGATTGATGATTCTTTCAAGGAATTTTATATTAAAATAAAAACTGTTGGTGATGTCTCCGCATCTAATGAGCCTGATTTGGACGAGGACTACCCAGATGAAGAGGTTTTTGAGGTCCAATGAAATATGAACGGTTATTATTTCTTTATTATTTTCGTTCTTTATTAAGTATGTGTCCGTTGTTTGGCCCAATAAAACAATTTACTGTTTTTTTTATTTTTTATTTATTATTCTTATACTAGGAAACTGATAGGTTCATGGTTTTTCAATTTAATATTTGTTCTGTTAGATCAACTTTGCTTGATTTGAGTAAGTATATTCCCCACTCAGAAGATGAATAAGTTTATAACTGTTGGTGCATAAGTTGACAACTCGGTGAATAAGTTGATAACTCGATGGTGAATGACATGACAAGTCTATTATTATGCAAACCAAGGGGAATTTTGTTTATTTATTGTCATCATTTAAAAGATGGTATAAAATAACCCATAAAACAACTGAAACACATACTGTAAACTAATTTACCGATTTACCAGAAGAGGTCAAACCTTTAAAATGGCCGTCCTGACAAATTGCCATTTTAGACATGTCAACATATTCACGCCAGCCACGGATTTATACCTAAACTTCGAGGAAGTAAGTAACATAAGTGTGAAAAAAAATCAGCTGTTCCCTACATTTATGTTGGCATAACTCGTCAATCCGTAGTCAACAGAGAACCTTTATATAACTATTAACTACCAGGGCCCCTTTCACGATGTCCGAATAGCCACTACTTACCGAAAATACTCTACTTTTCACACCATCTACGAGACAATTAAAAGCAATGGTACCAAAATAATTAAAGCCGTGTACGCACGAACGAACAAAAATATGGTGAACACGACCATCAAACACTTTAAATGTTCAAAAGGTTTTGAGTTTCTTAAAATTTTCCGGTATCGATGTTGTGTTCACCATGTTTTGCTCGTCCGTGCGTGATGCCAAGGTGGGCCGTGGCAGTTGGTGGCCTGCTGGGAGCTTGTCTGAGCTCAACATATTCAGCTGGAGGCCTGGAGGAGGCTGTTTGAGAAGTCACAGTTTTAATTCTGTCGCACTAGAGCTGCCATCATTTAGTGGGATGGTTGATTTAAGAGCCCTATCTCACTAGGACATACAATATAAGCCTAAGGAAACTGGATAGGTGGTTTGGTGATAAAAACAACTTCATATCTTTATATTTATATTTTACGCAGAGCTTACATTCATGTGAATACAGAAAAGCGTTGTAAACTAATTTTGTATGAACTTTATCAAATACAACATTGACTACTATACCCGAATCGCTTTAGCGTGACAATAGCGGTCAACCATCTACATTTTCTAGCATTATTTATATCAAAAATTGAAATAAAGTCTAAAAGTTAAGGACGCATTTATGAGTGGGTAGTCAGATCATGACTTTTTTAAACAAAAGTATGTTTATTAAATAAAATACTTCGCATTCTTAAAATGTTTTTTCGACGAATTGTTGATAGATGTGCAAGGTACGATTCTGAACTATAGAATAGAATACTCTTTATTATGCACACCATTTAATTTACTGGTTACAATTTTTTTTTTTTTTTTTTTTTTCTTTTTTTTTTGTTTTGTTTTGGTTTTTTTTGGTTTTAGTTTTTTTCTGGTTTCTATAAATATAATGATTTGACTACCCACTCGTAAATGCGTCATTAAAGTCTTGAATCATTAATATATCGTCATCAATATGTTCCAATAACGAAAAACCATACATGGCTTTTTGTTTGGGTTCTAGGGAGAGATATTAGGGAAAGGGTAATGACCGCTAGTGCCACGTTAAGCGATTCGGGTATAGTAATATTAGGCTCAATTTACAGTGACGTGGAATTGAAGCGAATTTTTGTAACGAAATTGTACAAAGCATAATGAACTTTATATCAATTGTGTAAAGTACAATCTAGGTACAAGAATTGAGCATTAGGAGGCGCGTAGTATTTACTGCAGAAATATAATGCCTGCCGTATGGTTGTATTGCATACGCCAACGTTGGTCCCTTTTCAGAATTAATTTTAAAAACTTTTTAAACATGGGTAATAATATATTGCCTAACAAACTATAGTTTATGTATGTTATTATGTGGCAAACTAAATAATACAATTATTTAAAATAATATACCGAACTAAATCTTAACTTATTAAAGTGACATTAAAATTATTTTATAAAACAACAAATGAAATGTAGAATAATGTAACTGTTTGAAAATGTCGCATGTCAAATATATTAAAAAGTCGCAAGAAGAAGACGAAACCCGATGCGTGAAAAAAGTAGAAATAATAAATATCAAGAGAAATTTATGTTACAAACAATAAAAATCTACACTAAAAAGTTTCGACAGTTGACAGAAAATTTTGTTTCAGAAAATATGCGAATTTCTGTAGTTTTTGGTTTTTTTTATTTTCAATATTTACCGTGAGTGAAAAATATATTATACTAGCTGTTGTCCGCGGCTTCCCCGCGTGGAGGTCGAAAATTATCCCACGGTAACGTACTACTAAAGCGTAACAAACAAACAAACTGACTTTCGCATTTATAAAATATTAGGAAAACTCTTTGTTAGGAAATTGTTCTAAGTCTCGCCTAACGACATCATCAAAAAATATAGCATTTTTTAAACTACATTATCTTTTATCCTCGTCAAATTCTATACAATTTGCAATTGGTCAACTGCCATATTATAACTAACTACGATTACATATCAACAAACGAAACATCGACACACTGAATACATTTTTACTTCTTATAAAAATAACATATTTTTATCCAAATAATATACCAAATCGGTGATATTTTTCTATGAAAACAGCGAAAATTAACGCTGAAAACGCTCCCGAAAGTTTTAGGTGTTTAATGATGAACTTACACTATTGTACTACCTATTTTAAAACCGAAAACTTTTATCAATAGCACGAAAAAGGATTTACTTCAGAGAGCATAAACGCCTCTAGCGGGAAAATTCGCAACTTAACTCACATTAAACACAGTATCTTCGCGCCATCGGAACTAAGGGTACAGGACAGTATACTACGGTATATTCACTGTGACGTCAGTTGGCGTTCCGTTCCACGAGAGGTTTCTTGAGAGATGAGGGCGCGGGTAGTTTGGAAGGCTTCTTGATAGAAATGGAATGATTTGCGTTTTCTTTGGCGTTTTCTTGTTGCTGTGAAAGAAGAAACATTTATAGAACATCATCTTCCTGCCCTTGTCCCATTGGACGTGGGGGCGGCGCACACGTTTTCTTTTCCATTCTCCCCTGTCAACAGTCACGCTATCATTCACTCCCTTCTCTTTCATATAATTCCTCACACAATCCATCCATATTTCTTTGGCCTTCCTCTCCCTCTCCATCCATCAACATTTATATTCATCACTCTTTTGGTCACATGCGTTTCGTCCCTCCTCATCACATGCCCATAACAAGCCAATATTTTACAGAATTTACAACAGCTGTTGATTGTCATAGTGATACTAAACATTTTGTTATTTTACTCCATTTACAATAAGATTAAACATTTAAATAGAATAGAACTTTTCTAGTTCAATGAAAGACACCACTCACTTAGTATGTAGTGTGTTGTAAATCTATATTACGAAATGAGTAAGCGTGGTAACAATTTTCTCTTTGGCCTTTGTCCTACGTACCGCTATTATGATTATATCTTAGTACTAGCGGATCTGACAGACGTCCTGCCCGAAGAGCGTCACCTACCGGGTCTAATTGTGAGTCTAACTAAACCATCCCACCCACTCAAACACACACAAAAAATTTCATCAAAATCGGTCCAGCTGTTTAGGAGGAGTTCAATAACATAAAAAGAATATAAGTATTATGATTCCTTACCTTTTTCATAGCATAAAGTATGTCAGTCTCGGAGATACTCTTGCCTATTTGTGTATTAGCTGGGCTGACGGGCACTAGTACTGGCGGCGAGGGTGCGGCGAACACTGCGGAGTGTTCACACGCGGAGCTCTCCGAGTCGCTCGCTGTCGGTCCACCGGCTTCCTCCGGGTCGGATTCTACTACTATGCAGTCCTGGAAGGAAAAAGTTTTAGCTGTAGTTCACTCAACGTATTCCTACTTGTTTAATAAAACAAAAGGTTTTGATTATCAGACATTATGACAACCCAAAAGGGCAGACGCGTTTCCAATATTAGAAACATACTAAAGCTGCGTTTTCCTAGAAGAGCGGTGGTCGCCATGATGATGATGATGACAGCGGCAAAGATTTAAATCATTAGATTCGCCCTACCGTGTCAAAAGAAAGTTACGTTTTGAGACCTCTGACACGCAATGACGCAGAGACTTGACTTGATTGTCATGGAAACGCTGTTAATAATATGTGAACTCATTCTTATCAGTATGCATGGACACTTTTTTCTGTGCCTCGGAAAGCACGTTAAGCCGTTGGTCCCGGCTGTCATTCGTGGATCTTCGACAGTCGTTACGGGTCGTCAGAAGTCCGAAAGTCTGACAACCAGTCTTACCAAGGGGTATCGTATTACCCAGTTACTGGGTTGTGAAGGTCAGATAGGCAGTCGCTCCATGTAAATAATAATGGTATTCAGCTGCATCCGGTTAGACTGGAAGCCGACCCCAACATAGTTGGGAAAAGGCTAGGCAGATTGATTTTGGTTTGGACACTTTTTCTTGTGACTAAGTACGGTGAGGGCAAATCTAGTGATTTAAATCTTTGGAGGGCGGAGTTTGACCTAATGTCAAATACTGGTGAAAATGACAGCATGTCGGCCGCTGTCCTAGGAAACCAAAACTTTAGAAAGGCTCCCGTAACTGTTAATTTATGGGAACTCATAAATTCCCAACCGGGATAGCGAAATGTTGCTTAGTGAGTCATTGGTAGGTAGCGGTACTTATTAATATGGGACAAGCCGTGCACCCGCTGGGGATTTCCATCGACAAAAACGACAAATTTCCATACAAACCTTCATTCTCTATTTAACCCAGTGCTTACTTTCATTTTGCCGCAAAGGTCGATCGATCAGGTTAAGCTACGCTTGCAGCGGTTGGTCCGTGGATGGATGACCATCTTTACATACCAAGACCTCTCTGTGACTAGGAAAGTACGTGGATCTTTGACAGTCGTTACGGATCGTCTGAAGCTCGAAAATCTGACAACCAGTCTTACCAAGGGGTATTGTATTACCCAGTAACTGAGTTGTGGAGGTCAGACAGGCAGTCGCTCCATGTAAAATACTGGTATTCAGCTGCACCCGGTTAGACTAGAAGCCGACCGCAACATAGTTGGGAAAAGGGCAGGCAGGTGATGCTTACTTTAATTTTAAAAGAAACTCAAAATTTCTTGCTTCTAGAGCCAGCGGTTTAGACTGTGCGTTGTCTGTCAGCGAATGAATGAGTTTAAGGGAGATCGATTGTCTATCCGGCCGCCGTTTTTTCACTAGATGACATTGTAGTCACAGATTTGGTTATTTCTATGTTTACGCCTAACTTATTTAATTTGGTATACAATATTCGATACGCCATATCTAGCGCATTGTCTTGATTTCCTACATATTCACTTTACTTGTCAACTCTACTCAAACGGAGTATTCCTACCGAGTTTATAAGCCGTCTCTAGTTTATTCTGTACGCACCATATTCACACACACACATGCACACGTAAATCGTTTACTTTCAGAACCGATTGATGGCATTCTCATAAAAAACGTGCTGTGCTGCATTATTCAAGGAATGAATACTCGTAATATGCAATACAATTTTAATTTACCACCTATGTACATATTGTGGATAAAATATTGAGTATTGAATATGTACTCTCATTTTTGGTTCTAGGACGTTTGTTTTCCTTCACCGTTTTGAGAACAGTGGTAATGAAATAATTTGCACAAAATAAAGTGCCTGCCTGGGTTCGAACCTACGACCTACAACTCGTAACTGGAGACCATTGCCACTGGGCCACAACTACCTAATAGAACAATTTATTTGTAAGAACAATCAAAGTCAAAATCAAAGTCAAATCATTTATTTCAAATAGGCACGTAAAAGGCACTTTTGAACGTCTACAAAAAAATAGAATTGATTCTAGTTGCCCCTTCCTAAAGGTAGTTTCGTATGGACAAGAAACTCCACCGTTACACTTTTAAATTGTTTTACAATATTTCTTATACATTAATTAGGACGATCAACGTAGAATAAAATTGTGTCCGGCAGAGATAGTATCAGTGATGAGCAGTTAGGCGCTAGCCTACACGCATAGTTTGCACGCACACAAACACAGAACAGATTATCTTTTCTGTGCACACAAACGCCGCGTCGCGCCCGTCGATCCGAATAGTTCCGAACTGAAACGACGTTAGACGATGATGGACACATGCACCGCCGCTGTGTGCCGCTGCCCGCTCGCCGAGATTCCGAGAAGTCGGAGTACCTACAAACACGTACTAAAGTAGAAGGCGCGCGCTGTTATCATTATACCCCTCTATGTACCTATTGTTACGCGCTGGGGTTCGGGATAAATAAATTTATACCAAAAACACACTATATTTAAATAATCACAAATACAGTAATCAGAAACTCTAAACAGAATCACCTGAATCACTTGTGGTTCGCTGTTAGTTCGCTGTAGTTCACTGGTGTTCACTGTATCCCGTTCTAAACTGAACTGCCGTAAACCTTCTTTTTTTTTTTGTGGGTGACATCTCGCAGTTGACCACTGGGGGTCGAGACGGCTTAGAGCGTTTCCTGTGGGAGCTTTAAGCGAACTTAAAGCCTCCGGCCAGGGCTTACAAACTAAAGTTAGGCGATTGGCTTGACTAGTGGCTAGTTTGACTGGCTGTCCTCTTATTAGGCGACTGTGCGTCGCTAATAAGATGACAGCCAGACGGGGCAGACTGGATCATGGGGGGGTTAAGTGCTACAGGCTCAGCTGTACCCCCAGCAGGCACAGCTTCGCAGGTCGGAATGTATTTCTGGGTGGTTTGCGTTTGCAAACCGTACTGGTGGCCTTACTACTCTCCTGAAGGAGGGTTATGGGGTCATCAGGGTCGGTGAGAATATGTCTCGGACGGCGAGTCTTACTAATTTTAGAGGGGGCGTAACGAGCGGCCTCGACAACCAAAGGGTTGCGATGCTTCGCGGCGGCATCAAAGAAACGCTTCGAGTTGCGTTTCAAAAATTGATGGATCGTGCCGTACACCGCTGGCAACCCGCTATTTATATGTCGAGTGCAAGTTCTAGAAAGTTCGAGTACATCATTCGAGAACATTCTAGTACTTACGGGAATGATCTAGAATGCTGCAAAACGACACTAAAACATCTAGAAAATTCTAGAAGGGTTTAGAATGTTTTAGAAACATCTGCCACGAATCGACGTTTCGTGTAGTTCTGCTACTCGATAAAAGATGGCGTTAGCGTCTACGTAATACGTATCGTGTAGATCCGCTACTCGATAACAGATGGCATTAGGGTCTACGTAACACTATTATAAAGATTGCATAATTTATTATGGTTCAAAAAGTTCTCCCCGTGTGGTCATGCAGGCAGCGATCGCTCAAGAGTTCACAACGCACGCTTACTTGTCTTGTCCAGCAGTCGTCACTCGCCCGACCGCGCATATTATTAATGTTTATGTCCGTAATAAATAATAATTGTACCTAATTATTATTATTATTATATTGACTACCTACCTATAAATTGTATTCAAAATTCTTATTCTTATTCTTATTATTTCTTATTCTTATTAAATTCTTATTTTTTTTTATCTGTAAGTACCCAATAACTTTAGGTAGGTAAGTACTAGCGTTGCAAAACTTCGGAAGTATTCGCAATACTTCGCAAATATTCAAAAGAATACTTCGATTTGGAGAAATACTACTAGTAAAAACTTATTACCTAAGTACTTATCTAAGTAGATGAAAAGAAATATTCGGAAGTTTTCAAATCGAATAATACTCAGATTTATGAATGAACGCGTGGTGCGTTCATTCATAAATCTTCTTTTTTTTTTGTTGGTACCCCCTTTATAAAACTCATAAACCCATAATATTTTTGCGATAGGACCCACCGTTTTCGAGCTATAAGCAAAAGAAAAAAAAAACTATTTTATAAACTCAGTAATTTACCTATGTATTTACATCTTTATCACTTTCACACCTAAACCGCATACAAAAACTTATTACGTAAGTACTAATCTAAGTAGATGATATGAAATATTAGGAAGTATTCAGAAGTTTTCAAATCGAATAATACTCAGATTTATGAATGAACACGTAGTGCGTTCATTCGTAAATCTTATTTTTTTTTGTACCTACATTTTGAGGTTTAGGGGATTATGAGCTTTATAAAGGGGGGCCAAAATTTCATTATTTTTGCGATAGTACACACCGTTTTCGAGATATAAGCAAAAGAAAAAAAAACTATTTCATAAACTCTCTACCGAATGCGAATAATTGCGAATACTACTCAAAACTTCCGAATGCTTCCGCGAATAATACGACGGGAATACTTCGGAATATTACTCTCCGGCAACGCTAGTAAGTACCACGGACTAGAAAAAAAAGAAGGACTCCGCGCCACTAGTGTTTTTTTACAAATTAATTATCATAATTTCCGGTTTGTGCTATTTTTGCTTGTAAGTACCTAGGTAATTATTACAGTAGGTACGCACGGCTACAGATCAAGCTATACATTTCCAGTATAAGCTGATCTCGCATTGTATAGGATTTCCTTACAGTGAGAGGTCAATGTAAACTGGAAATGTATAGCTTGATGTTTAGCCATGTCAAATTAAATTAGCTAGCGAAACTCCGCAGACGTAATGGGTAGGTAAGGGTATAGCAACGTGTCGTTTTGCATCCTCGTCAAATTTCAGGGTATAATACAGAACATCAAACCGAACAACTTCCTGTATGGGACCAACATCGTAATCGCGAAAAAATTTTCAATTGTCCCACAGAAAATTTCAATACCTACTCGACGGAAATGTATGGGACGGAAATGCTCATTGATGTCTTCGAATAAAACACTCGCAAAATATTACACTAGTTTTTGAGGAAAAAAAAAATTCAATTCTAAAGTTTATGTCAACCCATTACACGGTATCTAAACCCTAAATACTTAGGATGCTCAGGACTAGGGGCATCCCCACTCTGTCCGATGGTTAGGTCCGATTCGGTTATTTTTTTTTCAACCTCTCAGAAATAGGCAGATTGACATAGCATAAACCCAATGATATATAAATATATCATTCACGGGTCATTGCATAAACCCGTGTTACCGCCGCAAGCGGCAGAGGAGAACACCGAGGAGTTTTATTGGGTCAATGATGTATTATACGTCATTGGTTAGAGTCCTACATAACTGCACTATCTCCCCGTGGTAGTGTATGCATGAGCATTTCTCCACGATAAAAAAAAACGGTAATTTGTCAATGTCTAATCCTGCCAATTTTCTGAAGAGGTTTTATAAGATTCTACCAAAAATTGCTGTCTTTTCAACCGACTTCAAAAAAAGGAGGAGGTTCTCAATTCGGTTGTATTTTCAAAAATATCTAACGTGGGTGGGAACACTTGGCTCTGATTCGCGTAACTTTACTGCTTTGAGGAAGAAATTTAAATAAACCTTTTTTTATAGTCCGGTCAACCGATTTTACTTCTATTCCGTAGGTATAAGGATGGCATTATAAGCAAAAACGTGCTTACAATAACTTGTCATGCTACCATCGCAATAGAATTCAAAATCTATCAAACGGACTGAAAGGTTTGTGTTTCTAATTGTGCTATTTTTTTTATAAAGATACGGATCAATGTTCTATGCAAGTTGTAGGATGCAAATGCAAACACACCCTAACATTAACTATAGAATGTCAGTGCAATTGTCAATGAGTGCCAACGGGCTCGAATCAGGAAATAAAAATGCAAGTTGTCCGACCCAAACCGCATCTAATTGAACACTAAATAAATATTGGTACAGAAAGCATCATCCGTGCCCTGCATGCTGCTGCTGCATGATTGTCATGCTTTCTAATGTAGGTTGTGCATGTAAGTGCAAAGATGCTAGCCTACTTATTGCACAACTCATTGCTTACTACATCATTTTAAAAACCATGTACGTGCACCATACACAAGTATTTTTCTTACAACAAATTTTACTTACTTGATAGGTACATGGTACATACCAAAAAGTGCAAATATTTTGAAACAAAATCGTTTGTCTAATTCGCTTTGTGATTCACTTAGTATTTAGAATTTGTCGAAGAAGGTTTATTTATGTTTTAGTAGGTACCTATGCAGATTACATTGTGAGGTAAGTATTTAACTCTTAAAATGTCGATAGTACACCACGTGTACAGATAACAATAGAATTTCAATTGTGTCTGCTAATTAGCGCGCGACGGGTTAATTAATTGTAAGTACATTATTACCTACTTATTGTACCCGTGCGAATAGTCTATGTATAAAAGTTTATTTCTGAAACCTACTTTAAGCTAGATCTATTATTAATTAGAACTCCAATAGGCACTTATACATTCAAACCTAAGTAGTTTCAAACTATTTTTTTAACTTCATATCATAAAAATCCAATTCATACAAGCAAAGCCGCTGCGCGGGCTTGTTTGCTGTGTCGAACTGTCGCCAACGAAATGTGAATTATTCGCGAGTCAAAAATCACGCACGCTCATCTGGCAACAGCGTGCAGCCACTCGCCAGAGTCAGTCAGTGGTACCAAGCGCACGTAACAGAGTGGCAACGTTGCGGCTTGCGGACTTCATCTTGTAAACCTGACAACTATGCCATCTAGCAGATAATTCGAGTTTTGCAAGTGCAAGTAGCAAGTGGTTTTGAATAATGACTGATCTGTTTCGATGGTTCTATAAATATCCGGTAGAGGGTGTGACTCCGCCTACTCACACATGCAAAGATTTTTCGTTTTTTGTTAGCCCTGGTTATCCTATAAATATTGTTATTTCTAAAGGTTTAAAGTGATACGCCACATAATAATTCATAATTACATAATGTAGTTTCTTTCATTCTACAAAAAGCGTTTATGTATCGAGAATTCCTGCACATAAAAATGTATGGGAGAGCTATGTGAAGGAATTGCCTTATGATTACTATTAAATACAAGATACAGCGTTGAGTCATGCAGGAATAGTAAATGTCTCACTTCATCGTGGTCGTGCCGCATCGCGCGGAACCTCTGCAGCAGGCGCTCGTGCGGGGACGTCGCCGCCAGCTGGCGCGGGTAGCGGTACTGCGTGCGGGCCGGGGTCGCGCCTGGAACCGAACATCAACATTACACCAAAATTCATGTCACTTGCCAGGCTAAGGCACCTGTCCCACTTCGGGCGGTTAACGAGCAGCGAGTGCGCGACGGCTGCGAGCAATTACCCGCTGGTATGCGCACGCGCAGCACCAAGCGTGTGTCTCTCAGCAATTATTCTGCCCGCCAAGCGAGCGTCGCTGAGCGAGTACTCTCTTTAATAGCTCTTGTCGCTGCGATAAACGAGTACTCACCGGCGATGTGAACAGTCCGCGATCAACTACGAGTTGGTTACCGAGTATAATCGTCTTTTTCACACACTACACTGATTTCATTATTGTGCGTGAGGGTGTGAGTGTGAGAGAGAGTGTGTGTGTGTGAGAGAGAGTGTGTGTGTGTGAGAGGGTGTGTGTGCGTGTGTCTGTCGCACTTTAACATGCTGCAAATTGCAAAAAACATAAGAAAATTTGAATTTAGTGGGCTACCTTAGCGCATCTTCACACCCTTATCATAAAAGTAAACCTCAACTCACCTGTCGGAGAATACACCTTATACTCGTCACTAAGATACCGACCCTCCAGCTCAGCATGCTTAGCGATGCTTTCACACAGCTGCGCCTGCAACCTCTCTACTTGCTCCCGCGCTTCCTCGCAGGAGGTAGAGTGAGAGGAGCGGTGCGAGAGGGACAGCGAGATTAGGTCAGCAGTCGATGTGGTGAGGCAGGCAAGTTGTTCGATTGCGGAGCTGTAGTTTGACTGTAACAATGAATGAAAATAGTTTAATAAAAAATAATTTCTTATCATAATTTCAATTTACTAAAACTACTATCACCAGCGCCCGTTGACCCTATAATCAGCTGTGCAGTAATCCCCAATCTTATAAGTGAGCGCGACCGCCATCTTGCGCATTCTGCGCATGGTATTTTCTCAACTGATACCTTAATTTTGCATTCTGTGCATCGGTTCGTGCTTACATTCAACCCGGCCAAAAAGATTGCGGACTACTGTAGTTATGAGTATGTTTTTAGGGTTCTATAACAAAATGATACAAAGGAACCCTTATGGTGCGACTTAGTCTGTCTGTCCGTCTGTCACAGATGGACATCTCAACAACTACTCATGCTATAATAACAGTTTTTTTTTGCAACAGGGGCTGAAAGGGGTCTTAAAAATTCGAAGTGGGTCTACTAGGGCATGTGGGGTATCAAATGTAAGAGCACACACATTACACATATGCTGCTGCTACACATTCTCAATTTTTTTTTTTTTTTTTGTAATAACAATATTGTTCACTCCCTGAAAACTTTAATTTTTAAATTATGGATGAATCCTAACTCCAATTAATACGTTCTTACCTCAATCTTACTAACAAGCGCGTCAGTAATATGTTTGGTGCTGTCCACAGTGCTGTTCAGTGTATTGTCGGCTTCGTGCGCAAATTGCATGCTCGTCGCCTCGTCTGTCGATATCACGTTAGATACTTCTTGCTGTGGGAGAGAAATAAAGACTATTTTTATTTGACCCTTTTATATATCAGCACATATAATTAGATCAGCATACGCAATCAGCCCCGATACAATCTTGCTGACCACCTAAGGTCTGCTTCCAGTCTAACCAGATTCAGCTGAATACCAGTATTTTACTGCCTATTTGACCACCGTAACTCAGTTACTGGGTATTATGTTATCCCCTGGGTAAGACTGGTTGTCAGACTTTCGAGCTTGTGATTACCCATAACGACTGTTAAAGATCCACAAATGACAGCCGGGACCAACAGCTTTCCGAGGCACGGAGGGGTCTTTGTATGTAATGATGGTCATCCATCCACGGACCAACCGCTGCAAGCGTAGCTTAACCTGATCGATCGACCCGTGCGGCTGTTATTATTAAGCCACGAGCCCCTCCTGTTGACTGGCAAATACCTACATATTTTGAACACAGCATGAGACATTTTAACATTCTGTTGGGTTATTTGAACATACATGTATGGTTTAGCTATTGTTTTTCATGATGTCAAGGTCGGTCCCATATCCATAGTCAAAATTGTCCATAATAATTAGTTAAAGCACTCCTTTTCGGGTTTTTAGTTATTTCAATTACCACATGTAAAACATTAGTGGACTTCGTGGCTAAATAATAACAGCCGCACGGGTCTTCAAGGTTAAACAATACTTGCCAAGGTCGGTCCGTGTATGGATGCCTTGGGAAGTATGTTAAGCCGTTGGTCTCAGCTGTCATTTATAAACCTTCGACAGTCGTTACGTGTAGTTAGAAGCCCGAAAGTACGACAACAAGTCTTACCAAGGGGTTCGTGTTACCCAGGGGTAGTGGTCAGATAGGCAGTCGCTCCATGTAAAATACTGGTTCATTCATGCACATCAACATAGCTGGGAAATGTCTATGCAGATGCTAATGTACAACATTTGTAACACACCTCAACTTGTACCCTGGTCTGCTCCAACACTCGAAGCATCTCGTTACTGATGTGTTCCACAACTTCCACTACATTCTTGCTGAATATCTCCATGTCCACGTTGATCGCGTCTGTGCCTGCAAAATACAAGATAGCCAGTATGTCCATCAATAGTTTGTCGTCTGACGTGTCGACTGCACCCCATGTGTGCATAAGGAAAAATCTTTTATATAATAGGTATATAAGCTTATAATATAGACGTAAAAAAACATCATCCGATGGAAAAAAATCATCATCAGTAGTTGTGAACCTGTGGGGTTCGCAACTACATCGGAAAAAAATATTGGTTTGGAAGTTATGGGCGTCGAACTTCCATATTTCAACAATAATTTTAACGCATCTTTAGGCGTAAATAAATAGCTGCCGAAGTATGAAAATGACAAAGTTGCTTCCGCACAGGGATAGATAATTTATTGAAGAATTCATCTATACGCCCAAAGGTCTGTTCATGAAATTTTATGCGCTCGTTTTCGTTATAAATCATGCTGGATGCTGTTGGGACTGCCGCGCTATTGTAGTGCGTCCGGTATGTTCGCTTTTGCGCATACCGATGATTTTTACGCCATAATGCGCAAAAAAGCGTATTCCATCCTAACAAGAGCGCGGTCTAGTTCAAATGGCATCCTAAGTATGTTCATTGAAAAGTGCGACGCACCTTGGTTGTGGCACGCTGTGGAGATGCTGGTCAGAAGACCCCGCAGCTAACCCTACAGTTTTTTTTTTCTTTTTGTTTTTGTTTATGTGTGTTACTAACAATAGTTTTTAAGAACAATGTTACTAACAATTGGGCCTAGTTGCCATTAATAAATAAATATTTAATTTAATTTAATTAGCCACGCCACCAACGACTTAGAGCCGCCGACTAGGAGCTCCTCAAGTAAATGGCGATGGAATGGAACATAATTATGTGAATGGAATGGATAACAATTCGAGTATAGCTTTATTTTATCAATCAACATGTTATCAAAGAACGAAAAACAATACATACCTTCCTCAAACTCCTTGCCATACTTCTTGATATCTTTAGCGCACTGTTCCCTCTCATTCTCACACTCTTCTAATTCTCCCTCGGCCATCTCCAGCTCTTCCCTATCAGCCTCCGCTTGTATCTGCTGCCACTCCTTGTAACGCACCATTCGTTCTCCTAACATCTTCTTCTGCATCTCTATTTCTGTCATTTTCTTCCCCAGTCTGTTCTCTAAAGCCTGCTTCTCTGAAGCCACGTGCTTTGCTAATGCATCTTCTAGTAATCTGCGCTTTTCCTCCATCCATTCTTGGAGTCTGTTTTCTGTTTGTTGTCGTTCGGTTTCGATGTCGGAAAGTTGTTGTGCTAGGAGTTTTTCGAGGCGTCCTGATTCTTCTTCCATTTCCTGTAGGTAATTTAAACATAAGATAGGATTCGAAAATATTTTATTTTATCTATCTTGTATATCCACTAACTTTAGGGGGAAGCCCTTAAGTTAGTGGATATACGAGTGACGTAGATCCAGTAGTGCTATTCTGTAAATATCTCACCGTGAAAACATAAGTGAAGTGATCTTAAAGTGAGCTGTCAATAGTGCCAACCCCTAGCATTAGGTGGAATGACGGCTCACTTCACGCTCACTTCACCTGAGTTATCACGGTGAGATGTTTACAGAATAGCACTACTGTATACCAACTCGTACTGTGCCCGCGTGTTGGATCCACTCCCTCTTCCCTCTCCCAAGCCTGCGTGCCAGCAGTGGGAACATTATAATAAAATAAAATAAATAAAATAAAATAAAAATAAAAAAATAAAATCAATTTATTTCAGGCAATTTAGCCCATAACATTATAGACTGATTATGCTTTGTAAACTTACCGCCTGCCAGGCCTGCGCCTTACTAGCTCGTCGCGCGACCTGCGCGCGCCTGTTGTCTCGTTGTTTACGTTCATGTTGTGCGCGTTGTTGGCTACAAGACTGTGCGCGCGAGTTGAACGCGGAGTGCGCGCGCTGGAGAGATGACACGCGAGCTGCCGCGCCACTGTACTGGAATACAGAAACAGACGAATATATCAGGTACAGAACGACACAACTTAGATGTAACATAAATTTTAAAATTTGCATTCATTCATTTAAAATTTACGAATGTATTTGGTTATATGACTGTATATTGCGTTTGCGTTAAGATAATTTTAGCCTAAAGCAAAATATTGATGATTAAAAGATTGGTGATTTTGAAGGCGCACTCTGTTCTGTTGGTGATCGGTTTTACGAATTTTGCCGATGCTATATCTAAGTTGTGTAGTAATGTGTTTTTTACTAGATATAACTACATTCAATTGACAATTATAAGCGTTTTTAGGAATTATAATAACCATAACTACAACACAACATAACAATAATTCAACATTTTAACATTCTATGTTGAAAACTGAAATAAATCAAATTCAAGTGTTAAATAAACTAATTACAGGCACTTTTCAATTGGCAAGAGGTTGATCGGTCAGACATTTGAAGCTAGTTACTCATTCCAAAGCATAATAGGTTCCTACAGAGCAGAACGGGAAAGAAACTCCACGGACACTCTTTTTAATCAAAATATTGTTACAAAATATTGGTTACATCATTCATGTTGAAAATATACATGTGAGAATAATGTAGAAAGACGTGCACGTTAGAAGCGTCCGCAATAAAAAAAAAACTAAAATAACTACATTAAAATAAGTCGTGGCAGCTAAGATATGACCAGTCCCCACTGACGGCGCCCGTTCACGAACCTGACGCAGGGATCAACACCATTCAGCTCAACCATTTTGAAGGGAACTTAATGATTATCAAACAGAGGCTGATCATTTTTAACTGTTCAGTAAAAATATAGAATGGTCTACATTTGTTTTTTTTTATCTTTTTTGGATTTTCACTACTGAGAAACAACATTCTCTAATAACTCACCCACTGCTGTACAAAATCTGCAACATTCCCTTTAACATCTACAGCCTGCGCGTGCTGCAGTGACGTCACGAAGCCGTGCAGGAAGGACGCCAGAATGGCCTGCACTGCGCTGCAGTGTGACGTCACCGACGAGTGCAGCTGAGAGCGGTGCGACGCGATGGATTGAATGAGGGTCGTGTGGCTTTCTGATGTTGCTGATTTTATCTGGAAACGACAAAAATGAAGTCTGAATGAGGACCCGCAGTAGTAAGTAGCCCGCGATATACAAATTTTCTTGCGTTTTTTGCAATTTGCAGGTCATTGTCAAGTTGTATACCAGATGCAGTTGAATACCAATAGTTTACATGGAGCGAATGCCTATCTAATCTCCACAACCCAGTTACTGGGTAATACGATACCCCTTGGTAAGACTGGTTGTCAGACTTTCAGGCTCCTGACGACTCGTAAAGACTGCCAAAGATCCATGAATGACAGGCGGGACCAACGGCTTAGCGTGTTTTCCGAGGCACGGAGGGGTATTGGTATGTAAAGATGGTCACCCATCCCCATCCGCAAGCCCCTCTAATAACATCCTATCACTGTAATTTAAATAGCAGATAGTGCTATTTGAATTTGTGTGAGGTACTACTTACCACAACTAAAAAGTGAAAAATAAAAACTTAAAAAAAAAACCACTAGCTTCAAAAAAAAAATTTTTTTTTTTTTGAAGCTAGTTGTTTTTTTTTTTTTTTTAAAGTTATTTTTCACTTTGTAGTGTTTTCACTACAAAGTGAAAAATAACTTTAATTTCGGATGTTGGTGGCAAAAAACGAAAATACACAACCAAAGACACTGACCTCCGAAATCATAGTTATTTTTCACTTTGTTTGTTATCATGAGTACGTACAACATGTGTTTAAGTAATAAGTTGAATTGAATTGAATAGGTTACTAATTACCAGTCATCCTATAATTACCATCTTACCTCATTCATAGTATCAATGAGCGTCTGCACCAAGTTTTCAAGCTGTTGTTTATTTTGCTCTTGTGTCTGCATACTTGAAGTTGTGTATGTATCTGTGAATATAATGTTGCTTCGTATTATTTAGTGGCTCATATCCACACTAAAGATCGTCAGAGACCACATCTTATGATGGTTATGCTATTTATAAAAACATTAGAGTAAAAAAACCGACTTCAAAAAGCAAAAATGAATAAAATAACTATCATATAAAACTTAACAGATTCCGAAGTTGGTGACAAGCTAAGGTGCATTGAAGAATTGAAGACACCAACTTCAGAAGCTGTTAAGTTTTTTATGATTTTTTTATTTATTTGTTTCTTGTTCTTCAGGCGCTTTTCTGCTGTAAATATAATAAACACTTTTTTTTAAATTGAAATTACAGTTTTAAAACTATAATAACGATTCAAACGTAGTTGTACTAAATCATATTAAAATATGGTGTGTTCAGTTTAAGATCACGCCATGTGTTTTTCATTACATGAATATTGGTCCCGTCATTTTGATATCAAAATAGCGGGACCACTTTCTTTGTAGAATATTTTAAAATTTTATGAGTGTAAAATTTTACTATGAAAGTATGAAATAGTAAAAATAGTGTATTAAATTCTATTTACATGATATTCGAATAATCTGGCGGGGTCCCGTCATCTTGAGTGCATGTTCTTATAATGAAGTGAATTTTTAATGAGAATTTTTAGAGGCTTCTTTTTGAAATTATATTTATCTAGCTTCTGCCCGCGAGAAATTTCTTGTACCCCCAACAAGAATTGGGCTATCAAATACAAAAAGAATTTTTAGCGTGTTCAAACATACAAACAAACACAAGAAGCAAACTCGTTCAGCTTTATTATTAGCATTTAGATTTACCAAGCGCAGTCTGCAGGTTGCTGAAGGCGCTGTTGACGGTGTCAGCAAAGTGCCTCACTCCGGTACTTATAGTGCCGCGCTGTTCTTCAGACTCTTCGCGATACGTGCGAGTTATTTGCAGGTTGGTGGATTCCACAGTTCTGGGAAAGAGTTTTAATGTTCAAAACACTGAATACAATTAATTCATGTCTATAAGACAGGTTTCTGCTTGCGACTTCCGTCCGTCAATCAACTATACCATCTTCTTAGCTAGTCTATAGCAAAAATAACTCGAACAAAAATAGTTTTTTAAATTTGTTTGGGCCAAAATTCAGCAACGCGAATACCGTTCGCTGGCGCAGCCATTCGATCCTCACGTGTGCAGGTGACTGCATGCGCTGCAAGGTGGGAGGTGAGTGTTCCATTGTCTGTGGAAAGACGCCGCATACGCACCGGAGATCTGAGCCGTCCATGAACCCATGATGTAGAGGTTGTCCTTACCGCGGCCTACTTGGTTACCTATATTCCATTTGCAATACGATTAGACATTTCAACAAACCTTTTTTACAGCCCGTTCAACCGATCAAAATCGGTTGAACGGGCTGTAAAAAAGGTTTGTCTCTCTCAACTCAACTCAACTCTCAACTCCTATTATGTTGGTGGCATGACAAATGGCAGCTGCAGTAAATAGTTGGTATTGTAACCACTTTTTTGCCTTTAATGCCATCCTAAAGCCTACGGAATTGAAGTCAAAATCGCTTGAACGGACTGTAAAAATGGTTTTGATTTAATGTCTAATCTTATTGAGAGAGGGCTTTTGATTGTATTATATACTATACTATCAGAAGCATAGTAGTAGGTAGACGGTATTATCCCACGCGACTGAAAAACGCAACAACCAGTTCCCGCGCCTGCGAGCTCAGACCTACCTCAGTACTGCAGTGGGCTCATACTAGCACTTGTTGCTATGTATAACTTACTTGCGCTTGTCCACAGTGTCGTGTAGACAGGCGACGTGTTTAGTGGCCACGTCGGCAGTGGCGAGTAGTTCCCGCGCCTGCGAGCTCAGAGCTACCTCAGTGCTGCAGTGGGCTGATACTAGCACTTGTTGCTATGTATAACTTACTTGCGCTTGTCCACAGTGTCGTGTAGACAGGCGACGTGTTTAGTGGCCACGTCGGCAGTGGCGAGTAGTTCCCGCGCCTGCGAGCTCAGAGCTACCTCAGTGCTGCAGTGGGCTGATACTAGCACTTGTTGCTATGTATAACTTACTTGCGCTTGTCCACAGTGTCGTGTAGACAGGCGACGTGTTTAGTGGCCACGTCGGCAGTGGCGAGTAGTTCCCGCGCCTGCGAGCTCAGACCTACCTCAGTACTGCAGTGGGCTCATACTAGCACTTGTTGCTATGTATAACTTACTTGCGCTTGTCCACAGTGTCGTGTAGACAGGCGACGTGTTTAGTGGCCACGTCGGCAGTGGCGAGTAGTTCCCGCGCCTGCGAGCTCAGAGCTACCTCAGTGCTGCAGTGGGCTGATACTAGCACTTGTTGCTATGTATAACTTACTTGCGCTTGTCCACAGTGTCGTGTAGACAGGCGACGTGTTTAGTGGCCACGTCGGCAGTGGCGAGTAGTTCCCGCGCCTGCGAGCTCAGAGCTACTTCAGTGCTGCAGTGGGCTCATACTAGCACTTGTTGCTATGTATAACTTACTTGCGCTTGTCCACAGTGTCATGTAGACAGGCGACGTGTTTAGTGGCCACGTCGGCAGTGACGAGTAGTTCCCGCGCCTGCGAGCTCAGACCTACCTCAGTGCTGCAGTGGGCTGATACTAGCACTTGTTGCTATGTATAACTTACTTGCGCTTGTCCACAGTGTCGTGTAGACAGGCGACGTGTTTAGTGGCCACGTCGGCAGTGGCGAGTAGTTCCCGCGCCTGCGAGCTCAGACCTACCTCAGTACTGCAGTGGGCTCATACTAGCACGTGTTGCTATGTATAACTTACTTGCGCTTGTCCACAGTGTCGTGTAGACAGGCGACGTGTTTAGTGGCCACGTCGGCAGTGGCGAGTAGTTCCCGCGCCTGCGAGCTCAGAGCTACCTCAGTGCTGCAGTGGGCTGATACTAGCACTTGTTGCTATGTATAACTTACTTGCGCTTGTCCACAGTGTCGTGTAGACAGGCGACGTGTTTAGTGGCCACGTCGGCAGTGGCGAGTAGTTCCCGCGCCTGCGAGCTCAGAGCTACCTCAGTGCTGCAGTGGGCTGATACTAGCACTTGTTGCTATGTATAACTTACTTGCGCTTGTCCACAGTGTCGTGTAGACAGGCGACGTGTTTAGTGGCCACGTCGGCAGTGGCGAGTAGTTCCCGCGCCTGCGAGCTCAGAGCTACCTCAGTGCTGCAGTGGGCTCATACTAGCACTTGTTGCTATGTATAACTTACTTGCGCTTGTCCACAGTGTCGTGTAGACAGGCGACGTGTTTAGTGGCCACGTCGGCAGTGGCGAGTAGTTCCCGCGCCTGCGAGCTCAGAGCTACCTCAGTGCTGCAGTGGGCTGATACTAGCACTTGTTGCTATGTATAACTTACTTGCGCTTGTCCACAGTGTCGTGTAGACAGGCGACGTGTTTAGTGGCCACGTCGGCAGTGGCGAGTAGTTCCCGCGCCTGCGAGCTCAGAGCTACCTCAGTGCTGCAGTGGGCTGATACTAGCACTTGTTGCTATGTATAACTTACTTGCGCTTGTCCACAGTGTCGTGTAGACAGGCGACGTGTTTAGTGGCCACGTCGGCAGTGGCGAGTAGTTCCCGCGCCTGCGAGCTCAGAGCTACCTCAGTGCTGCAGTGGGCTGATACTAGCACTTGTTGCTATGTATAACTTACTTGCGCTTGTCCACAGTGTCGTGTAGACAGGCGACGTGTTTAGTGGCCACGTCGGCAGTGGCGAGTAGTTCCCGCGCCTGCGAGCTCAGAGCTACCTCAGTGCTGCAGTGGGCTGATACTAGCACTTGTTGCTATGTATAACTTACTTGCGCTTGTCCACAGTGTCGTGTAGACAGGCGACGTGTTTAGTGGCCACGTCGGCAGTGGCGAGTAGTTCCCGCGCCTGCGAGCTCAGAGCTACCTCAGTGCTGCAGTGGGCTGATACTAGCACTTGTTGTTCCTCGCATGCTTGCTGGGTGCTCACCAGTTTCTGAGAAATAATATGGAAATTTCGGTGTTTAGCGAACATATTCATGTAAATTATTATGAGGTCTAGTTTGTTTCAGACTCTTAGAGGAGATGGTTAGTATGTCAGTTCATGCAATAATAGGGATGATGACTAAAAATGTATTTTTTTTTTTTTATTATTAATAAATATTGGACACGTATTTTTTCTTCTTTTTACGTAATCAAAACATTACGGCGATACATTGAGTTAAAATGTGGCATGACGTCACTCCTTAGATTTTAAACGTAGCAGTAACGTAGCGAACCCCGACCCCCATCTTTAATGCGTTTTATCTAAGTAATTTTTTATTAAATGATAAAGCAAAAATATGTCTAATATTTTTTTACTATTTGACTGACTACATATAATTTTTTTTTACCCAGGCATCATCCCTATTGTGAGATAAAAAACGTCTAGGAAATTACGGCTAAATTGCGATTTTTTTTTCATCACAATCGCAAGTACAGCCCTCCACACGTCTACAGTAGCGCCCTGTTGTCGTAGCCATGACGTGGAGTTGATAGCTTTGAAGTGTGCTTGACTGTACTATTTGTGTTTCGTGGTTAGCTAATCCTCATTTAAGGAACACAACTTCTTTAACAATTCTCTGTCAAAAAATTAAAAATAAATACAAAAACCCCGCGAAAATAAAATCATTCAAGGTGTACTTACATGGCTAGTACTCGCCAACTCCTGCTTCGTTCCTTCAAGCTGTGCAGCGGTACTGGCCAGCTCATTACTCTTCACCTCCAGCGACTGGTTTACCTCCTGGAACACCGTCTCCATGCGATCCCTCTCCTCCTCCATAGCTCGCTTCTTGAGGAGCAGTTCTTGAATCTCCTTGCGCTGTTCCTCTTCTTTCATCGTCAGTTCGGCGTACGTCTCGCTGGCTAGGTATACGCCTAAAAATAAGCTCGGTTTACAACTACATTCAGAAAATAGTAAATAAAGTTATAGGCTTATTTTAGTTTTCCATCAACTTTTGGTCTTTGGTTTTCTAGAAAAGCGGCCGTCATGAATATCTGTCATTGTCACCAGTATTAATACAAGTCAAACCCCGCCTCACAAAGATATAAATCCTCAATAATTTATCCTTACCGTTCTTATCCCTCGTAGCCTGCAAGTCCCTCTTCAACCTATCAATTTCCTCAGCATACTCCTTCAATATAGCCTTCTTAGTCATCTTCTGATTGACTTCCGGCTTGTTCTGTATGTTCTTGGCGCGATGAGCGTACTCCAGGGTGCTCATGGTCTCCTCCAGGTCCTTGTGTCCAGGGGATATGGTTGCTATGATCGATGTCTTGGTGCGACCGCCCAGGGATTCTTGGAGGATACGGGTCAGTTTGGATTCTCTGTGGATGTTGGTGCGTATTTAGTATTGAGTATTTAGATTATAGAACATTTTACAGTGATCCACAAGTATTGAAATTCGATGTTAAAGATCACAAACTTCCCAAAAACTAAAACTTATGCAGTCATAAGGCGATAAACTTTTTATCTATACATATAAATAAATTGAAGTGTCCGTTTCTAATGTTAAAATACTTAACAGCTTTTTACTAAATTCTTAAGAAAGTTTTTATGGTATGTACAAAAAAAGAAAAAAAAAAGATTTTTTTTTGTCTGTCTGTTTGTTCTGGCTAATCTCCGAAACTGCTGGACCTATTTTGACGGGACTTTCACTGGCAGATAGCTGATGTTATAAGGAGGAACTTAGGCTACTTTTATTTTAGAAAAATAATTAGAATTCCGCACAAAAAAATTAAAAACTATAATTTTTATCATAAGATCGATCGATTGATGATTCTTAAGGTTATAATTATGAAAATACATATTTTGTTATTGTCGCGAATCATATTTTGATCAACATACAACCTGACACTGACCTGCAAATTGCAAAAAACGCAAGAAAATATGAATTTTTGACACAAAGTAAAAACAAGTTTCAACTAATGACTGTACGGACACAGACTCCACAAGGACGCATTAATTAATTGATTGGCATTCGGATATATTGTTGGAGCTGCTGAAGATTAAGATGAGAGAAAATTTTCTTTGCATTGTTTAGATTCAATCTCTTAGTATTATATAATTGCATAGCACATGTGTGAGCACTATGTAGCTACTATTAAGCTACCTTTTACTGGGTACGTCTTTTACTGACTTGAGTGTGCCCTGGCGGTTGAGAGTATGTCATGCTCACTCAAATGCCTCGCTGGTAGTGGCGTGTGTGTTGGATCATTAAGTTCCCTTCAAAATGGTTGAGCTAATTGGTGCTGATCCATGCGTCATGTTCGTGAACGGGCGCCGTCAGTTGGGACTGGTTGTCTCTTAGCTGCCATGGCTTATTTTTAATTTTAATATTTAATTTAGTTGTTTTAGTTTTTATCTTTTTATTACGGACGCTTTTTAACGTGCACGTCTTTCTACATTGTTCTCACATGTATATTTTCAACTTGAACGATGTAACCAATATTTTGTAAAAATATTATGATTTAAAAGAGTGTCCGTGGAGTTTTCTTCTCCATAGGGATCTACTACGCTTTGGAATGGGCAACTAGCTTCATCTTTCTGACTGACCGACCCATTGACAATTCAAAAGTGCCTGTAATTGGTTTATTTGAAATAAATGCTTTGAGTTTGAGTTAGAGTTTGACTGATTATGGCAAAAAAACAATATTAGTTAAGAGAGCACAGCTGTTCAATAATTTACTGAAGGATATAAAGAAGTGTGATAAGACAAAACTCAAGAAAGATGTATGTAACCCTGTAATTTCACCGACACTCACGAGGCGTAATTTCACCGACACTCACGAGGCAAATATGATAATCACGATATAATATTATAAAGGCGAAAGTTTGTGAGTGTGTGTGTATTTGTATGTTTGTTACTTCTTCACGCTTAAACGGCAGGACCGATTTGTTTGAAATTTGGTATGTAGATAGCTTATATCCCTGGATTAACACATAGCCTACTTTTTATCCCAGTCTACGCGGGTGAAACCGCGGGGCGCAGCTAGTTTATTATTATAATTACTTTGTATCTCATTTTAAGTGAACTGTTATTGAAGTTCTTAAGAGAAATAAATTCTTTAAATGTAATTTCGCGGGCTACTATTGTGGATCCACCTTAAGAGCAAATACTTAAATCAGAAACCCGGTGTTAGTCCATTTCATACATACCTGTAAGGTATATGGGGATGTCTCTCAACAAGAGCAGTGATGACTCTGCCAAGCGTCAACAGCGACTGGTTGATATTAACGCACTCCCTCGCGCGTTCCTTCTTCGCCGGGTTGTCAGACCCTGCCTTGCTGATGTTCTCAGAGCCAGCCAGGTCTACCAGGTTTAGTTTTCCGATCTTCATCAGCTCTTCACCTTCGGGACTGTTCTCCTTCATGTGGACTACGATGGTGAAGACTGTGTGGGAGCGGCTGCGGATAAAGAAGGGGTTTGTTGATTAAAATCTGTGTCAGAATCGGCACAGTATAAAAACATACAGTAGGACGACGCCTTTGATCTCGTGGTAAATGTCGACAACGTCTAGACATTGTTGCAACAGCAAGGGTTGTCCCAAGTAAACGATATTAATTAATTAATATGTTTATTTGAGATCAACATCGTCATCAACATTATTATTATTATAAACGACATTTGAGTGCCTGCTTATTTCTTAAGTTTTTTTTTCTAATTATTTTAATATTTTTCTCTTTAGTTTATTTTTTTCGACATGGATGTCATTTTCATGGTTCTTGAGGTCGCTGAAAATGATAGTGGGGTCAAAAGGAAAATCCAAGATGGCGGCTGCGAAAATTTTCAAATTTTTTGTCATGGGTATCGTTTCCATGGTTTTCGCGGACGGTAAAGCCGATAGTGAGGTCAAAATCAAAATCCAAGATGGCGACTGCGAAACATTCAATTTTTTTGTCAAAATCCATTTTGATTTCGAGTTCATCGGCTTTAGCGTCCTCAAAAGCAATAGAAACGACACCCATGACGAAAAATTTGAAAATTTTCGCAGCCGCCAACTTGGATTTTCATTTTGAGCCCACTATCGTTTTCAGCGATTCCAAAGACCATGAAAATGACACCCATGTCGAAAATTTTGAAAATTTTCGCAGCCGCCATCTTGGATTATCATTTTGACCTCATTATTGTTTTCAGCGACCTCAAGAAAAATGAAAATGACACCCATGACGAAAAATTTGAAAATTTTCGCAGCCGCCATCTTGGATTTTCATTTTGACCCCACTATCGTTTTCAGCGACCTCAAAAGCCAAGAAAATGACATCCATGACGAAAAATTTGAAAACTTTCGCAGCCACCATCTTGGATTTTCATTTTGACCCCACTATCATTTTCAGCGACCTCAAAAACCATGAAAATGACACCCATGACGAAAAATTTGAAAACTTTCGCAGCCGCCATCTTGGATTTTCCTTTTGACCTCATTATCGTTTTCAGCGACCTCAAGAACCATGAAAATGACACCCATGACGAAAAATTTGAAAATTTTCGCAGCCGCCATCTTGGATTTTCATTTTGACCCCACTATCGTTTTCAGCGACCTCAAATACCGTGAAAATGACACCCATGTCGAAAAAGAATAAAAATAAACTAAAATAAAAAATAATAAGGTAATTAGAAAAAAAAAAAAACTTAATAAAATAAGTAGGCACTCAAATGTATTTACATAAATAATAAATAAATAATAAAAAATGTACTGTACAGACGCCAGCAGGCCAAGCCACCCGAAACTGTCAAATTTTCCCAATCAACCTACAACCTAATGCTTTAGCGATAAGAATGAAAATCTATTAAATAAATTTGACAGATTGTAGTAGCTTGATGAGCTGGCGTCTGTACATCACTGCCCAACCCTTTGAAAGAATACAGGCGTGATGTTATGAAGAAATCTCATTTCCGCAACTTTTTCGCGCAACTGTCCTGACGTACAAGTGGATTCGCGCAAGTGTCTTTCGCGCAAGTGTCTTGTGCGCAAACGTCCATGCGCGCAAAAGTCCATTCGCGCAAAAGTGCATTCGCGGAAATATCTTGTTGCGCAAGTGTCTTTCGCGCAAAAGTCTTTTCGCGCAAGTGGGTTCGCGCAAGTATCTTTCGCGGAAATGTCTTTCGCGTAAGTGTCCTGCTACCCTCAAATGTTACTATGTCGTATCTCTGTATTTTTCCGTGTAGGTACATAAATTAAATAATAATAATAAATTAAAACAATAATAAAATCAACACGATAGTCCTGAAAATGATGTACCGAGCTACTAACAAGGTGAAAGTATGCAGCTCGTATGCTACTAGCAAGGTGAAAGTATCTCGCGCCTCCCCCCTCACACCCCGCACGATTGCCCTGTCTAGACGGCTTCGTCGGACGACTGTATGATGTATAGACTGTGGTATCGGTAAGAGTAATTTGCACATTCGCGTCCGGCGTGTGTCCGTGTCTCGCTACGTCACATCGGCGACATTATTCTTCTGTAATTTCATGTATTTCATTGACCTTGCGATGAGTACATTTTTTACAAAATCTATACATAAGCTCAAAAAAACTGTACTACTTTATTAATTATTTATTTAATGCTTTAAGCACACAGATGTACCATCAACTTTCCGGTGAACCACTTTTCAACCTTATTGCGTTAGTAATAAGGTCGAAAAGTGGTTCACGGCAAAGTTTCGCGATGGTACAATGGCGGACTTAAAGCCATTTGCATTTTCTACCAGTCAACTACAGTTGGTACTACTTCAGTCAGTTAAACAGTCTAATTTCCAGTCATTTGTAAATAAATAATGGTGTTACCGACTAACTAATTCAAATATTAGGTATTTACCTATGAAATTGCCGTTCTGCAGTACTGGCCATTTCAAATCAAAATAATTTTTGTTTGGCTAAGAATTCTAATTTCAAATTAATTTTATTTTAAAAACATGGATTTTTTTTTCCAAAAGTAGTCATTTGTTTATTGATTAGTGTTACATTTTCATCGCATTTCAATCTTTTTCGTCATCATGGATACGTTAAACATTCGAGTAATTATGGAATATGAGTACCGTCGTGGCAGCAACGCGGCACAAGCGGCACGCAACATCAACGACGTTTACGGAGCTAACACTACAAACCAACGCACCACTTGTTATTGGTTTGCTCGCCTCCGTTCTGGAAATTTCGACCTGAAAAATGAACCTCGCGGTCGTCCGAAGACTTTGGTCGACAATGACGAATTAAAGGCGATTGTGGAAGCTGATGATACACAATCTACGGCTGAATTAGCAGCAGCTTTCGACGTTAGCGTCAAAACAATATTGGTCCATTTGCGTCAAATTGGCAAGGTAAAAAAGCTTGACAAATGGGTGCCCCACGAACTCAATGATCGCCAGCGCGAAGTACGAGTCGAGACGTGCCTTGCACTGCTCAACAGACACACAAATTAAGGAATTTTGAACCGCATTGTTACCTGCGATGAAAAATGGATTCTGTTTGATAACCGCAAGCGCTCAGCAAGTTGGTTGGATCCTGGTTCAACACCTAAACAATGACCTAAACGAAAACTTACCCCTAGAAAAGTGATGGTCACTGTTTGGTGGTCTAGCGCCGGTGTGATTCATCACAGCTTCTTACCAAACGGGGTGAGCATTACTTCAGATGTGTACTGTGAAGAACTGAACACAATGATGGAGAAGCTGGCACATCTCCAACCAGCATTGGTCAATCGCTCGTCTCCGCTGCTCCTGCACGACAACGCGCGACCTCATACTGCAAGCAGACGGTCTCCAAGTTGCAAGAACTGGGGTTGGAAGCTCTCCGTCATCCGCCCTACTCACCAGACCTTGCGCCTACAGACTTCTACTTTTTCCAGAATTTGGATAACTTCTTGGCGGGAAAAAAATTCAATACCCGAGAGGCAGTACAAAATAGCTTTGAAGAATTTATTGCCTCCCGTTCAGCTGATTTCTTTAAGAAGGGCATCAATAAACTGCCACTGCGTTGGCAAAGATGCATTGATTGCATGGGTGATTACTTCGATTAATACAAATAAAAAATGCATGAAAAAAATTCGTTTAAATTTTTTCATACAAAACGGCAATTTCATAGGTAAAGACCTATTAGATTGTTTCTAGGAAGATCAAAAATATAATCTAATTTATTACTTAACTCTAGAGAACCGAACTAGGGCAGGTGTGAGGCTCTAAATGTAATATGATTTATTATTTAACTCTAGAGAACCGAACTAGGGCAGGTGTGAAGCTCCAAATGTAATATGATTTATTATTTAACTCTAGAGTACCGAACTAGGGCAGGTGTGAGGCTCTAAATGTAATATGATTTATTATTTAACTCTAGAGAACTGAACTAGGGCAGGTGTGAAGCTCCAAATGTAATATGATTTATTATTTAACTCTAGAGTACCGAACTAGGGCAGGTGTGAGGCTCTAAATATAATATGATTTATTATTTAACTCTAGAGAACCAAACTAGGGCAGGTGTGAGGTTCTAAATGTAATATGATTTATTATTTAACTCTAGAGAACCGAACTAGGGCAGGTGTGAAGCTCCAAATGTAATATGATTTATTATTTAACTCTAGAGTACCGAACTAGGGCAGGTGTGAGGCTCTAAATGTAATATGATTTATTATTTAACTCTAGAGAACCGAACTAGGGCAGGTGTGAAGCTCCAAATGTAATATGATTTATTATTTAACTCTAGAGTACCGAACTAGGGCAGGTGTGAGGCTCTAAATGTAATATGATTTATTTTTTAACTCTAGAGAACTGAACTAGGAGAGGTGTGAGACTCTAAAGCTAAACCTACAAACTCAATCATGTTTGATCATGCTTCCTCAGCATACTATTGAAGAAACCGACCCAATGCAAAAAATTAAGGAAGAAACAAAAATAAATGAAGAAGTATAAACAAAACATATCTAGTTCTTATAAAGACTTACAACATGTTAGTTCTGACATTGGGAAGGCTGCTGCAATATTAAAATATTTTTTAATTAATAATAATAAGATAATATTAACAAAAATAAAATAGCATTAAAAAATAAATCGTAAAAGTAAAAGTGTGGTCAGTAGTAGTAATGTGGTATGCGTAGTCTGCATCTCTACTCTGGTGTCATCAATGCCTATCAATCAAAAGAGAAGCGCTATCAAAATCATACAATTCCAATCTTAACTCTTTATTAGTGGCTTTTGTGAACATGATATTTATTCAGATTTGTTACTGTAGTTGTACTGGCAATCATGTCATAGGTTTTTATTTTTATTCTTTTATTAATCTTCTAACTAGATTATTTTCTATTTTTGTGAATGTGAGAATGTTGCAGGCCTAGTAGACTGTCAACCGGGTGCAGCTGAATGCCAGTATTTTACGTGGAGCGACTATCTGACCTCCACAACCCAGCTACTGGTTAAAACGATACCCGTTGTTAAGACTAGTTGTCAGACTTTCGGGCTTCTGACGACCCGTAACGACTGTCAAAGATCTACGAATGACAGCCGGGACCAACGCTTAACGTGCTTTCCGAGGCACGGAGAGGTCTTGGTACGTAAAGATGGTCACCTATCCACTGACCAACCGCGGCAAGCGTAGCATAACCTGATCGATCGACCCGTGCGGCTGTTATTACTTAGCCACAAGCCCCTCAAGAAACTATATCTCTTTTAAAAGTACTTGGCTTTTACATTATTATTAAATTACAGTGTTCATAGATATGGGAGGGCCGTGTAGGCCTGTCAACAAGTACCAGGTACCTAACTATGATTGGGAAATGTCGCAGCTTACCTCGATTGAGCATTCATAAGTGTAGAAGCAACTCTCTTCCTCTCTTGCCCCTGAGCCATGATCTTGTACACTTCATTTTTGTTATAAACCTGTAACAGAATAATCACTCGGTAATACTGATCATAGAAATTAAAATAAACTATGCAATCGAGGAAACCGGTCCTAGAACCAAAAATTCGAAGACATGCGAATTCCACCAACCCGCACTGGGTCCGCGTGGTGGATTGCGGCCCACTCCCGTTCACAGAGAGGAAGCCTGTGTCCCAGCAGTGGGAACGTCAATTATGCTAATACATGAGAAACAGTCTAACGACACATCTGCCGAATATTACACTTACCGTAATCTCCTCTAATCCATTAACAATATTGGATCCCTTCCTCGTCACATCCTCGTAGATCCTCAGCTTGGAGTTGTCCTCAGTAGTGGAGAGCAGATCGAACAGCTCTTCGTTGTACAGCTCGAGGTAGGACACGCGCACTGTGTACTCGGTGTTGGTGAGGCGTAACTCGTCGAACAGTTGCGAGAGTGCGCGCGGGATTATACCGGCCAGTGGATCCTGTGGATAAGAGATAGTGGGTTTGGTAAGACGGTAATATGGTGGTATGGCTACAGATCCTGTAGCTATAAGGATGACCTCTGTTATTCCACAGTTTTAAGTATTCACTTCTGTGTTGTGCCAGCATACAACAACCCTCTCTCACACTTTCACCCTTTCAGTCACTCACACAAACACACTCACACACCCACCCACACACACACAACACAATACACGCCTTACTAAACCGCCTTAGACTTGTAAACCAACTTATTTCTCTGTGCTCAATCGCACTCCGACCCACAAGAGCCCTGCTTAGTTTGTGGGTGAACGGTCAAACCAGGCATTGTTGTGAGTACAAAGTTAAATTTGTGTTTATGTAAGACTGTCATCACCTTTTCCTTTGCCAATAAAACTTTTTGTATTTTTTTTTTTGTTGGCAGTCCTGCATTTTTATTTTTTATTTCGTGAATAATTTTGTAGAACCAGACGACAGAAGTTACGGAAAACAAAGTAGACGCAACATTTTACATTATACTAGCTGCGCCCCGCGGTTTCACCCGCGTAGACTGGGATAAAAAGTAGCGGTATGAAAAATAGATGTTAGCCAATTCTCAGACCTACTCAATATGCTCACAAAATTTCATGAGAATCGGTCAAGCCGTTTCGGAGGAGTACGGGAACGAACATTGTGACACGAGAATTTTATATATAAGATTTATACTGATGTCTCAAGATATACTCACATTCTGCCAGTGTGTATCACTACCAGTATGCTCTCCCACCATGGTATGAGTCTTGCCGGTGCCGGTCTGCCCGTACGCGAACACTGTGCAGTTGTAGCCATTGAGGACCTCCTCTATCAGAGGACTCACGACCTCTTGGTATACTTGCAGCTGGAAACAAAAGGAATTATGTTTTGAGTTATGTGGGATGTAGAATTCAGGCAGTCTTTGAGCATGGAGCACTCTTTCAAGGTTTTTGGACTGTTCCATCAAACAGTGTGACGTCAAAGTGTGTGACAAGTTGCCCCTAAAGGTTATTTTTTTTTTTCAATTTTAAAGTAGGCATTTATTTTAAAAAAAATCATTGAGTCTCAAAAATCGCAAAGAATGTGCGCAATAAGGATGTAGTTATGGGACTATGGAGAAGTGTCTTAGCGCTGAGTGAGCGTGAATGATCTATCGCCGCCCGTTCGATGTCCACCGCGCACAGAATGGATGGAAAACAACACATGAAGTAGGTAATTTTTTGCTGCGTTGGTGTCAGTGGCGGCGCTAGACCAAACGTAGACGTCGGAGACATCAGCTTTACGAGACCTCTTTCATTTCCCAGTCGAAAGAAAAACACTATATTGAATGAGCTGAATTATAATGTACGAGGGTCATTCAGTAAATACTTAGCCTACAAAAAGTAAACAAAAATTTTGGAAAAGTGGCAATTTATTTTTCAACATAGTCTCCTTTTAGTTCGATACACTTAGCCCAGCGATGCTCCAACTTTTTTAACCCGTCCGAAAAATAGTTTTTGTCAAACTCTGCAAAATAGGCCTCCGTGGCGGCGATGACCTCCTCATTCGATCCATATCTATTCCCGGCGAGTGATTTTTTCAGATTAGGAAACAGAAAGAAGTCACAAGGGGCCAAATCTGGAGAATACGGTGGATGGGACAGCAATTCGTAGCGTAATTCGACCAATTTGGCCATGGCAACGGCAGACGTGTGAACCGGTGCGTTGTCATGGTGAAACAGCACTTTTTTCTTCGCCAGATGGGGTCGTTTTTTCTTTAATTCGGCGTCGAATCGGCCCAATAAATCGGCATAGTAAAGCCCTGTAATTGTTTTACCCTTCTCGAGGTAATCGATGTAGATCACACCTTGTGAATCCCAGAAAACGGTGGCCATAACTTTTCCGGCCGATTTTACAGTTTTCGCCTTCTTTGGAGCACGTTCCCCGGTCTGGATCCATTGTTTTGATTGCTCCTTGGTCTCTGGTGTGTACCAGTGGATCCAGGTTTCATCGACGGTCACAAAACGACGCAAAAACTCCGCTGGATTCCGCTTAAACAGCGCCAAACACGTCTCCGATGTGGTCTCACGGTTGCGCTTGTTTTCTGGTGTGAGTAAACGCGGCACCCATCGCGCCGACAGCTTTCTCATGCCGAGTTCCTCGTGAAGAATATGATGCATTGTTCCTTCTTAAATGCCTACAGTCTCAGCTAGCTCCCGAACCTTCAATCGGCGATCTGCCAATACGAGATCATGGATTTTTTTAATGTTTTCCTCCGTAGCAGCTGTTTTCGGTGCACCTGGACGTGGTTCATCAAAAACCGACGTACGGCCACGTGCAAACTCGTTGAACCAATTCTTGACGGTGGCCATCGATGGAGAAGAGTCACCGTACACAGCATCCAAGCGCTCTTTGATTTCGATGCGCGTTTTCCCTTCCAAAAATAGGAATCGAATCACCAAACGATATTGCTCTTTTTCCATTTTTGTAAAACCGATCGACACGTTCGCTTCCATAAGTTGTCAAATTAAAACAAATGAAGGGATTTGAATGACAATTTGAAAAAAGAATTAAAAAAGAATGTGCTACACTGTGGTAAAACTCTTTTGAAACTACAGCGCCCTCTGGCGATGAGGCTAGGTACTTATTGAATGCACCTCGTATGAGTAAGTAGGTATATGAGTTTTATTGCTAATCAAATGATGATAAAAATGACGTAAACAAACACAAAGTAAATGATTATTATTTAATTATTAAAATAGATGAACTTGTCGCCTCACTGAAATTTTTCAAGATTATGTCATAGCTAACACCAGCCGCTATTTCTAATGCAAAAAGTTTGAGAAGTAGGAGCGTAGCGAGCTCGAATATTTTAGCACGCCGCGCCACCTCATATGGTTAGAATTAGGTTGTCTTCTAACAATTCTTACAGAAATAGGAGATATTTTGTTGTTAAGTTATAAAGAAAAGTTAATAAGAATTAGGAGTATGCAGGACGCAAGAGTGAGCATAGCGAGCTCGAAAATTTGGCACACCGCCTCGGAAAGGTAATGTCTTCTTTGGACCATACATACGGAAACAGGAGATAGGTACTTTGTCGTCGGTTGTCGACTTATGCAGAAAGGTTTGAATATGAGAAGAATACCTACAGAATGCTAGAGCGAGCGAAGCAAGCTCGAACATTTTAGCACCCAGTCTCAGATAGGTAACATTTTCTTTTGAACATACAAAATAGGTGTTATTTTGTCGACCTATACAGAAAAGATGAAAACGATGGAAGAGCGAGCGAAGAGAGCTCGAAAATATTAGCATGCTACGTTTATATTTTGCATAATTATGTAGGGCTTGGGGGGCTCCAACTACAACTACCTCTGCCTCTTACTGAACATAATTTTAGCCTTGCTTGGCATTTGGGGAAATAAGTACGAATAACTAAACTTTTAACAAATTGTAGGTGTACTGCTGTATGGTGTTCCAATGGGAGGATAAATAAATAAATTAGAAAACCAGCATCAGATAGCATCTGTCGGCATTAAATGGATCTTTTCGGCGCAGCCGTTAGCCACACACTATATTTTAAAAGCATTTTCACTTTTTTATTTTTATTTCGTGTTTTTATGAACTAGCTTTTGCCCGCGGCTCCGCCCGCGTGGATGTCGGAAAATATGCCATAGGAACAAACATATTGTTGTGTTGTTGTGATTTATCTCAGAGTAATATAGTAGTTTTAAAATATTATTGATGTGTAAAAGTGTTTGTTACCAACTTAGTTGTATGTAGTGGACTACGAGAGTGAGGGATGAGAGAGTGCACCTGTGTCTGTGTGACACACTTGTTCTGTTGTTCACTACAATATCTCCCGCGCCGAAGGCTGGTCTCCGCTGCGATTGGTTGCCATGGCCGAAATTAGGTCTGGAGGACCATTATAGTATAGTAGCTGTAGCTGTAGTATAACGGGCTGGTGTCTTGAACTTGTTACCTACTTACAAAAATGTGTTATTATCATACCTGACTAGCATTGGGTCCAAAAGCCCGGTCAAAGGTGAACTTCTTAGTGTGTGACTGCCGCACCACTACTTCACGATTGTTCACCACCTCGATCACACCCAACGATTTGATGTCCTTCTCACGCTGGTTTAGTGGTCTGCAGAAGATTAGATGTTTTATATGTCAGTTATTTGACATTGACATTGACATTTTTTACATATTAGTGTTAGTGCCTTAAGTTTCTTCAACTTTTCAGTCACCGGTGTTACTTTCAGACTTCCTTCTTATTCTATACATTTGCATAACACCACACATCCCTCTTAGCATTCTCATCTCAGCTGCATACAATTGCCTTTCATTCATTCCTTTTGTGGCCCAACATTCTGATCCATACAAGACCTAACCATTGTTTATAAATCTTCCCCTTAAGTTTTAAAGGAATGGCGGAGTCACAGATTGCTACCGTGACCTGCCACCACTTCATCCATCCAGTGTTAGTTCTGTGCTAACAAATTAACACCATAGATGCATATTTGTATGGTCTCATCACTATACATTTTTCAGCTTACCATATTTTAACCCAGTTTAGGCCAACAATGTGTATCATAATTTAGCATAATTAAATATTTAATTTGGTAATTTATTACAAGGAACAAGACTCATAGTGTTAGTAACATTATACTTACGAACTATGTTAGTAAAACATTAACACAGAAACAATTTCTGACATCACTGCTGCAAGGTCCCAGCCAATACCTTGCAGCAATGGTTCACAAACACTCAACTTATCCCGCTTACTACCATAGACAGGAATAGCGAACTTATAACTTTGTAGCTATCAACAACTGTGAGAAATAATAACCTTCACTCTAGTACTGTTACTTACTCGTAACTCTTAAAATGTCGATTGCACACCATGTGTACAGATAACAATAGAATTTCAATTGTGTCTGCTAATTAGCGCGCGACGGGTTAAAATAAATAAACTTAACTACTTAGTGCATTTACAAAGCTTCACGACATATCAGTGTACGGAGTTAACTACTACAACCCTTCCACCACATACCTATCTGAAAAACATTGATACCTGTGTACATTCTTCAAAAAGTCAGAATTTTATATATTAGGTCAGTCTACTTGTTGGTTTTGGTTACCAAAAAGTATAATACTTACCTATAGTACTTTTACCTCCACCCAAGCCTCTGTGGTCATAATAACATACAGGAGTTATTCCATAATATTACTGAGCTAAATAGGCCACACCTCATGCTTGACTACATAGACTGTTTATAGGCCAATTTAACAGTTCAACAGAAAAATGTAGTGGATGGATCTTAATAACGGGTCAGAGAGTTATGTTATTTTAGTCATTCATATCACAATAGATTCATGAAATAATTAGTAGGGTACACTTGTAAGAAGAAAAGAATATGAGATATTTTGTTTGTTAATACATATACTTAATTAAAATTGTTACATGGGCCTATTTATTACTGGCATAGCTTTCAGAGTAAGCAAACTGAAGTGGCTGCTTGCGTGGAGCTGGCCTTGTTTGTCGAAAGACCAATAGCTGGTGCAGCAGACGAGTTCTTGAGTGGAGGCCGCGGTCAGTGGGTCGTCTTAGCAGTGTGGGGCACCCCCCAGATAGATGGATCGACAACCTGAAGTAAGTGGCTGGGACAAACTAGATGTGGAAGGCGGAGGACAGGGTGTTGTGGCGCAGCCTGGGAGAGGCCTATGTCCAGCAGTGGACTGCGATAGGTTGAGTTAATTGAAGGGCTATTTCACAATGTCCGAATAGCCACTACTTATCGAATAAAACAAAAAAATGGAACAGAATTTGTATGCAATTATCTGCCAAGTAAGTTAATAGGAACATATTCGTAGGTGGTGAAACAGGCCCTTAAATAAATGAATCTATTTTGACGACAGTTATTCGAAATTGTACTGTAAATAATGACGGTTTTATGGTCAATTACATTGAGGTCATAGTTTGTTTAGCCAATTCCAGCATGATTAGATTATAGAATTGCACAAATATACAATAAATGCAATCCTATATTGCAGATTGGAGGAGTTTAAGAAGAATTATGATGAAATACAACGAATAATCTAGTGAGTCATGCCGTTAAGTTAGTTCAACAGTAGAAGTTTTACTTGAAAATTTACCTCAAACGAACGGAAACCTGAATGTTCTGATTTTTGTCCTTCCGATTCTTATCCGTCGTCATTTTGCCACAATACACATAAAATATTCGCAAACAAACACTCCACTACAATTGTTTTTTGATTAAATTCAATAAGAACTCGTCAATTATTTGAAATTGTCTGAAAAACCGTTGAACTGTGCTGCGCTTCGAACAAAATTCAAATGTGATGTTGATATCCAAATTTGGGTACTAGTTTTTTGAGACGTATGTCAAAAAATTGCGTTTCGTTTACGAACAGAAATAAATTGCATCTAAAAATATTTCTTGTGCAGCTTATTTCTTTATTTCTCAAAAAATAAATCACCAAAACTTACAAATTATCTTTAAAATATATTAGGTTGGGGAAAAAGTCTTTTCGCATTATAGTTTAAATTTTAAAGAACATAATTCCAAATTCAAATTAGGAAAATGTGTGATTTTCATTTGTTTTTCGTACTGTCAAGATGAGTGAATCTAATGAAGAAAATCGATACATTTTAAAATTTTACTACAATAAAAACTTTTTTACAAAAAAATACAACCGACTTCCTAAAACAACACTATAAAGTGAAAAATAACTTTAATTTCGGAAGTCGGTGTCTGATTAAATGTATTTTCGTTTTTGCCACCGACTTCCGAAATTAAAGTTATTTTTCACTTTATAGTGTTGTTTTTGGAAGTCGGTTGTATTTTTTTGTAAAAAAGTTTTTATTTTTCACTTTTTAGTGGTTCACATGTGCTTACCCCTTCACAGCGTACTGGCGTGATGTTATGTTATGAACTGGTGTGAACAACAAACAGACATGAGATTTCAGCAATCCCAGTCCATTTGCTATCATTTATTGAGGAGTTCCGTTGCCTATCTCAGAAGTTCTTCATCAGATCTTCACCAAATTGAAATGGGACCACTCCAAGAAAGTACTCTTCCAAAAATTATCCAAATCGCTTCAAGTGTGCCTATAAAATTGGAAGAGTTCTCTCTATTTCTCCAGGATCCCATCATCAGATCCTGACTTGATGATCATGGGACCACCTGGGAAGTATACCCTTTCAAACAAAAAAAAAATAATCCAAATCGGTCCAGCCATCTTCGAGTAATCGGGGAACATACATAAAAAAAAAAAATAAAAAAAAAAAATAAAAATAAAAAAAAAGGTTCCGACGAATTGATAACCTCCTCCTTTTTGAAGTCGGTTAAAAAAGGTAAAAATGCAACGCAAGCCGCGAAAAAAATTTGCGATATTTTTGGACCCAGTGCAGTGTCTGTGAGAGTAGCACAAATTTGGTTTAAGCGTTTTCAATCCGGAAATTTTGATGTCAAAGATACACGTCGCTCTAGTCGCCCTATTACGGATAAAATGGATGCCATTTTTGAAAAAGTGGAGCAAGATTGGCATATCAGTAGTTACGACATAGCTGAAGAACTGGGAATTGACCACAAAACAGTTTTGGCGCATTTCAAAAAAACTGGGTACACAAAAAAGCTCGATATTTGGGAACCTCACGAGCTCACTGAAAGAAACCTAATGAACCGTGTACTCATTTGTGATTCTTTATTACGACGTAATGAAACCGAACCATTTTTGAAGAAGCTGGTGATAAAAAGTGGATCACGTACGACAAGAACGTGCGAAAAAAGTCGTGGTCAAAGGCCGGTCAGGCTTCACAAACTGTGGCGAAACCCGGGTTAACTCGCAACAAGGTGATGCTGTGTGTGTGGTGGGATTGGAAGGGCATTATTCATTATGAGCTGTTACCACTAGGCAGGACCATCGATTCTGAACTTTACTGCGAACAACTGATGAGATTAAAACAAGAAGTTGAGAGAAATCGGCCGGAATTAATCAACAGTAGGGGTGTG
Source organism: Cosmia pyralina (assembly GCA_946251885.1). Lineage (NCBI taxonomy): Eukaryota > Metazoa > Arthropoda > Insecta > Lepidoptera > Noctuidae > Cosmia > Cosmia pyralina. Next base: position 21,432,581 of record OX276363.1, on the reverse strand, counting down.
GTTTTTCATCATGATAACGTTTTACCGTCACACATCTTTAGCCACTCAGCAAAAATTAAGAGAGTTTGGCTGGGAGGTGTTAATGCATCCGCCGTATAGTCCTGACCTTGCACCTTCAGATTTCCACCTGTTTCGGTCTCTTCAGAATTCTTTAGGCAGTGTCAGGTTAACATCACGAGAGGACTGCCAAAACCACTTGTCGCGGTATTTTGATCAGAAGTCCCAAAATTTCTATAGCAATGGGATCATGTTCCTACCTACAAGATCGCAAAAAGTTATCGAACAAAATGGTGCCTACATACTTTAGATAAATGTCAATAATGTATATTAAAAAATGTTTTGAATTTTCTTAAAAAATGCGAAGAAACTTTTTCCCCAACCTATTATATTAAAAGTGTAACTGATCGCTGTCTATACATGGAAGATATATTTAATCCTAAGCCTAAGTCTTTATTAACACAAGTTTTGTTTATGTATATTCAAATATGTATGTTTAGTTTAAGGTATTTGTCTATGGGCCAGTGTCGCCTGAAATAAATGGTTTATTATTATTACATGAGAAAAATTATTATTGGGTATGCACTTACATCGATATTATTGGGGGAGCAATAGAACCCAAATTAAAATCTTTATTTTAGAATTGTTGTCTGTTTGGCTGTGTGTTTGACCGTGCTAATCTCAGAAACTTCTTAACTGATTTGGGTGCGGTTACTAATAGTGCCGATTCTCTTGTACACCGAACTAAATTAACTAAAATTCCTTACTTTTGGCAATGAGAATCCTAGAGCTATTCTGCAAAAACAATCTCTAAACTAAAAAACAATTTTGACACAACTAAAATCGAGTTTGACAATCGTGACTTCGCGTGGTATAGTGCCCGTGGTATAATATGACCCGGTGGCTTTAATTGGAACTAACGAAATCACTATGAAAAGTGACAAGGCTTGTCATATTTTGTTCACCGAGCAGGGAGCTATCCCAGCTTTAATGTATTTTATATAGTTTTTTTTAGTACCTACATGTTGCGGTTTAGGGGTTTATGGATTTTGTAAAGGGGGGCCAAATTTTCATTATTTTTGCGATAATACACACCGTTTCCGAGGGTTCTCTGCCTTTTCGCCGAAAATTGTTTGGCACATTTTCACTTGCCAACTAACGTTTCGCAGAATTTTACTTCGCCGAATAATCATTTGCCAACTTATCATAAAAATTTGTTTTATTTCCCAACCTTACAGTTACCAACTGTACGTTTGGTCTGCTTTTCATAATGACACTTTTTAAAATGCCAACTTTCAAGTAGCAGAATGTTAGATTTAATTTTTTTGTTATTTGATAGTCAATCAATCGAAGCATGAACCATTATAAAACAGTTGATTGCGAACATAATTATGTGGATTTTATTTCCCTGTAACCACTGAAACGACCATTGCACGAAAGTGAGCCCGAACGAAAACCCAGGACTGTCCGAGTGCACGAAAGTGAGCCTGAACGAACAATGACAGTGCCCGTGTTACTTTTTTATTTTTTGTACCTAATTTTGTGTGTGGACCCACCCTTTGCGTTCTGAGAGGCGCGCGCGGGGGGCGTTTGTTTACCGAGATTATTGTTCGTATTTCAAAACTTTGGAAGAACAAAGGTAAATATTATGATGTCATTTGATTATTTGACGCATTTATTTATTTCTTTTAGGAGGACTTACGGACAAATAATAATAATAATTACAATTTAGGTAACTATTTAGCTAATTACAAGTCCACACATATAGGTAACTTAGTATGATATGTATATTATTGGTATACAAACCAAGGGGAGTGCTAAGACTACAAAAAAAAAAAAAAAAATTATTTAAAAAAAACAAAGAAACCAAATAATTAAGTACTTACAGTTAATATTTTAGGCAAAAAAAAAATAGGGTTATCGCTTTAGATTTTGAAATAATATTTTTATTGTCTTTTATTGGCGGTAATATAAACAAACTGTTTTTTTTTTTATTGATGAAAAAACTAAGTCATCTATTGTTCTAAATCAAAATTCGTAATCTAGCCTAGTCTATCCACTTTAGGAAACAGTCATTCGTTGAATGTCTATTGATACAAATTTCTTGTGTACAAGCCGTGTATAAGTGGCTAGGCGCCCCGTCGCGCGCCGACAAAAAGTCGCATATTTCTCAAGGACAATCCTAATGACGTCGCGCGGGGAGCGGGACGCGTGAGTGGGTAAGAAACATTTAAACAATCATACACCATACATGCAGCAAGATTGCAAACAAGCATATACCATACTAGCTGCTGCCCGCGACTTCGTCCGCGTGTAATTCCTTGTTCCCCCGACCCACCCCGTCGCATCGCATTGCTTGCCCGCGCTATTACTTCGTTTTCGCTTAGCGAACGAAAAGGCAAAAAGAACTTTCTGCCTTTTTTTCTTTTAGCTCACCACGTAAAGGTCCTAGAGTGATGTTAAATATGCCTATAGCCTACTTTAGATTTGGACTATAAAATGCAGAAAGATTTTTAAGGTCCGACTGGTAGTTCCAGGGATTAGCACGTTTGTTCACCGCATCCTCTTCTCGCTAACCTCTCCCTCCTCTTCTCACCCACTCTCACACCCCCTTCACCACATCCCCTTTCGCCTCTCTCCGTTACCTCACCGTCCCCATCCCTCACCCCCATAGAAATATAAAAAACAGGAGAAGTGGCATGGGGGCGTGCCTGTGTCCACGCGTTATGCGCACGCTGTGCCTTTACTCGCCAAATGGCCGTCTCCGCGAACTAGTACGATTTCGACCGTGGTCACGATAAATTATAAAAATGCCGTGTTGTTCAGTGGTTTCCTGCAAAAACCGAAGTGATATTAAAAACTTCGTATCTCACGGGATCACTTACCATATGTAAGTAAAAGTATTTTACTGTATTTATCTTTAAAATCATAAAAAACAACAAATCGTAAAATATTTCTTGCTTTTACTACGTTATTTTTGTTTTCAAATATCGCAGCGGCTGTACTATTTTTGCAGCAAATACATTGCTCCTTAACCACTACCTTAAGTATGTCGCTAAGCGACTGGACAAGCAATGTAAAAATAACAAAACGATACTTTATTTACGCGGAGCGTCGCATAGTACAGCCGCTGTGTCTTGCGGCGAGATAGTGATGAGGTTAAGATCCACTAAAGTAGGCTATCGATAATAATGTCGATTGCCCAACGAATATTATATTGCTATTATAGTTTATTTTTCAATTTGTCAACCGTTTTAGCCCGGTTGGAACACTTGAAAAGATGACGTTTAAGTACGGTTGGGAAACCTTTGAGAATGTAAAATAATCTTTTTTACTGTTTTTGATTATTTTACAGCGTACCTAGTAGAGAAATGCATAACCAACGGTCGTAAAGTAAGTTTATTAATGTTTAGGTGGAGTGTTTTTGGGTTTAAATTATCGCATCTTCGTGCTATTTCCTTACGTTTTTTTGGTTTTGGTATTTTACTTCCGCTAAAGTCTTTAACTATGCACCACAAGATTCAAATGCGTTGTAGTAATCGGTATGGTTCAGATAAAATATTAGTGATTTTAGCTTAAAATAAGTCAACATATTCATGCTATTTATTTGCTATGCATGAGTATGGTATGTGTTTGTTTTCATATATTTAACTATTTCTTAACTAAGGGTTTTTTTTTTAACAACAAAAGCCTATTCGCCTGTTGCCTGCTACCTGCTTACTCATCGTGAGGTTAAGAAGTATAGACCACGCCTTAGGTATGTGAGCGGTGGGATGGAGGAGCAGGGGCGCATTACTCAGTACGTGCGTTGCGAACCGCCGCCTCACCCCTGTCTCAGCGGCCAACTAGTTCCTAGACTATAGACTATAGCTTAAGATACTTATTATGTAAATGATAAATAAGTTCTTATAGTACCTTTTTAGCTTCCCAAAAGATACAAATACAAAATAAGAATGGATTGATGCCACAGTAAGGCCACCTAACTGGTTCCCAACAAAATATAGCACCATATGCTCAATTCACTTTAAGGCAGAAATGTTCCAGCCTCTAAAGAAAACTCGCAGGCTTTTTGAATGGGCAATCCCAAAATTAAGAGTACGTCAAGTACTGAACAAATACCTCCACTTTACAGGTCAGTGAGTAAACACATCATAACAGGGTTCAACAATTCCTATGGTTTCACAGCCTAAACCAACTTAACCGGATTGTTTTAATTTATTGATTCGTGTTTTTTTTTTAATATACATTTTTTTTTTATTTAAAATGTATAATACTTTCTGGACATATCATTTTTTATTTTATTTTCAGGACCCCAAATTTTTCTTGTACAGTAATAAATGGAAGTATCGATAACTTTCCGTTTTAGTCAATCACTAGCGTATATGTAAAATAAATTGCTTTTTGCACAACACAATAATAGCGACAGATGTTTTTGTGTGAGTAAGTTGTACGGTGCATGGTAAATGCACGCTGTGTGTGACGAGTTAAGGTTTATAATTGATTGTGTAGTATGTTCTGATTTATGAATTGCAAGTGTGTGCGCGACTTTGTATCTATTGCTTTTATTGAACTACATGTGTAGTAGTGGCGCGGTGGTGGGGCCAACCTAGCGACATCGGGTTCTGATACATTTTCAACTACCGGGCATATCTCCTTCTTTCATATATCTATGCTCACCCCTCACCTCCCCTTTACCTCCTCACCAGCCCCTCCCCTTCACCTTTCCCTCCTTGCCTCCCTCTTTCCGCCCTCACCGCCCCCTCCCTTGCCCCTCTTCCCTTTCCCTCGGGGACAAACTTTTTTACTTGCTTAGGCAAGTATTTGTGCCAAGTTTCAAGTTAATTAACCAAATGAATAAGTTTTTTTAAGATAGGATATAAACTGTATTCCCTGTTTTCAGGCCCACAGGAGTGGAATTTTAAAAATCCTTTCGGATGTTTCCCTAACTTGACTGAAAGATTATTTTTTACCAATTTTCGAGTGAATCAAGCCCCGCAGTAAAATTTTCCCCTGAAAAATTTACTACCCTTTTCACCCATATTCGAAAAACCCTGATACGACGCGCTGCCGCGCCGCGAGAGTTCATCGCGGCGCGGCAGCGCGTCGTCGCACGGAACGTGTATGGCATTTTTATAATCGTGATAACTCTAAACTTGACATTGGCTAAATAAACAAACCGTGCGAAGCCAAAAAAAAAAATGTCCAACTCGAATGAATTAAAAAGTATTTTATTGCTACATAAATACCCTTGATGATAAACTTCGATCAATAATAGCACTAGATACAGGATCAGGAACAAAAATAAGTCGCTGTAGTGGCCACGTTTACACACACATAAACATTTACATTTGTTGCTACGAAATATAGAAAAAAGTTTTATAATATTAACAACTTCAATTCATTATAAACCTTAACAATCAAACATAAAGTTTAATTATGATTGCAAAATATTTATATTTAAGTCCTTCTATCATCGGAGAAAGGTAAAAGCAATAAATTAAAAATGTCGCTTGAAAATAAAAAGTAATTTTTATAATAAGTACAAAAATATTTATTCTAAAATGAAACTTAAATCTTGAGCACTAAGGTTAAAAACATTTTGTTGACAATTTCGTGCTTACTCTATTTTGGAACTAGACATAGTTCTTGGTATTTACATTTCAATGCTCAGAACACAGTAAGTATTGACAGACGTAGAGTAGCAGAATAATAATATTAGGTTGGGGAAAAAGTCTTTTCGCATTATAGTATGTATGAACTTAAAATAAAATCTCTTTGGCTATACTATTTGGTTTGGTTTGGTTTGGTTTTGGTATCATTGAAAGTTTAAATTTTAAAGAAAATAATTCCAAATTCAAATTAGGAAAATGTGTGATTTTCATTTGTTTTTCGTACTGTCAAGATGAGTGAATCTAATGAAGAAATTCGACACATTTTAAAATTTTACCACAAAAAAGGTAAAAATACAACGCAAGCCGCCAAAAAAAATTTGCGATGTTTATAGACCCTGTGCAGTGTATGTGAGAGTAGCACAAATTTGGTTTAAGCGTTTTCAATCCGAAAATTTTGATGTCAAAGATGCACGTCGCTCTGGTCGTCCTATTACGGATAAAATGGATGCCATTTTTGAAAAAGTGGAGCAAGATTGGCATATCAGTAGTTACGACGTAGCTGAAGAACTGGGAATTGACCACAAAACAGTTTTAGCGCATTTATAAAAACTGGGTTCACAAAAAAGCTCGATATTTGGGTACCTCACGAGCTCACTGAGAGAAACCTAATGAACCGTGTACTCATTTGTGATTCTTTATTACGACGTAATGAAACCGAACCATTTTTGAAGAAGCTGATAACTGGTGATGAAAAGTGGATCACGTACGACAAGAACGTGCGAAAAAGGTCGTGGTCAAAGGCCGGTCAGACTTCACAGACTGTGGCGAAACCCGGGTTAACTCGCAACAAGGTGATGCTGTGTGTGTGGTGGGATTGGAAGGGCATTATTCATTATGAGCTGTTACCACCAGGCAGGACCATAAATTCTGAACTCTACTGCGAACAACTGATGAGATTAAAGCAAGAAGTTGAGAGAAAGCGGCCGGAATTAATCAACAGAAGGGGTGTGGTTTTTCATCATGATAACGCTAGACCTCACACATCTTTAGCCACTCAGCAAAAATTAAGAGAGTTTGGCTGGGAGGTGTTAATGCATCCGCCGTATAGTCCTGACCTTGCACCTTCAGATTTCCACCTTTTTCGGTCTCTTCAGAATTCTTTAGGCAGTGTCAGGTTAACATCACGAGAGTACTGCCAAAACCACTTGTCGCGGTATTTTGATCACAAGTCCCAAAATGTCTATAGCAATGGGATCATGTCCCTACCTACAAGATGGCAAAAAGTTATCGAACAAAATGGTACCTACATACTTTAGATAAAAGTAAATAATGTATATTAAAAAATGTTTTGAATTTTCTTAAAAAATGCGAAGAAACTTTTTCCCCAACCTATTATATTTTTTAGGCCATGGTTCGTTTTATATGGTAGCAAATATTTTTGACCGATTTATAAAAGTAGAAGGACTAAATTAGTACAATAGTTATTTTTATAAGACATTGCTATTAACTGTTTGCGGGTTGGCTCATTGTAATCAACCCGTATTAAAAAATGGGTGCGTCTACTTTTGTACGCGATTTTGAAGTTATAAAAAATATTTGTATTATATCGTATACTTTTTTAGGGTTCCGTACCCAAAGGGTAAATCGGGACCCTAATACTAAGACTCCGCTGTCCGTCCGTCTGTCAACAGGCTGTATCTCATGAACCGTGATAGTTAGACAGTTAAAAATTTCACAGATGATGTATTTCTGTTGCCGCTATAACAACAAATACTAAAAAACAGAATAAAATAAATATTTAAGGGGGCTCCCATACAACAAACGTGTTTTTTTCTTGCTCGTTTTTGCTGGATATTGGTAACGGCAACAGGTAGACGCTTGAAATATTAACAATATTTTTTTTGTATTGTTTTGCCACCACTCATGCGAAGAAAATTGCGTATAACTCGTTCGGTTTTCATGCATACGTCGAACACGTCGTTTGAAGCATAACATAAACCACCCATGTCTCTTAAATCGATTAATTTATGAAACCATAATTTTTGTGTAGCCCGTAGATCCATTTTACAGTCCTCGCAATTAATTTTCTTAACAAGGCTACTGACTACAAAACCAGAAATGTAACCTACTATTTGCGTAACAATATCTGAAGTTGGATTATGATCTAGTTTTAGCTGAGTTTATATGTTAATAAGAAAGCAAGTTTATCACTAGGAAATCTACAAACAAAAATAACATATAAAGTAACAATACTACTCCATGCATTTTCCTGTTCCAGAACAGTCGATATTTGAAATAAGACCACAAAAGTATTTGTGTTTTTATTTTTCGGGCCGTTTTTGAAGCGCTTATCGGGAATCTAGTACTATTATTGATCGAAGATGATAAAACTATTTATTTGAATAAGAAAAATAATACTACGATACTAATGTAACCAACTTTTGTTCCTACCGGCTATGTAATTAAATTTTAGAACACAAAAGCTGCTATTATGTGTTCCGTTTGACGTCCGAAGTCCATTATGAGAGTGCTTGCTTCGTTCCATGAACAGCCGCTAGATGTCCATACTTACCGCCTCGTAATCGCGCCACTAGCGACCCCCAACGTCATATCTGTGAACTACTTTCAAGAAACCGCATACAAGCCGCCATGTTGAAGTGCTATGTCATTGTTGCGTCGTTTTCCGAACTGTGCGCAGCATTGCTAGATTGTCAGTTATATCGAATAAAGCGATATTTTATTTTTTATTTTCAGAACTTTTGAGATTAAAGTAAAAAGTTCATTAGAATAATATTTAATAAGTTAAATTAACTTTCCGTCTCGTGAACTGTGTCTATTTTAATAATAGGTCTTTACCTATGAAATTGCCGTTTTGTATGAAAAAATTTAAACGAATTTTTTTCATGCATTTTTTATTTGTATTAATCGAAGTAATCACCCATGCAATCAATGCATCTTTGCCAACGCAGTGGCAGTTTATTGATGCCCTTCTTAAAGAAATCAGCTGGACGGGAGGCAACAAATTCTTCAAAGGCATTTTGTACTGCTTCTCGGTTATTGAATTTTTTTCCCGCCAAGAAGTTATCCAAATTCTGGAAAAAGTAGTAGTCTGTAGGCGCAAGGTCTGGTGAGTAGGGCGGATGACGGAGAGCTTCCAACCCCAGTTCTTGCAACTTGGAGACCGTCTGCTGTGCAGTATGAGGTCGCGCGTTGTCGTGCAGGAGCAGCGGAGACGAGCGATTGACCAATGCTGGTTGGAGATGTGCCAGCTTCTCCATCATTGTGTTCAGTTCTTCACAGTACACATCTGAAGTAATGCTCACCCCGTTTGGTAAGAAGCTGTGATGAATCACACCGGCGCTAGACCACCAAACAGTGACCATCACTTTTCTAGGGGTAAGTTTTCGTTTAGGGCATTGTTTAGGTGCTGAACCAGGATCCAACTAACTTGCTGAGCGCTTGCGGTTATCAAACAGAATCTATTTTTCATCGCAGGTAACAATGCGGTTCAAAATTCCTTCATTTGTGTGTCTGTTGAGCAGTGCAAGGCACGTCTCGACGCGTACTTCGCGCTGGCGATCATTGAGTTCGTGGGGCACCCATTTGTCAAGCTTTTTTACCTTGCCAATTTGACGCAAATGGACCAATATTGTTTTGACGCTAACGTCGAAAGCTGCTGCTAATTTAGCCGTAGATTGTGTATCATCAGCTTCCACAATCGCCTTTAATTCGTCACTGTCGACCAAAGTCTTCGGACGACCGCGAGGTTCATTTTTCAGGTCGAAATTTCCAGAACGGAAGTGAGCAAACCAATAACAAGTGGTGCGTTGGTTTGTAGTGTTAGCTCCGTAAACGTCGTTGATGTTGCGTGCCGCTTGTGCCGCGTTGCTGCCACGACGGTACTCATATTCCATAATTACTCGAATTTTTAACGTATCCATGATGACGAAAAAGATTGAAATGCGATGAAAATTTAACACTAATCAATAAACAAATGACTACTTTTGGAAAAAAAAATCCATGTTTTTAAAATAAAATTAATTTGAAATTAGAATTCTTAGCCAAACAAAAATTATTTTGATTTGAAATGGCCAGTACTGCAGAACGGCAATTTCATAGGTAAAGACCTAATAAAATGGACGGTGATACTATCGCGCCGAACGATACTTCGCGGAAGAGGACACGGAGTTCGAGTTCTTCATCGTCATCGAAAGGAGGTGATACGGTGTCATCGGAGAGCGGTGTAGGTGATCCAGCGCCGCGCAAGCGCCCCCGTCAGGTACGCGAGCGCTCCCTCTCGCAAGATTCTGAACTGGATCGCAGGTTTGATCTACTATCCCAACAGTTGGTGAGTCATGTCAATAATGTTTTAACAAATTATATGATCGCAAATGGTGCACAAAGCCTACCAGCCACGCAAAATTATATTGGTACCGAGTTACCTTCAACATCGACTGTACCTACCCTCAATTTACAAGAAAATTTCTTACGTCCGCCGCAGCTTACCCCTTGCTTAGAAAATATTGCAAATCTAGACGTTTCCGTTAAGGAACCTAGTGTACCTAAAGCAAATCCAGAACGTGTAACGAAAATAGCAGAAATGCAGAGGTTCGACTCCCCGGATTGGAATGCTGTACGTTACACAGAAGTACAGTAAAAATATGTGGCTTTTCCTAGTTTTGTCGAATTGAAAGTGAACGAAGAATTGCGGCGTTTTGAAGATCCATTTTCACCATTAAGATGGTTTCAAATGGAACGCAGTTTTGCGGCGTTATCTAATGCTTTCCTAACTCAAAACGAGCATGTGAACACGGCATTACAGAAACTAATTGATTGGTCTGCTAATTCGAACGTCCAATTATCTTCAACTAACCTCTATGACAAACTAAAAGAGTTGTTTGGTGCTGAGTCATCTTATAAAACGGTATCTCATGATATTCTCCAAATTATTTGCGGTAAACGAGCTGAGGTCATAGAAACACGTCGCCGATCGTTATTGAAAAATGTTAAAAGTAAATACATACGCGACGACATAGAAAAAATTCCACCCTCAGTTGAATATATATTCAATCCTCAAAATTTATCGCACTACCTACAAAAATTTGGGGGTATAGAAAAGTTAGAAAAACAGAAAAATAGTGCGGGAACTAGTCGTTCAATATCCGTAGACCCTTCGACGTCTTTTCAAGATAATACTTTTCGTTCGCGACAAAACAAACCGAAGCGAAACGACAAAAAAGACAACAAACGAAATTACGATTTCTCTTCAAAAAAGAAGGGGGGCCGAAAAGGTAAGAACGGGAGGCGAGCAGGACATACGCATAAATGACTATTTAATACCGAGATTTTGGGGCGGCTGTCTTCAGCATTATATAGAAATATGGAATCGTTTCGACCCTCCAAAAACTATTTTAAAAATGATATCGGGAGCTCGTATACCCTTCAATCAGGCACCGCCCTTAATTCTACCTACTTTGGACATCCTGTCAAAATTTCAAACCCATGTTTCGGAAAAAATGACACTAGAAATTCGCAAGATGATTCAAGAACGAGTGTTAGAGCCTGCTCCTTTGACCCCATCGTTCATTTGCCCCCTTTTCATGATCACAAAGAGCACAATGGCAAAACTCGAGTGATATTCAATTTGAAAGCACTAAATTTATACATGGAGCCAAAGCATTTCCATCTTTTCCACCATCAACAAATGCCTTCGTTTCTGCAACAAGGCGACTGGATGGTCAAGTTGGACCTCAGCCAGACCTATTATCACCTCGCAATACGCACAGAACACAGGCGCTTTTTGCGCATCAGCTACGGTGGTCAAATTCTGCAGATGACATGTCTATCATTCGGCCTGGCTGCTGCTCCCAGAATGTTTGCTACTTTAACAAACTGGACTGCAGAATACCTTCGCACAAAAGGTCTGCGCCTCGTCGTGTATCTAGACGACTATTTTTTAGTCCACCAGAACAAGGAAGTACTCAGCACGCATCTAAACATAGCTGTAAGCTTCTTGTCCAGTCTGGGCTGGTGTATAAATCACGAGAAATCGATCACCAGGCCAACAAGGTCGATCGAATATCTCGGCATCTTTTGGGACACCCAAACAAATCGCAAGTCCCTACCACCAGAGAAGGTAAGAAAAATTCGACAGAACCTCTCGACCAGACTCGCAGCGGGCAGTTGGACCCTCAAGCAGGCGCAACGCCTCTTAGGGCTTCTCAACTTTGCGTCCTTCATCACCCACCGGGGAAGGATGCATTGCCGTGCGCTGCAATGTCACATCAAAGTACTGCGTCAAAATCCGCTCGGAGCAGTACAGCTGACACAAGACGTTCGCCAAGAACTCGAGTGGTGGATGGAGAATGTAGATCAAAAGACAGCAATTCACACGGATGTGTTACCCACAAACTTTGTCATCACGGACGCTTCCGACATTCTGTGGGGTGCCCTGGTCAACAACAACAAAGTACAAGGTGCATGGCAACCCGACCAGAAAAAATGGCATTGCAATCTCAAAGAAATGTATGCTGTGATTGCTATGATGTCAAAGGAGTCCAGAGCCCTCCGGGACTCCAGGATCATTCTACAGACCGACAACAAGACAGTGGTTTCGTACATTCAGAAGGAAGGCGGCACGAAATCACACCGATTGATGAAATTGACGCGGGAATTGTTGACTCTGATAGACGACCTCAATGTTGTACTGATCCCTCACCACCTACCAGGGATGTACAACACCGAAGCCGACCACTTGTCGCGAAATCGCGCCGGCAGCGAGTGGCACCTGCAGGTGGCAGCAACTTCAAAGAGATTTCAGACTTGGGGAAAACCGGACATAGATTTGTTCGCGTCGCAAACCGCACACGTCGTGATAAATTACGTTTCTCTAGATTCCTCAGACTCCAACGCCTGTTATCACGACGCGTTCAGCAGATACTGGCGATACGCCCTCGCATGGGTGTTCCCACCGCCGGCGTTGCTTCCACGAGTTCTTCACCACCTCAACTCGGCATCAGGTCGGTACATAATAGTGGCACCCAAGTGGAAGAAACTCTTTTGGCGACCAGACCTAAAAAATCGATCCTTGGCACGGCCGCTGAAGATCAGAGACCTGAAGAAGACCTTGGTGGACACGGTGACCGGCCTACCACCAGCTCATGTCAAAGATCTACAGTTGGAAGCCTGGCTCATTTCGGCTGGGACACCATGACAAGCGATTGGTCTCCACAAGAGAAAGATCTTCTTTTATCTTGCTGGCGACCTTCTACCCTTAAAACTTACACACCTATTTGGGGTAAATGGTCTTTGTGGTGTAGTCAAATAATGTAAATTTCCGTACACCAAATCCGACAGATGTTGCAAAATATCTAGCTTATTTATATCTTAATAAAAAGTTAGCTTACAGAACTATTCTTGTGCACAAGTCCGTAATCGCATCTATTTGTGAAACTGCTTCAAATATTAGAATTTCTTCTAGTCACATCGTTAAGCACATTTTGAAAGCAATTTCAATTGCAAAGCCGTTGCCACCTAAGGTGCCCACATGGGACGCCAGGGAATTAATTACTTATTTAAAAGATAAAACTCCTGGCATCAGTAGTTTGTATGAGGTGTCTAAGCGAACGGCAACTATTTTATTATTATGTTCGGGACGTCGTGTACACGACTTATCCCTTTTGCATATTGACTGTGATAATTTTGTACATAATGGGGATTCCATAACTTTACACCCAGTGTTCGGGTCAAAGACAGGTAGTGCGACTTTCCAGCAATCCAGTTGGGTTTAGTTAGCATCCCAAGATCAAAATACAAATCCATTATATTGGCTCCGCACTTTAAAAAAAATATCAAAGGAAAGACGGGGTTCATTAAAAAATTTGTTCATAACTACTAGAGATCCCGTTAGGGCAGCCACACCAACTATAATCGGTGGTTGGGTAAAACGTGTTCTATCTGATGCTGGAATACAAGCCTCTCCAGGTAGTTTTAGATTGGCTGTCTCATCATTAAATTGGCTAGAAAATTATCCTGTAAATGAAATATTATCTAAGGCAAACTGGAGGCATGAATCAACTTTCAGAAAATTTTACCGTAAGGAAATCAGATCTAATAACGAAATGTCTTCGGCGCATTCGTTATCAAGATTATTTCAAGTCCCCAATTGATTCTAAGTTTACCGATGGGTCAAATCAAATTGATTCACGTTAAAAATTACTCATGAAGATATTGCGTGATTGCTTATTTACGTTTTCTCTTAATATACTGCCAGTACTTAAATGGCTAGATTTTTGTTCATATTTAAAACCTATGTATATGAAGGTACCTGAGGTATAAAATGGTGATTAAAAATTATATCGGTTTATAATTCACATTGTTGCTTTTCATTCATACAATCCACCAGGAGATAACAAACACATCTCTCATAATGGACTTCGGACGTCAAACGGAACACATAATATAAAAATTTTACCTTAAAATAAAATTTGTATTATGTTTCCTAAGACGTCCGAAGTCCAGGTAAGGTCTTCCTGGTGCATACCTACCTTTGCATCATTATGAGCCCAACAATGACATAACACTTCAACATGGCGGCTTGTATGCGGTTTTTTGAAAGTAGTTCACAGATATGACGTTGGAGGTCGCTAGTGGCGCGATTACGAGGCGGTAAGTATGGACATCTAGCGGCTGTTCATGGAACGAAGCAAGCACTCTCATAATGGACTTCGGACGTCTTAGGAAACATAATACAAATTTTATTTTAAGGTAAAATTTTTATATTGTGACTTAACTATGATAGTTAGATGCATTGCCTTGCGGACTTTTTTGAAGGTACTTTTGAAATACTTTAATCATGTATTACATACTTTATATGTATCATCAATAGTTTTCTCAGCGCACGCCGAATAATGAATTTTATAGGCAAAATTTTGCTACTTTGTAACCCAAAGTAGCAAAATTTTGCAATTTTCTTAAGGATCTCTAAATTTTTTGAAAATAAGCCTGTATTAATTCCTGATAAATTAATTTTCTACTGGTGAAAAAATGGTTGCAATCGGTCCAGTAGTTTCGGAGCCTATTCGGTACAAACAAACAAAAAAAAAACTTCTTTATAATATTATTATTATAGTATAGACATGCAGCAAGCATGCAATCAAGCATACATCATGCAAGGACATTGACCTTGACCTCAAGAGAGAGGATCTGGCGCTCGGCGTTCGCTGCTGCGGCACGCTCGCTTCGCTCGCTCGCCTTCGCGCGTTAATGGTCACTGTTCTAACCTAACCTAACCCAAATAATTCACCAAAATTAGAAGGGATCTGGCGCCAGGCGGCCACTGTCGCGGCACGCTCGCTTCGCTCGCTCGCCTTCGCGCGTTAATGGTCACTGTTCTAACCTAACCTAACCCAAATGATTCACTAAAAATAGTGGTTAAGTTGTGGTTGTAGCCACTTGCGCGACCGCGGGAAGTTTGTTCCCCAGCAGTAGATTGTCCGTGGGAACAAAGTTCCCAAGACAATCTGTTTTTACTTTTAACCTTGTTCCACCACTATTAACCCGTCGCGCGCTAATTAGCAGACACAATTGAAATTCTATTGTTATCTGTACACATGGTGTGCAATCGACATTTTAAGAGTTACGTAGTAATATCCAATTCCATGCATTTACTGTGATAGATTATCTGTGTTCGAACCTTTTGAGATACGACAACACTCACTGAACTAGTCTATGACATTAAAAAAATATTATTTTCGTTGTCATAAAATCTAAAGTAAATAATAACAAGTTTCTGTCTCAAGTTCGGAAGCTTGTAAATAATGAATATTGTACTGTGGTAAGTGGTTTTATTTATGTTTCACGTTAAGAGTTAACACAGCATGCATTTTAAACCATAAAAAATATAGGTCAGCGCTTGTTTTTTCTTTGTAGAAAATCTAGAAATCTAGAATCTAGAAATCTGAAACTAACTGTGTTTGCTCTTTACATACCTATTTTTGTGAATTTTATACGATCATGCATTCAAAAGAAACATACACTACAATAGAGTCCAGTTCTCTGGCATCCATAAAAACATTCGAGCGTTACAAAATTCCAAGAATTTTCGTCGCTTCGGCATTGTTTGTAAACACGTGCGAAGTGCCGGCTGACGTCACGGTGCGCGTACGCATGACTGTACGATGGACTGTTTTTTGTGTAGAGCCGCTTTCGTACTAGTGGGTAGTGGTGGTGGTTCGTTATACAAAATAAGTTTTAGAGTTTAGACATGTTATATGTAAAGAAATTATATCAACAGTTGGTATATCTCACGTTTATTATAACTTGTGAACATTATTGAAATGAAAATATACCAACTATCTTTTTAAGATATGAGACGCACCCTCGTCTAATAATTGTGTGGCCTAGTGAAATGTTTGACAAATGATAAATGTCCCAAAAATTTTGTGTCATTATAATAATCAGCTTAACAATAATTCTACCAAATGAAACGTTGTCATACAAAAATTTGCTAATCGCTAGTTGTCAAAGTGAAACATCGGCGAAACGTTGGTTGGCAAGTGATAATATGCCAAACAATTTTCGGCGAAAAGGCAGGGTACGGTACCATGCCTTTCCGAGTTAGTTCCGGTTCCGAGATATAAGCAAACGAAAAAAAAATACAGTACTGTTTTTGCACTTGAAGTCAAGGTGTTGGTGTGAATTTTAGTCCATGACAGCTAATTTAAAATAGAAAAAATAAAAATAAAATAGTCTAATAAAATAATAGTATAATAAAATAGTCTGGTAAAAATAGTCTGATTTAGTTTGGCAATTAAAATTTTAGGTGAAAACAGCAAAATTGCTATTTTTACTAAACAATACCTCGGTACAATCTTAGTGCTGTCAAACTAAAATATAGTTAATTTGCTTATAATTTTGCTAGCTGACTCTGGCATAACTAGCTACGGTTTCATAGAGTAGCCGCACCAAACGGCCGTAGTGACGGCTGTCATGAAAATGATGACAGCGGCAAAGTGCCTATTAAATCATTAGATTCATTAGATTTATAGATAATACACTATATAAGTAATAGATTAGATTCGCCCCTACCACGTGAAAAGATAGTCGCATCTTTGTTTCTTTTTGACACCTCTGCCGCAGTAACTTTAATGTGAGCTCACTCTTCTCAGTATTTCTTTTAACTTAGTAGGTACCATGAGGACAAATCTAGCGATTTTTTTCACCAATATTTGAGATAAAGTCAAACCGTTTTAACTCGTAAGCAAGTTACAGTCCTACCAACTTATCTGTGAACTGAAAGAGGACGCCACCGTCGATGCGTCGACACAATCGAATGACATGCGTCGGCACAATCGAATGACATTTCAACATGACGGCCGTAGTTCCAATTTTCGCCATTTCACTGATAAGTTGGTAGGAGTGTTCAATGTAGTAAGAGTGTCCCAAACCGACCGAACGTGGGTACAGAATGCCAAGTATAATATGTAATGCAGATAAGCAGGCACTGCTTACGATACAATTATAATTAAATGTATTCAGTGCACACGCATAAATTAATAAACGTCTCTAAATCACAAGAAACATGCCAAAATGCTTGAACAAACTAAAACGTGAAACGCTCCTAGCAAACCAAATCTACGACTATTTGCTAATGGATTTAATGTAGGCGCTTTTTACCACAAATTATGCTGCCATGCTCGCATCACATTCTCAAGACTTCCTATTATGCGTAGGTACTATTTCCGCATTTAATTGTGTTTCATTAATCTTTTTGTCTTTTCTGTAGATTTTGGCTTTTGATTTTCAGAAGTCACCCTTGTCACTAGCGTTAGCTCAACAAGCTAACCTGTTATTAATACCACAACGAATCCAAAAGATTGCGTTTCCATTTCATTAAGACACGATAAACCGATGTTTTCTATACCTGGGTCCTATATTCAAGTGGTGTAGGAACCTAAGGTAGGCATGTAAGTACGATTTGACAAAAACTTGTGTTGATTTCAATAACATGTACGGTTAAAAATAAGCAGATGTCCTGGCATATGTTTTCTCTCATTCTTTATTAATATAAACAGTTCATCATCAGCAAAAAGCTTTTTATAACCATGTAAATTCTTGAAGTCTTTTGAATAGGTAGGACATCATAGTCTCGATAGAATAGGTTAAGTTGATGGTTCCTACCTAGTAATAATACTTTTTACTGATACGTTTCATTTTAAAGTTCTAAGTACCTAGTATTCGTAACGATAACTACGGCTTCTGGTAAAATAAATACAGGTAGGTACCTATCCACTGCCCATCAACTATGTGTAAGTAGATAAATAAATAAATTAATTAATTAATAAATAAACTTCATTCAGCTGAACTGCCAAGACTCCCGCTTCTCAGGAAATAGGTAGGCCCAAGCCTCGCCATAACGACCCGTCCTGAGATCACTTGGTAATTCATATTGAACCCATTATGAGTGTGCCAAATGGGGATTAAGTAATTAAGGTATATGTAACTTCAAGAGGATTGGCAGGAGTGGCTGCCTGTCTGTGGACGCCCATAATCTGCTGTCAATCACCAACAAGGTGGGCCTGGCTATAGCGTGGAAATATAAATTTCCCTTGAAAAGTGTAGATGCTTCACTTAAGTCGTTTGCAAACCAATAAAATAATAATAATAATGATAATTCAGCTACAGTTCCATGTGAAAATAATGTTTATCTCTGGATAGCAGAACCACAACCTTGGCAGCGTCGCTTCTACTTTTATATAATCGCCAAAAAAAATCAGCTATTCAGTATTATGTTCGCATAATTCGTCAAAATGTAGGGAGCAGCTGATTTTTTTTCGCGATTTCAAGTTTGGTCCCTTAGTAAAAGTTGTTAATAATAATGAGTACAATGACCTCTTAAAAGGTTGCCACTGTTTACACTTACACCCTGTATATTTGTAATCACTTTTTCGAAAACGGCTCTAACGATTTTGATGAAAGTTGCAACATAGAAGTTGATGGGGCCGAAAATCGATCTAGCTAGGTCTCATAATTATCTTGGAAAATTCGTTTTCCTATGTTCACCCGAGCAGAGCTCGGTCAACCAGGTACCTAATCTTATAGGCAGTGCACATCCCATAATGATCATGTTCAGGCATATACATACTTATATGTGAAATGATAGGTAGGTATTCTAAAGATTAAGACCATACAGCCACCACAACTGCAATCTGTTCCCATTAGAAATGGACGACCATTATTTAATTACCTATACGCTCCCGTTTCTTATTAAATGTAACATTCTTCAAACGTGTCTAATAGAAATGAGGCTTTTAAAACATTCCTACACGCACTTTTTACATATATGAACCAACAAGATCAGAAAAATAAACTATATAAATGAGCTACGTCATTATACAGATAGTTTTTGCGTCTGGCAACACTCATTACCTACACCATTTCCTCCCGCGCTTTCTTGAAGAAAATTAAAGAGTCGCCGCATTAATTCTATCCGTATGTCGCAACGTTTTTGCGTCGGTTAGCAGCGTTATGGCGGCCCTCGTTTGCTTTTTGCCCGCGACGAGAGTTGCCGCCGAGCGCTTCCCAGACTCCGCAACGCGCAAAAAGCCGCCTCGTCGCCACCACTGGAATCTACACAAAAACATTAACCCCGCTCAATAACTGGCGACGTCGATGAAATACTATGAGTTCCTTTCAGTTTTTACCGCTCGCGAGCTTTTTCCGCGCGCAATTTGCATCGGACGCACGCCGTCGGCCATTTTATAGTTTTTCCCGCGCAAACGATTCGAAATGATGGTCGCGTTCCGAAAATTGCGGCCTGATAAAAAGTTACCGATGAAATTCTTGTTTGAGAATGGGCGTTTATGTATAATGATATTTTTTACAGCTGCTTTAACCCTAATATTATAAATATTTTATTTTGTATCTAAAGAGTCGAGTCAATTCAAGCTGTTAGCTGTTACCTACACTTTATTAATGTTTTTGCAAGTGCAGTAATGTCAGTATCTCACTATTGGAATTATTGAATTGCGATCTTATCAGTCCTAATACTGCCTCGCATGCCACTTGTTTGAAACTTGCGTCGTCGCTCTACAATGCAGCGATTTTATTTTCTCTACAACGGCTTTTCCAATGTTTAGGTACCTTACCACTTAGGTGACCGCCTTTTTGTGAAGTTTTAATCAAATCGTCGATAAATGAAATGTGGTCATACATACATACATAGGTACACACGCCAGCAGGTCAAGCCACCCGAAACTGTCAAACTTTCCCAATCAACCTTGAAACTAATGCTTTGGCGATAAAGATGAAAATCTATTAAAGAAATTTGACAGATTGCAGTAGCTTGATGTACTGGCGGCTGTACATACCTACATAAACTCACGCCTTCTTCCCATGGGGGTAGACAGAAACTACAGACGCCACCTGCTACGATCCTTACATACTTACCTACTCCTTTTGCCTCGTTTACGTTCATGCATCATCATCATAATAATATTATTTGGTCATAAATCTCGTATTTTTTATTGGCTCAAATAGGTAGGTAAGTACTGAAAAAAAAAACGATAGAAAAACCAGACCAACTGAATGAAAATCGTTGTGTTACTTTAAGTAACTAGCAAGATAAACTTAAATCAATTTAGAAATAGGAATATGACTTGCACGTTCTAAAAATCCTACCAATTTGGTGTCACAACTCACAATCAATCAAATTAATAATTTATTCATTAAACGTTAACATTTTTTACGACCAGTTAATGGCCTCGACGTTTTCCTCGCATTTTCGTCATAACCCTCTCACAGTGACAAGTCAAGACGACTAACAGCTCGTATAGAAAGCACGAGTAAGTCCACGAATCTTTGCCTAACATATGAAAATGTTCAGCGAGCAATGTGTGGAATTAACAGCTTGTATGTAGAGAAGCGAGAGCCCGGTCACCGTGAGAAAATACTCATTCGAGAGTGTCTTTACTGTACACACGGGCTACGGGAACAGCGGAGTGTTGAGCGGAGCGGGCAGCGGGTGTAGCAGTAGAGATTGATTTATCTATTCTGTAAAAATGGAAACCATAAAAATGAAGTGAGCTGTCATTAGTAACGGACTAACAACCTAGTTCACTTCAAGCTCACTTCACCTATGTTTTCACGATGTGATTTTTACAGAATACACAGGCTGTTCATTCGTATGCACAAGTCACAGACGCGCAAGTGCTACCAGTACCTGGTACCAACTTAGTTAATTATAGGCCTTTGAGTTTGTTCTTCATTTCATATGTCCACTAGCCATAATAATGTGGCGAACCTAATTAATATCTATGGTTCCCACTATTAGTTCTCTGACAACCCTAGTTGGCTAGAGGGTTTGTCTATGTTTTCATGACAGAAAACAACCCAAGTAGCAAAATTTTCCTATAGTAACCGACTTATAAGAATAAACGTCATTTATGAATCTAATAGACGTTTTGACTAAGGCAGTGATCTTACAACAGCATTTAAAAGAGGATTTGTGCTACAAGTACATACGATCCTATAATTAATTTTATAAACGTTTACAGGATTACTTTATAAGAATCTTACTAGTAGTTGCAGTCTTATAAGCGCATGTTATAAAACTAATTAGGAAAGTGTCGCTTTTCGTCCTATAAACGCATTTAATATGATTGTTGGCTCTTGTTAACGTCTTGTTTCATTCTTCTATAAGACATGCACTTCTATAGACGTCTTAGATATAGCTGCTATAGGTCAAGGATATTATAGGATCAATTTGTCATAGTCGTGACTTATAATGGATTGTTAGCACCAAACTAGCATGCCCTCCGATATTTATAGGTATGATTCTACTTAAATGTGTTCTACATTTGCTATTACTAGAGTAATCATCCATTTTGCTTTCATTTTGTGATTTGTTAAAGAAAATAGAAATGGATTTAAACAAATGGAAAAGATTTAAGCGTAGTGGCAGTTATCGAAGACGAGTTTCGAAAAAGTACCTGGAAATGAAATCGGGGTCAGATTACCAGTTGATACTTTTATTGAATAAACGTGAGTTTCGTGAAGTTTGTGATGGTTCCGTACAAAGTAAAATCGATATAGACCTAGAAGACTGGGAAGATAACTCTTCTGATATTTGTTATAATCAAGAAGATAATGAAAATAAAAGCGGAAGCAGTGATAGTGAATTTAATGATGACAACAATACTGATTTGGAAAAAAATTACGAATTGGGGGAGAATTTAAAACAGTGGGCTATTAAGAATAATATATCACATTCAGCATTATCTGAACTTTTTGTAATTTTAAATAAAATAATAAAATATGCCTTACCTAGGGATGCCCGCACTGTCCTTACAACTAACAATAATAAAATAGACGTTGTTACTGTGGGCACAGGATATTACTGGCATAACAGTTTAATAGACCAGTTGAGAAAGGTTTTAGCAATTGTAGTTCAAATACCAAATGCTATTTCCCTTTTTTGTAACTGTTGTAAATCGGTAGTCCGTCGATATTTATATTTAAATATCGACGGACTACCGATTTACAACAGTTCGAGGCAACAATTCTGGCCAATATTGAGTAATATTTTCGAAATACCAAAGTTATCTCCACTAATAATTGGTAGGTATAGACTTGCACATATTTTTATTACAGTCAGACATTACTTATTTTGATAGATACACACAACTTACTTTCCTAATTTTAGTACCTATCTGTATGTTTTAGGTATATATGCGGGACCAGTAAACCATCCAATTTGAATGCTTACCTGAATCCCATGGTAACCGAACTAAAAGAACTTGAAAGTGGGTTGGTAGTCAAAACTAAAACTGGGAACGATATGACAGTCACAGTTGAAATCAGAGCTTTCATTTGTGACTCTCCAGCTAGAGCATTAATCAAAGGTATCTTAACATATGTAGTAAAATCTAGAATTCTATAATGAAACCCTGTTAAGATAGCGCTTAAATGAATGTAACACTAATGTTTTATATTCATATGAAACGAAACTAATAGTATCTTATTTAGCAAAGTAAACTCATAGTACCTATCGTTCTTGAGTACAAGGGTTTGATATAAAAAATGTAGGTATGTAGGTAGGTACTTGTAACAATAAAAAAATTTATATGTTTCTAGGTGTTGCCAATTTCAACAGCAAGCATGGCTGTTTGAAATGTACAGTTGTGGCATCCTTCATCACAATCATGTGTTTAGGTATTGGTCACTAATTACCAGTCACCCTATATAATTTATTCCGACACTATTCTGAAAATATTCGTTCTGTTTAAAACATTACCATACATATACTGGCATGTAGGGGGTTCTTTCTTTTGTATTTTCTAAAAGAACCCTAAAACTTAAATATGGTGGCCAAGTAGGCATATCCTGTAGTAGTCTTAACTCTGACTAAGTTGGTGTTCCTGACGTCACATCGGGCTACACACCACTCCGCGGTCGCGGGCTTCCCCCCGCCTCTCACTCGCTCGCCGACACCTTGAGCGTGCGCACATTATATCGGTCGTCTATTGCAATCAGTACCTACACAGGAAATATAGTCATCATCATCTGAGTCAAGTGTTTTATTATATAGTCAAGACCACCAGCAGCACACCTGGAGCTTGATATTCACCAGTTTTGGTCCTTCGAGCTAAAAAAGATCGCCGTTTTTTGTGCTACGCACGCGCCTACTGTGGACTTTGGACTGGCCGTTCGTACCGCGCGCTTGCCCGTGGCGCCGCTGTAGAGGACACTTAGAGGACAGTCTACCCAAAGGCAGAGGGACATAATTCTGAGTGAGTCCGTTCCATTATCCTTATCTACTTTCCTGTCTTTTCGCCTTTTCTATCCAGGAATTTTAAAATAGTGCTATACGGATCAGGCATACATTGATCTCTTCATATATAGCTTATCTATTCAGTGGAAGTTTCCATAAAATCATCGTCATTTTACATAATAACTTCTCATAATTTCTTAAGACATTCCTTCGTTCGCTTACCGCACGTGTTTGCTAAACGCGTAAACAACCTCATTACTATTATTTTATACCTATTGTACTCATTGCACCGGTTAGCTCGCCGGGCTCATTAGCAATAGGTACCTATCAGCTGATTTTACCGTAGGCTTGGCCAGCTGTTTACGCATAACTTTACAACTTAACTTACAACACATTGGTTTCTTTGTCTTTGCTTGCGTTTCTGACCTTTTGCTTTGCCTTAACGACGTATCAACCTTCTCATTATGTCTGATGCAAGATCAAAGGAACTAATAAAGAGGCGTGGTGGCTACAAAGCAAAGCTTACGCATTTTAGCAACTTTTTAAGATTATTACCTGGCACGGGAAATGATTTAGATTCCTTTCAATCCGCAGAATTACAAAACCGTCTTAGTTTAATGGAAACATTATATAAGGAATTCGACGTGTTACAGACAGAGTTGGAGCTGTTGTCGGAGGATGCGACCGACATGTATGACGAGAGGGAGGGGTTCGAGACGCAGTACCATGCGCTGCTGGCCCGCGCGAGGGCGAGCCTCGCACCCGCGCGCGTCTCCTCGCCGCCGCTCGTGTCTGCCACCTCCATCGATGATCTCTCGCGCCATGGCTCTGGCTGCAGGCACGACTTCGTTCGGCTGCCTAAGATAGACTTGCCTCACTTCGACGGGGACTATCAGCACTGGCTTGAATTCCGAGATACGTATCTTTCTCTTATTCATAACAATGACAGCATACAAGACATCAACAAATTTCACTACTTACGTGCTGCCTTAACCAGCAGCGCGTCATTAGTGATAAAAAGCATAGATTTCAAAGCAGATAACTATGATACAGCTTGGCAGTTATTATCCGAAAGGTACGACAATGAAAGACTACTTGTTAATAATCACGTACAGGCCTTATTTAATCTAGAACAAATACAACATGAATCTTGTAAATCGTTACGGAACATGATTGACGTCACAAATAAAAATCTTCGTGCCTTGTCAACTTTACGGCAGCCTACTGAGCCAGGCTGTCTAGGGGAAACCCTTATAATATACATGATGTCAGAAAAACTTGACAAGATAACACGAAGGGAGTGGGAAGAATATAAAAACAATTTAGATGCCTTTCCAAATTTAAAAGATTATATTAAATTTTTAACTAACAGAGCTGATTTACTTGAATCCTTAAATTACAATAAAAACACAACAACTACAAAAAATACTAACGAAAACAACAAAAATAAAAACTTTCTTACAATAACTAAAACTAAAAACAATAACAATACAGACAACGTAAAATGTCCTATGTGCTCTCAGAATCACTTTTTATTCAGTTGTCAGCCTTTCAGAAATCTTGACATAGAAGCACGTTTTAAAAAAGCTTCAGAAAGCAATGTTTGTATGAACTGCCTTCGTCCTGGTCATACCGAAAAGCGTTGCAAACTCTCGCATTGCAAATATTGCAAGATCAAACACAATACCCTCTTACATAGAGAAACAACAGAAAAACAGACAGGGGAAAACATTGTTTTGTCAACAAATGTCGTATTACCCTGTTCAGAAACTAATCAGGTACACATTTTGCTATCCACAGCTTTGGCAAAGGTGACAGACGTCAATGGAGAGCTTCATACTGTCAGACTACTGTTGGACAACGGCAGCACCTCCAACTTCATCACCCAAGAGCTCTGTGGGAAGCTCGGCCTGGTAAAACGCAGCACTAGCTCCACCGTCTCAGGTATAAACGGTCAAGTTTCCAGTACCTCAGAAAGCTGCAGTCTTCATTTGCGGTCTTATAATGGTGGCTATCAGACGAAAGTAAGCTGTTTTGTTTTACCGAAGATCACACAATCGCTGCCTGGCTCTTATGTAGACAAAAGGTACATTACCATCCCGCCAGGTATTCAATTAGCAGATCCATCATTTAATGTACCTACTGCTATCGACATTCTTGTAGGTGCCGAGGTATTCTGGGACGTCTTAGGTTCCGAGACAATTAATTTAGGCAATAATCAGCCTAGATTACAGTCATCCAAACTAGGTTGGCTTATTTCGGGCCGCGTCAGTCAGACTCGTCTTCGTACACAACCTTCTGTTTGTCACTTTCTTTCACACCAGGAGTCAGATCAGCTGACTCGCTTCTGGGAACTTGATACGGTGGCGTCAGCAAACTGTTTCTCTTCAGAAGAACAGGCTTGTGAAAAACTCTTTCAAGAGACCACACGTCGGAATACGCATGGTCAATTCGTTGTCACCATTCCATTGAAGGACTCGCTTGAGTGCTTAGGTGACTCTTACGCGATGGCGAAGCGTCGTTTCCTCTCCCTAGAGCGTAGGTTTGAACGGGACTCCACATTTAAAAACAGATATATGCAGTTCATGCAAGAATATATTGACCTTCATCACATGACAGAATATTCAAAAACAAATCCTTCAGAAATCAATTATTTTATGCCTCATCATGGTGTTGTTCGCGAGTCAAGTTCAACCACAAAACTTCGCGTAGTTTACGACGCTTCGGCGTCCAGCACCTCGGGCAAGTCCTTCAATGACATTCAGATGGTAGGTCCAACAGTACAGGAGGATTTGCTATCCATCCTCTTGAGATACAGACAACATAAGTTTGTTGTAACAGGTGACATTGAAAAAATGTACAGAGCTATTTTAGTTGACCCATCTCAGCGCCCGTTACAGCAAATTGTTTTCAGATTCGACTCGTCAGACCCTTTAAAAACCTATGCACTGAATACAGTGACATACGGTACAGCTTCAGCCCCTTATTTGGCCACAAAATGCCTAGTTTCGCTTGTAGATCAATGTTCAGACCCAGAAGTTAGTCAGTCCATCAGACGAGATTTCTACGTAGACGATTATTTGAGTGGTGGCGATTCGATTGAGTCAGTCATAAATTTATGTCAACGGGTAGTGAATACTCTCGAGTCCGCCAAGTTTCACCTTAGAAAGTGGCAATCAAATAGTCCGAAGATATTAGAGTCAGTCACTAACATAAAACCAGAAAATCAAGATAAAAAATTAAACCTAAATGACACTCCTAGCAAAACACTTGGCCTATATTGGGACTGTAAAACAGACAGATTATTCTTTTCTATAGATTTAAAACATCCTTCAAAAATAACAAAGCGTAATATTTTATCTGTTATAAGTCAGGTATTTGATCCTATTGGCCTCGTCGGGCCATGCATAGTTCAGGCTAAACTTATGTTACAGCAGCTGTGGATACTTAAATGTAACTGGGATGATGAAGTACCAACAGAAATAAAATCACAATTCCTTGAGTTCGTACAGTCACTCCCAGCCCTTAACACTGTTCACATTCCTCGTTGGGTATCTTGTAGCAACCCTACTTTAATAGAGCTACACACTTTCACAGACGCCTCTGAACGCGCCTATGGTGCGTGTATTTATGTCAGAACGGTAGCAGTCGATGGAACAGTTTGCGTTCGCCTTTTAGCTTCCAAAAACAAGGTCGCCCCTATAAAGTCCACAACCATACCAAGGTTGGAGTTATGTGGTGCTTTACTGGGCACAAGACTTTTTCTGAAGGTACGTAAATCACTCACTCTAGAGTTTAATCACTGTTACTTTTGGTGTGACTCGACGATTGTGCTTGCATGGCTGTCTACATTGCCAAGTCGGCTTGATCAATTCGTCCGCAATAGAGTGAGTGAAATTCAAGAAGCTACGATCGGACAGACGTGGAGCTATGTGCCTTCTAAGAGCAACCCCGCTGATCTCACATCTCGGGGGGTGAAGGCTGATTGCATCAGCTCGTCCACTCTTTGGTGGTCGGGTCCTGATTTTCTTAATCATAGAGAAATCAAGTTTCCTACATCACCTAATACACAAATTCACTCTTTACCAGAAACATCATTACATACAACTGCTGACACACATAAACAAAATAATAACAAAATATATTTTCAAATTTAATACACAAAAAATCATCATTTACATCACTCATAAGAATCATAGCCTATGTACAAAGATTTATCCATAATTGTAAAAAACAGAATACTAAAAAATCAACTTAATTAACAGTTTCAGAATTACAATCATCACAGAATCTTATATTACAGATTTCTCAACAGGAAATGTTTCCTGAGGAATATTCATGTCTTAAAAATAATCAGGCCTTACATAAAAAGAATCGATTAATAAGTCTTTCTCCCTTCATTGATTCAGACAACTTAATACGCGTAGGTGGACGTCTTAACAATTCCAACTATAGTTACAATGTTAAGCATCCTATTATTTTATGTAGCAAACATCACTTGACAAAAATTATCTTCGAAAGAGAACACAAAACACTCTTTCACGCAGGGCCTCAATTACTTTTAGCAAACATTAGACTCACCTACTGGCCATTAGCAGGCAGAAACTTAGCTAAGCACGTAGTGCGTAACTGCGTTCGCTGCACTCGCTTCAAAGCTCAGCCTATTCAGGTCATCATGGGCAACCTACCAAGCGATAGGACTCATCTAGAGTACCCTTTTTTGAATACAGGGCTTGATTATGCCGGGCCAGTGCTGATAGCCGACCGTAAGGGTAGAGGATGTAAGCTACTTAAGTCATACATTTGTGTTTTTGTTTGCTTTGCAGTCAGAGCCGTTCATCTGGAGCTGGTTTCCGACCTAACCAAGGAAGCTTTTCTTGCGGCCTTCAGCCGATTTATTAGTCGTCGGGGCAAGCCTCAACGCGTGTACTCCGACAACGGCACTACATTTGTGGGAGCTTTCAATGAGCTTTCACGCTTCTTAAAGGTTTCATCTAGTACTATAGAGTCAGATCTTGCAACAAAAGACATTGAATTTAAATTTATCCCTGCCTACAGCCCACATTTCGGTGGGATTTGGGAAAGTGCAGTAAAGTCCACCAAACATTTATTGCGTAGAGTCATGAGCCTAACTCATCTAACATATGAAGAGCTCTCAACGTGTCTGATTCAGATAGAGGCTATTTTAAATTCCAGACCTTTAACACCTCTATCCACTGATCCATCAGATCTTTCTTATCTTTCTCCTTCACACTTCCTCATCGGACGATCACTCACGTCAGTCCCTCGTCCTCAGATCACCGACGTCAATGTCCAGCGGCTACAACGCTTCGATCGCATCGAAAAACTACGGCAACATTTTTGGCAGCGCTTCTCTAATGAGTATGTGTCTCTCCTGCAGCAGAAAACCAAATGGCAGACAGCTGGGCAAGAGCTGAAAACAGGCACCATGGTCTTAGTGAGAAACAATAATCTTCCTCCTCTTCTGTGGTTGCTGGGCAGAGTGGTTGCAGTGAAGACTGGCTCTGACGGACATTGTCGAGTCGCCGACATCCTGACGAAGAAGGGCATCATAACACGTGCATACAACAACATATGCCCTCTTCCGGTCTCTTCAACATCATCTTGAAGACTTCTCTTCAACGCGGGGAATATGTTCCTGACGTCACATCGGGCTACACACCACTCCGCGGTCGCGGGCTTCCCCCCGCCTCTCACTCGCTCGCCGACACCTTGAGCGTGCGCACATTATATCGGTCGTCTATTGCAATCAGTACCTACACAGGAAATATAGTCATCATCATCTGAGTCAAGTGTTTTATTATATAGTCAAGACCACCAGCAGCACACCTGGAGCTTGATATTCACCAGTTGGTTTATAACAGTTTTGATAATGCAATATTATGGCACGGGATCCAGATCCTATGGCGGCTTATAATTTAATGAGTATTTGTTAAATATTATCGAATAAAGTTTATAACAAATATGTTTAGTTTTGAAGGGGCATGAAGATATGTTTATTATCATCGAACACTTTATCAATAAAATTAATTTCGCAAGTTGAGTAGGCATTCTAAACACAACAGTCAAAAGACAAAAGTTCTTACCTATTGTAAATAGATATTAGAATGTGGAATACCCTTTGAAAATATTATATTTTTTCTTAAGGCACCTGCAGTACGTCAACGTTACAAAAAGTGATCAAATGAATGCTCTAGTAATGACATCGCGCTGCCAACTGTTGGATCAATTACACCAGTAGCAGCACTCGTCATATCGTTAGAGGACTAATCGCGCTTATTCAATGCGTTTACCGGATCTTTATAGAACAATAATATCTTGTAAAAACACCTAATAAGATAATTATAAAATCGAATTGCACTTTACCGGACCGTAAAAAAATGATTATAGGGCATAATCGTCCTATAAACTGCGCCCAAATGCGATTTTGTAAACGTTTGTAGGATTCCAATAGGACAAAAAAATACATACTCCTAAGATATTTACAGGACCAAATTTTGCTACTTGGGAAGCGACTAGGATTTTGAATTCGAATGTAAAATATTATAATGATCTTCGTGTGATTATTTCAATTAGATTCCTATCCTGTGTTTGTGTATATAGTAATGTTACTGTCGTCATTTGGATATTGTGCTGTGGTACAAATACAAATATAATACAACAGGACCGAGTTTCAATTCCTAAATTGGTGACCGTAGACATGACTGTGACAAACTATTTCAAGCTTCGCCCGTTAAATTTGAAGTTTTCTTATCATTGATTTATATGTATAGAATTTAAATTGAAATTAATTTGCTTCTCTAGCTCTAGGGAACAATACATTTTAATCCTTATAGCTACACTGTCACTATTCACTTTTTGACACCTGTCAGTTTCACACTAACGAATATGTGTTTTGCGAATTTGATCCTTATTACTTACAACTAAAAATTGTCCAACTGACAGGTGTCATAAAGTGAACAACCTAGAGTGGATGTGGATAGCATTGCTATAGGATATAAGTCAAAGGTCAAAATATAATTAGCCGATTCCAGGAATCTGGCTGTGAGATGCTATGAGAATTCTTAAATCGTTTGGTAAAACAATAGATTTTACTTTTGTTTCCTTTCCCCAAAAACTAGATTTCTTGAAAAAATTGGTACCTACCTACCGATTTCAGTTGGAGTTTTCATTATCTTTCTCGAAAAAAAAAATTGTTAAGCACCTGTCGATTTCATACGCCCATCGCTGTTTTCATGACCTCACTTTTTCTGTAAATAATATCCGACCGACTCTTAAGGCAGTGTAGGTTTTTCCTTGAGCCGGTGAAAGGTTGTCGCAACACTAGATAGCTAGAAATATGTCGATATGATGATAAACTAACGGCAACAGTGTGGGAAACTATGGTACCACCTTTTTGTACACTCGATGTGAAAAAGGCTGAATACACGACTTCCTAGACCAACGAGAAAACTGTAAAAATATTTTTTTTGTCTCTGCCTCTTTAATTTATTGACCTAGGAGGTCACATTGT
This sequence comes from Cosmia pyralina, assembly GCA_946251885.1. Lineage (NCBI taxonomy): Eukaryota > Metazoa > Arthropoda > Insecta > Lepidoptera > Noctuidae > Cosmia > Cosmia pyralina. Next base: position 21,401,668 of record OX276363.1, on the reverse strand, counting down.
TTTAGTTGTAGGTATTGAAAAATTATATTCTGCCCAGTGTTGTAACGAACCTACTAACCTAGTGGAATAATATGGGAATATAGTGGAATATAGGCTCAAAACAAAATATAATTTGGAAAAGGAAATAAAAAATACAGAACTAGATTTAAAAAAATACACTTCCTACCTAGTATGACTGAAATCCTTAGCTTGATTAGCTTTTCAGAAGCCGGACGTAAGTTTCTTCAGCCAACTCACAATAAAAAAAATCGCAGTATAAATTGTATGACGTCGACAGACGGTTCATTCACGAGGACTATGTCGAATTTGTTGAGATAGTTTCTCAGGTTGCCTTCAGCATTGCTTCCTAGGAAACCCACTTTGACGACAACGCCACAATGTTCCATGCCCTCGGCTACGCCCGCGGAGCAAGAGGCAGGCTTAAAAAATCACTCATCGCTTCAAATCAGCCACAGAGTACTTTTTTTATATAGGAAATCAGCCGGCCAAAAAGAAAATCCCCCCTTCCGCCCGTATTTTTTTTTCAAAAAAAACCACGCCACTTGTCAGTCATCGAATCGGCCATAAATATCAGTATTCAAGAACCTCTTCACTGAATTCTCAGAGCGTGTCAATTATTGTTATAAATCTAATTTAGGACACAGTTATTCAGTAAACAATTAAAATGATCTATAAAATACAATATTTGAGCTAAAATACTTATTGATAAAAATAATTTAAATTATATAAATCAAAAGTAACCTTCATAGACTACGCTAGTAATAAACTCTTAAGAGAAAATTTGGAAGAAAAAGTAATGATAGTTTGACAGCCTGACATAGGTGTCATAACAAAGAAAACTAAAGAAAAATCGTTTTAGACCGATTTGCAAAATATTAATGCAAAATCATAGAAGAAATATTAATGCAAAATCTTATACATGTATTAATGAATGTATAATGTAAGTATGATGTAAAATGTCTGTAGTACGTAGATACTATAGTGTGTCACCCCTTGTAAAATTTCTACATTTATATCTGTAATTTTTATGGTGTACTTATTATAGAGTAAGTATTAAATTCTATCTATATTAGTCTGTCGACAGTAAATGAGAAGAGAGAGAGATATAAAGAGAGAACATTTGAGATGATTCCATTGTTTTTAGGGTTTTGTACCACAACAGGAAAAACAGAACCTATAAAGGATCAATTTGTTATCCGTCTGTCTGTTTATCTGTCAGTCTGTCAATACCATTTTTCTGAGGAACGCCTGGAGGTATCAAGCGGAAATTTTTACTATTAAATAAGTTGTTCTATGGTCCAAGAAATCAAGTTTTTAAGTCAACGCAATCAAAAAATACGGCCACATAAGCGACATATATTTTGATACACGCAAGTAAATCAAAACCTATATGGTACTTACCGTTGACCTAGAATCCGTGAAATTCGGCAAGAAGCAAGATCTCACAGCACAAGTAAAGGAAAAAGTACGAAAATCGTTAATTTGTAATTTTATCACATAAAAATAACTTTTTTGGACTACTTGCAAACTTTTTGCAGTTAGAGAATTGACGTAGGTATATCAATGTATCTGAAAACTTTCAACTACAATGTTAAGTTTGTTTCTGGGATAAATTCTTTTCAACTACGGAACCCTTCATTGTACAGACGCCAGCACATCAAGCTACTACAATCTGTCAAATTTCTTTAATAGATTTTCATCTTTATAACTAAAGCATTAGGTTCAAGGTTGATTGGGAAAATTTGACAGTTTCGGGTGGCTTGGCCTGCTGGCGTCTGTACCTACCTCATATATACCTACTCATAATTTATTTGGTGTTACAGAACGGTGCAGTATTCGTTTGATCTCAGCAAAAGCGTGCGCTCGCGCTGTAATGAGATAAGATCCTGTTCGAAATACAAAAAAAAAGAAACGGCAAGGCACAAACAAAATTATACACTCAGCCCATAAGCCCACAAGAAAATTATATTAACCCATATACCAAAGGCCTGTTAACCCGAAATATAGGATTTTTTGCAACATCATCCGTATACCGTTGTTGGGTCGGCAGTTTTATGTATTTTTTACAGTTTCCGAGAACGGTCAGCTTTCGTATCTCAACCGAATTAAGCTTTTGCAAGCTGATTATCATTTTTAATTTGATACCGACACGAAACATTCTGTGGGCTGTTTTTTCTCGTCAGATTGAAGTTTGCTGGATTGTTTAGCCTTTATCTACCTGATTTTTTTGGGGTCGATGGTATTAAAGGCTTAGGAGCTCGTGGCTAAGTAATAACAGCCGCACGGGTCGATCCATCACGTTAAGCTACGCTTGCCGGGGTTGGTCCGAGGATGGGTGACCATCTTTACATACCGAGACTCCTCCGTGCCTCGGAAAGCACGTTAAGCATTTGGTCCCGGCTGTCATTCGTGGATCTTTGACAGTCGATACGGGTCGTGAGAAGCCCGAAAGCCTGACAACCAGTCTTACCAAGAGGTATCGTATTAAAGATGGTCAGCCATCCGCGGACCGACCCCGGCAAGCGTAGACCCGTGCGGTTGTTATTACTTAGCCACGAGCCCCTCTATTACATTAGACCCTATTGACAGGTCACTTCACCTAAATAGGTAGGTATGTTTTCACGGTGAAATTTTTACAGAATAGATTCAATTAGTAGATAATTAATCTATCTATACTAATAATAAAGCTGATGAGTTTGTTTGTATGTTTGAAAGCGCTAATCTCTGGAACTGACGGTCGGAGTTGAAAAATTGTTTTCGCATTTGATAGCCCATTTTATGAGGAAGGCGATAGGCTATTTAACATCACGCTGGGACCCTTAGGAGACGAGCAAAATGAAAAAAAAAGACATGAAGAACGTTACTTAAAAACGAAGTAATAGCGCGGACGGGCGATGCGATGCGAGGGGGTGGGACGGGGTAACAAGAAATTTCACGCGGACGAAGTCGCGGGCAGAAGCTAGTAAAATATAGAGTAAATAATCTAATTAAATTTAATTAGTAAATGATTATTATCATCACACAATTAACAAGCGGTAGGTAGGTACTCGTAGGTTAGGTACAGACGCCAGCGCATCAAGCTACTACAATCTGTCAAATTTCTTTAATAGATTTTCAACTTTATCGCTATAGCATTAGGTTCAAGGTTGATTGGGAAAATTTGACAGTTTCGGGTGGCTTGACCTGCTGGCGTCTGTAGACATTGCTATCCATTATCAAAATCAACTTCTTCAAACATTCATAGGATATGGATACATTTTCCCATGTAACCATATTGCATATTGCATAACTTCACTCTCTCGAAGCGTTCGTTGCATTCGGTCACTAGAGCCTGTCCTAACCCTTCGCTTTCTATTGCTTTCACTATTATTATCACGTCTGTGTATTTGCATTATTGTGAACTCCGTTGTCGTTTTGTGATTCCCATAATGTACTTACCTATTATTATTGTCGTTTTAAAAAGTATCTATAATCCAAATTGTATTATTGTTCTTCAATCTTTTCTGTTTTTTTTTTCTATCAGTTCGTAGATTCTAGAAGAAAATCAAAATTATATAGAAAAGTAACAGCCTAGTCATTGTAAATGTCTTACTGTCATCTACCATTTTATCAACATCATAAGCTGCCTAGCCTTTTTCCCTACTATGTTGGGGTCGGCTTCCATTCTAACCGGATGCAGCTGAAAACCAGTATTTTAAATGGAGCGACTGCCTATCTGACCTCCACAATCCAGTTACTGGGTAATACGACTTGGTAAGACTGGTTGTCAGACTTTCGGACTTCTGACGACCCGTAACGACTGTCAAAGATCTAAGAATGACCGCCGGGCATGAGGCACAGGGGGTCGTAGCTTAACCTGATCGGGCCTTATTTTTCGTCACAGTATAAAAAGATAAGTACACAGTATAAGTTATAGTTCTTGACATTATACTGGACTTACATTTGTTGACTATTTTCCATTTTGTTAAGTACCTGGTAGTTGTTGAAAGGCCTACATTGTCCTCCCATACCTATTAACACTGTTATTTGAAAATGAGTAACCATGAAGTTTCTTGCCGGCTCTTCTCCATAGGAAACGACCAATTTGGAACCGTGCACCTAGGTTCTGACGTTTCATAAGTGCCCATGTAGGTTTATGTGAAATAAAATATTTTGATTTTGATTTTTTTTCTTGAAAAACTTCAGTATCACCCATAGAACAATTCGTTGGGTAACATCTTCCTCTCCGCCATCGCGCTGACTTCAAAATTCTTGGTCTCAATTAACGCTGGTCCCTAATGAGACCCATTTTGTACCATTTAACACAAAAGCCAGCGGTTACATTTACAAGTGAAACCGTCGCATCGTATTAAGTCCAAACTGGGTATTTTACTTATAAATAACTCGCTTCCGCTAACCGTTGATTTACCTCGTACAGCTTGCGTAGGGCGAATATTATGTGCCAGGCTTTTTATTTAGGGTTTTTATATAACCATCAAGGGTTAGAGCCTAACCCTTTCTACAACTGTGCGCTTAAGCATAAGGTAAGGCAGGCATAACTGTCAAATGTGCATCATTAACTGAGTCCCAAGAGGAGGAGGATCTCAATTCGACTGTTTTTTTTTTTCGTGTGTTTGTTACGCGATTCCTTGGTAAATAGTGGACCGATTTAAAAAATCTTTTTTTTGTTTGAAAGGGGGGGGGGGGTCTCTTTAGGTGTTCCCATTGTCACCAAGTCAGAATCTGATGAGAGGATCTCATGGAAATCTAGGGAAACCCTCAAATTTTATAGGCACATATAGCGATTTGGGTATTTTTCGTAATAGTAACTCGTGCATTTGCTCTCGGAAAGCATCATTAGGTGAAGTGGAACCGATGATGAAGACCACAGATGGCTATCGGAAGTACTCAATTATACCTAAGTATTTCACGGGTTGCGATTCGATTACTTTAATATGGTTACTAAGCATTGACTTATCATGTGTTTAAGGTATCCGTCACTAATTACCAGTCACCCTATATATCAGCGCATCAATATTGCTAAGCATTGACTTATATTGCAGCATCCGTGTATTCTGCAGCTATTTTGGAATATCTCACAGCCGAGGTATTGGAGTTGGCGGGAAATGCATCCAAAGATCTCAAGGTGAAGCGTATCACTCCGCGTCACTTGCAGCTGGCTATCAGAGGTGACGAGGAACTCGACAGCTTGATCAAAGCTACCATCGCGGGCGGCGGTGTTATCCCTCACATACACAAGTCGCTCATCGGGAAGAAAGGCGGCCGGCGGCCCGGCCCTGGTGCACCCGTTTAAATTTAGGTTATCTCCAATACCACTACCTTTGCTGCATTTGACTCCGGGCATGTTTTCTATGAAACTTATCAGCTGATAAATAGTTTTCAAAAAAGTTAGTGATGTGAACAGTGGAGTGTTTCGAGGGAACTGTTGGGTCCGGACTAGAAATATTTTAGTGATAAGAAGATTTAATATGATTTTAGAATTAAGTTTAATTTTCTTGTTTGTTCTTAAGGCAATACTTTTCTATATCATTGATTATTACAATGACTTGAACATGTTAAAATTATTTTGCTACCAGTTTCAGTTAAGCTATAGGTGTCCGTAGTTGTCTCAAGAGGCTGGTGCATCTTAATTTTTGTTTGAATAAATATGCAACCTTAATTAATAATTTGTTTGAAGCTATAAGCTGTTGTAATTTTTTTGTAGCATTTGTATTGTTAAGTGACATACAAAAATGACGTTTTAAATTGTAATTTGGCATTTAGGTACTGTTACAAGTAGTAAGAAATGTATTTTGATCTTTGAATTATATTGAGAAAGCACTGATGTCTGTTCATTCTATATTATCAATGTTGCTAAGTAATTTATGCTCGTCAAATACATATGGTGATGGTGACTTCACCATCAGCTCCAGTTCTCTTGGTTCTTACTAGGAGAACTTCTCAACAATTAACGTCTCTGCATCGGGAAAAGCAATATTTAGTAAAAGGTGATGAGCGGTTGACATTAGGCTATTGTAACTTAGATAAATTACAAACTGACCCACTAAAAATTGAAAAATAAAAAACTTTTTTACAAAAACAAAAAAAAAAAAGCAACCGACTTCCAAAAATAACACTACTAAGTCGGTGGCAATACTACAAAACTAAAATACAAATCCAAAGAAATCGGTTGTTTTTTTTTTTTTTGTAAAAAAGTTTTTGCGAATCACCAGAACAAAATTCAAAATTAGAACAGAATTGCCCATTCACCACAATTTTGACAAATCAAGTACGGTCAAGGGTCTCGTAAAGATCTTGAAAAAAAAGTTTTTGCGAATCACCAGAACAAAATTCAAAATCAGAACAGAATTGACCATTCACTACAATTTTGACAAATCAAGTACTGTCAAGGGTCTCGTAAAGATCTTGAAATATTTATATTACTTACAATAAGTAAGTAATAATTGAATATGACTACAATTTCCGATTATAAGTTACCGGGGCATTTTCTAGAAAAAAGGCTTCAAAGCAGCTTGTCTAACCTTGAGAATCGAATTCAGAACCATATCTACTTAGGAACTACACGTTCTACAACTACTGAGCTAACAGCGCGACCTGTGTGCGACAGTGTGTCTCTTTCTTCAGTGTCTTTCTAGGACGTGTTTCGTTTTTCCAATAGTTACGATTAACATAGGTACGGCACTGTTTTATTTATTTTTTTTTATTTCTAAGAATGTCATGTAATGTACATGACATTCTTAGAAATCTTGACACAGCAGCGGTGGCACTGGCGGCACTTCTAAAATCATCGCCTCTCTCTAAATTCTTTAAATAACTTTCGTATTTATCCTCCCATATTAGAAGGCAATGGCATATATGGGTAATTAATCAATCTAATTGATGTCTTTAATTTGTACCAAACTAATCTTCCTCGTTTTCCTCACCAGAAATGGTAACTTGTAGTTTTAATCACGCCAGTCTTACCATGACCGAAAATTCAAACTTAGTACGGTCGATAAGAACAAGACTGATTTAAAAAAAAAAAACAATAATGATCACCCGTCGACCCTCAAGTCTACCCTTTCGGCCCCTTCCCCGCACACTACGACAACACAAACTTTAACGCACACACTCACGAAATTTAAGGCCTGTATGTTTTTTTACATAAGCCGAGGGCAAGGAAAGCGTGGGGCCACGTGGAGGGGTCGCGTGGGGTGCTGGGCGGGGCGATGCAGCTGCACTAGGGCTCCGCCGGCGGCCGCCAGTCGAGGCGCGCGCGTCATCACGACACGTCACGGCTACCCTTCAAATTTTACCGCCAAAATCGGAGTTCGTCACGCCATTGTTCCAGAATTCATATTTTTTTAAAATTCGAACTGTGATATCGGCTTTTTTATCCTTGAAATGTATTTTTTTTTTTCGTAAAAAGTTGCCAATATTTTTGTGAAGTTTTCGAATTGGCGGGTGTCGGGTTGATGTGTGCGAGCGAGAGGTGTGATATGGAAAGCCCGGGCGAGGAAACGGGACGGGTAGTGCCTCCCGCACCGCACACCCCCGCTGGCCCGCAGCCGAATGGCTCCAATAAGATCATCGGACGAAATGTGAATGGGACCAGTAAGTCACGCAGTGCAATTAATTTGTTAATGTTTTATTTTTTTTTTGCTTAATTTTAAATGCGGCCGGCACCTTTCATCGTATTTTACGGGCTTGTGTGATGTGGATGGAATTTTATATGACGTTTACGAAATTACCTGCAATTTTATAAAAGTTTGAAGTGTAGTTTACGCAAACATTTGTAACAGGAGGCAGCAAATTATGGTAGCGACAAGCAACTCCCTTTATGTGGAGTTTGTGGAGGTATAAATTCCTAAATAAAAAAAAAAATAGAACTAATAAAATCTATGATTAACCTGCTTAACACTCGTATTTAACAAATAAATATTCAGATGTTATAGTTTTCATTGGATAAGGTTTTACCTGTAACTTAAATATTTGTTTAGGTAGGTTTGAAACCGTAATTTAAAGATTTATTTTAGGTATAGGTCTACCTTCGTCAACTATTTTTTAATTTATTTCGGTAGAGACTAGAGAGTTACAGACTAAAAAAAAAACTTATTGTAAGGTACGCTATTTTTTAAAATATTAAACCAATGTAGTCTCGATCTGCAAAATGCTTGTTTAGCGTCTCAAAAGTTTTAATTAAAACATAGATATGCCTATGCTACTATTATACTATACTAAGAGCCCATTTCACCATCTATGATTAAGCTCCTATTTACTTGGCAGATAATTTCATACAAATTCTGTTCCATTTTTAAGAATTTATTCGGTAAGTAGTGGCTATTCGGACATCGCGAAATAGGCCCATAACCTATGATTAAAAAGGTTTAATTAAAAAGTACGCCTGTCCAGGCGTACCTACTTTTAAGCAGCTAGTACCTAATATATTGTAAACCAAGGCATTATGCTCCAACACTATGTTCATAGACCTCGCAGTTTGCATCACCCAACTGGTAAGTTAAAAGCCTCCTCAAATGACTTCCAGTTATTCGGCTTATATTATTGACCAATTTCTTTTTAAAAGTATAGAGCCCAACTAGCTAAATGTGGATGTAGGTTAAGGTAGGTAGGTAATAGGTAGGTACCACACCACACCTCTAAATAAATAAAATAATGAATCATTTATTTATTTATTTATACATTCTTACACTATCATAACAGGTTCACACCCAATGCGATAATGTGATTAAATGATTATTATTTATTAGTTAATAAATGGAGAGTCACCCTCACGAATTCCGCCAATGTACAGCTAAAAATGTCAATACTTTGTGAGGCGCTGTTTATTAATCCCAGGGCTCTTGCAACCGGTGCGAATTTGCCTACGTTAGTGCGAGCCACTGGAACGTCGAAAACCCGTGCCCTCGGCGCCTGCCGCAATCTGGTGTTTGGAACGAGCAGCCTGAACGAATCCAATATACCAGGATTATTTAATCTACCACGAACCACTTCAAATATATATTTCGCTAAAGCTAATAATAATATAATAATATAGTGCATACAGGGATAATCCTCGGCTGGTGCCTCCTCGTCATTTAAAATTATCTAAGGGGCCTCTGCGAGTTGGCTTCGGCCCCTCGTACGCCTTCCAAAGGTCCGGGACCCCAGGGTCTCGAGATAAGCCAAAGACAAATAAAATAATAATAATAAAATAATCATGTATACTTAGATAATTGTAGGATTTTTTTTTTGGAAATTTTGACGTTCAAAAGTGCCTTTTATGTGCCTAATACTTGGTACGGTATATGAAAGAAAGAAAAACGTTTATTTGGACACACTTCGTGAAACACAAAAACTAAAGAAAAACAAAATGAAAATAATGTTTTAAAACAAAAGTGTATATGGTACTTGAAATAAATTATTTGACTTTAACTGTACATGGATGACTTACTAGGTGGATGTCACGACAAGTACTAAAAAGATGAAAAACACATAAAAATTATTGTACAAGCAATAAGTAGGTTGAACAGCTGGCTCCTGAACTCAATCAATCTGCCTAGCCTTTTCCCAACTATGTTGGGGTCGGCTTCCAGTCTAACCGGATGCAGCTGAATACCACTATTTTACATGGAGCGACTGCCTATCTGACCTCAACAGTCCAGTAACTGGGTAATACGATACCCCTTGGTAAGGCTGGTTGTCAGACTTTCGGGCTTCTGACGACCCGTAACGACTGTCAAAACTTACGAATGACAGCCGGGAGCAACGGCTTAACGTGCTTTCCGAGACACGGAGAAGTCTCGGTATGTAAAGATGATAACCCATCCACGGACCAATCCCGGCAAGCGTAGCTTAACCTGAGGAATCGACCCGTGCGGCTGTTATTACTTAGCCACGAGCTCCTCCTGAACTATAGTCTGATTTTTAATTTGTTAGACTAAAATGACTTATCATTATGTCATACACATAATCAACCTATAATGTTCCTTACTGCTGGGACACAGGCCTCTTCTCAGTGAGAGGGAGTGAGCTGTAATCCACCACGCGGTCCCAGTGCGGGTTGGTGGATGTCACACGTCTTCGAATTTTTGGTTCTAGGACTATAATCTAAAATATTCACATGTTAAGTTATTAAGAAAATGCTCTAATTTAACATATATTTTTTCCAAATTATTAACACTACTCGTTTAGACGTGATCTTTAGTTTAAAATCATTAAAAGTCGTTTTATCGTCGCCTTAAAAATGTAAGAAAATAAAAACTGATTGGCCTTAACAAATGCCCAACACTACACGAACAAGCAATTCAGGAAAACTAAGTAGGTATATTTATGACAAAAAATATAGTAGAAAAGAACGTCTAACCGTCTCGGGTCCCTAATTAAAACTAGTCGCAAGTACAGCAAGAACAATCGTTCACAGCCGAAGCCAGTTTTTCTAAGTTCTCAGTGTGAGCATAGTTTTTCCGCAGTTTCCACGGTTTTTCCAACATCCATGCAACTAGGCGTTTTTGTTGGCCGACTGTAGATGTAACGTGGATTGATATGTTTTGATACTTGATCATTTGACAGAAGAGTTTTGAATGGATTTTCAAGTTGTCATTTTATTAGTCAATTTTGAGTCTGGAAGTGATAAAAGTCGTCTTTGATCAAATATTCATTTGGGAAACAGATTAATTTTATTATGATTATTACATTATGAGAACCATAATAAAATTGCTCTGTGTTTTCTAAAACAACATATTAAAATAACCATTGACTACCTAAATTAAAGATGTCGATAAAAATATGCTTAATCAGCCGTTCAAAAATTAAAGTATATTTTGATACAAGTGGAGAATTTTTGTTGTTGTTGCATTCGAGGCGGAATTAACACCCGAGCCGTAAGCGAGGTTGTTTTTGAGCCGAGAACTGCAATAACAAATGTCCACGTGTATCAAACGACGTTTTTCAATACACTTTTGAAGAAATAAAATAACGAAAAATATTTTTGTCATGAATTATTAGGAAACTATATTTAAATTTTCTTTTTTTTCCGCGCTTTGCTTTCGCCAGGTTGAAGGAGAAGCACAGGTATAAAGCCGATTAACAGCCTAATATGAAAAATAGAAAATTCAATAATTTTTGAGTTTAGAACACAAATAAATGTTTATTTGTTCTTAAACGTTTTTTTTATTGTAATAATCATGGTTTTTGATGATATTCTATTTACAAACATTTCAAAAAATATTACCGCCGTAAAGACGCATATCTCTTTGCCGGGATTTAAAAAAACATTCACCTCCGAATAGAGACGGTGTGAATAGAGGCATTGAACCAATTTGGACTGAGTATAGGTACCTGTAAGTTATCTGTGGCAATTTTTATTCCCGCACACGTGTTGGAAAATGAAAAATCGCTCGCGTGTGAAATATATTGCATTGTGAACCTAATCGTAGTGCGATATGAACCAGTTTTCGAGGAAGTGTATTGAAAAATACTTTATAACCTTAAATTCTACATCCCAAAAGAGTTTATACATACAATTAACTTTGTATTTATCGCATTATACCAAAGTATTTTTATAATATACTAGCTAATAGCAGTGGCTTCGCCCGTGTGGATGTCGCAAATTATCCCGAAGGAAAGTGCTACTGGGATAAAAAAAATGCAGCTTATGTGCTATTCCAGACTTATCTCTCTGCTAAATTTCATCCAGATCCGTTAAGCCGTTCTGGCGTAATTGAGTAACAACAAACATCTATCCATCCAAACTTCCGCATTTATAAAAGTAGGATTAGCCACCCGCCCCGGCTTCGCACGGGTAGTCCGATCTCTACCTAACTTCACATGATCACTCGCTGGCTAATCTGAAGATTGACTGAAAATTTCATCAAAATCGCTCCAGCCGTTTTGGAGTCCATACGGAACATACATACACACATCGGTTTTTTAAAGATATAGATTGTAGAGAAGGAAAAGATAACGGCTTAGTTCCTTTTCTACAAACTAAGCATTACCTACTTCTCGGAATAGGACAAGAATGGTAATAACTCAATTCTTTATGAAAATAACGTTATTTTACGCGCCCAATTTAGACACAAGCATGCAGTGTGAATTTAATATGTTTTAAAATGTATATAGAAATATTGAGGAGAAATACTTATGTGAGAAACTAATTTCATGTCAATAATATGCCTGGTGCCCTTTTATTTCGGATTTTGAATTTTAACCGACTTAAAAAGGAAGAGGTTCTCAATTCTACAGGAGAATATTTTATCGAGTTTTACTAAATGGCCTCAATGATGGTCATTAAAAACTTATTAATAATTTAACAAAAGGGCGCTGAAGTTTGGAACTACAGTCAAAACAATCAATACTTTAAAAAGTCAAACTTTATTTAATAAAAACTATCTTTGGGCCAAACAATATTTATTGTTTATCCGTTCAGGAATAAGACATACGAACCATAGCACAGGAAATGTTAAAAAAAACACATCTTCCTTGCTTTACTTATTAACCGACTTCAAAAAGGAGGGGGTTCTCAATTCGTCGGAACCTTTTTTTTTTTTATTTTTTTTTTTACTATCTAGGTAACTAACACACAACATAAACTCACAGCTTCTTCCCTTGTAATCAGTTTTTAATTTTTCACACCAACAACGTCACGAACTATCAAAACGACATAATCGCGCTACACCCATCAAGAAGCGAGGCAGTGACAAAAACGTTCATCCCAAGACAAACCGACGCCAGGCTTGGCACAGAAAAACGCAAATTACGCGACGCAACGGGTTCGATTCCCATCGCGTGTGTCTTTGAATATCATATGTTTTTGTCACATACTCATTGGAAATTTATTAAAAACGCATTTATATTGTTGTGTGGAGTTGTTATGTTATGAATGTGGGCTTTGTGTTTTTAATTTAGTTTTTTTCTTAATATAACTATGGATCCGTGGCTCGATTTTTGTGATACCTACATATATTATGTACAATTTTGAATTGACTATTTACTTCAATCTTTTGCCGAATGTAGTAAGCGCATCACTTCAGAACGGTGGCACATATTTGGCTAATTCTTTTTTTGTTGTGTTTTTAATTGTCAGGACAAGGTTTGTATGACAGATTTTTTTTGGAAAATTCGGAAATTTTGGATGGTATTTTTGTATGAAAACAGACAACACAGCCTAAACCACTGGAGATAGAGACATCAAATTCACCCGGGCGACGCCGGGCACGAACAGCTAGTTAGTTGAAAATAATTTTCATCGTCACGTTAGTCTTAAATTATACGCCCGAAGTTTTAATTATATATTATTAATTGACTCCGTACCAAGAACACTTTGTTTTCTAATTGTATTTTAGTTAATACTAGTTTTTGCCCGCGGCTTCGCCCGCATGGATGTGCGAAAAAATATCCCACGGGAACGTCCTATCGGGAAGTCCTTCCTTATTTCTTGTCTACGTTATAAAGGGAACCTCTGTGTAAAATTTCAGCTTTCTAGGTTGAAGGGTTTGGGCTGAGCGTTGATGAGTCAGTCAGTCAGGACTTCTCTTTTTATTTTAGAGATAATTGCGATGTTGTATTTATGGTGAATGCAGTGTAAGTAGGTACAGAGGCCAGCACATCAAGCTACCCCAATCTGTCAAATTTCTTTGATAGATTTTCAACTTTACCACAAAGGAATAAGGTTCATATTCAATTGGGAAAATTTGACAGATTGGGGTAGCTTGATGTGCTGGCCTCTGTACCTATAATAATCATACCAGTACTTTTGTTACTGTTTTGTTTTAATTATTTGTATGCACACACGACAGCAGCTGGTCAACTTACTACCATGGGCCTAAATTATTAAGTCCATGGTTACTACAAACTGTCAAATCACATTCATTTTTAATTTAACCAATTATAATCGAATGAGATTTGACTGTTTAACATTTGGAGAAATTTGACAGTTTGGTCTATCCTGCACCCTAATTGCGTAACACATTATCAATCGGAGTTGGTTTCATTTTGACAGTTCAACAACATTCATTGCGTTATTTACGTTGTCGAGCAGACAAATTTTTCGAACATACGAAGCAATGGATTAGCAATTTGTTTCAAAATGAAACCAACTCCGTTCGATAATGTGTTACGCAATTAGGGTGCTGCTGTGTTATTTATTGTCCGAACAACCTGTTTAATAGTGCTGTTGGTGTACCAAACATACAAGGTATAACTTAAATAACGCACAACCCCTTAAGGGGTCATTGTACTCATTATTATGAACAACATTTACTATGGGACCAAACCTGAAATCGCGAAAAAATCAGCTGTTCCCTACATTTTGACGAGTTATGCGGATGCGAACATAAATGAATGAAGGGAACAGCTGATTTTTATTCGCAATTGCAAGTTTGGTCTCTTAGTAAAAGTTGTTCATGATGATGTTACTGGGATTGGTGGAGAGAGGAGAGTACGAGTAATACACGTGTTCTTTTTTGACGTTTATTGTTTAGAGTAGGTACTATTGCCAGCCAACTGTCTTACAAGATATGAATTCGAACTGACTGTAAAGATCTATGACTGTATCAGAACTACCTTTAATTTAATTTTACAAGTAAGTCCTTTTATAAGCCCCAGTGGTGTTATTTTTATCCCTACTATTTCTCACGCTTTGGGTCTAACAGAGTACCTACTGGTTACGTTATTTAAAACTATTAAAAACTCACTAACACAAACATCAATCAATCAACTCAGACAATCGCAGTCCACTGCTGGACATAGGCCTCTCCAAGGTTGCGCCACAACACCCTGTTCTCCGCCTTCCACATCCAGTCTGCCCCAGCCACTTTCTTCAGGTCATCGGTCCATCTAGCTGGGGGGCGTCCCACACTACGCTTACCGATACGCGGTCTCTACTCCAGACTCGTCTGCTCCACCGGCCATCGGTCCTTCGACAAACATGGCCAGCCCACTGCCACTTCAGTTTGCTTACTTTGAAACACAAACATACTTGGAACATCGAGATATAAGTACTGTACGTTAGTACTTATATCTCGATGACTTGGAATTATTTCAAATGTCTAAAGAAATGCATAGTTTACAATCAAGACGCCGACAATAATGAATTCGTTTGCTAAAACTAAGAAAACGTATTTTGTGCGCATTACCATGTGCGCACATCTGTTAGGTACTATTCTAGAGGTCTAGGAAATGTATATCTTTGATCAATAGATGCCGACAATAATGAGTTCCTCTAACAGTGCCGCTAGCAAACATTTTAGAATATAAAACAATGAATTACTACGAAAACGCTCGGCAATAAGCAAAACAATAACCAAACATTTCGCGCGTCGTGGGAATCTCAATCATCTGCTGGACTATTCCATGCTAATTTTCCCCAAACTGAAAATACCAGATGCATAAAGGCTATATTACTGCCATGCTAACGAATGGAGCAGCCAGCCTGCATAAGTACAATAATGACCCTTAATAATATAAATGAACATTTTGAAGCAAAATCATAAACTCAAACTCAAACTCAAAGCATTTATTTCAAATAAACCAATTACAGGCACTTTTGAATTGTCAATGGGTCGGTCAGTCAGAAAGATGAAGCTAGTTGCCCATTCCAAAGCGTAGTAGATCCCTATGGAGAAGAACGGGCAAGAAACTCCACGGACACTCTTTTAAATCATAAAATTTTTACAAAATATTGGTTACATCGTTCATGTTGAAAATATATATGTGAGAACAATGTAGAAAGACGTGCACGTTAAAAAGCGTCCGTAATAAAAAGATAAAAACTAAAACAACTAAATTAAATATTAAAATTAAAAATAAGCCATGGCAGCTAAGAGACGACCAGTCCCAACTGACGGCGCCCGTTCACGAACATGACGCATGGATCAGCACAGATAATTATTCATAACCTTCTGTATTGCAATCCCCAGAAAATATCTTCCCTAATCATACAAATAATAAAAACAAGCAAAACCTAATTTTCTTTAAAAAAGTATCAAGTGTCAAAATTGTTTTTCGTTTCGCGTACAACGCGGTAAAAAAGGACATTATGCAAAATGGTTCCATAAAATGCAAGTTAATAAAAACAAATCTTGACTGAATTTAATCCGTTCGTAATAAAGTATAACTATGTCTGCCGTGCGCCTGAAAAACTAAGCGAAATGAAACAAAATGGTTGGTCGGAAAAAAATGCGAGAGTTGGTTTTAAGATGCGAGGTTCCGTAGTGTCTAGTTTGGTTACTCAATCTGACAAACAACCGCTGGCATTGTATGTCATGTAGTGCTAGTACGGGGATCCAAAAGATTGATCGCCCGAATCAATAGTATTATGACATTATCTTCTACCTATATACAGGAAGATATGAACACTTTCCCACTAAAGAACAAGTCTTTTCTCATACATGGAATGTGACTGCTGTAACATTTGCAGTTTTTATTTATTTTTAACTAGCTGACCCGACAGACGTTGTCCTGCCTTGGCTATGAATATTCTAATGTAAACGCGTGAAGTTAAAATGTTTTTTCTGAAATTTTCCAATTTTCTGCAAAATTTTCTTATTTTTTTTTTCATAAGAACCTTCTGCTGACAATCATAAACACAACAAAAAAAGAATTAGAGAAATTGTTCCATCCGTTCACGCGTGATGCGATGACCAAGGGAAATAGGGATTCATTTTTATATACAGGGTGTGTCGTAATTAATGGATAACCTCTTAAGGGGTCATTGTACTCATCATTATGAACAACTTTTACTATGAGACCAAACCTGAAATCGCGAAAAAAAATCAGCTGTTCAGTACATTTATCTACATCAAACTAGTTAAAATGTAGGGAGTAGCTGATTTTTTTTTTTCGTGATTTCAGGTTTGGTCCCCTAATAAAAGTTGTTCATAATGATGAGTACAATGACCCCTTAAGAGGTTATCCATTAATTACGACACACCCTGTATATAGATAGATAAGCAACCTAACTCGTAAACTTTCGGATAAGCCGAAAATCTTTCACAAATACTGTGAGTAATAGCCGTTTCACAAATAAATTAAGTAGGTTCATATACCCACCCATCAGTTACTTAACAAAATTTATTGAAATTTATACTATAGGCCTGTTTCACCACCTACGATTAAGTTCCTATTAACTTACTTGGCAGATAATGGTGCCGATTCTGTTGTGCACAAACTAAACTTAATTTAGGCTATTGCTAACTTTTTCTCTCTATTATGACAAGAAAGGGACGGAAGTAAATTAGAGCTGTCAAATTAGTTAGAACTAATTTTTCCATAGACATTTAGACGACACGTAAAAACATGTCGACTAAAAACACGGTGTGAAGCGCAAGGCGTGAACTAGTTTGACATCTCCAACTTAGTTCATAACTATAGCCGTCCTTTTCTCGCGCTGCCTGTTAGTAAAAGATAGCGATTCTCTAATTTTAGTTTAGTGCGTTCACAAGAGAATCGGCACCAATTTCATACAAAATCTGTTCAATTTTTGAATTTATTCGGTAAGTAGTGGCTATTCGGACATCGTGAGATATGCCTACTTATTCAGTTATTAAACAAATAACAATATATTTTTAAACCTATATTTGTGTTGAAATCTTCCCTATCTTCAAAACATGGTAGGGAAGCTAACGATCTAAATGCATCTTATTAGACCTACCTACTTGATTATCCCTGAGCGTTTATCCCCTTCTCCGCGGAACCCTATTAAGGTGCGGTGCAATACTTTTATTTTTAGCGAAGTTTTTTCCGTGGGCAGACGGGACGGAGCCAGACCTTGCCTTGCCTTGCTAACTAATGTTTGTTAAGGGGAAGTTCTGTTCTGTGTAAGTCGATTGACTTTTACCTGAATTTCCTGAAAGAAGAGGCTGGTTACAGAGTTGACAGTTGCTGATGAAATTAACTTTGGCGATATTAATTTCGAGTAAATTGCTCTTCCGATTTAAGAAGAACATGTTTTTAAGAATAATTTCTTTTGGAGTTTAGACGGTTGCAGCATCTTGAAATCAACGTGAAAAGTACATTATGTGCCTAATCATTGCACTCAAAATTAGTTTGACCGGAAACTCTTAAATTCATTTATAGACAGTAGTACCTATTTTGAACAATTTTCAAAAATAGGTTATGAAAATGCGTCACTATTTTCCAGACTGCAATGCAAGGTTTAAATAGGTACCCTACTTACCTAGTCCGTGGCTAAATAATAACAGCCGCACGGGTCGATCCATCAGGTTAAGCTACGCCTGCCGGGGTTGGTCCGTGGATGGGTGACCATCTTTACATAACAAGACTCCTCGGTGCCTTGGAAAGCACGTTAAGCCGTTGGTCCCGGGTGTCATTCGTGGACCTTTGACAGTCATTACGGGTCGTCAGAAGCTCGAAAGTCTGACAACCAATCTTATCAAGGGGTATGGTAATACCCAGCCACTGGGTGGTTGGAGGTGAGACTGACAGTCGCTCCATGTAAAATATATGTGTGTGTCTGGTGTCTGTGTATTCAGCTGCATCCAGTTAGACTGGAAGCCGACCTCAACATAGTAGCAAAATTTATTTTCAGTGCCTTCGATGCAATTCATTCATTCATTCATCATTCATTCATTCCTAAAAGTTGCAAGATTTCAAGAAAAATACAGTCTTTAAATAAGTTCTCAGGATCACTAACTAAGAAAGAGCCTACCTTTAAGCGAGCACAATAAAATCTGCATAATATGTAGATGCGAGCCAATTTTTACGAAACTCTAGCATGCATGATATCATACATAATATTTTAAAACACACAAATGTATGCGCCTGCGTAAGTAAGTACGCTTCCTTTCTTGAAATAAAAACCTTTAACTTTTAACTTGATTCAGATGAAAAATGTGCCGGATAAGCTGTCACATTTTTCCATTTATGTAGAATATGAAGTGACATCAAGCTGTTTTTAGGGTTCCGTACCTCAAACTTTTTTCTCTCTTAGTTAGTTTTAATCATGGCCTGGCAGTTTGAGTAATTCATGCGGCTTACCCAAATGTCCTTTCTTTGATATTGTTCGTCGAATCGTTGAGCTCCTTAAGTTCTGTGTTGAGCTGCACGATTACTGACAATTGCGTGCACTGACTGGACAAGTCCACTCAATCTGTGTGGTTCTTTCCTCAATGGACCATTTCAGACGCCAATCTACATGATCTTCACATGAGCACCTATATTACACCACACACATTTCACCAGGTAATAGGAGGCGAGCCTATTGCCATCAACCGGGCATAAATCCAGACTTCGGGCTGCTATTGAGAAATTCCAGATGGAAATTCCCGACCTAGGAATCGAACCCAGGAGCTTATACTCAGCAAAGCGCGTCTCTATACATGTTTTTTGTCATTATTTTTATTGGCTCCATTTAAGGCAATATAGCGAATGGTCACCATATATCGACATACTAAAAATTCTTTACTTTTTTCACTCGTGCGAAATATCACGTCACTTAAGCGGTTGACAAGGAGTTTTTTTTTTCAAGAAACTGAACAGAGTTAAAAGGTCATCTTAATTAATTTCTTCGCAGTTTAACTTGAAGGCCTGGAGCTAGACGACCACCTCTTAAAGCAGTATTATTTTAATCTTACATGAGTGTGGGAAAGAGATGGAGCTAGACGTCCTGTATAGCTCCATCTCTTTCTCACACTGAAGTAACATTAAAATAATACTGCTTTAAGAAGTGGTGGTTGGCCCCCTGATCATTATATCAGAACAGAGCCACGTGGACGGGCGCTAATTTTAATGAAAATGAATAGGTGGTTTATTCACATGGAACAAATTTTGGACGTCGAAGTCAGCCATGTGGGGGATACCGAAGACAAACAGGCGCGACACGCGATCTAATCGCGCGCGACAAACGCACCGCTCGTCACGTGGCACGCGGTGCCTTTGTGTCGCGTGTCACGCCTGTCCACAACGCAACCAGCAACGAGACCGCGAACTAGCCGGCCACATCGTAAACCCAGCGTTGATTTCATTTTGTAGCTATCACAATGCAACTGCAAGAAGCCTTTTTTTTTCTTTTTTTTTTTTGTGGATGGGAAATCATCAAATGACGTCTCCCGCTCTGGGCAGAGCGGGAGGGCGTGTCAGACTTTTACTGACTAAAACCCACCCATGCTCCTTCAGCTGCCCGTGCCAGGGCCACGGTATCTCTTTCGAACAACCCGCGACCCCGGCGGCATCGGCCCAATTGACCCCGTCACTGCTGACATCTCTTTGAGGCGCGCGTGGAACACAACGCGCCGTCGACCCGGGCCTGGTCCGTACCGGACGGCGAGCTGCCTATTACTCGTCGTCCGCAAGCCCGCGTCTACGGTGGCCGGGAATCGGCAATCGATTCCCGCCGCCCAGGGCGTCTCCTACGGCGGCTAGGGGCGCGAGGGCGCGGCTGTTGCCTCTCCCTCACGCGTTCCGCTTCCTCCTTCGCGAGCATTACTGCTTCGCAGAAGGAGGTGACGGCTTCCCATGCACTCTCGCTTCGCACCATGGCCTGGACCAGGTTAACTGCAAGAAGCCTAACGACTGCTTTCAGGTATAAACCATTCTAAAAATGAACGCCCCTCCACAGTTCACATGCAAGGAAGGTGTACAGACGCAATAAAAAAAAAAAAAGAAATACACATACTTTTGGTCTTTGTCATTGGTTTTTCAGTCACCGGCGAGACTAACATACAAACGGTACGTACCCGACTTGCCCAAATGTTAAACAGTCGGATTTGTCGGTCAACTAGTGTATAAATAACACGAACGCGCGACAGAGCGATCGTGTCGTTCCATGCAAAGCGCATGCTCCCCGCTGAACAATGCTAGAACCTGCACCTTAATTGCGTAACACATTATCAATCGGAGTTGGTTTCATTTTGAAACAAATTGCTAATCCATTGCTTCATATATTCGAATTTTTTTTCTACTCGACAACGTAAATGACGCAATGAATGTTGTTGAACTGTCAAAATGAAACCAACTCCGATTGATAATGTGTTACGCAATTAGGGTGCGGGACTGCTCGCACGAGTAGTTGATCTCTAAGTGCAGCGACGAGTCCATGTTGACAGTAAAGTCGTCGCACGCACACAAGTAAAGTGTTGCAATAAGTATTTCCTCTCGCACTTATAACTAATCACGTTTTGTGGAGGGGCGTTCTTTTTTAGAATGGTTCTGGTTCTCTCTACACTTTGTCGCTGCGTCGCGATGTGGTGTGGTTGTGGCAGGTGTGGACGGGCCCTTAAAATAATCGTTGGGAGGATTCGTAACAGCTTGGTATTAAAGAACAATGCTACAGATGTCGCTACTTACGTGTCGTGTAAAAAAAATACTTAAAGCACTATTAAAGCATTCTTTATTAAATTAGCTTCACTAAAAGCACTTTTAATATAAAGCTACTGGATCACTAATGTGGTCTGCATTTACACATACGTAATTTATTTTGACCCCTGTAGCTAAGCTGGCTAGTTTTTGCTCGCGGCTTTGCTCGCGTGGATGTCGGAAATTATCCCAGAGGAATGTAGGTACTACCGAGATAGAAAATATCCTACATCCTCCTAACCCAGGCTATTATCTAATCGCGTACAAAATTTTATCCAAATCCATTCAACCGTTAAGGTGTGAAAAAGTAACAGACAGACATATAATTTGAAAATAAAAAGCAATTTTGTATTTAATTTCAGCAAATAGTATATTAATTGAAACCAAAAAGAGGTATATTAATTGAAATTGAACCAAAAAAGGTATATTAATTTAAACCAAAAAGAGGCCTGGCCTGTTTCACCACCTACGATTAAGTTCCTATTAACTTACTTGGCAGATAATTTGACACAAAATCTGTTCCATTTTTGAATTTATTCGGCTATTTGGACATCGTGAAATAGGCCCTAAGTAGTATGGAAGTATGGATTAGGTATGAACCTATTCTAATTTAAAATCTAACAAAAAAAAAAAAAAAATAAAAAAAATAAAAAAAAAATGTAGAAGTTTATAAAAAAGGAGGGGAAATAATCATAGGGCATCAAAAATTCGTCCGCATCGCTGTCGACAGGAAAATATTATATTATATATCCTATATTACTATTATTATATTATATCTATTCTACACAAGAAATATTTATTTAGCTACATAACCTATACTATTATAATAATAATAATAATAACCCCACCGCCGCGCCGTATCTCTACGTTGACGTCGTGGTGGGGCTTGCGCGCTCCGAACTCTGGGTCTGTGCCGATGGAGTTTACTTTGCCGAAACAGGTCTAGGGTGAGGAGCCAGACCAAGAGAGATACGTGAACCCGCAGGGCAGCATGTGGCGAGCTGTTGGACAGTAGCGACCCCACGGACCCTATTTCCCGGGAGAAGTCTTGTTCTTCACCTCTGGCTTGCCTTTATTGGCCGGCTGGAGTGAACACTGACGGGAACAGAGCTCCCACCTCATTCTTGCCTTTATTGGCCGGCTTGAGTGGAGATTCGCAATAGCAAACGTGCTCGGAGGAAGGAAGTATTCCAGTAAGTGCTTGTAGGGATCTTGACCATCTTCCGGGCTCTGGGATTGTTCTGAGAGCCGTGGAATACCTCTCCACTCCCCAAGCACCTCAGGACATGTTGCCCCTTGTCGCTACGTCACTATGTGCTAGCGACCGTTTCCGGGGGCCCATTATTGAGTGTGCAAGTCACCCCCTGCCAATTTATCTGTGTATATTATATAACATTGGTCAGGCAGGGGACATAGTTCTTCCATAGTTCAAGGTACTCAATCCACTATAGCCACCCAAACCCATAGGCCCAATGTGTTTTGTTTCCATGTTCTGCAATAGTTCTGCACCAACCGGGGGTTGTCCTTGGGTGCAATTGTATAGTGCATACAGGGATAATCGTCGGCTGGTGCCTTCTTTTCATTTAAAATGGTCTAAGGGGCCTCTGCGAGTTGGCTTCGGCTCCTCGTACGCCTTCCAAAGGTCCGGGACCCCAGGGTCCCGAGATAAGCCAAAGACATAATAATAATAAATATAACATTGGTCAGGCAGGGGACATAGTTCTTCCATAGTTCAAGGTACCCAATCCACTATAGCCACCCAAACCCATAGGCCCAATGTGTTTTGTTTCCATGTTCTGCAATAGTTCTGCACCAACCGGGAGTTGTCCTTGGGTGCAATTGCATAGTGCATACAGGGGTAATCGTCGGCTGGTGCCTTCTTTTCATTTAAAATGGTCTAAGGGGCCTCTGCGAGTTGGCTTCGGCTCCTCGTACGCCTTCCAAAGGTCCGGGACCCCAGGGTCCCGAGATAAGCCAAAGACATAATAATAATAAATATAACATTGGTCAGGCAGGGGACATAGTTCTTCCATAGTTCAAGGTACCCAATCCACTATAGCCACCCAAACCCATAGGCCCAATGTGTTTTGTTTCCATGTTCTGCAATAGTTCTGCACCAACCGGGGGTTGTCCTTGGGTGCAATTGCATAGTGCATACAGGGGTAATCGTCGGCTGGTGCCTTCTTTTCATTTAAATTTGTCTAAGGGGCCTCTGCGAGTTGGCTTCGGCTCCTCGTACGCCTTCCAAAGGTCCGGGACCCCAGGGTCCCGAGATATGTCAAAGACAATTTAAAAAAAAAAAAAAAAAAAAAAAAAATATTTATTTGTTAGAATATTGTTGTAAAGGTGTTACACAAAGTATGACGTCCATAATATTCTGCTGTATGCTGTGTGTGTGTATTAAATGAGCAATATTTGTATTATGTATACGTATATTTCTAAACACGTTCTCGAAAACGGCTCTAACGATTTCGATGAAAGTTGCATTATAGGGTTTACGGGGGCGAAAAATCGATCTAGCTAGGTCTCATTTCTGGGAAAATTCGTTTTCTCTATTTTCACCCGAGCAGAGCTCGGTCGACGCAGGTACCTACTGTATTGTGATGCGAATATATAGGTTCTTTGCTATCGATCAGTTTTGACCTACGGTTTTTGTAATTTACTTTCAACTAAACCCATTCTATTTACTTTCTTACAAGAAAAATGGTGTTGTCATAGACTCATAGTAATTCTACGGTCGCACAGAGAAGCACCATCTCTTTTTCTTCGGAAGGACCAGCGCGGTAATTGTGTAACACACAGTAGAAATCCGTTTCATTTTGACAGTTCAACAACATTCATTGCGTTATTTACGTTTCTGAGGAGACAAATTTTTCGAACATATGAAGCAATGGATTAGCAATTTGCAGCACTGATATTTTGACGATTTATAAATATTAAAACTTGGATCGGTGTTTGATTTTTCTTTTAATACCCAATTTACTAAACCTGTAGACATTACAGACTCAATTAATAATAAAAACTTAAAGTGTAAGCTGAAAGAGCATTGCATCGACTCGATGATGATCGAGTTGATGTAGTGCTGTTTATTGCGCTATTGGCTATTGCGCGTTGATCAATCTCAGGCCATGGCATCCATGGCATGCTAAGTCAGACCCCAGAGTTCTAATTGTGTGCTTTGTTACACCTATCTAAGGAACTTAATTTATATAACAAAATAAATAAATAATTTTATTTTTACTTGGTTTTTAATAAGCATAAGCGTAAGGAATGAATGATGACAACTGCAATTAGTAAATATAAAAATGTTTTCTAGGGTCATGATTGAGATAAGGGCACGCAGACATTGTGCCAGCGCTTTTTTCTGGTTCTGTTAGCACACCCCCGCTCAAACAATGCCTCTTCAGTCATACAATTCGAATAAAGAACTCGGTTACGCAAAGATGCGTTCGAAAACAGCGAAACGTATTTGAAAAAAAAGCCTCTTTTTTCTCTCCTTTCATTCGTTGAATCAGCTTATTTAACAATGCCGCTGTGTGAATATGCAAATCGTATAATTGTCTTGGCGTTTTTATATTTTTTTTTTTGTGCGCGACGCTACTGTCCGTTGACTTAAGTTGGAATGACGCATCTGTCATTTCTGATATTATAACGCACCGCTTGCCACATACGTAAAACGGAACATTATAATGACTCTGGTTTTTTGTCGCATAAAAATAAACTCGCAACTGCAGCGGTGATGTATTTTTTAGTCTAAGATGTGATGAAATATCTCGAAAGGAATGAGGTCCGATGTTTTTCAGGGCCACTCGCTCGGATAATGCGACGCTGAATTTTCATGAGTAGCAATATTTATCGTGTTTGACGCCATTACGGCCGCAGTCGGTGGCTGGCGTAGCGCCCACAGTACCCTTTATTTATAAACAAAAACTGTTCGCGACAACGCCTATATACTTTTATCGAATCGTGTATTTTTTTACCGTTGTTAATTCCGCAGATAATGGTCAGAGTCAAATGACCGGGCGGCGGTAAGAAACGGCGGGAATTTCAGCGATGCTTGCGCACTCTTTTAAGCGTGTTTTTTGTTTGGGACGGGTTCGGCCGGCGGCTCACGTTATTTTTTGCAAGTCCAGCGATGAAAACCGTAATGGCATTTTATCGTGCATAAGAGCGGACGGAATCATTAATTATTTATAATAAGTGGCTAGCGCCGAATCGCGCCGTCCATGTTTATTTTAGTCCAGAAAGTTGAGCATCTGTTTTTTTGGCGTGCCGCAGCTAAGTATTTTCGCGCGCTTTGGTTCGCGACCACAGATTACCATCAGAGGCTTCGGCTTATACATTCCGACCCGATGTAAAAATGTTAATATCTTTATTATGATAAATAATAACGATTATTGAGAACGATTAAGTTTTGAGAGGTTATAAACGATCTTATATTTGTTGATTAAAAATATTGCAACTAATTAACCTACAGTTTTATCGTGTGTCATCCAATGAACAATCTTCGAAGTGATTACGCTGATGAGAATCGCATTGTCAACTCATTTGACCCATTGTTGATCTCCAGTTCTCCACACTATTTTTCTCAAATCGCTACTACACTAATTACCTACATGTACAGCACTCATTTATCGGTTTGCGTTTGACCACTAAATTACCTACCTGTTTGATGTTTAGCAATGATATGGTCTATACGGAGACGTTTAATCGTATTCAGTAACTTGATAGTTCGAAGGAAAATAATTTTAGTTTTTACTACTTACTACTTTATCGTTTATATTATGGTATAAATGAATATAACGAGTTTCAATTAAGTAACACACAAGGCACATCAAGGTAGTTTCGCTAATTCTTTTTTTCACCTCATTCTTTTTTATTTTCCCTGCAACGGTCAAGTTACTGAATACGATTATAAAAGTCCTTGGCAGATAATTTCATACAAAATTTGTTCCATTTTTGAATTTATTCGGTAAGTAGGTAATGGCTACTCGGACACCGTGACATAGCAGGCCCCTTTATGATAGAGTTTATGCTTCTTGCTTACAAGTGTAAGTTATCTTGTCAACTCGTGACTTAAATACTCCCATCGACTCCCATGTTTCACCATCCAGCTTCTTTTACTGGACAACGTCTCAGGACTCATATATCACGCCATTTAAGGCGACGATAAACGGACTTTCAATGATTTTAAACTGAAGATCACGTCTAAACGTTAATTAATTTTTAAAGTTATAGGTAATGTCTAACGCGGATAAAAAACTGAGCATCACGCAAAAATTATATCAAGCGTATTTTTATTTTATGAAACCTTCACCATTTTAAAGATAATTTAATTATTTATCTTTTAGTAGGTATACGTGTTTTAGTATACTTTAATATGTTTTGTTTTACGTATAATCTTTAATAATTACGAACTAAGTACCAGTGGGATTTGAAAAATTCTTTTTGCTTTTCATAGCCCAATTCTTGAGGAATTATTATTAGCTGTTTAAAATCACGCTAGAACCCTTAGGAGCCGAGCATAAAGAAAAGAAGTCAGAAAGAACGCTTAGCAAAAACGAAGTAATAGCGCGGGCAGGCGATGTGGCGACGGGATGGGTCGAGGAAACAAGAAATTTCACGCGGACGAAGTAGCGGGCAGAAGCTAGTAAATTAATAATGCGTCTAATTTGGGACGGCGCTCCTTGATGGGCGAGTTCTATTACCTACCGGGTGGACGTACGACGCGATGCGTGAGCTCAGCACAGAACACGCAAGCTAACTACTCAAGGCCGTTGGCATATATCTGCGTCTTAAGGAGCTCCTTGCTTATTATCATCTAGCTTCTGCTACCATCCGGAGATCATCGTTCCACCTCAAAAGAGTTTCCTATACCATATTTTTCTGACAAAACTCAAACACAAAAACCAATTACAGGAACTTTTGAATTGTCCAGGAGTCGGTCAAGCTAGTTGCCCATTCCAAATCGTAGTAGTTTCATACGGAGAAAAAAAAAATGTTAATTTATCTCCACAAATTACCTGGTATTTTAAAAGAATTTTGTAATTTCAGGAAGATCTGGAGGATAAACTAAGCCTAGGCCTGTGTTCTAGAAATCAAGGAACCCCCATTATCATCATATTTCATAATTCTCCTGCCCTTATCCCAATCTATTTGGGGTCGGCGCAACATGTCCCTTTTACCATACTTCTCTATTATTCGTCATCTCGATAGTCACCCCCTTTCTAGCCATATCATCTTTCACACAGTCCATCCATCGTTTCTTTGGTCTTCCCTTACTCTTATAGCCATCTACATTATAATTATGATGTCGATAGTTATATATTAAGTATATCACATAAGTAGTAAAGGTTGTCAACGTGGTACAATTGCGAGCTTGTGTGTTTGCGTGTGTGTGAAAAGAAGGAGAAAATAATAAAGTAAAGACCCACGGAACCTTTCAATCAAACAGTAACATTTATAAGCTCGCCATTTACAATCTTCCATAATGTTCACATTAAATCGACTGCAATCGGCCGCGTTGTTTTTGCTGCCCGTTGCCATACATAAGAGAACGATTGTTAGTTTTTTTGCTACCACGAAAGTAGGTTACTCGTGTGCTTAAGATCGTTAACGATACTGTGCCAATCACAGCTGTTGTGGTTTTGTGCGTACTCATAGCTTTTTCTAGGAGATTGGTAGACTTTCAAGTTTAATCGAGTTTTAACTATTACCAAACTAGGGGCCTCTCATATCAATTTTTTCGAATAAATTGGTTCTAAGCACAATTTTCCAACTGTCGCCATAAAATGTAAACTCACGCCTTCTTCCCATGGGGGTAGGCAGATACAAGAGAACACCACCTGCTACGATCCTTACATACTCCTTTTGCCTCGTTTACGTTCGTACATTTGGTCATACACGCCGGTTGTGAGTACTACGCACCTGACCTTTCTGAAGAAAAAAGAAAATATCCCAAAGATTTTTTTTTTAATCATTTTGGTAACTGTTGAGATCTATAGGCAGTGTAATTGCTTAAAGACTTCCATTGCTGGGCATAGGCCTCCCCCAGGCAACAAGCATCCCCACATTGACCACAGACATTCTTTTGTTAAAAAAAATCTGATCACGTTTTTGATTTTTACCTCGATGACATTTTGAAAGCAACCTTACCTAAGTCTTGTAGTCGTCTGAAATGAAAATTAAAAAGTGGTTAAGAGGCCTTCTACAAAATTTTGCCGATTTCACTGATTTATGTGATTTTACAGTTACAATTCCTGTATTTCTATAAGTTATTATAATGCACAGTAACATGAAAGACCATTTCAATTATAATCTAAAGAATGAGCTACTTTTTTTATTTTTAGCTTTAAAATAAACAAAATACTTGCCTATATACCGTATCAGTGGCTATAAATAAAGTAATGAATAATGTCAACATGTTCACGTAGGTATTGTTAACACACAGTTAACATAAGTAATATCTTATCTTGTATTAATTAAGGTCTTTTTACACTGTGAAAGTGTTCAGAAAGCTTTTTTGAATATTTATAATCAATTTATGAAAGCGTATTTTGTAGTTAAACGAATCTTGCAATTCTTTTATTTTATACAAGCTGACTCGTCAGACGTCCAAACTTCAATAATTCATACAAAATTCCCATAGAAAAAATGCACTTTCTTTTTTGAAAAGAAATATTAGAAAATTCGGGAAAACTGTCCCGAATTTTCATATTTTTAAAATTTTGCTTTCCGTAAAAACCTGATTCGGACTATTACAAACATTTTAAAAATCGAATCAATCAAATCGGTCTAGCCGTTCTGAAGAGATGCGCTGATCAACGAACAGTATTTCATCTTTCGTTTTTTTCTTTCTTTTTTTTTTTCTTTATATTAGCTGACCCGTCAGACGTTGTCCTGTCAACATTTCAATTTCTTTTTTTTTCCTATTTTTTTCTTTTATACCGCCCTAGTAAAGAGGAGAATAAAAAAAATATTCAAATTGGTCAAGCCGTTCTCAAGTTATGGTGTGACCAAGGGAAATAGGGATTCATTTTTATATTTAACTAGCGACCCGGCCCTGCTTCGCACGGTTTTTACGACTTAACAAAACATGAAGCTTTCTTACCACATTAATATTATAAAGGCGAAAGTTTGTAAGTGTGTGTGTGCGTGTGTGTGTATGTTTGTTACTTCTTCACGCTCAAACAGCGGGACCGATTTGAATGTTTGGGATGTAGATAGCTTATACTCTGGATTAACACATAGGCTACGTTTTATCCCGGTCTACGCGGGTGAAACCGCGGGGCGCAGCTAGTTAATTATTAATATATTACACATATAAACCTTCCGGAATAAATTATCTAAATGATAGTGAACACCGAATTAAAATCCGTTGCGTAGTTTAGAAGAACAACGCGGCCACAGAGACACGAAAAGCGACTTTATTTTATAATAAGTATAGATAGATGATAGATGAAATGCTTATAAATAATTAGGTAGGTACCTACTTGTTTTTACTAAATAGACGAGTAGGACTATATTGTAAAAATAATAAAAACATATATTTATTTTTAAAAACAGAATTCTTATAAGCTTCTAATCTTAAATCTAACCTAATCTTTAATCAACTCTAAGCCGTTGAAATTCTTTTTTTAAACTTGAAGCTAACCCTTCGCTTGCCGCGGTGCGTTGATTTCCACCGGACAGGTCCGATAGGATCAGCAGATGTGGGGCAGATGTTACCGCTCGGACAATTGTAGCAGTGGAGTGTTGGATGCTAAGGCGGATATCCGAACGGATAATTGAAATAATTGAATTCGAAAATTTTGTTTCAAAAACAATTTTTTTTTGAGATTTTTAAGATACTTGGGATTTTCTTCGTAAATTAATGGGCTCTTGGCCCGGTGAAAAGCGTGGACTTTAAATATATATTAGATTTAATAAAAACCCTAAGAATTTACAATATTTTTCCTAAGTCATCTTTTGCATACTTATTATTTATCACGTATTTTCACATTTCTATTACTTACCTAACAACTAAAGAAATAGCCATCCCTTCTCCATTTTTTTTTGCAATTCTATCATCATTGATTGATATTCGTATCCAAAAAGTTAGGGTTTCGTTCCAAGTTCAATGTCTACAATTGAAATTGAACCTTGAAACTGGATGTTAAGGTTTGAATTGAAACGATTTTTTTGGTCCTTTTGTACGGGAAAGGTCAAAGACCTCGCCCAAATATTTGTATTGATACAATTATTTATTTCTGTATTGACAGGTGTTGAAGGGGATGTCTGTCGCATTGTAGTGACTTTTAATATTGAAAATAAGATACCTACATTGTCAGTGTTTTGGTATATTAAGTTTTCGTGTGTTTCGAATTTCATTTTTGACATTGAAAATGTCTTTTCGATCGCTTCAGCAGGGACCCTATTTCCAGCGAAAGTGCAAATTCACCCTGGTGTCGTGAGTAGACTTTAAGGGCTACGGGAATGATTGTGATGTCAAAAAACGCGCATCAAACCCTTAATGATACGCATTTTTTGACAAAATAGTGAAAAATTTTGATAATTTTTGAGAAAATCCCAAAAAAACCCGCTAAAAATGGCCGTTTTTGAATGGTTTAAAAGGGCACTTTTAAACATATATTTTGAAATACATCATTTTACTTAAATTTATATTTTTATATTGAAGGTTTTTGAATGAAAAAAAAGGAAAAGTTTTGAGATATGAATTTTTTTAAAATCGTCTTTTCACGATTTCGCTCGTGCCGTATAATGTGAATATACTCGTGTAGGTAAACTAATAATCATAGAAATATAAAAAATATATCTATGCTAATAATAGTAGTATAAAAAGACTAAAAGTATTAATGTTAATGTAATTTATTTAAATATTTTTTGGAAAGAACTAATAAAATATTGTTACAAGTATGCGAATGTTAATTTTTTGTATTTTTGTTTAAGTGTTTTTTGTTTTCCGGTTCTTTTTTGTATTCTATGATTAAAGTTGGCTTAAAATTACTTTCACATTGTATTTTGGGATAATAAAAAAAAATCATACTATACTACTACTACTATTAATAGAAAAAGAATACCTACACATCAAATAAGTACATTTATTTGATGTGTAGGTATTTCTTTTTCTAATGTTATAAGTATAACTGAGTTCATTTACAATGCACCTCGAAGGTCGTTTAATAAGCGAAATCTGTGTGTTTTTTTTTTAATGTAATTTAGTAGGTTGATCTTTATACCTAAGTAAGTAGGCAATTTAATATGTTTAATTAAATATTACTTCTATTTAGGTCTCTTGGTTAAGCTACTTTTTTTTTGGTCCATCGACGTTTTTTTGTCTTTATAGATAAAAAAAAATATTACAATAAATTTTTACCTTGGCCATTTAAAATCTCATCGTATTTCATAACCCTAAAACGCTGTCTGAGATCTAATTTTCTAAAACCGCGTTAATCAAACCGCAAATATTAATAAAACTACGACCACAGATAATGAAATTGATTTACTATAATAGCTAGCTAGTCACAGGTACATAATACTAGTCAGAATCAGTAAAAAATCAAAGCCAACTGTCGTTTGACCCAAATGACATGGCTGTACCTAATCTATAAAATAGTTCTCATATTAAAGTAACATTTATGCGATTATCGACCATATTATAAAGTCAATAAAGTGACGGTCGACAGGCAGTGTGTATTCATGTTTGTAATTATCGTAATGACAGGATATGAGAGAGAATCGTTTTGTTTGTTTTGATAAAATGATTTTTTAAATGACATGTTTTTTGATGTGTTTTTTGTGAGATGATTTGTAGGTATGGTCTTATTTTATATCTTCTTCATTCTTTTAGTCTTGTTTTACTTTTAAACAGCTCATATTTAATAATCTACCTACGTAGCTACTTATTGGAGCTAAACTAGAACTGTTGTACAAAAGGAACAATCAGTTTGAAATTAAATTGAAAAATTAAAAAACCGGTTTGAAATTAGTGTTTTTTAAGAAATTAACTTAATACTTTTCTCAAAAACGTAATTTTCAATAAACTATTTGTTAGTAAGTATATTATGCGAGAAAAAGCAATTACTCGGCAGAAAAAGATAATAGCCGAAATTTGATATTTCCGCCGAAATTGCCGAAAAACGAAAACAGGTGGGACTCTATTTGAAACCTTGATTAGTTTATCTACTTCATATATAGCTTTATTATTAAGTGTGCATAAAAATATGTTAGGAAAAGTAAAAGAATATTTTCTAAGTAGTGCTAATTTAGCGTGTTGACTGCGTCTTCTCCTTTTATTAAAGGATAAATGATTTATTTCTGTAAGTAGGTTTCTACAAACACTTTGACACGTCAATCATATTTTTAAAACTAGATGAGGTCGGCGTTTCCTATCAGATATTGATTCTCTTAACAACTCCAACAAGCCTACCTACCTAAATTAATCCTTATTTTCTTGCAAGCCTATCTAACAAGTTTTCTAGAGAATCGTATCCTCAGATGACCTACAGACGTTACACGGGATGTCAAACAGCTGACTCACTAACTTTTTCCTTCTTTCCCATATCCCAATAGACACAGATTTTATTTTTTACAGCCATGACCACGGGGTAACTCAAACAGCCTGGCTGACGTCACAAAAACATTATCACACCTACAGCGTAATAAATTACATCCTTCATTGATAATTCGATTTCAATATAACTAGAAAAAATTACTGCTCGCGGCAAAGGGGTAACTTTCAATTTCTCCAGTAATTAATTAACGTACCTAACACATGTTTAGACATACTATTTGTTACGCTTTCTCTATAGGCATTACATCACTAACCCTTTGCCACCTGTTGATTAAAAAAAAATGACAGCAACTGTTGTTTCCCGCCACGATTTGTTTTATTTCTTTTTAATTGTCGATCTGAGACATTGGTTTTTCGGATTCGTTTTAGGGTTAACTGATTTTAATGGCCGACGAATCGGAAGTGACATGTGTCGATGTGTTCTTCATTATATTTAATTTTATTGTTCGCTTCCAGTTTTTTCGACCACTGAATCGAGTTGTTGTGGACAGATGACACAGACGGACAAATTGTGTTCGCATTCTAACTTATCTTCTTATTTCTTTTTAGTTGTCGTACATGTTCATGTTATGCATGAATAAATAATATTTAAATGCCATAGTATGACACCTTTTCAGAGATGTGTTAATTTTTCTCATCTGTTGCGTTGTATTCGTAAATTCTTGGCTACTATAATTACTGTGACATACATAATTCAAGAGCATTTTACTAGCGCTTTTTTGGGACTTACGTCAATATCATCGTCAGGAAAAACAAGAATATTATTAATTACTAGCTTTTGTCAGCGGCTTCGCCCGCGATAAGTTCTTCAGAAATGCTCTGTAAACATCTACATATTACGATGTCTATCTTCAACTTCAAGGCTGCTCATTTCCTTATGAGCTTATTACAAATAAATGCTAATAATACTCAATCCCTATTAATCATAATTTAAAACAAAAACAATTAAAACCTCAATTGAAAAGTTTTGATTCAGAAAAACGCGGGAACTCATATTGACGTACAGTCTATGGTTAATGATTTTTTTATAAAGACACCTGTAGGCGAGGGAGGGAGTGTCTGACTGCCTGAGGATGAGAGCCAAAAAACTAGAAAAAAAACTTATTGAAACGAACGTGAGAATGAATGTAGAACGGCGGTTTGTTTTGATAAAATAGGGAGCTAGGGAGTAGGAATATGTGAAGTTATTTGTAGATTAACTAATTTGGTGATGCAGAAATTAATTTTTGTGTTTTTGCCACATATTAATCTAATTTCGCTGGTTAATAGCTGATTTGTTTAGTGATGGCTCTGAAAAATTGTAATGAACTATAGTTAGCTACAGTTTTTGATTACGTTATGGTATATCAAAGGAAGCCGGGGACATGTATACAACGTGTCGTTTTGCATCCTCGTCAAATTTAAGGGTGTGATATAGACCATCAAACCGAACAACTTTCTCTATGGCACCAACACCGTAATCGCGAAAAAATAATCAGCCGTCCCATACATTTGTGTCGAGTAGGGATTGAAGTTTTATATGGGACAGTTGAAATTTTTTTCGCGAATACGATGTTGGTCCCATGGAGAAAGTTATTCGGTTTGATGTTCTGTACCACACCCTGAAAGACGAGGATGCAAAACGACACGTATAATCAAAGGCCAAGGCGTAGACCGATATTAGCGGCGTCAAGAGTTTAGATGTATACAAACTTTTCATATGCTGTGAAGTTATTAATAGCCATAAAACCCTCAACAGATAATTAACTATTTACACATCATTTAAATCGAATACGACCATCATTAAAATAAAACGCAACATCAAAGCCACCTTTACATTTTTAAATCAGATAATACGCCATCAAACCTATTTATTATTCATTTTCTAAGCAAGAGCTTTTTTATCCGACAACTGTCCACTCGCCCCCGTTTAATTTTTTACGGAGCACTTTTTCTCTATGGTCATACCGTCATATTTGACGTTCTCACGGAAGAGGCTGAATGGACTGGTGTTCTTCGGACTTAAAAAAACACGGAAGGGTTGCTAGTATTAAAAATTATTAGTTTGTTTTTCGTGTACGTAAGGTGCTGTTGGTGGGAATAAGTGACCCTCGGAATTAACATCCGGGAAGATGTTTGAGGTTTAATGAGAGGATATGGAGATAAAAAGTTCATTATTGGGTGGACCGAGAGTGTTGGGTTACCTAAGTAATGATTGTTACAAAGGGATGGGGTACAAAGGGGTGTGTTGTCGAGCCGATCTCATGGTCAAGATTCTATGGATGTTAGGGTGCTTATCTAAGTATCAAATAGACATTTATTCGATGTGAATGCTTTCCTGCTACTTTTTGCTAATGGGCTCAGCGAATCTTCCTTAAGGTTCCATTGGTGTCATTAGATCGTGATTTGCGATAGGTTTTCTCTGATAACACTGTAACAGAAACTTTTATTAAAGCTTTAGACAGTAGGTATCAAAGAGGGTATTGTGACTGTTTTATGCAACATGTCCCGTAATTAACGCAAACCCTCTTAACATCGTAAGAATCGCGAAAAAAAGCGATTTCAGATTTAGTCCCATGGTAAAAGTTGTTCATAATGATGAGTACAATGACCACTTAAGATGGAACTAGTCGATATTTTTTCCATAAAAATTTCGGGAGACTATTACTCCACTGTTTGACATTGTGCATCCAAAGTTAAACATATCGTTTTGTCTCATTATTAATGTTGTCTGTGGGAAAAAGATTACTTTCTCTTGCAAATTTAACGCAACTTTGGGCGTAAATAAGTAATAAAAAAAGTGTAAAATCTCCAAAACAAAGTCGGCACCGACAAAGCTCAATTATCGAAGAGTTCAATAAACTTTATTTATAATAATAATTGATTTATGCAGTAGTTTTTTTCATAGAACTCGATCTTCCAAAGACTAATTGTTTACGTGCTCGTTTCACTATTACTAGTTTTACTTTACTCAATCTGCCTAGCCTTTTCCCAACTATGTTGGGGTCGGCTTCCAGTCTAACCGGATGCAGCTGAATACCATTATTTTACATGGAGCGACTGCCTATCTGACCTCCACAACCCAGTAACTGGGTAATACGATACCCCTTGGTAAGACTGGTTGTCAGACTTTCGGGCTTCTGACGACCCGTAACGACTGTCAAAGATCCACGAATAACAGCTGGGACCAACGGCTTAACGTGCTTTCCGAGGCACGGAGGAGTCTCGGTATGTAAAGATGGTCACCCATCCACGGACCAACCCCGGCAAGCGTAGCTTAACCTGATGGATCGACCCGTGCGGCTGTTATTACTTAGCCACGAGCTCCTCCCCTAGTAGTAACTAGTTTTACTTTACTACTACTATTTATTATTTTACTAGCGTCTAACTGCTCATCAATGATACTATCTCTGTCGGACACGATGCCAGATGACAGCGTGCTTTTTGGCCAACCGCACAAGTGAGTTCGAGCCCGCGACTAGTTCAACCTTAAGAGGGTTTGCGTTCATTACGGGACATGTTGTATTTGTAATGTCAACAGTAGGTATGATGTGCACAAATAATAAATAAATACCCTTGCATGATGAATATTCATATTTATTCAAAAATTGTAAGAGTAACAACTAGTTCCTCAATGTAGGTGATAGTAGTAGATACACTGTCAACGTCCCTCTTAAAACGTCGATTCGTCGTGCAGATAACAATTTTTCTATTGTGTCTGCTAATTGGCGCGCTAGGTATACATAACTGCGATTAACTGAGCATTTCTAAAACACAATAGGCACCTTTTGCCTTATAAAATCATGTGATAAAAACTTTCAACGAATTTTGTGTAAATTGCGTTATAAGTATCCAAAGTCAAAGATAATTTTTGTTAATTTTGATAATCTTTAGTACATGCTCAACTGAAAATATAATCAACTTCAAAATTACAATCAACAGGCAATTGCAGTTCATTTAACACTAAAACGTATAAATTAGTAGACCGTGTCAATAGTATCCAGTGTAAACACGGTCGCCGTTGAAGGGTTAACCCGCGCCTGTCACTCACTGACAGATGGCTAGCCGGGAGACGGATAGGGTTGCCAGACATTTTAATTTTTTGTTACATTCTTGATAGTGATGCGGAAGTTGATTTTTGGGTTATTATTTTTATTTTTGACCTAATAAATATTATTTGGAAGAGTGGTTTAGTTTTGTCAAGAATATAAAATCATGGTATCGATTTGTAGTTTTAACATTTGATGAAAAAAAAAAATAATAACGATAGGAAAAAAATTGAAAACATTTATAGTCTGTAAGGATGAAGCTCGTGGCTGAGTAATATCTTGTAAGGGTCGATCCATCAGGTTAAGTTACGCTTGTCGGGGTTGGTCCGTGGATGGGTGACCATCTTTACATGTCGAGACTCCTCCATGCCTCGGAAAGCACGTTAAGCCGTTGGTCCCGGATGTCATTCGTGGATCTTTGACAGTCATTACGGGTCGTCAGATGCCCGAAAGTCTAAAAATGAGTCCTTACCAAGGGGTATCGTATTACCCAGTAAGTGAGTTGTGGAGGTTGGGCAGTCGCTCCATGGAAAATACAGTATTCAGCTGCATCTGGTTAGACTGGAAGCCGACCCCAACATAGTTGGGAAAAGGCTAGGCAGATTGATTGAGTCTGTTAGGATGAAGGTTATTTCCTTCCTTGTTTTATAATAATTGAAAACGTTTAATATACCTTGCATTAAAATAATTAGTAATTTTTTCTTAATTTGAATGCAAGGTAAATTAAAAGTTTGCCAATAACAATACCATAGTAATACAGACTGTAGAGACAGCCCTATCACCTAACATAAATTCAACCCTACCTCAGCCGATGGTGGTCAAAAAGAGCGGTAATTTTTCAAAACGTACTTTTTATAAAAACGTTAAAAAAAATCGTCGGCCGTAGAGGTGCTAAGTACGATACCCTCAGGCCTAGGGTATCAATTAGACGCTCGGGGTAATGGAAACAAAGAACCATGTGTAAAAGTCCTAAGTGGCGCTTCGGGGTAAAAACGTTTTTGTGGCATCCAATTTATTGCCTTTTGAATTTAGAATAAAGGTTGATAGAATGGGGAATTGATTATAAGTGGTAGTAGATGAGAATGTTTTAAGCAAATTGTTTCAAGCAAGGTCTATTGTATTATTAAGGACATTGGTATTGTTTTATTAAGGACTTAATTAAAATAATAATAATAGAACCTCCGCCGTATCTCGACTTTACGTTGACGTCGTGGTGGGGCTTGCGCGCTCCTGAGCTCTGGGTCTGTGCCGGTAAAGTTTACTTTGCCGAAACAGGTCTAGGGTGAGGAGCCATACCAAGAGAGATACATGAACCCGCAGGGCAGCTTGTGGCGAGCTGTTGGGCAGTAACGACCCCGCAATCCCTATCTCCCGGGAGAAGTCTTGTTCTTCACCTCTGGCTTGCCTTTATTGGCCGGCCTGAGTAAACACTGACGAGGACCAGAGCTTCCACCTCTTTCTTGCCTTTATTGGCCAGAATTTAAATGCAAGTAAGCTTTGTGTATCAATCATAGCAGTTTATATATCATATTTCAACGAAATCTCCAAGCGGCTGGTTGACACTTCCCATGACCCAAGGGCTGGCTTTTACCTTGGCCAGAGGCTTAGCATTGCCATACAACGTGGCAATGCCGCCAGTCTCTTGGGTACTTTACCAGTCGACAACGATGCGGAGGAATTTTTCGATGGCATATTTTAGTTTTTTAATAGTTTTAGTTATGTTAGGATATAATTTTGTTATTTTTAGGTTATGTTTATATTACATTTAAATAAACAATTTGTGTACGAGTGTGTAAAGAATCATAGCAGTACCGATATATATATATATTTGACTTCTAATGTTCTAACTTGTAAAATGAAATAGGATGACTGGTAATTAGTTATTATTTTTATTAGGTATTAATCACGAAAAAAAGAACATCTGTTTCCTACATTTATAAATAATTAAATAAATATCTAGTTAAAAAAAAAGCATTTATTTCGACCAACACCAACCAGAGACTCAAAAATTAAAAATTTTAAAAAAATACAAAAAAAAAAAATAAAGCACATAC
Organism: Cosmia pyralina; assembly: GCA_946251885.1. Classification (NCBI taxonomy): domain Eukaryota; kingdom Metazoa; phylum Arthropoda; class Insecta; order Lepidoptera; family Noctuidae; genus Cosmia; species Cosmia pyralina. Next base: position 21,362,723 of record OX276363.1, on the reverse strand, counting down.
AATTAACATGAACAACGAGATTACCAGAGATTACAGACCTCGATTACAATCGAACCAAAACAAAACCACAACAATAACAATGTTCGCAAAACTCGTCAAAATGTAGGGTACAGCGGATTTTTTTCGCAATTTCAGGTTTGTTCCCATTGTTGTTTGTTATCATTAGTAAAATCATGTGTTTAAGTATCAGTCACTAATTACCAGTCACCCTTATTAATAGGTCTTTACATCATGCGTCATGCATCATGCTTAAGTTTCAATTCTCTTGAAGTAAGATGGTCACGCGATCAGATGACTATGATATTTAAAATTCTTAAGGAGATTAGTGATGTTGGGAGGAGCTCGTGGCTAAGTAATAACAGCCGCACGGGTCGATCCATCAGGTTAAGCTACGCTTGCCGGGGTTGGTCAGTGGATGGGTGACCATTCTTTACATACCGAGACTCCTCCGTGCCTCGGAAAGCACGTTAAGCCGTTGGTCCCGGCTGTCATTCGTGGATCTTTGACAGTCGTTACGGGTCGTCAGAAGCCCGAAAGTCTGACAACCAGTCTTACCAAGGGGTATCGTATTACCCAGTTACTGGGTTGTGGAGGTCAGATAGGCAGTCGCTCCATGTAAAATACTGGTATTCAGCTGCATCCGGTTAGACTAGAAGCCGACCCCAACATAGTTGGGAAAAGGCTAGGCAGATTGAAGGAGATTAGTGATGTTCCTGATCTGCATAATGAAATTTGCAATCTACTTGTCCCAGACAATTACCTACTGTCGTAGCAGAAAACACCACTTACTGGCTGTTCCAACTTGCCGTACTGTTGCACGCTCCAAGTCACCTATTCCTCGGACATTAGCCGCTGTTAACGCTCTCCTGAACTCAAACACAGATCTTGATATGTTTGCGACTGAATGAAAGATGATTCTGTCAGAATGTTTGAATTTTTGTGAAAAGTTTGCTTGACTGTGTTAAATAAATTATATATTATGTTTAAATAGTGTAATTGGTTTCGTCCGTTCTCATCATTTCATTCTCCTGCCCTTATCCCATAGAAATATAAAAAACAGTTATCCCAATCTGTTTTTTTCCATACTTCTCTATTAGTCGTCATCTCGGTAGTCACCCCCTTTCTAGCCATGTCATCTTTCACACAGTCCATCAATCGTTTCTTTGGTCTTCCCCTACTCTTATAACTATCGACATTCATACTCAAAACTTTCCTACGACATTTTCCTCATTCCTCCGCATCACATGCCCATACCATGACAACCGATTTCCGCACAACTTTTCAGTCGCCGGTGCCACTTGCAAACTTCCTCTTATGTACCCATTTCTTATTCTATCCATTCGTGTAACACCACATATCCCTCTTAGCATTCTCATCTCAGCTGCACACAATTGCTTTCGATTCATCCCTTTTGTGGCCTAACATTCTTATCCATACAAGATAGCAGGTCTAACCATTGTTTTATGTATCTTCCCCTTAAGTTTAGGGGGAATGCGGGAGTCGCAGATTGTTCCCGTGACCTGCCGCCATTTCATCCATCCAGTGTTAATCCTGCGCTTAACCATCCGATCTACGTCACCGTCAAGCGCTATGGCTCCAGAACTGGAGGTGTCGTCAGTTCTATTTACAATAAATAAATCATTTTGTTAAACATACGAGGCTCTTATTAGGCACAAATATCGTTTAACTCAGCTTAATTGCGACTACACACTATTACGCACGTAACTATGAAGTTAATACGTATTATTCCCTCTATACTATTCCCCTTTGCAGAAGAAGGCTTGATAAAAAGTATTTGTATAGAGTTCAGTGGCGCACTGGGTCATTTTACATTTACTCAGGGGTCGAATCAAACCTGTTTTTTGTTATACGTTACTCAGGATGAGAGCACGGTTTTGAAGTAGGGTTGTCTAGTCGGTAGTATATAGTATTGTTTTGAATGTGACGTAATAAACGATAAAACCAATTTTACTACGGAAAATTCAAAATTATGCAACCTGCTACGGCGTAGTACGGCGTAGTCGCGTACTACGCTAAGCTACACCGTAGTATTTTTTTTTACTTGTATCGGTTTAAAACGTATTCTAAAGTGCTTGTGATGTTAAAATCTAATTTTACTTCATGATTAGTGTGACGAATAAGGGACGATTTTTGTTAAAATCTAGGAACAATAATCACATTTTAAAGTTCTTCTTGCTTTTTATTCACATTTAACAATCACGGTAAGTACCCGAATCTTTGAGAGATTTTTATTCGCGTGAAAACCCTACACTCTGCCACAAAAACAGGGTCGAATCAGCATAAAAACCCGAGGGTTGGCGATTTATTGTTAATCTCGGGCGGTCACTCTCACTGCGATAGAGTGAAATATTTTACACGATAGAGACTTCTGATAAACTTGTTAACATACGACAAATTAGATTTATTGATTTCTTCGAGATAAGTTTTGAAACAAAAAAAACTTACTTTGTCACCTGGCATATAGAATCGAGAGTTCCGATGAAAACGGACAATTAAGGTAAACTTAAAATTATTAGGCATTTTTGTTTTTGCTCAATGGGCCAGTCCTTGACCTCGATCACGCCTGATGGAAAGCGATGGATGAGGTCTATGACTGATGATGGAACGAGCGTGCCCAGAAAATCCCTGTTCACTCTTGCTGTGAAAGCTGACGGGTTATATGTGGAAGGGAACATAGCCGCTGGCAGAGAGTTCCACACTTCGGCTGTGCACATAATAAATGTGGAGGAGAAGCTCTGAGTACGACTGGTCGAGATATCAACCAAGTGCGGATGGTACCCTGTAGTACGTCTGGTAATCCGGTAGTGAAAGGGAGATAGTGGGATCAGGGTGTGAAGTTCCAGCGCACACTCAAAGTACAGTCTGTAGAAGACAGACAAGCAAGGTCTATTTTAAGCAAACTGTTAAAATATCATCATCGTCATCATTTTCACTGCTGGACATAGGGCTCCCACAAGCACCGCCACTTCGACCGGTTCCTGCGGTTTTCACCAGGTCATCGGTCCACATTGTGGAAGACCTTCCAACGTTATGTCTTCCGGTACGCGGTCGCCACTCCAGAACCTTTCGGTTCATCGGGCTATGTCGGTTACCTTGGTTCCCCTGCGGATCTCTTCATTTCTGATTCGATCACGTAGAGAAACTCAAAGCATAGCCCTCTCCATTGCTTTTCCATTGTTAAAATATGGGAAGATATATAACTAACAAAGCTGAGCAAAGCACGTAAATGATAAAAGGAAAACACTGTTTATAACGAAAGCTTTTATGTTATACTAACTTTCGTGAAAAAGGTCAGTGGCTGGGTGACCATTTTTGCACACCGAGACTCCTCCGTGCCTCGGAAAGCACGGTAAGCCGATGGTCCCGGCTGTCACTTGTGGATCTTTCACAGTCATTACAGATCGTCAGAAGCCCGAAAGTCTGACACCAGTCTTACCAAGGGGTATCGTATTACCCAGTTAATGGGTTGTGGAGGTCAGATAGGCAGTTGCTCCATGTAAAATACTGGTATTCAGCTGCATTGGATTAGACTGGAAGCCGACCCCAATATAGTTTAAATCCGTTTAAAAGCACTCACGGGCAAAGTAAGAAAAACACAAAAATACTCGATAATTTTATCGAAATAATTATCAGTAATTACTCCAAAATTAAGTCTCGACAGCTAATTCAAACTGCATACCAAGAAAAACACATGCCGGTCAAACTAATTTCTTTATTATATTTGATTAACCCTTCAAATGCGGCCGGTGGGTCGTAATTACCCAACAGATGCAACACTGATTAATTACTAGAAAAAGCGTTTGGGCCAGTGCCACCTGCCCGAAAAATCTCACTTTCGATCGCAGGAAAAAGATCTAAAAAACTGATGAGTTGGATGAGACATAATCTAATGTTGATGGTTCTGTAGGTATGTAGGTACGTATAGTTTTCCGAAACAAAAAACAGTTAAGAGGGAAAATTAAATAAATGGTTTGAAATATTTGAAAGCTTTTCTACAATTTTCGAGAAATACACGAACAAACTACTTCGGAAATATAATATTTTCATTAAAAGTTGTACAGAGTACCGATTCTATATCATTCACCCTAAGTATACCTACTTACTTAATTATTTATTTATTTATTTATTAGGAAACTCAACAGCTTATAACTAATTACATGAGTTATGAATGTTCACCACACTATCAATGAACAGCTCAAAGCAGTTGCGTCAAAGTTACAGCAGAGTTAAGAGTTGATCGAACCCAGACAGGCGCTTTACTTTGCGTAAATTATTTCATCACCACTGCTCTCAAAACGGTGAAAGAAAACATCGTGAGGAAACGAATGTCCTAACACCAAAAAAAATTCGAAGACGACATCTACCAACACGAACTGGGCCCGCGTGGTGGATTCCGGCCCACTCCCTCTCACTGAGAGGATACCTGTGTCCCAGCACTGGGAACATTATAGGCTGATATGTTGTGTTTACCTATTCCTACTTACTTTTAAAAATATTTTATTACCAAATATTAATTACCTAATTGCCAATTTATTACCTACCTAAGGTAGCTTTTCTGATTTTCTTTAAAAACAAAGTGTAATCAGCTGTATGAAGTAGAATTTCATCCCAAGCGGCTGCAGTCTGACTTCGCAACCCTCCGAGGTAACCATCGAAGATTCGTTTTTATCTTTTTTGTGTGGGACCCCGAATCGTTACGTATGAAGAAAGTTTTTTCGGTTCAATCTCGTATGTAAATCGACCAGTCATTGTCTTTTGTCGGTTTTTTCTTAATCCTACGTCAGCGGAAGTCACATAGAATTAGAATTGTTATAATCGAGATTTTTTTATTAACTGTCATTAATTTTATTTGGAAAAAACAAGTAAAAATTCGTGAGTTTTATTAGTTTAATTGGATCTATGGATGATTTGCATTGGTTGGTCTAGTGATTGCAAGCGCTAAGTTACTGCTGAGCATACTCAGCCTGACCTAGGAATCGAACCCAGGACCATAGTCCTCAAAATATTATTAGATTTTTACACGACTGCCCAAAAAAAGAGTGTAATGTTTCAGGTTTCATGTGTCTAAGTGATTTCCAACTGGAATTTCTCAGTAGCAGCCCGGAGTCTGGATCTGTGCACGGTTGATGGCAATAGGCTCGCCTACTCTCGTACATTCATTCTGCCTAGCCTTTTCCCAACTATGTTGGGGTCGGCTTCCAGTCTAACCGGATGCAGCTGAATACCATTATTTTACATGGAGCGACTGCCTATCTGACCTCCACAACCCATTAACTGGGTAATACGATACCCCTTGGTAAGACTGATTTTCAGACTTTGGGTCTTCTGACGACCCGTAACGACTGTCAAAGATCCACGAATGACAGCCGGGACCAACGGCTTAACGTGCTTTCCGAGGCACGGAGGAGTCTCGGTATGTAAAGATGGTCACCCATCTACGGACCAACCCCGGCAAGCGTAGCTTAACCTGATGGATCGACCCATGCGGCTGTTATTACTTAGCCACGAGCTCCTACTCTCGTACATGAGACCTTAAACTGGCGAAATGTGGGTGTACTAGGTACACCTCTGCCTAACCCTTTGGGGATTAGGCGTGATGCTATGTTAACTTATTTTCGAAGATAAGGTACCGTAAATAATAATTATCATGATGACACGGCTACACATCAAGCTATACATTTCCAGTTTACACTAACCTCTCATTGTAAGGAAATCCTATACAATACGAGATCAGCTTATACTGGAAATAGCTTGATCTGTAGCCGTGCGTACCTATTGATAACCTGTTTATTTTTTATCAATATCGCTTTTGCAATCGATTACCTACACAGTAGTTTTAGTGTGTCAGCAACTTACTAAGAACTCATCACAGTTCACCTTTGGTTATGTCACAGAATAATAAAGTCACAGTAGTACGTCTAGGCAATGACCTTCAACTATTTACATATGGCCGCTCGGTAGATAAATCTCGTCCACTCGTGCGTAACTGTCGCGCATTCGTACTATAGCTTACTGGTACACTGGAAGCGCGTCTTTTCGACCGTTTTTAACCGACAAAAAAAAGGAGAAGGTTCACAAGTCGATACGTATATTTTTTTTTATATATGTGACCACGCGATTTGAATTTTTTTTGTTTTATTCGAGAGGGTATACTTTAAAGTTGGTCCCTTTATTAACATTGCTTGGGTAGTTTTTGAGTTATCTTCAATAACACGTATTTTTTCCACGCTTATTATGTGGATGATGTTCTCATTTCTTTTGCAGGAAGTGGTATTAGAATTTGTTTGGGGTAGGTACCACAACTAAAAAGTGAATAATAAAAACATTTTACAAAAAAATACTAACGACTTCCAAACGACTACAAAGTGAAAATAACTTTAATTTCGGAAGTCGGTGGCGAAAAACAAAAATGCATTTTAACCAGACACCGACTTCCGAAATACTAAAGTTATTTTTCACTTTGTAGTGTTGTTTTTGGAAGTCGGTTGTATTTTTTTGTAAAAAAGTTTTTTCTTTGAAGACGTAGGTACTACTGTAACATTATTATCCTGTGGTTAGGTGGCAGAAAAAACACAACATACTTCGTGAAATAGCTACTTGTAGGTAAAGAGTAAAACTCTCGCAGATTGAGACACTACAATTAGCCTCACCTACCTATGCACGATTAACTGTAATTAATTTACTTCAATTAATTATATCGAGAGAAACGATTAAAACCTGGCATTTTGTTTTTATTTCCATGTTCATGTAACACACACACACACAGATCGGCAAATTATGCATTTAAAAATATTGATCTGCCATGTTAAATTCGTACCTACCGCAATGATTCACACGTTCCTATTTTATTTTTTAAATTTGCCTAAAAAAAAACATGCGCATGATTTTTTTTAACAAGATGCACAGGCACAAAATTCGCACAGAAATAAAATACCCGAATAAAAAAAAAATACTATAAAAAATTCCTCGTGAATCCAACCTGTACCTACAAAGCCGCATAAATATTCATACATCGCACGATATTACGCATATCAATCACTTTATTGCAAGTGCTAAAAAGGATCTAATAGCATGCACAAGCACACCCCGCCATCTTGTCTTCTACTGTCATTAGCGCCTTTTCATAGCGAATCTCTTTTTGTGTGGCTTATTCAAATCTGTGACAATAGAATGTTTTTGTTTATCCGTTAATCTTGCGCATGATAATGTGGAGATGTTTGAACTTTGTATGTTATTTTTATTATATTATGTAGGTACTTATTGATGATTTGTATAAGTTCATAGTAACTATTGGGGTTCTTATCCTAATGAGCATGAAAACAAATCATCGCTAGCTACTTTTCAATTAGTAACTCGTTTATTTAATCAATCAACTTATTTTAGACTTTAATTAATAGAAATTATGGTCGTCTATTATTTCTACTTTTTATGAATACCTATTTTACTTTTAGTAATAACATACATATTAAAGTAAATAAAGATAAAAACAAATAAGAGTTTTCGCGCCAAAGAACCAAAGACAATCGTCCCGCCAAAATAAAGATGCGTTCAAATTATGCGCGAGCACGCCATAGAATAAAGGATCAAGTTTTTTTCGATTCCTTTCGATCTAACCCTTACAAGCTAATTATCGTATTGAAGAATTAGTTGGTATTTTCGCACGGTGCGGGATGCACGTGTGTGTTGCGGTAACCGAGTAGGTAATTAGATAGGAAGTTGTTTGTTATGCTAATTGTTTATGTTTCTCTTGCGGGAATTAGTTTATTACCAGTTATTATGATATTTGATATTAATTTGATGGTAATTTGGATTTTTGTGGGATCTTGTCTCATTGCAAAAAGGGGCTCAATAATCAGCTTGTTTGAACTATTTGGTTAAATTCATTTCTGTTTACATTATATTGTGTTCTAGTTATTTCTCTGTGTGTGTCTTTATCTTTCTGACACAATTGCTCACATTTTAATAAGTCCCCGGTATTATGAGACCCATTTCAATCATTTAAACTGTCACATAGACAAAATACTATTCAAAATTTAACTTGTTGTTTTTGACGTGCAAGAAATTAGATAGTTTCAACCTTGGAACATAGCGACCCGGGCCTGCTCCGCACGGGTTTTACGACTTCACAAAACATGAAAGTTTCTATGTTTTATAAATATACGTTAAATATTAATGTATTATACATATATCATGTATCATATTCATGTATCCATGGGCCTGTGTCGCCTGAAATAATGGTTTATTTTTTTTATTATATGAACCTTCCGGAATAAATTCTCTAAATGACAGTGAAAACCGTATCAAATCCGTTGCGTAGTTTAGAAGAACAACGCGGCCACACATACAAACACGAAAAGCGACTTTATTTTATAATAAGTATAGATAAAGCTAAATTAAGCAATAATAAGACAAATGACACATGACATTCTAGAATTTACTACAAAAAACCTACCCCTATAACTTAAGGCCGAGTGGCAGCTTTCCTCACTCGTGCCCATTCCAACCCACCTTTTCCTCTACTCGATTCTATTTGCATAGGTACTCTTAATGATCGCCGATTTGATAAAAATGGCCAGCCTGCTACCATTTCAGTATGTAAATCGTTAGGCTGTGTCGACTGCCTTGGCTTTTTTGTTAAATATCCTCATACTAGAATGTTTCAATTAACCGCGAGCAGGACAGCTTTAATTAATTTAAAATAACTTTGTCCATAACGTTGATAACAAGATCTTTCATCCTTAATTAATATGTTTGAAATGTCATGTTGACATCTGAGGCGACGTTGCGACTTTGTTGATACTTTTCCAAGTTAATGAAATTGTTTTAAATTGATGATTGATTGCATACCAAAACCAAAAGCGCCTAAATAACAGTAGATGCAAAATATTCACTAAAAATAATATCAGAACAATAATAAAAAAAATATTTAAAAAAATAAACGTCATAATCCTACTAATACTGTAAATGTGAAAGTTTGTATGTTTAGATGTTTGTTACTCAATTACGCAAAAATGCTGAACGGATTTGGATGAAATTTGGCACACAGTTTATAACCTGGATTTACACATAGGATACTTTTTATCCCGGTAGTAAGTTTCTGTGGGATAATTTTCGATATCCACGCGTGCTAAGCCGCGGGAAAAGCTAGTATTATTTACTAAGTTCCGCCCGTGGCTTCGCCCGCATGGTATGTCGATAAAAAGTAGCCTATGTCCTTTTCCAGGTCATGGTCCCAAACCCGTGCCAAACATCTTCTAAAACCGTTCAGCCGTTTGAGCGTGAAGAAGTAACAAACATACAAACACACACCCCCACACACTCACAAACTTTCGCCTTTATAATATTAGTGTGATATTCATATATTTAAAAATGCAATTTATATGTTTAAATAATAAAAAGTAACAACAAAAATAACAAGTAATCTAAAAAAAAAAACATTTGCCATTTATCTTCTCACGAATGAGTAGGTACCTACAGTACTTGGACCGTACGCTAATTAAACAAAGGTGCACTAACAAACAGGAGACAAGAAAAAACTTTTTACTAATCAGAAAAAAACGTCAAGACACCCTGAGAGATGCATAAAATTAACTAATAATACAAACCTACATGTATGCAAATGTCTACGTGACCACCCCTTAGCTGAATCAAATTGAAATTTGCATACGACTGTGGCGATTTTTTTACTCAAAAAGATTATGTAAATGTGTTTTTTGGACATCAGATGAGTGAGAAATACTTTTTTTAGTGCTAAAAAAAGTGCGTCGGCCGAGATAGGGTTAAGTTTGAAGTTCGAAGAAATGAGTTCTCATACTTTTCATGTGAACTATTTTTTTGTTTAGTGTAGAGACGAAAAAGTTTTGGGTGTTTTTTAATATTGTTATTTGTTTTGAATAATTTGATTTATCTTGACATTCTTAAAGTACTTCGATTGATGTTGATAGAGTTTGTTGAAAAATAATTTTAAGGAGGTAGGTAGAGTACATAACTATCCTTAGCTTTGTTTAAAAGTAGGTATCTAGATAGGTACTATTTCAGTTTTATTATCGACAAAATTGTAAGTAGTACGTAGGTACCAAATATATTTTATTTTTTTTAATTCGGAACGTCTATTTAATTAGCATTTATACAAAATATAAATAATTAAGTTAAAAATATAATTTCATAATTTAGCTAAAACTGTTAAAAAACTATATTCAATATAAATATTCATTAAATTATAAATAAAAATATATTGCATCTTGAAGTTTAATGATTTTATAAATATGTGTAAAACTTTGTGAATGTTTTGTAGCATGCCTAATTTTAATTAAATTAATTAAAACATGATGATTGTTTTGTATTGTAATACTTACAAAAAGTCGGTGTTTTGTCAATCGTTGTTTATTATTTCGGTAACCCAAAATGAAGATGTATTTTTCAGTTCCCAGATAGAGTACCTATCTACTTACCTACCTACCTATTCATCTGTCGTAAATCTAATATATATCTACACACATTATAAATTAAAGTCGCTTTTATTGTCTGTGGCCGCGTTGTTCTTCTAAACTACGCAACGGATTTTGATGCAGTTTTCACCATCAGATAGAGAATTTATTCTGGAAGGTTTATATATATAATACATTAATATTAAACTTACATATAGTAAAGCAATATTGATGTTTTGTCAAACCGTAAAACCGTGCGAAGCATGGGACGGGTCGCTGGAACTGTGAGGGGGTTTGTAAGCAGAACAAACAGACAAACTCTGTGTCTACCAGTACTTTTTACTTTCCATCCAAAGCTACATAATAGTGTCTTACATAAACAAATACATACATAAACCTATTTAACGGCAACCCAAATTTTTTTCAAACCATTATTTTTTTTGTAGCACATAACCTCTTTTTACCTGCGACCCGGGGTGGAGTCAAACCACCCCACATTTTTTTTAATACACAAAAACCCAATAGTGCACCAGGGGGTGTCAACATTTTTTTCGTAGCAACCCTGATCGATATTTTTCCCGCGCACACATAGCATTGGTGAACCCTAGCTAACAAAGAAGTCTTTATGTAAAACTTATTCATTTATTTTTACTCTGGCAACGGTCGTTCGTTCTCTATTCTTTTCGGTAATGGCAGGGGTTGTATTATAAGGGGTTATTTTTTATATGCGCGTCTCCTCACGCGATTTCTGGCTGTTCAAATTGTTTGAGGCACGCAAATGATCGGGCATCATTTTCTAGAACATTTTTAGTTTTGGTTTTCATGTTTTATATAGGTTGTGAGGTGCAATAGGCACTTATTTTAAAGGAAGTTTGATGGTTAAGCCTGTTCGTCTTCATTTAAAACCATTTATGAGATCTTAGGATGGTTTCATCTCGTTTTATAACATTCAACAATTCAGCTGTTGTTTTCCTGCGCAAAATTATTAGTATGCGATTAGAATTATATATTTCTAAATTACATTATAGTCTCGTATGAAAGAAAGCACTTTATTTGTAGCTATAGTACTTTCCAACAAAAGCATAGAATGATATTAAAAATAAACACCAAATTGCGCGACTTCACATAAAATTTTAATAAATAATGCTTTGAACATTTATTATCTGAAATAGTATACCTAAATAGTTTGTGTCTAACCGTCTATTTTCTGTACTTCCAGTGGTGGTGACGTCAGCTCCGGCTAATGAGGCTGAGCTGCAACTGTACAGGGTGATGCAACGAGCCAGCTTGCTGGCGTACTACGACACGCTGCTAGAGATGGGTTAGTATTATAATGATGGTGGTGCGTGTTGGATCATTTAGCTAATCCATGCGTCAGGTTCGTGAACGGGCGCTGTCAGTGACGGCTGGTCATATCTTAGCGGCCACAGCTTATTTTAATTTAATTTAAATAGTTTTTTTTTTAGGACGCTCTTAACGTTCTACATCGTTCTCACATGTATAATTTCAGCATGAATGATGTAACCAAAAGAGTGTCCGTGGAGTTTCTTGCCCGTTCTTCTCCAGAGGTACCTACTACGCTTTGAAATGGGCGACTAGCTTCATCTTTCTGACTGACCGACCCCTTGACAATTCAAAAGTGCCTGTAATTGGTTTATTTGAAATAAATGCTTTGAGTTTGAGTTTGAATCAGATTTAAAATGACAACCAGTAAACTTCTGAAGACTTCTAAAATGACAACCTGTACCTAAACTTCTAATAGTTACTGCTAAAATGACAACCTGAAACTTCTAGTGACTGCTAAAATGACAACCTGTAAACTTCTAGTGACTGCTAAAATGGCAATCTGTAAATTTCTGGTGACTGCTAAAATGACAACCTGTTAACTTCTGGTGACAGCAAAAATGACAACCTGTTAACTTCTGGTGACAGCAAAAATGGCAACTTGTAAACTTCTAGTGACTGCTAAAATGACAACCTGTAAACTTCTATTGACTGCTAAAATGGCAACCTGTAAACTTCTATTGACTGCTAAAATGACAACCTGTAAACTTCTAGTGACTTCTAAAATGACAACCTGTAAACTTCTATTGACTGCTAAAATGACAACCTGTAAACTTCTAGTGACTTCTAAAATGACAACCTGTAAACTTCTAGTGACTTCTAAAATGGCAACCTGTAAACTTCTAGTGACTTCTAAAATGACAACCTGTAAACTTCTAGTGACTTCTAAAATGACAACCTGTAAACTTCTAATGAAACTTCTAGTGACTGCTAAAATGGCAACCTGTAAACTTCTAGTGACTGCTAAAATGGCAACCTGTAAACTTCTAATGACTGCTAAAATGGCAACCTGTAAACTTCTAGTGACTGCTAAAATGGCAACCTGTAAACTTCTATTGACTGCTAAAATGACAACCTGTAAACTTCTAGTGACTTCTAAAATGACAACCTGTAAACTTCTAATGAAACTTCTAGTGACTGCTAAAATGGCAACCTGTAAACTTCTAGTGACTGCTAAAATGGCAACCTGTAAACTTCTAATGACTGCTAAAATGGCAACCTGTAAACTTCTAGTGACTGCTAAAATGGCAACCTGTAAACTTCTAATGACTGCTAAAATGGCAACCTGTAAACTTCTAGTGACTTCTAAAATGACAACCTGTAAACTTCTAGTGACTTCTAAAATGACAACCTGTAAACTTCTAGTGACTTCTAAAATGACAACCTGTAAACTTCTATTGACTGCTAAAATGACAACCTGTAAACTTCTAGTGACTTCTAAAATGGCAACCTGTAAACTTCTATTGACTGCTAAAATGACAACCTGTAAACTTCTAGTGACTTCTAAAATGACAACCTGTAAACTTCTATTGACTGCTAAAATGACAACCTGTAAACTTCTAGTGACTTCTAAAATGGCAACCTGTAAACTTCTATTGACTGCTAAAATGACAACCTGTAAACTTCTAGTGACTTCTAAAATGACAACCTGTAAACTTCTAATGAAACTTCTAGTGACTGCTAAAATGGCAACCTGTAAACTTCTAGTGACTGCTAAAATGGCAACCTGTAAACTTCTAATGACTGCTAAAATGGCAACCTGTAAACTTCTAGTGACTGCTAAAATGGCAACCTGTAAACTTCTAATGACTGCTAAAATGGCAACCTGTAAACTTCTAGTGACTGCTAAAATGGCAACCTGTAAACTTCTAGTGACTGCTAAAATGACAACCTGTAAACTTCTAATAGTGACTGCTAAAATTACAACCTGAAACTTCTAGTGACTGCTAAAATGGCAACCTGTAAACTTCTAGTGACTGCTAAAATGGCAACCTGTAAACTTCTAGTGACTGCTAAAATGGCAACCTGTAAACTTCTAGTGACTGCTAAAATGGCAACCTGTAAACTTCTAGTGACTTCTAAAATGACAACCTGTAAACTTCTAATAGTGACTGCTAAAATTACACCCTGAAACTTCTAGTGACTGCTAAAATGGCAACCTGTAAACTTCTAGTGACTGCTAAAATGGCAACCTAAACTTCTAGTGACTGTTAAAAATACCTTTAAATATTATTTTAATTTAGTCTAGTACACTATGATTGATTTGCTCACACATGTCGTCGGTTGGGGCAGGTAAAAAAAAAAAACATTTTAAAGCAATGTTCATACCTATGGTTCAAACACAATTCCTGGTAATTTTTCTCAAAGATTGATTACACAATAGTTTTCAAAAATGTCAAATGTGTAACTCTGAAATATGTGCAGGTGATCTATTACTGAATATGATAATAAAAAATGAGTTAGGCATATTTATAAATGTTAAACAATAATGTTGCTTATAAATAATCCAACTTCAAATAATTCATTGAAATTAATAATGAAAACGAAAAAAACCCTATCAAAAGTGTATAACATGTCCCTCCATACTAAACACAAGATCATAGGAACACAAGAAAAAACACTTTCTCATAACGAAATAAAGAAAAAGACGAAAAAACTTAACAAAATCTCCATATCGCTAAAAAACGCGAACTCAGCGTCGACATGCAAATTACTTTTTTAATCTTTTACTTTTTAATACCGCCGATTACTCGAGCTAAGGAAGGGTTTGGCCAGTCAGCCTTATCCTTTTGTTTTTTTTCTCGGCGCCCCTTTGCAAAATGGTCACGTAGATATTTGCATATTTGCCTAAATTAAAACTGGTGTGTGAGCTCTTATTTTTTTACACTATCTCACGTTTTTATGAACAATCATAGCGAAATGAACTGGTGGTACAAGAAAGTCTTGCATATTAATGTTTATGGGACTAATCTATCTGTTGGCAACAATGGTCCAGTTTTTTATGTCATGTGAATGTAAAGAACTGATTATCGTGGTCCGTTTTTTTGGACTCTGAGAAATAATTATTCTTCTCGTGCTTTCTTGGATCGAGTTTTTTAACTTTTAATGACTTGCTGTGTTCCTTTTGAATGTTGTTTTGCGTAAGACTCAGATACAAAGCTGCATTTATAAGTTATGAGCTTAGAATTTGTCATTTTACGTAAACCTACTTTGTTTTAAAGTTTTTATTTTACCATTCCAGGTGGAGACGACGTACAGCAACTCTGTGACGCTGGAGAGGAAGAATTCCTTGAAATAATGGCCCTAGTGGGCATGGCATCCAAGCCGCTTCATGTCAGACGTTTACAAAAAGCCCTCCAGGAGTGGGTCAACAACCCTTCCCTCTTCCAAATACCAATCGTTCCTAACCTCTGTCCTACCGAAAACCCCTTCATCCAATGTAACCAAAGACTCCTCAACATACCACCGTCAATCCCTAACGTCTTACCAAGGACTGTGGTCTCTCCAGAGAGCAGTAGGCCAATGTACAGTCCGTCCCCAGGTGCTCCTGACAACAGTTGTGGCTCAAATGCCTCAGCCCCCAACGCCAGTCCTGTTCATCAAGCGAATACCTTCGCAAAAATAGTATTACCGCCATCCCCTGCTCCCGCAGCGCCTGTAACCTCTACCGCTTCTAGATCCTTCTCTCCACAAAGTGCCTGTCCTCCTGCATCAGCTGGTTCCAGCCCGAGTTCCGTCACATCACCAGTTCAGTTGACACCTGTACTCTTAGATGTTCATGTACAAAAGTTAGCTGCAGCGGCCGAGAAGTTGAGCAAACATTTGCCGCAACTGGAGCCAAAGCCGCAGAACACTAAGAAGAAGATGTGCAAGGACCTGGAGCTGGTGATGATGATGCCGGAGTCGGATCCGCGGCGGATGGAGGAGATCAGGAAGTACGCGGCGATCTATGGGAGGTTTGACTGTAAGAGGAAGCCTGAGAAGCCGTTGACGCTACATGAGGTTAGTTTTTCATTTACCTGCCAATAAACATTAACTTTCTTTATATGAAATACAGTTCGTGTCACGTAAGTTTTCCGTTCTGAAGTGGGCTACAAATGACTGCGCAGTAGTCAATATCTATACTAAACAGCAGCGCGCCATGCCATGCGCATCGCAAAGCCTGGTTGAGTATTCGAGTCTAGTGATTTAAGTTCTAATTCCGGGTCTATAGGCTTGGTTTTTTAGGGTTCCGTACCTCGAAACAAAAACGTCCGTCTTTCGTTGTCCGTCTGTGTGTCTGTCTGTCTGTCAGTCTGTCAAGACCCTTTTTCTCAGGAACGCGTGGAGATATCCAGTTGAAATTAATATCAAATACGTAAGTCTATGATCCGTTAGAGTTCTAAAAAAATCAAGCTTCTAAGTCAGCGCAATAAAAAAATACGGCCATTTATGTGACATATTTTGATACTCGCAAGTAAATCAAAAACTATATGGGTACTTCCCGTTGTCCTAGAATCATAAAACATGGCAAGAAGCGACGTTTCACAGCACAATTAAAGGAAAAAGTCCGACAAAAATTTATTTGTAATTCTAGCACATAAAAATATTTTCAAGTCTATCAGTCTGTCAAGACCCTTATTCTTAAGGGCGCATGGAGGTATCAAATTGAAATTAATATGAAATACTCTATGAATAATTGGAGTTCTAAAAAAATTAAGCTTCTAAGTAAACGCAGTTACTTCCCGTTGACCTAGAATCATGAAAGGCAAGTAGCAAGATCTCACAGCACAAGTAAAGAGAAAAGTCCGAAAATTGTTAATTTGTAATTCTGTCACACAAAAAAAAATTTTTTTTTGGGATTACAATGTTATACCTACATAAGTTTGTTTTTGGGATAAATTTTTTCAAGTACGGAACTCTTCATTGTTCGTGGTCCGGTTTTTTTAATCAAGCTTTTGGCAACTCGATGGGGTTGAATTGTTTTATTACTGAGTTCCTGTGGCCACCTTCCAGCTCCATCATCAGATCAACTCAATGTCATAATAATAATGCATTGTCAGCCCAATAGGTAACCGAGAAGTGGGTCAAATTTAACTTGCAAAATTAGATTACAGACAGACACAGGGACAGGTGAAACTAAATAAAATCTCGCAAAAATGACAAGGTTTTAAATGATAAATGATTTTATTTCTGTAAGTAGGTTTGTACAAACACTTTTACAAGTTATCATATTTTTAAAAACTAGATGAGGTCGGCGTTTCCTTTCTGAGAAGAAAGGCCGAAACATACTCAGAGGTCACAGTCTCTTTTAAAGTCCAGACGTAATCTTGGTCAGATCATGTGAAGACCATGTAGATTGGTGTCTGAAATGGTCTTTTGAGGATAGAACCACACAGATTGAGTAGGCCTGTCCAGTCAGTGCACGCATTTGTCAGTAATCGTGTAACTCAATTCAGAACTTAAGGAGCTCAACGATTCAACGAACAATTCCAAAGAAAAGATATTTGGGTACATTTGGTTTTCTTCCCTCAACCCACAGGTGATGGTGAACGAAGCAGCAGCTCAGATCTGCCGCTGTGTGCCAGCACTGCTGACACGGAGGGACGAGCTGTTCCCGCTAGCGAGGCAGCTGGTCAGGAGAGCTGGCCTCCACTATTCTAAGCACGGGTGAGTCTGCTCTTTTGATCTGAAATGTAAAAACGGAATGAATGCATATACTGTTAAGTGTGACAACCAGACTTACCAAAACAAAGAAAGAAAATACTCCATCGGGTTAGGTAATTTTAAAAAGGTAAACAAAAAACCCACGTGTCTGGTGAACCGACTTAACGTAATACCTGTCACATCAGTCATCGTGCTGCGACACAGTTGTACTCTTAAATTTAGCAACGTTATACAACGAATTATAAAGTTTCTAAATTGAAGAGTAGAACTGTGTCGTAGCATGACGACTGACGTGACAGGTACCTACCTTTTACGTTTAATCGGTTAACCAGACACGTGATTTTGTTTGATTACCTTTATTTAATTACCTAAACCAATGGAGTATAGGTTTAATTATCACGGAACACGTGTATAGATTAGCTAACCCGAGTAATAAAGAAAAATAAAAAAAAACACAATCTTTAAATCACGAGCTCAAAATAAATAGTCAGTAGCTGCACGTCGTGCAAAAGGTATCTAGTGGTACCCAGTAACTGGGTTGTGGAGGAGAGACAAGCAATCGCTTTATATAAAATACTGGTATTCAGCTGCATCCAGTTTGGAAGCTGTAATCCGACTCCAACATAGCATTGGGAAAAGGATACCAGATAATGATGATGATAGAAGATGCAATAGATGATGTGTAATAGAAAGCGAACATATTATTATTGTCATTTATTTAAGAGCAGTTTTAATCTGGGATGAAAATAATAAAGTGTTTTAAGAGGATTGTGAAGTGCCGATACGCGGTGCGAGTACCTAGGTATTTTCAAAATTACTATCTGTTGAGTTGCGTCTTGGAGGCCATTACCTACATTTCCTTTTTGAAATATTGTTTCGGGCGATAACGTTTTCACTCCCGTAAACCTTTACGAAATAAGACAATTTTCATCTCATTAGATTCTGTACACCTTAATCTAGGTTAGTACGTTTTTAGTTTTTACTAATTCAGTTTAGTTTAATTAAAAAGAATTAAAACGCTCGAGGAAGTTTTTGAGCCAAACATATAGATATTATTAGATACTAATAACTTAAATCGTACGCAATATTTATTTATAATAAAACCTTACGGACCTAGTTTTTCATTATATCTTTTTACGGGGGGAAAAACGTTACCTATCGCTTTTTGTATAAAAATTTACAACTTCAGAATCCTCTTAACATCTTAATTTTGAGTTATTCGATAATAACTAATATGGCCGACCAATGTATTGTTCAGAAACTTGACCAAGAATCACGCAAATTAGTCTGATTTGGAGACCGACCTCTTTCTTCCTTTCCTCCATCCATTTACTATCATAGGTATTTGTCGTCACTCTATTTGAATCTTTCATTGAATGTCTTTAAACAAGGTGTACCTAAGGGACAGCCCTCCGTAAACTAACAGGGTGCATTTAGCTCCTATTTTGAAGCATATTCCACCGGCTTTTTTATTTTTTTTTAATCGCTTTTTCAGTTACTATTTCTTTATTTCAATGTAAAATTACATTCTCTGTACGCAGCACTCCATTTATGTAAATAAAACAGCTAAAATAATAAAAAATCAGCAATGGATGTTAAAATACTGCATGACCCCGTGGCGGAGAAGGCTCGCTGCGCTGCCGTTCGCCACGTGCGTTTTGCCTCGGTAACGCTAAGTACATTGCATATGAGGTAATAAAACAAATCAGGTGTATTGGATTCCCATAACGCTCCTGAAATCATTTCATGTACCATCGCGGACATCTTAGTACGATATACTGAATTCACCCCATCAGTCTGCGGAGGGCTGTCCCTTACACCCTGCATGTCTTTGAGATGTTAGATGGAAGTAGGTACCTATATTTCAAAATGCAACTGCAATAATCAATAATTTACATTATGTATGTCAGTGGTTTTCCTTTTTCTTAAGAAGAATATTTTACTGACCAGGATCCTGCAATGTGAACCTGCACAAAATTTTAATCAACTCTTTTTTTGTGACTACTGTTGACGTTGATTGAAACAGTTAATACATAGAAAGACCTATAAAATGCGTATGTTGATAAATTATATAAAGGTGAAGAACACAAAGATGCAACACGTGAGATAAATATATTAACGGCATTCCTGTCTGGTTCCAACAATTAGTATTCTATCCATGAACACATGCACTAACGTGTAAGATAGCAATTATAAACATATTATAATTCATTATGCAAGTCAAGGTTATCAAGGCAATACGTAACGAACGTAACTTTCTTTCTCTTGTCGTTGCATATTCACCTTCAGGATTGCCATAAATTAATAAGATCCTTTTCAAGCGCTGCAAATTTTAATGTGCTTAGACAGGATCCAGAAAGGTGTGGTCTTTATGGGTACATACAGACCATCGAACTGAACAACTTTCTCCATGGGAGTGGGACCAACATGGTAATCGAGAAAAAAATATCAGCTGTCCCGTGCAAAACTTCAATACCTACTAGAGCCAAACGTATGGGTTAGCTGATTATTTATCTCGGACACCTGAAACGAGCCTCTATCTGTCTATGTCTCTATCTTTTTTATATAATGGTAATACAAAGAAAAAAAAAAGGTTTTGAAGCCAACTCACTATCATTTCCGTTTGACATTGTTCCCAATTTGAAATCGGAATACTAAAAAAAAGCCATTTAATTACCATAAGTCGTCCACAAAAAGGGTTATTAGATTTTCTAAAACGAATCAGGATTCTTAAAGTGAAAGTCTTTAACCAGCCACCTACCTCTTAGGTGGGCTGTCAAAACTTACCATATTTTTCTTTTTCATTTCAGGCTCCTACCAACAGCGTCAACAGGCGAGGAGCGAGAGCGTGACGAGGACGAGACGCCTCCAAAGCGACCGCGACAGGTGGCGCCCCCCACTGTAGATCTCACGAATTAGAACTAACCTCGGGGATATAGCCGCCAATTAGCACTAACATAGAGGATATTTTGTAGATGACACGGTCGGGAGACGTGGGTTGTGGAATCTTTGAGATGATTGCTACCGGTCGAAAATCAGTATACTTATATATAGGTTCTTGGGACTTATCATTTAGGAGCCGTGATTTAAAATAAATAAATAAATAAACCATTTATTTCAGGCGACACGGCCCATAGATAAATACCTTAACCTAAACATACATATTTGAATATAAACAAAAGTTGTGTTAATAAAATAGGCTTAAGACTATGTTAGTAGCACTCCTCTTTGCACTAGCTTGACTTTAAGTGCTGCCCTGTGGAACTTGTCCGCGGAAGCGACGGAAGACCACGTCCTGCGGCCAAAAGTCTTCCTCCATGACGAGGGGCAGGTAACAGTTCGGTACACGCACCACAAACGGCTTGAAGTTGACGTTGCGGCGCGACTCCAGTAACTGCACCCTCGGCGCGTACCTAGTCTTCTGGCGCACGTACTCCACGATGTCCTCCGCCTTAGTGGTGTAGTGCAGGCGGGAGATATACACCGGTGTATTCGGCTTTGCGGCACGCAAGCTCACTTCGGGCTCCGCAGGAGCTTTGCCGCAACGGTTCTTATTAATTCGCGGACGGCGCTTCCTCCTGTGCACCGTCACGAAACCCTCATCATTATCATTATCAGCCTTGTTCGACGCCTTATTTAGCAACTAAAGTAGAATAGTCGTTGTAGAATACCATACTATCCCAGTATACCGCTAAAGGAATGTGACCACATTACTAAGCAAAATGGCAAACATCTAAGTAAAATGGCAACTAATCGCAATTTCTTTCATTTTCACATTTCAGCCATGTTTATTGCGTTATACGTTGTTGCGCAGACGAATTTAATAAACCTATGGTGTAATTAATTAGAAATATCCTTTAAACCTCTCGGATTGTGATTAAAACTATGTTAGGTACGCAATTAGGGTGCTGGATGCCACGCAGATGTCTTTTATATTTCAAGAGGATGTCTACAAAAACACTGAATTCAGATTTTAAAAATCATTTTTACGATTTAACTATTCGGTTTACTTGATGTGCCATATTGATGATAACGACCTTCTCCGTCAATAAGATTATCAAAAGATTCCATAATTCACGAACTAAAATCGCAATAACAATAACATTTAACAAGGGAAATTGTTACTAACTGGAATGATGACTACTCTTATTTCTTATAAGATAATTCACGTAGAGTTATCCGATTCCATGAGAGGTTCATGATAAAATTAAAGGGAAAAAAATACGCCCCAGGGGTACTCCAAAAAGTTTCAGAAGATTTAAACGAAATTGCAAAAAATCACATAAATTTTTCGTTATTTTATGAATTTACTTATGTTATTTGGTACATGCCATATGTTTTTCGTACTTGCATTTATTTTTTATTTGCATTCATATAGTGAAAGGTAAGCATGACTAAATCAAACGCCTGTTCTAATCCTTATTAATTTGGTATGCACTGTAGTACATTTTGTTTTAGAATGGTTATGGCAAAATACTGATCTGGTGAGTAGAAAATTCATATTTAACATTTTTAGTTTGCATGATTAATATGATTATTACAATTATTCTCACAACTGTTGATCGGCCTCCTAGAGGTTTGCCGATTGCTTAACCCGTCGCGCGCCAATTAGCAGACACAATTGAAATTCTATTGTTATCTGTACACATGGTGTACAATCGACATTTTAAGAGTTAATAATATTTATTAAACTACCCTTCTGCTTAAATTATTTTTGAATAGTCACAAAGGTGTTATTAAGAAAATCAGAAATATGGTTAAAAATCTTCATGAGATATCTAAATATGACCTTTAAAAACAGCTCACCGTAACACAAGAGTGTAGTTAACAACATTTTCACTATGATCATAATAACATATTGTGTTGTCATATCTAGGAAGGCGATGAAGGCAATGGTGTCCGAGCAAGTCCTGATGCGGCCAGAAGCAATTCCAATAGGTAGCTAATCTTACTAGAACTTCTTATTAGAACATCTCTAATATGATTTTATATCAAATTGCACTAAAGAAAAGTCCAATCAGAATCAGAACTACTTCAATCAATCAATCTGTCTAGCCTTTTCCAAACTATGTTGGAGTCGGCTTCCAATCTAACCGGATGCAGCTGAATCCAGTATTTTACATGGAGCGACTGCCTATCTGACCTCCACAACCCTACTGGGTTACGATACCCCTTGGTAAGACTGGTTGTCAGACTTTCGGGCATCTGACTACCCGTAACAACTGTCAAAGATCCCCGAATGACAGACGGAACCAACAGCTTAACGTGCTTTCCGAGGCACGGAGGAGTCTCGGTATGTAACGATGGCCACCCGTCCACGGACCGACCTCGGCATGCGTCGCTTAACCTGATGGATCGACCCGTGCGGCTGTTATTACTTAGCCACGAGCTCCTCGAATCTGAACTACTTATATGGTCCTTAGAGCTAATTTACATTTAACCCGTATTTCCATCTGGCGTTGGAATAATAATAAATAATAGCCATCGGATAAATAACACTAGTTTACAAAGTTTTTGTCCTTTGAATGAAACGTTTTTTTTTCTTAACAATCGAGGTGCACTGAGGTTCAGAAAAATTATAAAAAAATTCTAACACGTCATGTTTCCAAGATATTTATTATTTTTGATAATTTCTTACAAAAAAATAATGCTTACAAAAATATCAAACAAAAAATTAAAAGTGAATTGCCTTAGCTTTTTTCTTTCTTTGTTCTTTTTATTAAAACCAAATGTCTTAGTGAGACAAAAGTAACAGTCATTTTCGTGGTTAGATGGTTCCCTCCATAACATTGGAATATTAAAATTAAAAAATCTTTTTTCACCTGCAGCCCAAAAGCTTAGAGTTTTTCTGCATCTTTCACAAAAAACGTGAGGAGCCCATGTTTTCAAATTCAAATTCAAAATCATTTATTTGCTAATATGGGTAATTACATAAAGTTGTTAAAAATAGAGCATAGTTCAACCATATTACGCCTTGAGGCATGCAAATGTCAAGGTTTAAACTGTAGGTATCACATTGTTATACCTACAATTATTTGCAATAATAATTTATAATTAGGGAATAACAATTTTGATCATTTCATCATGGCAAATAATAATTTTGTCCTGGTGACAGACCGAAATTTTGAAATAACCAAAATACGCATCTTTAAGTGATTCCGTTATGGGATATCCTTTTTTAGATATTATAAATTCACCACAGACATAGCAAAAACGATCAGAATGCACTTTACACAACCTTTTTGACATTTTAAAAACAAGTATTGATTTAACTGAACACTGCACAGCATCAAAATTTTAAAATAAAATCGAAACCAACTTATGGGTAGTTTGAAAATAAGATGTTATAAAAATTTGATTTATAGACGTGATAGAAATAAAACAAATATATGTTTGCGTTTAGTTATTACTACTAAATACATCGATATGGAATTCATTGAAAGGACATGACTTTCATTTTAATTTGTAAACTAGTGTAATTATTGGTTGCTCTATTTCAATTAAGATCTGAATATTGATTTTTTTTTTTTTTGCATTTGGTCCAATATCGATCCAATGTCACTGGATTCCAGCGCAGGATACCTAATAATGATGGTCTGGCAGTTTGAGTACTTTATGCGGCCTACCCATATGTCCTGTCTTTGGTATTGTTCGTCGAATCGTTGAGCTCCTTAAGTTCTGAGTTGAGCTGCACGATTACTAACAAATGCGCGCACTGACTTGACACTACAGGTCCACTCAATCTATGTGGTTGTTTCCTCAAAATTCCTTTTCAGACACCAATATTACATGGTCTTCATATGATCTGACCAAGACTAGGTCTGGACTTGACCTCTGAGTTTGTTTCGGCCTTTCTTCTCAGAGTAGTCGGATAGGAAACGCCGACCTCATCTAGTTTTTAAGAGATGATTGACGTGTAAAAGTGTTTATGCTAACCTACTTACAGAAATAAAATCATGTATCATCAATCTAAATCTCCCTGAGAAGGGTCCTATCACATTTTTGCTTCAAAAATGTTATTAATGTTGTGATAGTAAATGTTGTTGTTGTGGTTGTTTCCAGCTGGTGGGGCGTGAAGGCTGAGAGTGATGACGCCGACTCCAGGTGTTCATATTCCAGCACCAGTACTCCGCCACCGGTAATTTTATTAGCATATTTTTAAATATTTTGACTTACAGGGTTGTGGATGTTGTAATTCCCTTATTTTTATTTGTTGGGTGATTCCCTTATTTGAGTTTTGTGTTCAGTAGCTTCACATTTCTAATAAGCATTCTCTGTTTTTAATTTGGTCGGTACTATTTCATCAAATTAAAGTGGGTATTGAAAATCTTATAAAAAGCAGAATCACGTCGGTTCTAAATCTAGCTCTTCTTGTGGAAATAAATAAAATCCATCAGCCTGTGTTGTTCCACTGCAGGCCAAAGGCCTCCCTTTCCTTGTTCCATTCAACTCGATTCTGCGCTAACATGGACCAATCCCGCTTAGAAGCGTCAATCTCTATTATTATGTGTTGAAATAAAAGACGATAATAAATATTATTTAACTAGCATTTCCCGTGCGGCTTCGCCTGCGTGGATGTCGGAAAATATCCCACGGGAACGCACTACCGGGAATTCCTTCCGTATTCCTTGTCTACATTATAAAGGGAACCTCTGTGCAAAATTTCAGTTTCCTAGGTCCAAGTTCTTGGACTGGCCATTGATGAGTCAGTCAATCAGTCAGTCAGTCAGGACCTCTTTCTATTTATATAGATTGTAGGAAGACTGTTAATACATCATCACTAATTCCAGGATGCAGACGAATCCCGTCCCCAAGTGGTAGCCGCGCGAGGTGACAGCATCATAGCCGTGGCCAACCCCGCGCTGCACCCGCCGCACCCCGCGCACGCGCATCTGCCCACACACGCCACGCATACGCCACACCCTGCCAGGAACCACTCCAACTGACCACCAGCACCAACAGCAATAGAAGACAGAATACCTTAGAGTAAATGTGAGCAAGCTGGTTACTTTAAGGGAAAGATAGAAAGAAGGAGAAACGAAAGTGAACGAAAAAACATATCCAGTAATTGACTGTGATATCAAATTGGTAGAAAGAACTGACTTAAATAATGTTGTTTTTGGGATAGCAATGACGAAAGCGTGAAAATACTGCACAAAGATTAAGTTATGGATAGGGTAGATGCGTTGCAAATTGTTGTGCACATAAAAAAACCAGGTCCTCGTAGATAAATACACTTTAAAAAAAGACCGTGAAATTAATGAAAATGTGTTACTGAAATACAAAAAAATTGAGCCCAGACAAGTCATTGCAGAAAGTGATGCTTCCAGACGGGCCACGATTATAACAAATGAGACAGTATTTGATCATAAAAAATAGTAAGTACCTACTATGTTTGCAAAACTCAAATTGTGACAAAAAACATGCCCAGAATTTTTTGTAACAGTTTCGAAAAAATACGTCTCCATTATTATTTTAAATCATATCTCGTAAAAATATTGACAAATCTGCTTTCATAATATTTTAATCTTCATAGTGTTTTTAAGACTCCCACGTAGTAGGTATACCTCTTGAGAGTCTTAGAAACAGTCCTTATGAAGGATGAAGGCATTGAAGGCAATTCTTTGTTCCCCTTAAGGAACTAAATAAAACTGACACAGAGTGTACAAAATACATTCCACCAAATATACTTAAAACTAATTTATATAATTTTGTAAATAGTTAGTTTAATAATTTAAGAATAAGTAAAGCCATAATATGCCTTGTAGTCATTATATCTATCAATTGGTCTAAACGAGTGGGTTGCACCAACAGATCATTTTGTTTTCAAATCTAAGCACGGGTGTAAAAACACTTTATCGTGGATCTTCTGTCTGGCTATTATCAAGTCACCATAAATCACTGGGACTATAGCTATGTATTTATGTAAATACATAATGGTTCTTGCACATAAATCATAGTTAATGTAGCTTATTATGACGTCCTTAAAAGATTCGAAGTGTTTCTTATGTGGTTTATAAATAAATGGTCTATGTAGAGGATGTGCTTGTCGATATATAATAGAAATAAATATTGTTAAAGTGGTCAATTTTGTAGCAATTGCAGCTTCACTTTCCAGTAAGTATTCTTACACACGAGCGACACGCGTCAATGGCAGAGGCAACTGCATGGGTCGTCGGGCGGGCGTCGACGCGTCGACGACCGTCGCCGACTGCAAGTGTCGCTTTAGGTCGGCGGCTGCCACAGACATGTTGACGATTGCCGCCGTGCCGCCGACGCGTACAGTTGGCTCTGCCGTTGACGCGAGCCACTCGTGTGTAAGAACACTAAACTAAAACATTGATCATTACCTACAACTACTATTATATAACTTGTCCCACATGTCAATTAATTAAATTCTTTATGACGCAGCAACTTATGTTTTATGTAAATATTAAGATATTATTTTAATTAACACGCCATCCATTGCGCGACTATAATTAATTTGCATCAAACGATGATATTTTATTATAATATTTAATTACTTTATGTTATAATTTATCTATTATAATCATAATATCTATTATTTATATACTTAAATAAAAAGAGAAGTCCTGACTGACTGACTGATTGACTGACTCATCAACGCCCAGCCCAAACCCTTGGACCTGAAAGCTGAAATTTCGCACAGAGGTTCCCTTTATAATGTAGACAAGGAATAAGGAAGGAATTCCCGGAAGTAAGTTCCCGTGGGTTATTTTCCGACATCCGCGCGGGCCAAGCCGCTGGCAAAAGCTAGTTATGAAATAATGTGAACTTTGGTGCAATTCACTCCTTGCGATGTCTTCAAAGGTTTTTTTTTTGTAGAGTTGTTTACGCTTTATGACTATGTCAGTCCAGAGAAAAAACAAATTACAATGAAGAAATCAATTTTTTTTGGCACGTACAGAAACAAGTAAAACAAGCTCGATTAATATTTCATATTGTTTTATCTATAACGGTGCACTGTGTCTTAAACATCGCGGTATCTTCCTTCAAATAAACCATTATTTGATTCAATTACAAGATGATTTATCTTCGTTTGCACATCATCCAGTAAGATCCATCAAGAAGTCATAAAAACGTGAACACAATACGAAAACTATAAATTATAAATGTGTAAATAATATTTAAAAAACGTTAGCGTTGAAGTAAATGACCATTGCGAGCCATAGCGTGTTTAAATAGTTAAACTGTAAGGAAATAAAATACTATGTTTATACCAGACTGTGTTTTATTGATGATTATTTTGATGGTTATGCCAAAAACTTGCGGATGCTTGTCTTGTAGAAACTGGTTTTATAAGAAAAGAATCGAAACTAATTTTACAGGTTTTGGTATTTTAAATTCTACATTCTAACCTACCTATAGTACCTACGTTCAGCAACATAAGTCGATTAACACTGCTACTTTTTTACACATCATGTAAATTAATACAAAATGATTAGAATATCTCCTTTTTTCCTAAAATACCTAGGAGTCTAGTAGATCTTTAAATTTTACTTCTGTTCCGGTTTTAATTAAATATCTTCCTCAATAATTAAGATTTTAAAAACTGAAGTGTTAATCGACTTTTGTTGCTGACTGTACCTACCTATACTAGTGTACCTAGCTACCTAACAAAGCTGAAGAGTTTGTTTGTTTTTTAACGGACTTCAAAAAAGGAGGTTCTGTATTCAACCGGTATGTATGTTTCTATGTCCGCGATTGTCTCAAAAACTCTTGAACCAATTTTGATGATTCTTTCACTAACGTGATCTACATACTATCAGGAAGGTTTTAGTATATAATACATTAGATAATTATTCTTATGTACTCTACTTGGTCCCGTGTGAGCAACAGAGGTGATAAAATGTGACAGGCCTCATAAAGGTTGTTGTCTTTAATTATCCTTTGCATGGTAAGATGGGATCGCGACTCCATCGTGAATTCATGAGGATTATACGGTCTACCATTTACTTAGTTTGCATTATTCCACGGAAAGCCAGTGGATGAGTGACTGCTTTTTACTGATGAAATTCTAAAGACATCTTCATGACTGGAAGTTCTAGTGGTTCCGAATGACATAATACGTAAAACTTTTACTACTTTGCGGGGATATGAAGATGGCAGCGACTGAGCGACAACGTTAAAAGAAGACTGATGTATTTAGTACATTTTTTTACCGTGTGGAAATCCTCATGGATGTCCTTCACTCTGGGGTGGGTGGAGGGGTCTGTCAGACTTTCACTGACTAAAGTCACACGGTGTTCTGCCCTTTTAGCCGCGCCCCCGGCTAGGTGTCGGCTCCCATGAATTCATGTGGACTCCGTCACCCTCAGCAGCCATATACGGCCGCAATCCCTCTAGAGAGGCGCGCGGAACACGGCGCACTGTCGATTCGGGCCTTTCACTGTTCAGGCAACAAACTCCCCAAGTCTGTCCGTCTGTCTGTCTGTCTGGACCTGCAGGCCTCACCCTAAGACGGCTGGAGATCATTCCGCGCCCTTCGGCACCCGGTACGTCTGCTACTGATTGGAAGGGAGGTTGCATCCTCCCTCTCTCTTTCCGCCGCCTTCTTCGCGACCATCACTTCCCCGCAAAAAGAGGCGACGGCGTCCCACGCGCTCTCACATCCGACTATGGACTGGACCAAGTCCAGAGAGAGAGTCCGCAGTACCAACCGCCGCGACGAGGTCACGGCGATGTATTTAGTACCTAGGTAATAGGTAATACGGGCTGGTATCCGCAACTCCACGTCAATACACACACACCCACCCACATTACACACTTTTCTGTATATATTATCTATACCTATAGAATTAACTTTATATTTTATTTATTTTTTAATTGCATAATATTTATTATATGCTGCACCGGTCGACGTCATCGCGTCAACGCCGGCTATCGCTGAAAACCAGCGCTGGGGCTCCGTTTCGCATGGGGTCGCGGCATTATGCTGAGCGGTAGCCGTTTTGCGTAGATGTGACGCATATTTTCCCCAAAACTTGCTTTTCACATTGCTTATTTTATATTTTTTTTTTTTGTCCTTTGCGTCATGTTTACCGCAAATAAACGTATTTTCTTTCTTCTTTCTTCTTCTTCTGATATGCTTGCTGAGATGGTTCTAGCATGTCATGTTTCTGATGCATGTAATCAGTGTTGCTATAAATTGTAAATCCGTAATTGGCTGTAAGATTGGTTTTATCTATTTAAGTAAAATTGTTAAAGAGCTGTGGATTTTGTAATAAATAAATAAATAAATTCGCGTATTTTACGTATGGGTGGGAAAATCGAGTATTCGATCCACCCCAGCTCCTCAAAGAAGACCAGCAGCGCCTTGATATTACTGACAACCTCAAAGATGGTACCTGGGTTACCGAAGTACTTTGCCCTGTATGCGGCGACCACCGGGCAGTTTAGAAACACATGAGCTGCTGTCTCGTCGTCCTCCATGCAGGCCCTGCACAGCGGACTGTCTGTGACTTCTATGACACAGAGGTGTTTATTAAATGACCCATGGTGGCCAGTTATAACAGCTGTAACTGTACGCAGCTGTTGTTTAGTTAGTCGGAGAACCTGTTTCGTGAGGCGGCCATCAATCGTAGGGAGTGCTTCCTTAGCCTGCCTACACTCACCTTGGTCCGACCATAGCTTGTAATGCTGGTCCCTGGTACGTTTCCTTACCAGAGTGCGCAAGTACCCGAAGGGGAGCGGCACTTTGGGTTCTGGTCCCACTGATACCATGCACGACCCCCTTCTGGCAAGTTTGTCGGCTGCGTCGTTGCCTAGCGAGCCGCTGTGTACATTCAGTACCTATATTTGATTGATTTCTTGAGGAGAGCAAGTAAGAATTGTAGTTTCTTTGGTTGTTTCGGTTGATGAATAGCAATACAATCATCAACAAACTTTAAAATCCTTCGGAGTATTACGGCTATGATTAATAAAAATACCAGCAACTGCAAATTATCACTACATTATACAGATGTGTTACCTTGTGAATGTGAAGATTCATGCTTGTGGCTTTGCTAGTGCTAATGAAGCAAGGGCGAGGTTAGATTTTACCTATTATATTTTCAACTAAGTTCCGGCGGATTTAAGTTGCTGTATCAATGATAGTTATTAGGTATTGCAGTCTATTGTGTAAGCGTAGAACACTTGCAAATTCATGACTAAGGCCTCAGCGTGGTGGCGGCGGCGGCGGCGGCGCATGTCGCATTGTCCCGCCCTGCTATCGCGCCGCTGTTTTCGAGGTCCGGTCCATTTTTTACGCATAAAATCCTGCCGCTCCCGCGCCGCCGCCGCTGCCGCCCCGCTGCCCGCAAAATTCGAAGCAAAGGCCTTACAGAATGTACTATTGACACAAAAATTACAACTCTCGCAGTTGTAATTTTTAGATAAACTGACAAATTGACAGACTTAGAGCTACATAGTAGGTAATAGATTCCCAGTAGGCTAGATCCCCTTGTCTACGCACTGTAAAAAAAAACAATGTTTATGTGCTGCAAAATGAGAGACTTACGTTTATATTATCATAAAATTAAAGGCAAAGCGGAAAAAAATTGCTCCTGACTCAGTAGCGAAGGCAATTACGTATTTTGTGTAAATTTTGATCCTGGTTCGGCTCACGGCCAGATTTTGTAATAGCAGTAGATTTATGATTTATGCGTCATTTGACCATCACACTGTGATGTGGATTTTCCAAACTGACCATAGTTTAGAATGCACTTAATTTAACTATCAATTAAATCAATTTATTAGACAAACTATGGTCAACTTTGAATTAGACAAACTATGGCCTCTTCCTAAAGTATGTGACAAATGTAAACCAATGGAATGGAAAATGACTCGCCTCGCTCGACTTCGCAGAAACTCTCGGCTATTGTGCATCCTTCACAACCCTTAAACGCCATCCATCATCATCTGCGGGTTTCCTACGCCCGTCCTTTTGCTGCGCCTTGCAGGTTGTATCTTAGAATCTCCTCCGCACTCCACCTGCATCTACTCTTAAGTACTCTTTCACTGTGCACGCGATTCGGTTGTGGAATTCACTTACTCCTGACATTAGGGACTGTCCAACTGTTGCAGTACTTAAAAGAAGCGTGAAAAAATATTATCTTTCCACTTCGTCAAGTGATATTTATTTTAAAAGTATGTATGTATTTCTGTATATTATATTATATGTTTTGTTCAAGTGAATGTTTTTTTAGTTTTTGTGTAGGTATTTTATTTTCCCTTGCACACGATGTCTACATCTCTTTTTTTCCTCTGACCTATAGCAGGTATGCTGGAAGTGATTGCTTTAGAAAGAAGCATCACCTCTATACGTGTTTTTCTGTACCTTTCTTCTTGTCTGTTTATTTAAATCAGACAAGGTAGGTAGGTAGGTTAAATAAAAATAAAATTAAAATGTAACTATGTGCTAATAAGTTGTTTATAGTGCTAGTTAAAATTGATTACAGACTCATCATCATCTGCGTAGCCTTTTCCCAAATATGTTGGGGTCAGCTTCCAATCTAACCGGATGCAGCTGAATACCAGTATTATACATGGAGCGAATGCCTATTTGACCTCCATAACCCAGTAACTGGGTAATACGATACCCCTTGGCAAGGCTGGTTGTCAGACTTTCGGGCTTCTGACGACCCATAACAACTGTCAAAGATCTACTAATGACAGCCAGGACCAACGGCTTAACGTGCTTTCCGAGGCACGGAAAAGTCTCTGTATGTAAAGATGGTCACCCATCCACAGACAAACCGCGGCAAACGTAGTTAAAATTGATTACAGCCTATACATTCAATACGATTTGAGGAGGAAAAACGAGTGTTTAACGTAGATATTCGTAGGTATTTATTTATTGTATAAATATTTTACATTCGAGTCAGATGGCGAGCGGTCATCTTGTCAAACCCTGACCTCATTGTAAGCTACTTGAATCACTAATATGGCCACTACTAACTGATCAATATACATGCTTTGAATATTAGTAAGCTGATATAGATTGTTGATAAGGTTGTTATTTCCGAAATGACCTCATTTTGAGTGCGGTCCTTTTTGGGAATATAATATAATAACAATACCAGCCTATTATTGTCCCACCGCAGGGCAAAGGCTTCTTCTCATACAGAGAAGGCACGAGCATTAATCACCACGCTTGCTCAAGACGGGTTGGCGATTTCAACAACTATAGGTACATCCAGGTTTCCTCACGGTGATATTCCTTCACCGATGTCAGTAATGTCCAAAATAAACTCAGAAAGTACTTAAGAATTGAGATCCGGGCAAGTACCAATGTGACTTCACATTGGTACTTACCCGGATTTGAACCAACCATTTCGTCACCACTGGGCCATGCATATCACGTCATTCTTAGGTTTCAGAGGACCAATTTATGACATTAATTTGATTGAGGTCATTTTAGTGGTAAAAAGGACCAATCTCAAAACACTGCACTGCACATCATAATTTCGCAAACATCTTTATGATAAATAATAAATGATTTTATTTCTGCAAGTAGGTTTGCATAAACACTTTTACACGTCAATCTTGTTTAGAAAACTAGATGAGGTCGGCGATTCCTATCTGACTACTCTGAGAAGAAAGGCCGAAACAAAGTCAGAGGTCACAGTCTCTTTTAAAGTCCAGACATAATCTTAGTCAGATCATATGAAGATCATGTAGATTGGTGTCTGAAATGGTCTTTTGAGGAAAGAACCACACAGATTGAGTGGGCCTGTCCAGTCAGTGCACGCATTTGTCAGTAATCGTGCAGCTCAACTCAGAACTTCGTCATCATCATCATTCACCTATGTCCTACTGGATATAGGCCTCCATAAAGCATCGTGAAATCGACTGAGCTTGCGCTTCTTGCTCTCCAGCGGATTCTCGCGACCTTCAACTGGTCACCAGTCCACCTTGTAGGGATATTCATCTTTTTCAAGTTATGAAGTTTTTTGTTTTAATGACTCACGTTAGAGATAAACTACGATAACATGGCGCGCCCCTCCAAAATTCAAAACGTTTGAAAGTATTTGTGAAAGTACTTACAATGCACCACCAAGATTCACAATGCATGTGTGCTGCCGGCCTGCTACTAAAGACGAATACGTACAACTACATACAAACTCCTTCGTAAGGATGTCACTACACACATTGAAACAGTAATTTGGAGGGGCGCGCCATGTTATCGTAGTTTATCTCTACTCACTGTTATGTAAGTTCTAGTTATTGCCCGCAACTTCGCCCGCGTGGAGTTCGGAACCTTTCCCACGCGAAAGTACGTCACCCAAGTCATACCTGTGTACCTTTCATACAAATCTGTTCAGCCAATAAGGCGTGAAAAGGAAACAGACAGAGTTACTTTTGCCTTTATAGTATTAAGTTTGGATTTTGGTTAGTTATTATAACTGTAACGGAGGAGTGGAGGAGGAAGATAGGAGTGGAGAAGGAGTGGAGGAGGAGTGGAGGAGTAGTGGGACATTAATAATACAATCGAATCAACAATTTCTTGGTTAAAATTTAATAATTTGCATGTAAATATAAATAAAACAAAAATTGTTCAATTTAAGACATATGGTCGTAAGCAAGAAAGACTTAACATTAATTATAACGGACAACCTCTATTAGAGACAGAGGAAACTACTTTTCTGGGAGTTGCATTGGATGACTATTTTTCCTGGAAACCACAAGTAGAAAAAGTATGCAGCAAATTAAACAAATTCGTTTATGTTCTCTACACACTGCGAAAGACTTCGTCGCAGAGTACGATGTTGACTGCGTATCACGGCTGTGTTGCTTCGACTTTACAATACGGCCTAATACTATGGGGGAACTCAACAGACACAGGTAAAGCCTTTAGGGTACAGAAAAAATGTATTCGAGCCATTTGTGGCATTCCACCATGGGAATCTTGTAAACCATTGTTTCTTAAATTAAAACTCCTTACATTACCCAGTATGTATATTTTAGAATGTGCTAAATTTGTTCGACAGCACTTTGACCTATTTGAAAAGGCTCAAGATCGTTGCCCTCGAAAAGTAAGAGATCCAGATAGAATAGTTCTGCCTAGGGCACCAAGGACTTCTATGTATAAAAAGAACTGTTACCATATGTGTGGACTTATTTATAATAAACTACCAAAGAAATTTAAAGACATGCCTAATAATTTATTTTTTAAACAGTTGAAATTATGGCTACTGGAAAAACGATTTTACTCTATAAATGAATTTATAAATAATGTTAAATATTTTTTTTTAAATTTAATGTGACTATAACTGATTTTTTTTTTAGCATTAAACACCAAAATTGTAATGTTTTGCATGTCAAATATCTGACTTTGTATTAGGAACTCAACCACTGACTTTAAGACCAACACTGTACCAATACTTATTGCAAATAAAATGATTATGATTATGATTATGATTACAGTAGGCAAGTAAAAAAAAATGATAAGTAGCAGGAATAATTAAAAGCCGGGAGTCTTTAAAACTATTTACCTAATTCATCTTTATGACGGACTGACTCCTTGCCAATAAGAAAGTGCCCTTATTGGTTTCATTGAACAAAATGCTTTGAATTTGAGTATGATGGGAAAATTAAATCGCTAAAAATCTCCTAGCGACATCCTTAGACCTATTTTTATCAACCGACCATCAATAAAAATAAAATACTTGTTAATTACTGAAACCTGTTAAGTGACTTTATAATTACAATGGATAAATAATTTCAGGAAAACTTGTTTTGGTATATACAATGCGACTGTTATAAATTCAACATCACACATAATCACTCCTGAAATCCCCGAAGGGTTGGGCAGAGCTGTAGTGCTATTCTGTAAACATCTCACCGTGATAACTTAGGCGAAGTGAGTGTGAAGTGAGCCGTCATCCCTGGTGTGCTAGGAGTTGACATTATTGACAGCTCACTTTAAGATCACTTCACTTATGTTTTCACGGTGAGATAGTCACATTTCGCCAGTTATGTTCAAGGCCCATGTTATATAACATGGTATTATGGTGGTTATGGTGGTTGGTGTTATGGTGGTTATTGCTATTGGAGGCGAGCCTATTGGCATCAACCGGGTACAAATACAGACACCGGGCTGCTACAGAGAAATCCCTGACGGGAAATCCCAATAACACTATGCTCGACCTGGGAATCGAACCCAGGACCTCATGCTCAGCAGTAGCGCTTGCTACGACTAGACTAACCAGGCAGTCAATTCTAGTGAAATATTACAGTGGTATGTCAGCAATGCATGCCTGTAGGTTGTATGTTCAACCACACATCACTGGCAACAATTTTACACTGACAGCACTTTAATGTCCTAGCAGGAAGGGTGACTTTAGTATGTTATTGCTGGTGTGCAGTTAAATGGAATACGTCGATAATTTTGTGTTTTTAAAATTTCCTATGAAACCAAATGTATATAACCAAAAATTTTTTTAAGTATAGCATTTTGTCATAAATCTACTATATTTAAACGAAGCGTTTAAATTCCGGTGCGCGTGAGTCTTTATCTCGCGCGTCAAACTAGACAGACATAACGCCATTTCACTTACAAACTGAGCTAAACCACGTTTCGATAATATAATACGAGTATCCTCTGAACTGTATTTGTGAAGGTAAAACTTATAATTTCTCAAGGTGTTAGGTAGCTACACTGACTCATATTTACGCACGATAATTATATTAAAGAACACGTAATTAAGGTTAAGGGTAGAGGAAACATCCCCGGCCTCGTGGGGGTTCCGGAGTTCTGGTTCTTTGGTAATTGAAGTTATTGGAAACTTCTTTTGCCCGCGACTTCGCCTACGTGTTGGTCGGAAATTATCCCACGGGAACGTTCCCGTACGTACTAGCGGGATAAAAAGCATCTTATGTCCTAATTCAGGTCATGGTCTACCCATGTGCCAAATTTCATCCAAATCCATTCAGCCGTTTTAGTGTGAAATCGTAACAAACAAAACTAACCAAATGAAATAACAAACTCACTTTCGAATTTAGCTAAGATTAATTCAAGTGAAGCGGAAACAAAGTTCGGGATGGACAATCTGATAAGTACATGTTTCATAATAAATCAGTAACGTTACGTAATATAATTGCAATTAACAGTTCTGAACGTCTAAATAAAACATAAATAAACCTATGCTAAGTTTTTAAAATTTAAATATTACTGAAACTAACCAAGTAAAAATGTTCAATTCGTCAACGAAAACATGAGATTTTCACCTTAGTTGTTAATTCTTAAAAAAAACAGGAGATGAAAAACCAGCTTATAATAATTCAATCAAAACCAATACTTAATCAATTTCGAACCAGTTCCAATAAATGTTGTTGTAGGTACTACTTAGTAGAGTCGGAAGTATGTATTAATTATCCAGTGTCATATGATATCACAAATTCAAGCCCCGCATACAAATCGACGCTGACCGGATGGGTTTTCTTAGCGGATGTCAATTTGAAAACATCCGGAATTCCGGTCTCCAAGTGAGATAAGTTTTATAAGAAATCATTGAATAAATGACTCATTATAAACGATTATTTAATGTCATGGTGATCGGGAATGCCGTGACGAAAGCGGACGCCATAGGTGACAATCCTTTTATCACCTTGCTTTTGGACAGTAGTTTTACGGACTATAGTTGACAAAGACTTATGAAATATTGTTTCAGCAGAAACAATATAACATAACAACATAACATAATAAGTTTATTAGTACATAAAAGAACAACACAGTACATAGGCTTAAATTTATAAAATACAACCGTGGCATTTCTGTTTGATTACAGTGGTTGTTAACACAGCAGATGGAGTGAATGATTGTGGTGGGATCTAGGAGTGTGTGTAGGGAGGTGTGTATGTGAACTGTGAGTGTTTGTTATGCTGTCTTACAAGGTTGCTGAAATGCTCATGCTCACTCAAATGTCTCGCTGGTGGTGGCGTGTGTTGGATCATTAAGTTCCCTTCAAAATGGTTGTGCTAAATGGTTGTGCTAAATGGTTGTGTAATCTTGCCCGTTCATCTCCATAGAAACCTATAACACGCTTTGGAATGGGCAACTAGCTTCTAGGACAGTTCTAAAGTGCCTATAATTGGTTTATTTGAAATAAATGCTTTGAGTTTGAGTTGGTTTGAGAAAGTTATGATTGTATAGCCAATATATTTTTTGTATCACCATAAGTTAAGGATAAGATTTATTTATCAGAAGCATCCATCGTCACCTTCCCAACCTGCGCCGCATGCGCTGTCACCGTGCACTTGAAGACCTTACGACTGTCAGTGAGCGGAATTGGCTTATCTGAATTTTGGGCTAAACATTTTTGAACTTTTTACCATCGATACGGTTCTTCTTACTCTTCTTTTAAGCACCGGGAAAAAAGAATCAATGATGAAGTTGCGGCCGACCCCACGCCATTTTCAACACTGATCAGATCGCCAAAACCCGTCGCCGTTCCCGATACCTTGGTGGCGAACGCGCCAACTAATAATATAAGTGATGAAACTGACTGTGATCATAATTTAAGGCGAGTAGTGCCGCCAACTAGCACCATCATTGAGAAAAAAAAATATTATTGTTGAAATTTCCTATGCTCACATTTTTAGTCAGATGAGGTAGAAACTTTTGCCTTAGCAGTTAACCTTAAGGAGCTCGTGGCTAAGTAATAACAGCTGCACGGGTTGATTCATCAGGTTAAGCTACTAGTGACCATCTTTACATTCCGAGCCTCCTCCGTGCCTCGGAAAGCACGTTAAGCCGTTGGTCCCGGCTGTCATTCGTGGATCTTTGACAGTCGTTACGGGTCGTCAGAAGCCCGAAAGTCTGACAATCAGTCTTACCAAGGGGTATCGTATTACCCAGGTAATGGGTTGTGGAGGTCAGACAGGCAGTCGCTCCATGTAAAATACTGGTATTCAGCTGCATCCGGTTAGACTGGAAGTCGACCCCAACATAGAATTGGGGAAACGCTTGGCAGGTTGATTTGAGTTAACGCCAAAAACGGGAGTTTTTGGCGTTAACGCACAAGTGAGGTTAATTTGAACAGCACTGATAATGTTCTGAAAGCATAGATAGATAGATATAGATAGATAGAATACTCTATAATATGAAGACCATAAAAATTACAGTTAAAAATGTGCATATGGATGATGTAATAACACGCGCATGAGATATTTCAGCTTAGTATCATGGGATAAAAAATTACCTGCAATTGCAGAAACACCTACTCACTCACTTTTAAATTCAAGCATTCATAGACATCACTTTAAATTCTTTTCTCGTATCTTCTCAGTAAATGAATAAACTTTACTATTTATTTACACAAGTATTTCATCATCAAGTGTCATCGTAAATTTAAGTAACGGCTGACTCATAAATTAAATATAACAGGCATTGCAGGTGCAGCAGTGCTATTCTGTATAAATCTCACCGTGAAAATTTTGGTGAAGTGAGCGTGGAGTGAGCTGTCAATACTGTCACATCAGGAAGAATGACAATTCACTTCATCTAGGTTTTCACGGTGAGATTTGTACAGAATAGCACTGCAGGTGACTTTGTTGAGGTGATGTTGACATAACAAAATTGTGGTTTATCCCGCTGACGTATTATTAATGATTGGAGGAATATGGAGCAACCGTAAATTTCATTTTCTAGAGAAAATCGATCGTACACTTTATTACTTTCAAATGGTATTTTTTTGGAAAGCCATGGGATACCGAAAGCTTAGGTTAGGTTTTAGGCTAGGTTTTCCGTATCCCAATATCTTTCTTATTCAACTCAAACTCATAGCATTTATTTCAATTAAACCAATTACAGGCACTTTTGAATTGGTAAGAGGTGGGTCAGTCATAAAGATGAAGCTAGTTGCCCATATCAAAGCGTAGTAGGTTCCTACGGAGAAGAACCGGCAAGACATTCCACGGACTGTAATCTCAGTAGAGTCAGCCCAGAATTTGGTTACTAGTTTGTCTCCTTCAATACTATCAGTTCCTGTAGCGTGTAGTCAACAGGACAGGACACGACAAAGACCGACAAGCTTAAGGGTACTTTTCCACCAGAGATGTGCTATGCAGCTATCCTCCTAAACGCGAGAGGGACCACGAAGGTCCGATGTCAAAATCGTTCCTGTCTGTGAATCGGACCGGTCGACAGTGGTCCTATCGGCTCCCGACGTTATTTTGACTGTTTTTGTATCCATAACCTGTATTTTTACTGCTCTTACTTGCACAAAATGTAGGGAAAAAACAAGGATGGCATACCGTCACACAGTGGCGTGCACTCCATACATGCAAATAAGCTCTGCATACCCTGTAGTCCCATACATACATGCCCCTCGAAATGATAAATAACTTTAACGCAAGAAAAATCATGGTAATAACTATATTAATCTAACTTATTCGCTATCTCACTGTTTATAACGCGATTTACGCGCCATCTATTACTTTT
Source organism: Cosmia pyralina (assembly GCA_946251885.1). Taxonomy (NCBI): domain Eukaryota; kingdom Metazoa; phylum Arthropoda; class Insecta; order Lepidoptera; family Noctuidae; genus Cosmia; species Cosmia pyralina. The sequence continues at coordinate 21,322,841 of OX276363.1, read as the reverse complement.
ATTTGAAACTAATTTCTTGAAGCGAGCGGCGACAACCGCGCAGGCAGCGCTCCCGGTGAGCATAAGCAGAACAACGCCGTGCTTATTCTTCATACAACGCAACCCGTGTAGTACACAGCAAAAGTGTGACTGTGTGCGTGAAAATGTATGCGTGTGTTTAAGTTCTGGAAGCACAGCTTATTTTGCAACCCGTCCAAATTAAGAAGCCGTAAAAGCACCGCTTAGTTGTTGATTACAGAGGGTTGACTTTTTTAGTCGGATTGACCAAGATTAGTTCGTATTATTTTGTAATTGTAAAGTTTTTACACGCTTTTATTCAACTTGCAATGTTTGTTTGTTTTTTCGCCATATTGTTTTGATTTGATTGTTTTTCTTGGCGCAAGTGATTGACTGTATATTATTATGTAATTATTTTAATCATTTGTAAAAAAAATTAAAATTATACCTGTGAGACCTGTGCTGCCGAAGTGTGTTAAATAAATTAAAATCTGCCGCTTTTCGACGTTATATTTTGAGGAAAAAGTTAAATTCATTGTAAACGGAAGGTGTGAACCCGGGTTTTATTTAACTCAAAAAAAAAGGTAATGCCTCTCGTTATATTCATAGAAAAGTTTTGTGATACCTAATTATTACCTACTGGCAAACATGTTGTGTATAACACAAACACATTGTATTTTATCCCTTGTTTTTTGTTTACAAATCAAGATAAAAATAATATTTGGACCTTTATCGGATATTCAGATTAAAATATTTTAGATATTCGTTGTGGTCGCAAACAAACATCATGCGAAGCCAATGGCGCCGTGCGGTAAGTCAGTGTAAGATTAGGGTTATGGTAGGTGAGGTCGGGTAAAACAAACGGTCGGGAAAAAAAAAACTTAGGTACTAGTTTCAGCTTGTTAAAGTTTTTATATTTATTTTAGACGTGCATACCCTGTCTGAAATCTCTGTGTACGCCACTGCCGTCACATGTCAAGTCTCTAAAACTAACCAACAACGATAACACCCAGAAATAAGCGAGCGAAAGCGAGACCACTTTGGATTTCGCGGACTACCTTAGCGCATCCCCCTACGCAGTCTTATTAAAAAACTCTGGAGACCGGAATATACATTTTTTTTGTATCTATAATTGCGACATACAATGCAAAACAACCGATTTTAAACAAAGCATAAAACAGTAAACATTACAATTCAAAACTAAACACTATGATATTGCAATAAAAATAAGACGCAATAATTGGCAAATACTGTCAAGAAGGCACCATTACGAAGCAAAAGCCTTATGTAAGTAGGTACATACATACAATACCGGTTTACTAGTGTAGGCGTTCTCTAGCCACTCATTTTAATGGTCAATTTTAATTACCACTTAGCATATTAACACAGTGTGTCACATGGCAGTAATTTTTGAATTATTTCTATTCTTAGAAAGTGTGCGAGTGTCAAGAATGATGACATTTCTTATAGCTCAATAAATCTGCCTAGCCTTTTCCCAACTATGTTGGGGTCGGCTTCCTGTCTAACCGGTTGCAGCTGAATACCAGTATTTTACATGGAGCGACTGCCTATCTGACCTCCACAACTCAGTAACTGGGGTAATACCCCTTGGTAAGACTACTTTCGGGCTTCTGACGACCCGTAACGACTGTCAAAGATCCACGAATGACAGTCGGGACCAACGCGCGGCTTAACGTGCTTTCCGAGGCACGGAGGAATCTCCATAATTATGTAATGATGGTCACCCATCTACGGACCAACCCCGGTAAGCGTAGCTTAACCAAATGGATCGACCCATGCGGCTGTTATTACTTAGCCACGAGCTCCTCACATTTCTTACAGCTGTAGGTATCGGAAAATCTGTTTGAAATTTGAAAAGGATAAAGGCTCCTTCAAACAGGTGCGATTCGCGTTGCGAATCGCGCGCGACACAAAGGCTCAGTTCGTCGCCCGACACAAAGGCTCAGTTCGTCGCCCGACACGCGGTGCCTTTGTGTCGAGTGCGATTCGCATCGCATGTCGCGCCTGTTTGTAGAAGCCTTTATTTATTAAAAGGCTTTTATTGTTGCGCAGTATACCTATACCTTTATAAGTATGATGGGTACTCTTCGCAGGTGCTATTCAAAAGGTGGGGTTAGGCTATAATTTTTTATTTTCTCTTATAAACTTATAAGTAGCAGTCGTTGAAGGTTTTCTTCTTTACATTAGGCTGCTCATCTTAGATAATTTCAATATTTTTAATATCTGTATTTAAGTACTCATCTTCTGTTTATACAAATAAAAAAAAATTAAGTGTCTACTTGTAATGTCAAAATAACAGCTTTTTTACTATGTAAATGCATAATAAGCAAAAAAAAAAAATTAAAATTTTTGTCTGTCTGTCTGTTAAAAAATAAAAAATTTCCTGCGTTTTTTGCAACTTGCAAGTCGATCAAAGTATGATTCGCGATTATAACAACTGTATTCCGATAATTATAACCATAAGAATCATCAATATGTTTCTCTAATTTAGATTTGTTCTCTCTTGATCTTTTTGAAATCATGACATTCATCAACAAGCGACTTTGGACAGACATACAAGTCATGTCCGAGATTGTCAACGTCAAACCTTCGGCCGAGAAAGGGCGACCGGACATAAGTGAGCAATAAATCAAAATGTATCATAGCTTGTCAGAATGTGAGTCAACTGCACCACAGTAAATATTAGGTTGGGGAAAAAGTCTTTTCGCATTATAGTATGTATGAACTTAAAATAAAATATCTTTGGCTATACTATTTGTATCTGGCTGGTTTTGGTATCATTGAAAGTTTAAATTTTAAAGAACATAATTCCAAATTCAAATTAGGAAAATGTGTGATTTTCATTTGTTTTTCTTACTGTCAAGATGAGTCAATCTAATGAAGAAATTCGATACATTTTCAAATTTTACTACAAAAAAGGGTAAAAATGCAACGCAAGCCGCGAAAAAAATTTGCGATGTTTATGGACCCAGTGCAGTGTCTGTGAGAGTAGCACAAAGGTTTAAGCGTTTTCAATCCGGAAAGTTTGATGTGAAAGATGCACGTCGCTCTGGTCGCCCTATTACGGATAAAATGGATGCCATTTTTGAAAAAGTGGAGCAAGATCGGCATATCAGTAGTTACGACGTAGCTGAAGAACTGGGAATTGCCCACAAAACAGTTTTGGCGCATTTGAAAAAAACTGGGTACACAAAAAAGCTCGATATTTGGGTACCTCACGAGTTCACTGAAAGAAACCTAATGAACCGTGTACTCATTTGTGATTGTTTATTACGACGTAATGAAACCGAACCATTTTTGAAGAAGCTGATAACTGGTGATGAAAAGTACGACAAAAACGTGTGAAAAAGGTCGTAGTCAAAGGCCGGTCAGGCTTCACAGACTGTGGCGAAACCCGGGTTAACTCGCAACAAGGTGATGCTGTGTGTGTGGTGGGATTGGAAGGGCATTATTAATTATGAGCTATTACCACCGGGCAGGACCATCGATTCTGAGCTCTACTGCGAACAACTGATGAGATTAAAGCAAGAAGTTGAGAGAAAGCGGCCGGAATTAATCAACAGAGGGGGTGTGGTTTTTCATCATGATAACGCTAGACCTCACACATCTTTAGCCACTCAGCAAAAATTAAGAGAGTTTGGTTGGGAGGTGTCAATGCATCCGCCGTATAGTCCTGACCTTGCGCCTTCAGATTTCCACCTGTTTCGGTCTCTTCAGAATTGTTTAGACAGTGTCAGGTTGATATCACGAGAGGACTGCCAAAACCACTTGTCGCGGTATTTTGATCAGAAGTCCGAAAATTTCTATAGCAATGGGATCATGTCCGTACCTACAAGATGGCAAAAAGTTATCGAACAAAATGGTACCTACATACTTTAGATAAATGTAAATAATGTATATTAAAAAATGTTTTGAATTTTCTTAAAAAATGCGAAGAAACTTTTTCCCCAACCTATTATATGGACAGTAAGAAAACTACGTACAAACGGTCGAAACGGCACACACACACACAGACGCGCACGCCGACGAGGCCCAAAGCGATAGTCGCAGTGCTCTCAGTATATTTAGCTGACGTAAGCATGGATGTAAAAATATCGCGGCGGGATTTTATCGCGCACTGGATTTTCAACTCTCGTTGTTGAGCCGAGCGTTGAGAATCCAACTTAACACAACACAGTGCATTCTAGTACGTCGAAAAAACACACTGTTGGATTTTCAACTCTCGGCGCTAAGCAGAGCTTTGAAAATCCAGTGCGCGAAAAAAAATCGCCGCGATATTTTTACGTTCGTGCGAACTTCAACTTATTGTGGCTTAGGGGTCTAGTCGATGCACGCGTCTGTGTGTATGCCGTTACGTACTATGGGCCAAAGTTCCGCATGATCACCTCAAAGGCGATAATCGCATGCACGGCTCACGACTCGATCGCACAATGTTCGTTTGTCACTAGCTGCGCTCTCACAGGAATATTTTCTTAAGTGAGCATGCTTAAGTTTTGTCCATAGTACATTTGTTCGTAGTTTCCCTACTGTCCATATTTATACTGTGACTGCACTGACCTTGTCTCGTGCAGGCTAAAAAGTCACAAGCATTTGTAACATAAAATATTAGGCCTTTACCTATGAAATTGCCGTTCTGCAGTACTGGCCATTTCAAATCAAAATAATTTTTATTTGGCTAAGAATTCTAATTTCAAATTAATTTTATTTTAAAAACATGGATTTTTTTTTCCAAAAGTAGTCATTTGTTTATTGATTAGTGTTACATTTTCATCGCATTTCAATCTTTTTCGTCATCATGGATACGTTAAACATTCGAGTAATTATGGAATATGAGTACCGTCGTGGCAGCAACGCGGCACAAGCGGCACGCAACATCAACGACGTTTACGGAGCTAACACTACAAACCAACGCACCACTTGTTATTGGTTTGCTCGCTTCTGTTCTGGAAATTTCGACCTGAAAAATGAACCTCGCGGTCGTCCGAAGACTTTGGTCGACAATTACGAATTAAAGGCGATTGTGGAAGCTGATGATACACAATCTACGGCTGAATTAGCAGCAGCTTTCGACGTTAGCGTCAAAACAATATTGGTCCATTTGCGTCAAATTGGCAAGGTAAAAAAGCTTGACAAATGGGTGCCCCACGAACTCAATGATCGCCAGCGCGAAGTACGCGTAGAGACGTGCACTGCTCAACAGACACACAAATGAAGGAATTTTGAACCGCATTGTTACCTGCGATGAAAAATGGATTCTGTTTGATAACCGCAAGCGCTCAGCAAGTTGGTTGGATCCTGGTTCAGCACCTAAACAATGCCCTAAATGAAAACTTACCCCTAGAAAAGTGATGGTCACTGTTTGGTGGTCTAGCGCCGGTGTGATTCATCACAGCTTCTTACCAAACGGGGTGAGCATTACTTCAGATGTGTACTGTGAAGAACTGAACACAATGATGGAGAAGCTGGCACATCTCCAACCAGCATTGGTCAATCGCTCGTCTCCGCTGCTCCTGCACGACAACGCGCGACCTCATACTGCACAGCAGACGGTCTCCAAGTTGCAAGAACTGGGGTTGGAAGCTCTCCGTCATCCGCCCTACTCACCAGACCTTACGCCTACAGACTACTACTTTTTCCAGAATTTGGATAACTTCTTGGCGGGAAAAAAATTCAATACCCGAGAGGCAGTACAAAATGCCTTTGAAGAATTTGTTGCCTCCCGTCCAGCTGATTTCTTTAAGAAGGGCATCAATAAACTGCCACTTAGTTGGCAAAGATGCATTGATTGCATGGGTGATTACTTCGTTTAATACAAATAAAAAATGCATGAAAAAAATTCGTTTAAATTTTTTCATATAAAACGGCAATTTCATAATTATATAATTTTTTTTTTTTTTTTTTTGGTATTTTTATTTCCTATTATAAACATATGCATAATCAGCCTATAATTTTCCCAGTGCCGGGACACAGGCCTCCTCCTCCTTCGAGAGGGCACTGGCTGTAATCTACCATAAAACATAAAATGTAGGCAATGAAATTAGTATTGGTATTGCTACTCTTAGTTGGTTTGGAAGTAGGCACAGTCTGTTTTATTTAGCGACTTAATAGTCGCCAGAATATTGGTTGACTATATGTCAATTTATATTCTGGCGGATAACTCCCGAATATTTATCATACTTAGTTCGATTCTCAGGTATGGAGGAGGAGCTCCGTGCCTCGGAAAGCACGTTAAGCCATTGTTCCCGGCTGTCATTCATAGATCTTTGACAGTCGTTACGGGTCGTCAGAAGCCCGAAAGTCTGACAACCAGCCTTATCAAGGGGTATCGTATTACCCAGATACAGGGTTGTGGAGGTTAGCTAGGCAGTCACTCCAAATAAAATACTGGTATTCAACTGCATCCGGTTAGACTGGAAGCTGACCTCAACATGGTTGGGAAAAGGCTAGGCAGATTGATTGAGTTAGTTTTTCAGCTCAAACCTATTGAAAGTAATAATCCCCCAAGGATCCTTGTGTCTGGCATCCACGCAGGCAGAATGTTGGCATTTTATTAGTCCGTCTGTCAGCCAGCACGTAATGTAAACTTCCGATTGACCACAACAAATCTGCCTAGCCTGTTCCCAACAATGTTGGGATTGGCTTCCAGTCTAACCGGATGCAGCTGAATGCCAGTATTTTAATTGGAGTAACTGCCTAGCTGACCTCCACAACCCAGTAACTGAGTAATACGATACCCCTGGGTAAGACTGGTTGTCTGACTTTCGGGCTTCTGACAAACCGGAATGGCTGTCAAATATGCACGAATGACAGCCGGGACCAATGGCTTAACGTGCTTCCCGAGGCATAGAGGAGTCTCGGTATGTAAAGATAGTCACCCATCCCGGATCGACCCGTGCAGCTGTTATTACTTAGCCACGAGCTCCTTGACCACAAACGCAATAACCGCACCATTTAGGAAAAAATCCTGAAATGATAAACCTTTCCAGTACGAATAATTCTGTATTTATATTCTTAAACATCATAAAAACTTGATAGGAAAGCAATATTTACCAAATTATTTGATTAGGTACTCAAATAATATCAGTATAAACATTAGACTTCTTAAAGATTTAAACCTTTTGGTTCCGAGGCTCGAAGATAACTTAGAAACTAAGTGACGCTCCAAAACATCATGTTTCCATTCCCTTTCGTAAAAAAAAACCAGTACTTTTTGCGGTAACTGTCACAAAAGATAAGAACTTTTAAACTTTATGACTATCAAATCAATCTGCCTAGCCTTTTCCCAACCATGTCGGGGTCGGCTTCCAGTCTAACCGGATGCAGCTGAATACCAGTATTTTATATGGAGCGACTGCCTAGCTGACCTCCACAACCCAGTGACTGGGTAATACGATACCCCTTGGTAAGACTGTTTGTCAGACTTGGGCTTCTGACGACCCGTGACGACTGTCAAAGATTCAGGAATGACAGCCGGGACCAACTGTTTAACGTGCTTTCAGAGGCACGGAGGAGTCTCGGTATGTAAAGATGGTCATACAAAAATCCTTTGAGGCAAATCACATACTTAATTTTTTTTTTAAATCACTAAACTAAGTACAAATCTAATTAATATTTGGAAATCATGACTGATTTTATTCCCGGATTGAGACTAAAAGATAATTCAAATGCTGTCTAGCTTTGTTATAAAATATCACAAAAAAATTCTAAAGAGACTTTGTATGCCTCACATCACGAATGACAAGGCACATTTTACATGTTACCCGGTAAACCGAGTCTTAAATGCTTTACCAAAATAAAAGAGGCCTGAGTCAACAGCCAACACCATTGACCTTGCTTGATTCGAATTAAAAATCTCAGTATTCTCAGCCGATTACGTTTTGGCCAAAAAACTTGAGATGAAAACATAAGTTTTTGTGGCATTTTATTATAGTAAGGTTCTTGGAACTCCGGTTTGTCGTGTTTAGTATTTTGTGATAAATTTATATCATCTTGATTGTCACTCGCCTAGACCAATACAATATTGTAGTGGATTACTAGATTCAGAGCAAATGCAAGGCTGCGTTTTTGACGCTGTGTGAGGTGGGTGGGTGAGACTGTCACTCCGTCTACTTCAGTGATAAATTTTGCCAAGTCACGATTTGCACAATTACATTGTGTGTTATTGTGAATGATAGGTGTACTTTTTAATTTGAATCACTGAAATGAAACGCACAAATACCTAAATAGGCAATGAAAACATAGGACAACTATATGTTCTTCGCTGTTTTAGATTGCGTCCATCATCTGGAGACACAAATCTAATCGTTTTTATCCTCTTAAGGGGTCATTGTATTCATCATTATGAACAACTTTTACTTTGGGACCAAACCTGAAATCCCGAAAAAAAAATCTGCTATTCAGTACATTTATCTACATCAAATTGTAGAGAGCTGCTGATTTTTTCACCCATAATAAAACTGAAGATTTTTTTTTGTTTTGAACGCGTTAATCTGTAGAACTACCTGACCTAAACGGCGGGTGAAACCGCTGGGCACAGCTAAGACTTCAAAATCAGTGTCTCATGTCTCGTGTGGCTGTCATTTCATTGCCTTTATACTAGTCATATAGGTACCCTTCAAAGGTATCGTATTACCCAGTTAATGGGTTGTGGAGGTCAGATAGGCAGTCGCTCCATGTAAAATAGTGGTATCCAGCTGCATCCGGTTAGACTGGAAGCCGACCCCAACATAGTTGGGAAAAGGCTAGGCAGATTGATAGGTACTCAAACTCAAACTCAAAGCATTTATTTCAATTAAACCAATTACAGGCACTTTTGAATTGTCAAGGGGTCGGTCAGTCAAAAAGATGAAGCTAGGCGCCCATTCCAAAGCATAGTAGGTACCTATGGAGAAGAACGGGCAAGAAACTCCACGGACACTCTTTTAAATCAAGATTTGGTTACAAAATAATGGTTACATCATTCATGTTGAAATTTTACATGTGAGAACGATGCAGAACGTTAAAAGCGTCCTTAAAAAAAAAAAACAATTCAAATATTTTAATTAAATTAAAATAAGCCATGGCCGCTAAGGTATGACCAGCCTTCACTGACAGCGCTTGTTCACGAACCTGACGCATGGATTAGCTAAATGATCCAACACGCGCCACCATCAGCGAGACATTAGAGTGAGCGTCACATACTCTCAGCCGCCAGGGCATATTCAAGTCAAACAAAGACGTACCCAGTAAATGGTAGCTTTAGAGTATGTACATAGTACTCACACATGTGCTATGCAATTATATAATACAATGGAGATTGAGTCTATACAATGCAATGATAGTCTTACAATCTTCAGCAGCTCCAACAGTATCTTCAAATGTTAATTAATTAGTTGTGGTTGTGGAGCAGGACCAGCATTGAGCCAAGCATTTTTATCAGTTATGTAATCCCCAAACTTATAATATGCCTGCCTGCATAGTGTGCGTTTTATACAAGTTTTGAATTTAGTCTCATTGAGTTGAAGTATGTGTGGAGGTATTTTATTGTAACATTTTAAACAGTACCCCATGAACGACGAGTCTACTTTAGCTAGTCTGAAACCTGGTTGAGCTAATAGGTCCCTTTTTCTAGTACTATAATTATGCCTTTCACCTCTTTTACTAAAAAGATGTAAATTTTTCCTTACGTACATGATATTTTCGTAGATATATTGACAAGGTACCGTCATGATGTTAATTTCCTTAAACAGTTCCCTTAGAGAATCCCGCTTGCGGAGATTATATATGGCTCTAATGGCTCTTTTCTGCAGAATAAAAATTGACTCGATGTCTGTACCCTTCAAAGTACTTTTAAAAGAAACGCACCAATGTTTTTACCGACTGAAATATACCTAACATAACATAAACACACGGCTTCTTCCCATGGGGTAGACAGAAATTACAGAACGCCACCTGCTACGATCCTTACATACTTACCTACTCCTTTTGCCTCGTTTACGTTCATACATAGGTACACGCCACTTGCGAGTACTACGCACCTGACCTTTCTGAAGAACATCACCAATAAAGTCACTCTATGTTTTCCTAAGGCGTCCCCTCCCGGTGTTTCCACTCACATCGGCCTTGTAAAGGATACCTACAAGGTACCTGTACCTTTTGTTCGTCGCCTTAAATGTGAAATATGCCTGAAATATATTCCTAGGTTAAATCAATTCATTCCTACCTGCGCACATTTCTGAGAACTAGACCCGTTTTCAAGATAAATCTTTTTTAGGTATCACAGGTGACAAGTCACAACATCCGAAATCCTCGATACCTTACGAGGAAAATGTAGTACAAGAAAAACCTGAATACGTCACTCAAATCTAATTCCACCCACGTTCTAATTCACACACGCACGTTCAAAGAATCCTACAAATGCCAGATAAATCGAAACGGAATTCCGTATGTCAAGAATTCCCATTTAAGTTTCTACATAATGAATGTCACTATAATATTAACTAGCTTTTGCCCGCGGCTTCTCCCGCGTAGATGTCGGAAAATATCCCACGGGAACGTCCTACCGAAAAATCCTTCCTTATTCCTTGTCTACATTATAAAGGGAACCTCTGTGCAAAATTACAGCTTTCTAGGGTCAAGGGTTTGGGCTGGGCGTTGATGATGATGAGTCAGTCAGTCAGTTAGGACTTCTCTTTTTATTTATATAGATTATGATTATTGTTCTCTCGCCATGACTAATAGGATATGACAGAAATGGTATCATTTGAAAGTAAGGTGTCATAAACAAAATTGTCATAGCAACCTTGTTAACTGACAGTGACAAATTAGATTTCCGTGCTGGCCATATTAAATGTTTAATTTTGAAGTACATTGACGGATTAGTAAGGGATTTGGTTCATGACTTGTATACAAGACCTGCAGTGGATATTAAAAAATACTCTGAGCTATTGTGCTATTGTGTAGCTAAAAGCCGACTTAAGATCAATGTTAGCTGTGATTCATTCAATGCTTTTCCGAACAAGTTTGTTTGTATGTCAAAGACAGCTTTAAATCTTAGGCTTTAAATAGATCAGACCAAACTTCCTATCTCCTTGTGTTTGTCACATTAGGCTCGTAATCGAACAAGTATATTCCGCTGTGGCGGCCATTTTGTCGAATTTACACGTCTGTGTCGGTACTTCTGACTGGTCTTGCGCGATCTGATACCGTTGTTGGTGTGTTTTAGAGACTTGACATATGACGGTATGCCATCCTTGGTCTTTTCCCCACACTTTGTGCAAGTTAGAGCACCGTCCTTGTTCTTTTCCCTACACTTTGTGCAAGTTAAAGCAGTAAAAAGCCGCGTGGACTGGAGAAGTCTTCGACACAAATATGCTGGACTTAGGCCCCAATTGCGCAGGAATACCTAGCTCTCTGCCTTCTGTATTCAGTGTATCACGGCCACAGTTACGGCAGATACGCGGTCTCCACCGTCTGCTCCAACGGCCATCGGTACTTCGACAAACATGGCTGGCCCACTGCCACTTCAGCTTGACAACTCTGCAAATATTAACGTTAATAACCAGAGTCATTCTGGTTATTTTCTGGTTTTTTCATGTCTTAATCATCCTATAATTTCTCAGTGCTGGGACACGGACCTCCTCTCTGTGAGCGATTGATGAAGAATTCTTGGTCCCTGTTTATTGTTATAAGCAGTCGAGTTGCTGCTGCTCTTTCTCCAGTCATTATTAACTACTTACTCCCTTTACACCCGATGGGTTTTTTCGAAATCCTATGGCTTTCGGAATAGAAGATTTCGAAAAAAAAAAACGTTTAAAAAACGCCGCGTTTAGCGTTTCGAGCGACACGCGATTGATCGATGACGGATGTGTTTGTAAAACGTAAATGGTTTGGCGCCAGAAATTAATTTAAATAAAAAGTGAAACTCACGCTCGTTTCAGCGCGGGTGTAAAGGACTTCAGAAACGATGACGAACTGGAAATAGCTTTTGCCAGCGGCTTCGCCCGCGTGGTTGTCGGAAAATATCCCATGGGAACATACTACCGGGAATTCGTTCCTTATTCCTTGTCTACATTATAAAGGGAACCTCTGTGCAAGATTTCAGCTTTCTATTTCTTGTGGGTGAACTTACCATGCCGGTGACAATCTTAAGGTTATCTTGGATTCTGTTAACGAGTACGTTTAGGTACACTTATCAACAAGTAAACTGTGTAAATAATTACGTACCCAAGCTCAAGAGTGCTCATGGAGATAATTGTAATAGACCTGATTTTTAGATTTTACGCACCATTTTGGAAAAAAACCGATAAACATTCCATGTTACATCAGAACAAAATTAACTCCAACAAAATAGAAAGTAAATAACGATGCTATCGTTATTGTTGGAAACTCCAGATCGTATCGATATCAAACAGCAACATCATCGCCATACACTATGACAATAACACAACACAATAACTTCTAAAGTCACTTTTCGTGTCTGTTTGTGTGACCGCGTTGTTCTTCTAAACTACGCAACGGATTTAGATGTGGTTCTCACCATCACTTAGAGAATTAATTCCTGAAGGTTTATGTGTATAAAACACTAGCATTTCACGCGCGGCTTCGCCCACGTGAATGTCGGAAAATATCCCACGGGAACGAAAATCCTTCCTTATTCCTTGTCTACATTATAAAGGGAACTTCTGTGCAAAATTTCAGCTTTCTAGGTTCAAGGGTTTGGGCTGGACGTTGATGAGTCAGTCAGTCAGTCAGGACTTCTCTTTTTATTTACATATATAAATAAATAGATTAATACTAAACTTACATATTATCAAGAAATCTCAATGTTTTGTCAAACCGGCGAAGCAGGGGCGGGTCGCTAGTTTAGTTCTAAAATACATATACTCGTATCATTAGAAACAACTGATGCATAATAGTACTCAACACACAAAACAGTTTTACGAAATAAATAACGACTGATCGAATGATAACCCAATTTTGGCGAAATTACAAAAAAATCTCAACATTCCGATCAGTTCCATTCGACATTTCGCCAGGAGCACACCATGACGGTCAAAGAAGGAACAATTTGTAGTTTAATCCAATCTTTTCCCGTATTTTTAATACTGGCTCAGAATGCCCAGAAGTGTGTCAAAACTCCTTTAGTCTATAAGCCTCCAACTCCTACACATTCACCGGAATACTACGAAGCTTTAGATGCGTTATTCCAAGGCATATATGGCGATGGATACCATGGAAATCAAGGAAACGATCATGGATACCCTGTGTACCAAACTCCGAGTGTATCCAGCTGTCAATATTCTTCTTACGGGTACGGGAAAAAATGGTCAAGCAGTCCCTCCTACGGTGGAGCAAAGCCATGCTACCAATATGTCTACACATCTGGCAACAATTACCACACCTATGGCTCCGGGTTACAAGGATACCCCAGCTATGGAGCTTACGGGCTGAAGAAAGGCAATATTTACTCGCTCAGTGGCAATATTAGTTCCACAGGCTATGCTCCGACTCAAGTGTATAATACCAAGAATCGGTACCAGGTTGTGGTGAAAAAAACTAGGATAGGAGGAAGGAAGAAGAGCGGAAAAATTCTAGGAGGTAAGATTTACTAAACACAGGATAAGTTTTTAAGCAGTGCGCAAATTTTTACAGGGTTTTCTACCCATGAATAATTATGAACAACTTTTACTATGGGACCAAACCTGTATTCGCGCAAAAAAAATCAGCTGCTCCCGACGAGTTTGGTGTAGATAAATGTAGTGAACAGCTGATTTTTTTCCGCGGTTTTCGAGTTAGTCCCATAGTGAAAGTTGTTGATATTCATGGGTAGAACACCCTTTGAAAATTTGCACACTGCTTAAAAACATAACCTGTAATATACCCATATATTTTTTGAACACACTGCTCTAATAAAAACAAGATCGAATCACATGTTTGTACACAATGCTCGTATAAATAATTGCGGACGTCTGATTGCAGGCGCTTCGGTAAAATGTTTATCTAACTCTACTGTAAAAATCTCTTCGTGAAAACTTGGATTGGTACTGCCTCTTGAATGTCGCTTAGGTTCATGTCAATGTGTGCTCGAATGTCAATCGAAACTTCATAGGTTCACAACTACCTACTGTACGAGTAAGTCAGGCGTCGCTATTGGATGATGGTATTTTACATTTATTTAGAGGTATTTATTAGGTATACAGAATGAATTTTACAAGTGGGCGTAAATGGCCAAAGAAAAGTAGGTACTCAAAGGAGTCTCGGGGTCGATTTTGATGAAAACTAAAACTGCATCATTGGATTTTTGAAAAACCAATATCTCTAGCCAGGAATCGAACCCGTTAATTTGAAAACAAAACACATACTGTTCTATGTTCTATGTTAAGGATTTGGTGTCCGCACTTAGCCCTTCAGGTGGACCATTGTGCATGGGCCATGACGACCGTCGCTGGTTATTCCAACCAGCCCACCTCCCTCCAGAAGTTAATCAAGTCTCCGGGTCTGTTAAGAACATCTGTGAAAGATCGGGGTAATCTGAGAGTTTCTGTTCTAATCTGGAAACACATACTGTATTATTATGTAAACCATTACCATATTCACCATTCAATAATGTCGCTAAAGGAAACAGCAAATTTTTAACAAAATACTTTTTTATTTTTCTTATGTTACCTACCTATTAAACCATAACTGATTAATTGTTTAAAATGATGACCATTATTTCCAATACATAGCTGGATTCGACGTCTCAAGGATTGTACTGCATTCAGCATTAAAATATTCTTCATAGTTTCGAATTTCGCCATCATCTGTGTACCTACGTTATCTCTGTGGACTTCGAGCGCTTTTTCTTATGAACCTATGAGATATCATGCGACACTCAAGAGGCAGTATCAATCCCTAGCATCAGGTGGAATGACAGTTCTCTTCACTGCAAGAATCAAGACTTCACCTAAAGCCTCGTATTCACTAGGCAACATTTGGCACGCGACATGTTGCACTACATGTAGCTCAACATGTTGAAAGTTAGCGCGGAACTTTTGTTTAGCAACGTTGTCTGTCTACGCATGATCAGTCGTCGACAACATGTCGCCCGAGGAGCTAATGTTGATTTCAGCGACGGTGGTTATAATTTTATCGAAAAATGCATCAAAAAGAAATCACATTCTGTTTTTTTAATTTATTTATATATTCTCGATGAGCAGTATCCCAATGAACCCAGCATAATCCCAGCTGGCAATGTCGCGCGCTGTTGTGCAACGTTGCCGAACATGTTGAGTATCACGTGTTGCGCGTCAATTGTTGCCTAGAGAGAGATTTTTCAGAATTGATCGGCCGGTGTTTATCGAAGAAATGCAGTCTCAGTAGTATTCACAATACGAATGAAAATATTTATAAATACACTTCTTTCCTGGCCCAAAAGCTACATTTAGTGGAGGGCTGGTTTTATTCCTTTGTATTATTACTTAATATGTTAAATTACTATCTAAGGCGCAGATATATGCCAAAGGCCTTGAGTGGTTGCGGCGGCATAGCTTGCGTGTTCAATGCTAAGCTCACGCAACGCGTCGACGTCCATCCCATAGATATATTTTATATTTCTATGGTTCAGCCGGTATACTCGCCCATCAAGGAGCGCTGTCCCAAATTAGACGCATTAATTTATTTTGAAAACAAAAAACTGAATCGATATATTAGGTCTTTACCTATGAAATTGCCGTTCTGCAGTACTGGCCATTTCAAATCAAAATAATTTTTGTTTGGCTAAGAATTCTAATTTCAAAGTAATTTTATTTTAAAAACATGGATTTTTTTTTTCCAAAAGTAGTCATTTGTTTATTGATTAGTGTTACATTTTCATCGCATTTCAATCTTTTTCGTCATCATGGATACGTTAAAAATTCGAGTAATTATGGAATATGAGTACCGTCGTGGCAGCAACGCGGCACAAGCGGCACGCAACATCAACGACGTTTACGGAGCTAACACTACAAACCAACGCACCACTTGTTATTGGTTTGCTCGCTTCCGTTCTGGAAATTTCGACCTGAAAAATGAACCTCGCGGTCGTCCGAAGACTTTGGTCGACAATGACGAATTAAAGGCGATTGTGGAAGCTGATGATACACAATCTACGGCTGAATTAGCAGCAGCTTTCGACGTTAGCGTCAAAACAATATTAGTCCATTTGCGTCAAATTGGCAACGTAAAAAAGCTTGGCAAATGGGTGCCCCACGAACTCAATGATCGCCAGCGCGAAGTACGCGTCGAGACGTGCCTTGCACTGCTCAACAGACACACAAATGAAGGAATTTTGAACCGCATTGTTACCTGCGATGAAAAATGGATTCTGTTTGATAACTGCAAGCGCTCAGCAAGTTGGTTGGATCCTGGTTCAGCACCTAAACAATGTCCTAAACGAAAACTTACCCCTGGAAAAGTGATGGTCACTGTTTGGTGGTCTAGCGCCGGTGTGAATCATCACAGCTTCTTACCAAACGGGGTGAGCATTACTTCAGATGTGTACTGTGAAGAACTGAACACAATGATGGAGAAGCTGGCACATCTCCAACCAGCATTGGCCAATCGCTCGTCTCCGCTGCTCCTGCACGACAACGCGCGACCTCATACTGCATAGTAGACGGTCTCCAAGTTGCAAGAACTGGGGTTGGAAGCTCTCCGTCATCCGCCCTACTCACCAGACCTTGCGCCTACAGACTACTACTTTTTCCAGAATTTGGATAACTTCTTGGCGGGAAAAAAATTCAATACCCGAGAGGCAGTACAAAATGCCTTTGAAGAATTTGTTGCCTCCCGTCCAGCTGATTTCTTTAAGAAGGGCATCAATAAACTGCCACTGTGTTGGCAAAGATGCATTGATTGCATGGGTGATTACTTCGATTAATACAAATAAAAAGTGCATGAAAAAAATTCGTTTAAATTTTTTCATACAAAACGGCAATTTCATAGGTAAAGACCTATTATATTATATACCTGTCAATGATTAGGTACAGATAATGCGTCTAATTAAAAAACAAAAAAATCCGACTGCAAAAGTCAACTTATATGCAATGCACTAAAAAGACCGAAACAAGATTGAGAATAGAAAACAAAAATTAAAAAATTAAAGTCGTGCTGATTAAAATTAAATTTTATGTAACAAATGCAACACAAACGGGAAAGTTTGGGATAATTTATTAAAATTAACTTTATCACAAACACAATAATTTTGTAGGTAAGTATCAGTTTTATCCTTTTTCGTTTGCCTATTGACGTTTAAAATAGAACACGTAGGTTTATTATATTGCATGATTATATTATTTACCCTGTAAACAATAATGACATAAGTAACAATAATGATCAGACGGATGACTGCAATTTTATTACTTATAGCTTTGCTATTTATCTTATGGATAAAAACATAAACACTTGATTATACCATAAATTGTATGTACCATTAGTTTTACTGTAAACATTTTACGGTGTCAGTCTTACATAACAATTTACACCCCTTCATGCCAAAGAAAACACCGACCATCTGTTTGTTCTGCATGGTTCTGCATCACCCAAAGGTTGACTGGTAGTAAATGCCAAGGCATTTAGTCCGCCTCTGCATATACTGGTGTCACTGACCTATAATATACAAGTGGAATTGACAGTTGGCTATTACATGGAGCTTATACATAACTGGCGAAATTTGAGTGTACTATAAGTAGGTACAGTCAACGACTTTTGTGCCTCACCCCCATAAGGACACTTTTCATATGCACGGGCCAGTGGCTAGCCCCGTCTGCATTGTTTTCGTCCACCAATAGTGCTTTGGCGCACATTATAAAAAAAATGTTTCTAACCAATTTAAGAAAAAAAAACTGGAAAAAGGGACATTGTTAATTTTAGGGTCATTCTTCTTAGGCGATATTCTTCGTTCAGTGGCTGAACAAAAACAATTAAATTTTAAAAAAAGGCTCATCCATCATTCATTGGTCAAACAAAAAAAGGGCGTTGCAAACTACGATTTCAACGTGCAGCCGAAAAAGTTTTGGAAAGGGTCAGGCACAACGACTTTCGACTGTACACCTTGCCCTAGCCCTTCGTGGATAAGAAGCGTGTGACTGTTGATAGCTTCTAGGATAAGAAATAAAGTAGTATCTTTAGCACCAAGTTGGATTCTCAATTACCAGTTTCGGTTTTCACGGTCATTCATACGTTTCAAGTTAATTCAAACGGTGAAGAACACTACCGTGAGATAACCTTCATATACTTACATAATCATCTTCATCACGCAATCAGCACACTAATCATTGATGTCCATCTTATTGATTTATAATACTTCTATTATTTCTTCTCTTATAGAGTTCTAGGCACGAGCATTGATCACCACGCTTACTCAAGACGGGTTGGTGATTTCAGACTTATATTTATTTATTTATTGTCATAATATTGGTCTCGCATATATATCTAAATTATAGGAAAGCACGGCACTATCAATTAGCATACTAAAATATTACACAGAAAATAAAAAAATTGACACTAAAACAAATTAAGTAAAACAATTGAAAAAGAATTTGAATTTGCTTACAAATGCTGGTTTTTTTATAATAGGTACTTACACACTACATAGTTACACAATTATACAATTACATAATTTACTTAGTATTAATTATAAACTCCAGGTTTCCTCGCGAAGTTTTCCTTCCAACCGACTTTACCTATTGACTTGCCTGACATTATTATCTTGAGAACAGCCGTGGCCCACTCGTGACTGGTCTAGACCGAATTATAAGGTCTAGACTTCCAATCCAACACAGCGAAACCGGCATGTCCTAGAACCAACATTTCAGAGACATGTATACCTACCGCACTGGGCCCGCGTGGTGGAAAACACTTTTAAATTGTCAAAGGAGTCGGTCAGTCAGAAAGATGAAGCTAGTTGCCCATTCCAGAGCGTAGTAAGTTCCTATGTAGAAGAACGGGCAAGAAACTCCGTGGAAACTCTTTTAAATCAAGACTTGGTTACATTATTTTTCACATTATTATCATGAGAACCATGGTCGCACACTGGTCCCAACTTAATTAGGAGTTGCCCCTTGTTCGCGGGTTCCAATCCAACACAGGCATGCACTTTTCATTGGACAATTAATTCATGAATGGTGAAGGAGAACATCGTGAAGAAACCGGCATGTCCTAGAATCAAAAATTGGAAGACGTGCACCAATCCGCACTGGGCCCGCGTGGTGGACTATGGCTCACTCCCTTCTCACAAAGAAGAAACCAGCTGTGTGCCAACATTGAAGGCTGATTAAAAAAAGACAAACCTTGACAACTCGTTTAGTGATTAAAAGACAAATGTCAATTCGACAAACTACATCCCCCATTCCGGATACCGTATCAAAATACCCAAATATATGCAATATATATGAATTTCCCTATCACGAGTGACGTAAGCAATCATTAGCTTATATCGCATCAATCTGACCGTGAAGTTCAGTCTTCGTAGACATTCGGAATCTGTCGGACGCTGTCGAAGTGTCATTCGAGTTGCAAGTGTTCGTGAGAACACGACGTGTGTGTGATAATGGCTAAGGGTTTTTGTGCTTTTCTTTGTGTTTGTTTGTGTGTGCAAACTGTGGTGTGTCAGTTCGGTGAGTCTTTTTAAATTAGATTTTTTTTTCGGTTTTTTTTTTTTTCGAAAAAAATATTTGGTATCTGTTTTGAAATTGATAAGTATAAAAAATTTGGTAAATAATGTATTTCATAGCCACGATATTTTAATAAAACATAAACATGAGTGACCTTACATAAAACTACAAGGTTTTATCAATACCTACCTAACATCTCGCAATTAGTGCAAAGAAAAAAGTTAATTACTCTCGTAACATGGTTTCGATTTGCTTTAATACGAACATCATTCTGCTGTAGATTATATATCATAAAAACATTCATTTGTTTTTTTTTTTCTATATTTTTATTACTGATTTCATGATGACCAAGAAGGTTAAAATATTAGTGATGAACTCATTAGGCTGCAAGGGTACAGTCACGAGCATAAATAGACCTAGATCTTTCAATATCCTACAGGTCCTGTACAATAATGGTTTTAGGATGCTGTTGGGGTTGCCTCGCTTTTGCATTGCATTAGGTGTTTGCTAAGACCAGCACGGACTGCTTTAAGACAATCAATCAATCAACTCAGTCTATCGCAGTCCACTGCTGGACATAGGCGTCTCACAGGCTGCGCCACAACACCCTGTCCTCCGCCTTCCGCATCCAGTCTGTCCCAGGGCAACAGTACTTACGAAAATGAGAGGCATCCCTGATGCGCCGCGTGCGAGGCAGCACCAACAGCCTTCTGAAAACTATAATGGTTGATTACCCGGTTGTGAGGCACTGGAATACCGTCCACAGATCTGGAGGTGCCCTTACAATGTCAAATAGCTCAATTGTAAATGACAATAATCTTACTACTATTATAAATGCGAAAGTTTGGATGGATGGATGTTTGTTACTCAATCACACCAGAACGGCTGAACGAGTCTGGATGTGGCACAGAGATAGATTGTAATCTGGAATAGCACATAGACTACTTTTTGTCCCGGAAAAAAGTACGGTTCCCGTGGGATAATTTCCGACATCCACGCGGGCGAAGCCGCTGAATCTAATAATGAATAAATAATTAATACTTTTACTAACATATGTATAACTTTTATTCACTAACTTTTACGGAATGTACACTAACTAATTCTGAAATTAAATTATTAATAATACAGGGTGTTTGGTGCATCGTTTGCCAAATTGAATTGGCCGAAAGAAGAGGTCATTTGCTATCGCTTCAGGCTCAAGTACTCATTTTTGGCCACACCGGTTTTTTTATTACAACTTTCTAATTTTTATTTTGAAAAAATCCAAAACTCAGCATTAAAGCTTAAATTAAAAAAAAGTTTTAAGTGTAGTCGTCAAATTTCATTTTTATTTACATATGTACTGTTGTATGGCTCTATCAAATTTAAAATTACTTGCCAGTTACATCTAGTTTTTTTTTAATAAATCACAAAGTTTTTGGAAAAATAAAAAATGAACTTAAAACTCAACTTTAAATAGCTATAAAAAAAAAACTAAAAGCGATCGGGATCTTCGAATTATTTTAAAAAGTTCTCTAGTCTATCCCCTTTCCAACGGTATGCAATGTGTTAAAAAACTCTTTTAATATCTTTAATAATTAGCTAAATGTGTAGTCGAGACACATCAGGCTGATATTGGATATTACGTTTAAAACACTAGTTTTCGCATAAATTACATGCTATTAGTAGATAGATACTGTTATCTCACGTCTTACGTAGTCTCTTATCTCGTTCTTACATAGGGAACTTTCCTCGAAATTGAAAAAAAAATACATTATTACAAAAATAATCATTTATTAATAAGTAATTTAATTACATACTAATCTTACAAGTCTTGTTCAAACTGTCTACCACTATTGCGTATGCACGCGCGACATCTTCGTCTTATCTCAACTGTAGTGGTGCGTAAACGCATTTCTGCTTTGATCGTCATGAAAGCCGCCTCAATGCGTTGGACTAAATCATCTCTTGTCTCAACTTCCGTGGCGTAGACGAGTTCTTTGGCCCGTCCCCAGACGTAAAAATCCAACGGAGTTAAGTCTGGAGAACGTGGAGGCCAAGGAATAGGGCCATCCCTCCCAATCCATGAGTCCGGGAATGCATCATTCAAGTACTCCCTGACGGTTATTCTCCAATGAGCGGGACAACCGTCATGTTGGAAAACAAAAGACCTGTCTTCACTGAAAATTGGCAAATCAGCTAATAATAAGGGCAACTCTGTTTGCAGAAATTCTAATTCTTGTAAGATTAGTATGTAATTAAATTACTTATTAATAAATGATTATTTTTGTAATAATGTATTTTTTTTTCAATTTCGAGGAAAGTTCCCTATGTAAGAACGAGATAAGAGACTACGTAAGACGTGAGATAACAGTATCTATCTACTAATAGCATGTAATTTATGCGAAAACTAGTGTTTTAAACGTAATATCCAATATCAGCCTGATGTGTCTCGACTACACATTTAGCTAATTATTAAAGATATTAAAAGAGTTTTTTAACACATTACATACCGTTGGAAAGGGGATAGACTAGAGAACTTTTTAAAATAATTCGAAGATCCCGATCGCTTTTAGTTTTTTTTTTATAGCTATTTAAAGTTGAGTTTTAAGTTCATTTTTTATTTTTCCAAAAACTTTGTGATTTATTAAAAAAAAACTAGATGTAACTGGCAAGTAATTTTAAATTTGATAGAGCCATACAACAGTACATATGTAAATAAAAATGAAATTTGACGACTACACTTAAAACTTTTTTTTAATTTAAGCTTTAATGCTGAGTTTTGGATTTTTTCAAAATAAAAATTAGAAAGTTGTAATAAAAAAACCGGTGTGGCCAAAAATGAGTACTTGAGCCTGAAGCGATAGCAAATGACCTCTTCTTTCGGCCAATTCAATTTGGCAAACGATGCACCAAACACCCTGTATATTACACTATACACTAACGCAAGTTTCAAAAGCGATTTTCTCAGTGCTGATGTGGTACTGATATACATGATGACTGGTAATTAGTGACCGATACTTAAACACATGATTGTGCTCATGATAACAAACAACTTTTACTATGGGACCAAACCTGAAATCACGAAAAAAAAATCAACTGCTCCCTACTTTTGACGAGTTATGCGGATATGGGGCAGCAAATTTTTTTTTCGCGATTTCAGGTTTACGTTGTTCTGTTACGAACATAGTATTATCGAAACCATACTGTTGTGATGAGTGTTTTATTTATGACTGTTATGAACTTATGAGGTAGGTTTTTTTTTCAAAGTTGCAGTTTATTTCATGAGAAAAGTTCTTTTGAATTTTGCGTATCTGTACCTAATGTATTTATGCTGGTGACTGTACTGCCTTGTGCTGGTCTGAAAACCTAAAGCTAGTATACATTATAGCCTGTAGAACATGCTTTCAGACGGGCAATTCCCATATTTTTAACAACGTTCGCATTAATCTCAACTCAATCTCAATCTGTCAAAAATTGTATAGCGTTTACATTTGATTGTCGCTGGCATGAAATTGCGACTTGAATTTGAACTTTATTAGGTACGTTTTTAGGCCTTCTGATAGGCTACAGTGATTTCTATGAATCGGATCCCTTAGCTTAGCTGTTAGCATCTAAATACTTACCAATGTAACGTAGGTAGACGACGAATAATGTATTCAACAACAATGCACATTTGAAGCAAAAACAAGGAAAAAATATCTGAGTAAAAAACACGTATGATTGACGCTTGGTATCACAAATAACAACGATTATTTACAGATATTGTTATCTAAGATCAGTGGGTCAGTGGCACGGATGTAAATAGGAAGGGATTCCCTTTTATTTATGTCACAATATATTGATAACATACTTACCTGTTTTTTTTAACCGATGAAAAAAAAGGAGGAGGTTCTCAAGTCGACACGTATATTTTTTTATGTAAGTATGACCACGCAAAACTTTTTACATAGTAGTCTGATTTGAAAATTTTTTAACATTTCTTGGGTAGTTTTTGAGTTAGCTTCAATAATACGTATTTTTCCCCACTTGGATGATGTGGTCCCATGTGGATGATGTTCTAATGTCTTTTGCAGGTAGTGGTATTAGAATTTGTCTGGGGTACATATCACAACTAAAAAGTGAAAAATAAAAAGTTTTTTACAAAAAAATACAACCGATTTCCAAAAACAACACTACAAAGTGAAAAATAACTTTAATTTCAGAAGTCGGTGGCAAAAAACGAAAATAAATTTAACCAGTCATCGACTTCCGAAATTAGTTATTTTTCACTTTGTAGTGTTGTTTTAGTTTTTTTTGTAAAAAAGTTTTTTGAGCCAACTTTTCATATGTGGCTTACAATTACAATATCTTAAATAAAATAAAATACGCATAAATTGATTTATAAAAATACTCAAATTTTCGTGGTTTCAATCGAAAACCGGGCTGACCAGTTCTAGTATTCTCAATCTGCCTAGCCTTTTCCCAACTATGTTGGGGTCGGCTTCCAGTCTAACCGGATGCAGCTGAATACCATTATTTTACATGGAGCGACTGCCTATCTGACCTCCACAACCCATTAACTGGGTAATACGATACCCCTTGGTAAGACTGATTGTCAGACTTTCGGGCTAGTTCTAAGTTCTAGTATTCTAATCATAGCCTTTTCCCAACTATGTTGGGGTCGGCTTCCAGTCTAACCGGATGCAGCTGAATACCATTATTTTACATGGAGCGACTGCCTATCTGACCTCCACAACCCATTAACTGGGTAATACGATACCCCTTGGTAAGACTGATTGTCAGACTTTCGGGCTAGTTCTAAGTTCTAGTATTCTAATCATAGAATTTCGAGTGTGTGTTTATTGATGAAGTGATTTATTAAATAAAACAACTCGCTATTTCGCAAATACGTAGGTACGTATGTTTTTCTGTTATTAGTGGAATTCAATTAAATAATCTGAGTATTCGTTGTGGATGGCCCAGTAGTTAATAAGGCCTCGTCTCTCATTCACAAGGTTGTGGGTTCAAATCCGGGCAAGTACGTACCAATATGCCTTTTTCCATCTAATGTTATAAAGGGATAAAATTTGTAAGTTTGTATGTAGGGGGTAATCTCCGGATCCAATTCTAAAAAAAAATTCACTGGTACAAAGCTACATTATTCCTGAGTGCTATAGGCACAAAAATAAAAAAATATATATTTATATTATATTATCATGCATATTAGCCGAGCTATAACAATTTTTGTCTAGCAAGTCGGAAAGAAATACCTCTTAAAACAGGATTATTTGCATGCGCTGCCTAATACGTAGTTGTTTAAAATTGAAAACAATGTATGGCAACCTGGTCCGTCTTAAATAATTCTATAAAAAAGTCCGCGACACCATATTTCTATCTGTATTTTATCTTATATACTTCTTTTATTGTTTTAAAAAAGTATTTTTTCGACATACATATTAATCCTTATCAAAATAAGTTATTTTATGATCACAAGGACATCACAGAGATGGCCTTTACAGTACTATGTCAATTGGTCATATAGTTTCGGAGATAATATAAAATTACTAAAACGCAAATAACTGTCATTCATCATACATAACGCCGAAAGAACGTTAAGCGCAAACGAAGTAATACCGCGGGCACGCGATGCGGAAGAATATAGGCTTTTTAACATCACGCTAGGGCCCTTAGGAGCCGAGCAAAAAGATAAAAAGGGTCAGAAAGGACGCTAAGCGCAAATGAAGTTATAGCGCGGGCAGGCGATGCGATGCGATGCGACGGGGTGGGCCGGGAGAGGGACAAGAAATTTTACGCAGACGAAATCGCGAAGTTCGTCTTGAACATTACTGACATCAGTGAAGGAAAAATGTCGTGAGGAAACCTGGACTGATAGTATGAAATCACCACTCCGTCTTGAGCAAGCGTGGTGATCAATGCTCGTGCCTTCTCTGTTTGAGAAGAACCAGTGGGACAGTAATAATAGGCTGGTGTTATAATCTAAGAAGAGCTCGTGGCTAAGTAATAACAGCCGCACGGGTCGATCCATCAGGTTAAGCTACGCTTGCCGAGGTTGGTCCGTGGATGGGTGACCATCTTTACATACCGAGACTCCTCCATGCCTCGGAAAGCACGTTAAGCCGATGGTCCCGGCTGTCATTCGTGGATCTTTGACAGTCGTTACCGGTCGTCAAAAGCCCGAAAGTCTGACAACCAATCTTACCAAGGGGTATCGCATTACCCAGTTACTGGGTTGTGGAGGTCAGATAGGCATTGACTCCATGTGGACACACTGGCATTCAGCTGCAACTGGTTAGACTGGAAGCCGACCCCAACATAGTTGGGAAAAGGCTAGGCAGATTGATTTGTTATAATCAGAGTATGAATCGTGACGAACATACAGTGTTCGGATAATAGACCTATAGCACAAATAATACTACCTATGCCTATAGGCAGGGAATCCCCCTTTTATCTTCTAAACACTAGCATTTTTTGTTTGTAAATATCATTGACTGTCAAATCAGTAATTATATACGTCTAAAACATAGACTCATAGATCAGCCGTGACCCCTCGATTAACGGTCTACGAACCATAATAATTGAATTATAAGGCCAGGCCACCACTATACACGGAAGCTTATAATTTGTCTTAGTATGCTCATTCTATAGTCATTTTCCTCATGAAATGAAAAAAAAAACAGTTAATTAACACCTATTGAGACCACATCCGGCATTTTTTATTTACATAACAATATATCAGTGTGTAGTGTGTATTTTTTGTGATCTTTTGTGATCTAATACGATGTTTGCAAAAATACGTAAAAAAACCCATGAAGTGTTGTCTGGTTGTAATTCCCCCTTGATCTTCGTGGTTCAGTAACTCCAAAGTATTGGAATTACGGCCAATTGGACTGTCATTATAGCCAGGTGTAAATGGCCACGATTGACTGCTACACTTTGGTTGAATCATACCAATATTATGAATAAACAAATTGGTATCTCATTGCAGTTTGAATTTCAGTTTTAATTTAAACTTCGCCAAAATTATTTTATATTCGATCAACACAACTATCTAAGTGCCTTTCTATCTACATATAGGTATATAAATAAAAATGAAATGCTGTTCATTGGTAAGAGCATCACTTGGGAACGACGGACCGAATTGGTTTTTTTTTTATAGTCCAATTAGGTTTTTATGAAAAAAAAATTTGAAAATATTCGCGGAAATGTCAACTTGGTTCCAATTGTCAACGTCATCTATTAGTAATGCAATAAATAGAGTTCATTTAAAATAATTTACTTTTAATATTAATAATACATGCACAAGTTTGAAAGTAGCGCCAGTGATAGAAAAGTTGAAAGGAAATCGTTTGGCTTGGGCATGTAATGTTGGTGTGTAGGAGGTAAGAAACACATGTGACTAAAAGAGTGATGAATATAAATGCTGATGGATGGACAGGGAGAAGAAGGCCAAAGAAAAGATGCATGGATTGTGTGAGGAATGATATGAAAGAGAAGGGAAGTGAATGATAGCGTGACGGTTGACAGGGGCAAATGGAAGAATAAAACGTGTGCGCCAGCCCCACGTACCATGGGATAAGGACAGGAAGATGATGCATATCGCGATATCGCATTATATTCTCGACAAACGTGGTGATTAAAGTAATGACCATAAATGACAAAGGCGTGTTTTCTAGTTGGTGTATTTATAATTTTGATAAGCATCTTAACTTTAAGCTTCATCAATTATCAGTGTGTGAGACAAAGAATTATTAGGAACAATTAAGAATTTGGCAATAGTGTCGAGGTCCACCATGTATATTTCTATGAGGTCCACCATCTTGTTCTGCACCATAAAATACTCATACTTAACTAAATACTTAAATAAGAATTAAACCCGAAGCTTTGTCAGTTTAGAAATACAAAACAACATTTGGATTGATATATTTTCTTCTAAACCATACCTTACCATGAATGGACAAATATCTAGGTGCTGCATAGTCTGCCACACGCACACCTCTTTACAAAAACATAAAAAGAAATGAAAAATATAATACACTTGTGCTATAAACAATAGTTCAACTTAGGTTAGGTACATCTGGTGCATATAATCTAAATAATAAAAAAGGAAAATCTATGTGTAAATAATAGCAAGTTCCGCTAGCTATAAAAAGAACAAAGTGTCGAGGCAAAGGCAACTCGAAACGATGCCAATTGACACTGAACACAAAGACTTATTATGTAGACAGCAAAAAACCATGTAAATAGTACCTAAACTGCGTGGAAATACCACGTTACCTACATGTTTGGGGTATAGTTTGATATCTAATATAAGCAGTGTAATATTCACAAAAAAAAAAAAAACCAGCCAAGTGCGTATCGGACCACGCAAAATGAAGGTTTCCGTAGTTGGGATGAATTTATCTCAAGAACAAACTTAACATTGTAGTTGAAAAACATGTTCTCCCATACATTCCAACTGTAAGTGTAAGTTTGTACTCACAATATTGAGAGATTTACCATGTCATTTCAAGAACACAGACTTCTCATAAGTTTCCCTGTAATCTAGATGTAAAGAACTATTTTCTGTATTTTTTTCCAAATTTTAGGCACGGTAGCTAGAGAGATAAGGGGGGCTTATCTCCGAAACTACCGCTGAGCTGATCGATTGACCCGTGCGGCTGTTATTACTTAGCCACAGACTTTTCACAGACTCAATTCTATTATTCTGTTTTTTGCAAATGAAAACTTATAATTGGTTCACAGCCACACTTGCTATCTTTATTCTGTTTTATTTAGCAGTACCTAATAGGCCTTAAAAAAATATTATAAGCTAAGTAGAAAAAGTGAACCCTGAAATTAAGACTAACAGAGACGAATAGAAGAAGAAGTAGATACTGCGCTGACCACAAATATATTTGGAAAAGGGCACGATGATTTGATGAATGATGAAATATTTTGACTCGAAAGAAACATTCGATAAAATATCTTATACTATTAAATGAGCAATATTTGTGATATATATATCGGCTCTAACGATTTCGATGAAACTTCCAATATAGGGGCTTACGGGGGCAAAAAATCGATCTAGCTAGGTTTCATATCTGGGAAAATTCAATAAAAATAAATAATAAAAATTGCTTTCTTTATTTTCCGAGAGCTCGGTCGGCCAGGTACTCAAGAAATAAAACGAATAACTTTTATGATCAATTCATAGAACAATAACGAAAACAATAACCTATAACAAGTTCATATAATTGGACCTATATCAGCAGTAGCTACAACAGCAAAATAATACAGAGTATACATTAAGAAAAATCTCAATAGTGTAATGTTTGAATAGATTCGTAAAACGACACAAGAATACATTTTGATCAAAGGCCACAACATATAACAAATGCCAACAATAGTTCGATACATAACGATGTATTCTAAAGTTTTAGCACATATTTTCCTGGCATTCTTTCTTGTTTGCGAATCTATGATACTTTGTAGTTTGTGTGAGATGTTCAAATATTTGAAGCATTAATCACTATCGTTGCTCATGGCCCAATTTTAGATGGCTCACATAAAATCCTACATTTTCCAAGTAAGATTATAACAAAATGACACCGGTTTTTAAAATGACGTCAAAAATTATAGGTAACCGGTCAAACCAGCCCACATTGTCACAACTCCGGAACCAGTAGTTAACCAGAATAACACGTCAATCATAGCAAGAAATAACGTGATAGTTAAGGAGTATATAGATAAGGATAAGTATATCTATAAAAGTATAATAGTTAATCTTTCTTGTAATAGAGAAATGCGTATCACGGTCACCACGGTCAATTTGTTCAATCAATCAGCTTGGCTATTTGCTGCTTCGTAGCACAGGATGTGTATGATATCAACCAATAAGATCGTTTAACTTTCATAACTTAGTTAAGTTTTATAATCATAGCACATCTTACCTGCTCCGCTACGGCACTTAGCTCTGGTGGATTATACACATGGTTTTGAAGTTTATCTTCACCGCTTATGTACCTCGCACAACTCTGGTGGAAGGACAGTTTTAAAGCCGATTTACATTGATCCAGTATTTTGATCCAGCTCTGGATACTGGATAGTAAACAGGATTGAAAATTGTTAACATTGATGTAATATCGATCGAGTGTCACTGAATTCTAGCGCTGAAATGATATCCTGGATCAATGAAAATTAGTCTATCAAAGAAATCAGTAGTCTGAGACAGGCATTTAATCCGAATAAATTATCTAAATAGGCTTTTCTTCCACAGGTTTCTTCTCACAAAGAGAAAACCATAACAATGGCTTCCTTGGCCAGGGATTCTTGCAAGGACCCAGAAGATTAAAGGACAGATTCTCAGGCCTCTTCAATATGCAGCCTAACAGACCAGCGGGCATCAATACTGACAACCAACAAGACAACATTTACGTGGTCGAGGTTGCCGAAGGAAACCAACAAAATGACTACAACAACTACAATGGACAAAACTTTGGAAGACCTATCTCTTTTCCAACTGATAGTCCAGTATATAATGAGAATGGGCAGAATAATGGGGATGTTAATTTCCAACCTAACCCAAACAATGGTAACTTCCAAGCAAATAATGATAATGGAGAAGTATATAATCAGGTCCAACCAGCTCAAGATGGAGGTAATGGTGGAAACCAGGATGAGAACAATCAGGAGGACAACGTGAAACCTAATGAAGGTAACCCGTTTGTTATTATATTTTCTTATTTTTTGTAGCTTATTGTTATAGTTAAAAGCAGTATAATCAGTATAAATATTATGATACCGTTTAACTTAGCTAATCAGCATCTGGATGCTGCATGTGATTATAAACTCAAACTCAAAGTATTTATTTTAATCAAACCAATTAAAGGCACTTTTGAATTGTCAAAGAATCGGTCAGTTAGTCAGAAAGTTGAAGCTAGTTGCCCAGTTCCAAAACGTAGATCTCTATGGAGAAGAACGGACAATAAACTCCACGGACACTCTTTTAAATCAAGATAAATAATACAACATCCTGGGTACATTATTCTTGTTGCTTCTACATGTGAGAACAATGTAAAAAAAATTAAAAATACTTAAAAATAATTTAAAATAAGCCCTAGCAGATAAGAGATGACCAGTCTCAACTGACGGCGCCCGTTCACGAACATGACGCGTATTTGCACTCAGTCAGTCACAGTACATAACTCCAATGCTAGAAGTTCCTACTCATCATCTTCCTGTCCTTGTCCCATGTTACTTTTCTTCTTCAATTCTCTGTCAATCGCCACGCTGTCATTCACTCCTTTTTCTTTCTCCATTCAACTTTTCCTATCTTTCCTTTCTTCCTACTAAAAAAATCAATCTGCCTAGCCTTTACCGAACTATGTTGGGATCGGCTTCCAGTCTAAACGGATGCAGCTGAATACCAGTATTTTACACGGATCAACTGCCTATCTTTCTTCCTACTAAACCTACAAAATTAAGCATTTCTTTACTTGCTACATTTATCCTAATAATATATGAATCTTTCAACATATAGTAGTGCAAATTTTTGTTTAGTTTTTCGAGCTCCCCAAAAAACAGAACTTTGAGATAGTAATCTATAAATTATTTAATCAAATCGGACGACCGGGTAAAGATTGATAAGGACAAAGTATCCATAAAACGTTTTGGCAAAGGTTATTAACACGTGTTTTATATAACCTTTTGACTCCACGTCATATAACATCGGGTCATTGGCCATTTCGTGCCTACATTTTATATATCACCTTTTTATTTACACGCCATTTAACTCCTTGAAACTGTTTTTTTTTGGCGATTTATATGATTAGCAGAGCTATTTGTTAAATTGGTCGTCCGTGGCAGTACCATAGGTGCGGACGTTTGCGGTGAACGACTTTTCAACCTTAACGTAATATTTTTATCTCATGAAGCGGCGCGCGTTTTACTTGTGTTTACTAAGTATACAAACACGCTGTGAAAGTGTGCGTAAAGACGAGTAGCATCAGCACATAGCACACACACTCTTCCGACTTCGCGATTGTCTCGGACGGTACCGAGAGCTCCTGCGCTTACACACACATTCACAGCGTGTTTGTATGCTTGGTAAACACAATTAGGTTGGAAAGTGGTTTATCGCAAATGTCCGCGATGGTACCTTTCCCTGACGCCAAGCAGCATAGGGAATTGGGTTCAGGTGTGAAGGGTATGGATGCTGATGTAATTACAGGCACTGGAGATATTTCTGCTTAGTCTCTGGGATGGCAACGCATCTCTGGTGTTGCAGATATCTATAGAGGCCACCATCAGGAGGGCACTCGGCTTTACTGTAATTCAAAAACATAAAAAATGATGCACATTGCAGTGAAGCAATCACACTAAATCCACTGTTCATAAAAATATACATTTATTAGTTTTATTTGTATTTAAATACTTCTATTTGTCAAACACTGATTGAGCGTGTTTATCGTAAAGTCAAATATCAAAGTCAATTAAGGACGCTGTTACAAATGAGTAGTCAAATCATAACTTTTTTGCACAAAAGTATGATTATTAAATAAAATGCTTTGCATTCTTAAAATTTTTTTTGGCCGAATTGTTGATAGATACGTACGATACTGAACTATAAATATAATTTTAGATAGGTACAGTTTCTCAGTAACTGTACCGAAGAGAAAATGTTTAATTCGGTACATTTATTGAGAAAATGTACTTATCTAAAATTATATTTATAGTTCAGAATCGTACCTTGCACATCTATCAACAATTCGGCCAAAAACATTTTAAGAATGCAAAGCATTTTAATTAATAAACATACTTTTGTGTAAAAAAGTAATGATTTGACTACCCATTTGTAACAGCGTCCTTAAACAATAATTTTAATTGTATTCTTTTTTTTTTTGTATGGCATCCTATGAGGTTGTCGGCTGCTTAACCGGACTTTCCTGTGGGTGCCGCTATAAATTAAGGCCTCTAGTATTGTATTCTTAATTATTTATATTTTTATACACAGATATTAGAATAGAATATCTTTATTTGCATATTAATAGAATTTCGAGTTGATTTTGAGTCAAGGCCATTGACACAAAATAGAAAATACATCTAGAAGGAATTAATTCCTTAGATTCTAACATAGGTCATATTACAGGTTTTTTTCCATATTATTCGTGTATTTGGATTAAACAAGTTTTACAACAACATTCCTGCATAACTAGTTACCTCGAATCGTATTATGAATATCAATAATAATGACAGTCTTTAATTTTTTTATTAAAATTGAATAATATCTCAATAAATATTTTTATGCATCAAAACATCAAAGATTTTGTGTTTACTATACTTACCAAAAAAAGCATTGATATTGTATGAAATGACCGCTGCTGTTTACAGTCAATGTAACCAATAAAAGTAAATTATACATTAGGTACTATGCGTACCTATGCATATTTGCATTTATTGGTTACTGATTGCTAAAAACATAACACTTCCTTTTGGCTTTGCCGTAGTCGGGTAAAAAAGTGTGCTAACGTGAACATAGAACGGGGCGTGGGTATATAGGTAATACATATTTTAAGCTTAATTAAATTGATTTCGTAAAACAAACTCCACAATAACAATAAATAGGTTTTATTATATAAAAACATTACCTTAATTTATTTCTTTCTTTTTTTCTTAATTTTTTTGTTAATTTTTTGTTAATTTCTTTTTTTTCTTAATATTTTTTTTCAGATACTGGAGTTTCAGAGGAGAATGACGCGGTGAACTTTGACGATACTCCGAAGGTGATACCACAAGAGAGCACCACACTACCACCCCTGACACCAGTGCCAAATGTCGACACGGAATTAAGAAATAACTTCAATTTCGCGCCGAACCAGGGATCATTCAGTAAGTTCAGAAATAGACGTGCTTTTAACAAAAGATATGATTTTTTATTAAATCTACTAATACTTGTGTCCGAACCATAGATATAAGAAAGAAGGAGATATGGCTTATTAGTTGAAAATGTATCGGAACCCGATGTCTCCACTTTGTCCCCACCACTCGACACAACTATACATACTGTTCAGTAAAAGCAATAGATACGAAGTCACACACTCGGAATTCATAAATCAGAATGCACTTCAAAATAAATTGTAAACCTTAGTCGACGTTCGCATGGACGTAAAAATATCGCGGCGATTTTTTGTCGCGCACTGGATTTTCAACGCTCTGCTTAGCGCCGAGAGTGCAAAATCCAACAGTGTGTTTTTTCGACGCGCTAGAATGCACTCTGTTGTTGTTAAGTTGGATTCTCAACGCTCGGCTCAACAACGAGAGTTGAAAATCCAGTGCGCGATAAAATCCCGCAGCGATTTTATTACGCCCGTGGGAACGTGGGCTTATCCTATTAGGCACAGCGTGCATTTACTATGCACCGTACAACTTACTCACACAAACACATCGGTCACTTTCGTTGTGCTGTGCAAAAGCAATTTATTTTACATATACGCTAGTGATTGACTAAATCGGAAAGTTATATTTTTATATTTACTATGGTCCGAACCGAAAACGAGCACCGCGTCGCGCGAATCGAGATCGACGCGATACGTTGTAAATGTGCTGATTGCCAGCCTAGTTTGAATAAATGACTTTTGATATTGATATGGACATTATGATGATTTGGACTACGCTACTAAACTAAAATTGTCACTCACTTCATTATAGTCGCCTGCCGATGCGATGAATCACAAAGCTCCTTTAATGAATCAGCAGCTCAGTAATCAGCACCGCATTAAGGAAGACGACAAAAATTTTTTTTTGTCCTTCATGTAGATTTTTAAAAAATATTGGACACGTATTTTTTCTTTTTTTACGTAATCAAAAGAATACGGCAATACATTGAGTTAAAATGTGGCGTGACGTCACTCCTTGCTATATTTTAGTAGTATAGTTGTGAAGTAGCGAGCTCCCCAACTTTAATGCGTTTTATATATGTATTTTTTTATTAATATGATAAAACAAAAAATACGTGTCTAATATTTTTTTATCATCTGACTGACGGACTAAATAGAAATTCTTTTTTTTTTCCAGGCATCATCCCTATTATATCCTTTCAATCAATTTTAAAGAATTTGTCTGCTCAACAACGCAATGAATGTTGTTGACTTGTCAAAATGTAAGGCCATTGTATGTGTGTTAAACTATAACCCCGCTGATATCACACATACACAGTGACCTTTCCTTATTGACACTATTTATAAATGCATAGTCGGCCATCTGTTTCATAAGGTTCAATGGTGTATTAATAAGCGAAGCACAT
Source organism: Cosmia pyralina (assembly GCA_946251885.1). Taxonomy (NCBI): domain Eukaryota; kingdom Metazoa; phylum Arthropoda; class Insecta; order Lepidoptera; family Noctuidae; genus Cosmia; species Cosmia pyralina. The sequence goes on along the minus strand of OX276363.1, from coordinate 21,287,948 downwards.
TACTTACTACGAGTACCTTCAAAATAGAATGATCAAATCACTATGGGAACTGGCGCATTTATTTGGCATTGTACCGCGGCCATCTTTAAAACCTAGTCGGTATTGGAAAACCTATCACAAAAATGAATTGATAAACATTTTTTTCTATAAATGCAGTCCGAGATGATATTGGTTGATACCGCATATTAACTTTTGTTCGTCATAACATCTAATTTCATGTTTGAATGATGTCGGCGGAAAAAATAAAATTGCGCCATTTTTGATCATTGGTTTCTACCTGCACGGTCAACCTCAAAGTCTGATTTCGGAAATTAGACGAATCCGGGGCAAATCTAACATAGAAACATGTATTGATGATTTTTATGGTTAAAATTATGTTCATACTTAGGTACATGTTTCTTACTGTCGCGAATCATATTTTGATCAAGATAAAACCTTACACTAACCTGCAAATTGCAAAAAAACGCAAGAAAATTTGAATATCGCGGGATACTCCAGCGCAATTACCTTAATTTTGTTTTGTTAAGGCTGTAGCCCGCGAAATTAAATTTTTCTTGTTTTTTGCAATTTGCAGGTTGTATGTTGATCTGAATATTGATTCGCGACCGTAGCAAATCTGTATTTAAAGAATTATAATCATTGAAATGATCAATACAATTCTCTAATTTCATATTACCCTATTGAATTACTATTTCAGGAAATCTTGACATTTGAGGATTATATTAACACTTATGTTAGTTGTATTGATGATTTAGAATCAGCATAATTCTGTAAATACATATTTATTACGGTCGCGAATCATCAACATCAACATACCACCCATACACTGCGCTGCAAATGGCAAAAATCGTAAGAAAGAATTTGAATTTCGCGGGCTGCAGTTATTATTCCAATTTTAATCTTCAACATCCCGTTTAGTATGTCACGGCTATCGGGACGGCAGGTCCACCTTGTGTAGGTGACCTCCCGACCGTCACCGATAACTTTAACTCATATTTTCATGTTCATAGCCTGTATTTGATCGGCTACTAAAACTAAAAACCTTGGAATGAAGCAAATCATTCTCCTGCCCTTATCCCAATCTATTTGGGGTCGGCGCAACATGTCCTTTTTTTCCATACTTCTCTATTATTCGTCATCTCGGTAGTCACCCCCATCCATCAAACAATCCATCAACAATCCATCCATCGTTTCTTTGGTCTTCCCCTACTCTTATAGCCATCGACATTCATACTCAAAACTTTCCTCACGACATTTTCCTCACTCCTCCGCATCACATGCCCATACCATGACAGCCGATTTCCGCACAACTTTTCAGTCACCGGTGCCACTTTTAGACGTCTTCTTATGTACTCATTTCTTATTCTATCCATTCGTGTAACACCACACATCCCTCTTAGCATTCTCATCTCAGCTGCATGCAACTGCTTTTCATTTATCCCTTTTGTGGCCCAACATTCTGATCCATACAAGACAGCAGGTCTAACCATTGTTTTATATATCTTCCCCTTAAGTTTAAGGGGAATGCGGGAGTCGCAGATTGTCCCCGTGACCTGCCGCCATTTCATCCATCCAGTGTTAATCCTAGTGTTAATCCTATGCAAATGATTAAGCAAATGATTTAAAAAAAAAAACAAAAACCCGGCTGCAAAAACACGTAACTGAAAAGAGTAAGGGTTGGTTGCACTATCTTACTGCACAATAACAAACACCGCACCTTGAGTTCGATGTTTGTTATGCAACCCACACTTGTTAAAGTTCCTGTTAGACAAAAATGGGTTGTTCCATTTGACAATTTGTTAGCTGACGTCAAAACTTTAACCACACACGCTTCGCTGGTTAAAGTTATTATTAAATATCTGTCACTTCTGTCAGACGCGTCGAATGTCATGTCCATGCTCCGAACTTTATCTTTTACATTTGACATGACGGTGCAACAGCAGGTAGTCATTCTATGCTCATTTAACTTTGACGGAAACTATAACTAGCCCTTGGTGCAACCCACCCTAAAACAAGCTTATGAACTTTGTTTTTTTTGTAAGTTATTGCAGGCTGGACAAACCAATAACCTGAAATAAGGTGTGGGGGCCTGCGGTATCTTACAAAATACAAAGTTCAAGAGATAATAATGCTTGATTTTAACGGACTGCGCCAGAAGAAGGGTTATGTTTTTAAGAGTATGTATGTATGCGTGTATGTATGTATAATTTTTTGGCACGCTCTGCGGCCTGAACGGCTCGATGGGTTTTAGCTTGAGAGGTGTCGTTAGATTCGTATTGACAGTGAGAGTGACACTGGGTATATCAAAATATAAAAAACAAAACGGTGGATTTTTGGCGCCAAATTGTGTTTAATTTTTTTTTTTTTTTTGAAAACCTAGTGGTATCAAAGCGGGACCCATTTAAAAATATAATAAAAATGGTATGGGTCCCTCCTGCTTCCAACATTTATTTAATTTAAAATGGGCTTGTTTTTAGCTTTTCAGTTTTCTTAACTTAAATTTTTTACCGCAGTTGGATTTTTTAATTTTTTTTAATTACTTTTTTTTTTCCAGTTACTTGTGTGTTTTTGTAATCGGGTTCTTCCGATCTAACTCTCATTCGTCCTGTTCACAGAGTATAATGTGCGATACGGAATTTTGTTCTAATTAGTACGTGTTATTTTAACTTACAAATAGATAATCTTAAAATGTACCTTTGAATGCAATTAGTAATACACGAATATGAAATTAAAAATAATAAGTGCCCATATCAAATTAGTTGGTACGGCGAGCATGTGTTTTTAAATCTAAAAATAAAAGTCTAACACTTAGCAATAAATGGCCAGTCTTTATGTTTGTTGTTTCAAGGTCAGTGAGTTGGTCAGCACGGGTCAAACTGTTTGTAAGTTAATGTGTGGCTTGTTGCGACGTCTTGTAAGTATGCGGGTTGACGAAGGTTGACACTCAAATCCTTCCGCCTAGCCTTTTCCCAACTATATTGTCGGCTTCCAGTTTACCCGGATGTAACAGAATAGCACTATTTTATGTGGAGCGACTGTCTATCTGACCTCCACAACCCAGTTACTGGGTAACGACGGGTACGAATGGTTCTATTAAGATCGACACTATTTTGACGAAATGTGTAGTGTGAAAATGCAACGCTTTTCATGAAAACTGTGTTGTTAAAGTAACACACTATCGATTGAAATCGAATGATTTTGCAGCTTAAAGACGCTATTACAAATAGGTAGTCAAATTATTACTTTTTTACACAAAAGTATGTTTATTAAATAAAATGCTTTGCATTCTTACAATGTTTTTGGCCGAATTGTTGATAGATGTGCAAGGTACGATTCCGAACTATAAATATAATTTTAGATGGGTACCTTTTCTCAATAAATGTACCAAAGTAAAAATGTTCAGTTCGGTACATTTATTGAGAAACTGTACCTATCTAAAATTATATTTATAGTTCAGAATCGTACCTTGCACATCTAGTAACATAAAAAAGTAAGTCTAAAAACTCAAACCCGACTATTGAAAAATCACGCTCTAAAAAGTATGAAACAAGAAAATATTCTCATCTGAAATTAGAAAATACAGATAATTAAAAAATCCGGAGTCACACGTCAAAATCGAAGAGATGACGTACTTGTGACTCCGGATTTTTAATTTGTCTATTTTTTTCTAATGTCAGATGAGAATGTTTCTTGTTTCATGCTTTTTAGAGCGTGACTTTTCAGTGGTCGGGTTTTAGTTTTTTTTCTTATTAACTTTTTATAAAATTATTCAGGGGGGCTCGTAGCTAAATACTTGATAACAGTCGCACGGGTCGATCGAAGGCTTGCCGAGGTCAATCCTTGGATGGGTGACCATGAATTACATATCGAGACCCCTCCGTGCCTCGGATAGCACGATAAGCTGTTGATCCCGGTTCATTAGAAGATCTTTGACACCGTGTAGTCAGAACTTCAGAAGCCCAAAAGTCTGACAACCAGTCTTACCAAGGGGTATCGTATTACCCAGTAACTGGGTTGTGGAGTTCAGATAGGCAGTCTCTCCATATAAAATACTGGTATTCAGCTGCATCCGGTTAGACTGGAAGCCGGCGCTAACACGCGCGGTGTAACATGTTCCGCAGTCACAAGTCTGTGACATTTACCTGCATGTAACATTAGGATCAAAATAAATAGACCTACTCGAGACGGATGTTGCATTCATATGAACTCCAAAGTGTCGGAATGTCCTTCAGTGTGATCGATCGGGCGTGAAATATTAAGTAGGTAGGTATATAACCGTCGTTTCAAAGTGTTTATTAGCTTGTAAATCAGTATATAATAACTAGCTCTTGCCCGCGGCTTCGACAGCGTGCAGGTTGGAAGTTATCCCTCGGTACTCGGGCGCCGCGCCGTCAGTTGGGACTCGTCGTCTCTTAGCTGCCATGGCTTATTTTTAATTTTAATATTTAATTTAGTTGTTTTAGTTTTTATCTTTTTATTACGGACGCTTTTTAACGTGCACGTCTTTCTACATTGTTCTCACATGTATATTTTCAACATGAACATGTAATCAATATTTTGTCGATCATCGTCATATTTCAATCAATTTACAGAAAACCTTGAATGAGTTATACACCTAAACCTTCCTCATGAATCACTCCGTCCATTGGTGAAAACCGTATGAGAATCCGTTTGGTAGTTTTTGAATTTATCTCATTCAAACAGACAGACAGACGCGGCGGGAGCTTTGTTTCATAAGTAATGTACTAGTGATATAGTAGAATTTTTTGCCTCGTTGGTATTGACTTACAAAGTAGGATAGGATTGTTCATCAGTATAGCAGACGAAGCTGGATTTCTGCTCGGCTGATGGCACTATTGCCATGAGTTTGGCGAAATGTGGGTTTACTATAGGTACACCTCTGCCTAACTCTTCGGGGATTACAGGCGTTATGTTGTGTTTATAGTACCTAATTATTTTTGGTATTTTGTTCTTACAATTTTGTTAGCGACGTTTTCTTTAATTTGAAGTGGTTAAGTGTTCACACTTTGTGAAGCCACTTATAACTACTTTTTTTCTTCATTGTAGTGTATTTACTCAACGACTCACCATTGGGCTGTTAAGGAAAATGCGTAGATATACTTAGATGGACCATAATTATATAATCATACGAGTATGTATAAATTCTCTTCAGGGAATACAGTCGTGATGTTATGTTGTGATCATGTAATTATAAATTAAGTACTTAGCTAAACTTTCCAAACATTTTCATTTATTTTTCCAGAAGACGTCGATTCTAATAGTACTTTGAAATCGGTTTACATTTTGTCGTAAAATAAAATAATTTATGGTTAATTGAACTTACCTTAAGTGAACTTCAACCAAAATTATGCGAAGTGTTGCATCCGAAGAGATCGAAAGGGTTCTTCGTGTGGCAATGTAGTACAATGAAAGACGGACTACAATGTATGTTAAATCTCGAGGATGCAACACTGAAGTATAATATAATACCATAGGTTTAATTATTCATACCAAGCCTAAGTCCATCACTATTGTAGTTCACCTTAACTGAATCAGTTTGACGGTGCGAGTGGGATAGAGCAATAATCGGCGCGGGGAAGTGGGGGCGAAATATGAATTTGAGCTAAGGTAGCTCTTAATATTTCTGTAAAATAATGGCCCACAAGGGCAGAGCACAGACGTCTGTGGAAAAGGGAGAGTGAAGCCTTGCCCAGCAGTGAGATATTTCAAGATACATAGATAACTATAGACAGTTCAGTGCGATGCGCGCTCGAATACGGACGTGTTGTCACAGTTGTACCACACAGTGCGCGGCTTTAGCTGCTGTCTGATATTTCGCAATGAGTTCGCAGCAACTTATCCCAAACGAGCTGTTGGCATTCATAAAGAATGCCATAGATAGGTACTATGGACGAGGTGAACATTATGCAGATCTGCAAATCGAGCTTCAAAGAGGACGAGATCAGCAATGACAAGATCCAGATGAGAGAGAGAGAGATTCCAGATGACTGGGAAGCTCAATCAAATGCCATCTCGGAGGAGAGATGGTACAGAGAAGAGCGTCCAAGACATCATCACCTTTTTAAAGGTGACCGTTACCCTGACGACGTGCCAACTTTCGTAGCGAAGGAGCTACATAAGTTACCGCCTGTCACTTTAGATCACGTAGATGTCACTAGGCTGCTAATATGCTGCTACGTCCAGCGATACCTACGATGTTACTGTATGTGTCCCCACTGCATCACTCCACGAAGGTTGAGGAGATCGTGGAGTACATGAAGGTGAAGACCAACTGGACCTTGAGGGTCGAGTAGTGGGAGCCGCGTCACAACACCAACTTCAAGTCGTTTGTGGTGCGGGTTCCGACACACCATCTCGACACGTTCCTAAAGGAAGAGTTTTGGCCGAAGGGTGTAGTCTACCGACGTTTTCGCGGCAGGCTATGCGACACCGCGCAGCGTAACGCGACGTTGTCACTTCGTGTGTCTTAGTTTTGTATATATTAGTATATATTTTTTTATGTTGTAATTTTTTGTATTTGTGTATTGTATTTTGTATGGGCCATAGCTATACCTGAAATAAAGGAATAATAATAATAGCCTCACCGCCGCCGCCGTATCTCTACGTTGACGTCCGCGTCGTGATGGGGCTTGCGCGCTCCGAACTCTAGGTCTGTGCAGGTAGAGTTTACTTTGCCGAAACAGGTCACCCTAGGGTGAGGAGCCAGACCAAGAGAGATACAGAAACCTGCAGGGCAGCATGTGGCGAGCTGTTGGGCAGTAGCGACCCCACGAACCCTACCTCCCGGGAGAAGTCTTGTTCCTCACCTCTGGCTTGCCTTTATTGGCCGGCTGGATGAACACTGATGAGGAACAGAGTTCCCACCTCATTCTTGCCTTTATTGGCCGGCTTGAGGGGAGATTCGCAAGAGCAAACATGTTCCGAGAAAGAAAGTATTCAAGTAAGTGCTTGTAGAGATCTTGACCATCTTCCGGGTTCTGGGAATGTTCTGAGACCCGTGGAATACCTCTCCACTCATCTAGCACCTCACCTGAGTGTGCAAGTCACCCCTTGCCATTTTTTCCGTGTAATAAAACATTGATCAGGCAGGGGCCTTAGTCTTTTCATAGTTCTAGGTAACCAGTCCACTTTAGCCGCCCAAATCCATAGTCCAATATCTTTGTTTCCATATCCTACAATAGTCCTACACCAACCGAGGGTTGTTTTTGGGTGCACTTGCATAGTGTTGGGATAATTGCCGGTTGGTGCCTCATTTCATTGAAAGCGTCTAACGGGGTTCTGCTAGTTGGCTTCGGCCCCTTGTACGCCTTTCAAAGGTCCGGGACCCCAGAGTCCCGAGATAAAAAATAATAATAATAGGTAGTACCTAACTACCATGTCATATCCTGAATCAGTTTACGAACGTGAAAAAATAAAGGCCAAGTACGTGTCGGACCACGCACAATGAAGAGTTCCGTGGGAATTTATCCCAAAAACAAACTTAACATTGTAGTTGAACAAATGTTCTCCCATACATTGATATACGCCACGGTCAATTCTCCAACTGCAATTCGAAGTTTGAAATTCCATAAAAAAAATGTATGTATGTAATTAGGTACTTAAGTAGTTTTTTATGTGTTAAAATTACAAGTTAACGATTTTTGGACTTTTTCCTTTACTTGTAACATTACTTATAACATTATTGTTTTATACAAGAAACAATTAACTGACAGTAAAAAAATATTAACTCATTGGATAAAACCACTTACTTATGATGACACGGAGAAGCTACTGGAATAAAATAAAACCTTACACTTAATGCTCTCATCTTTCGTACTTGTCGTATACAGTCTGATTCATTCACTGCCACTTACACTCACTCTGTATTTTACATTAAATTTAACAAACCCTCACAGTATCACTTAACTTTCATACACACAGATGCTCACATTCAACATTCAAATTCACATTTACACACCTTCATACTCACAGTAACACTCCTTAGTATTCACACTCACACACCCCCATTTTCACATTTACACACCTTCATAGTCATAGTCACATTCACACACCCTCATACTCACATTCACACACCCCTACTCTCACTCACACATTTACATGCTTCTTGTCTAGTTTTAATTTTCTCTTTTTATTTTAAATCGCCTGTTTTTATATCACTTAAAACAAGTAATTTTATGTTAATATTTTAAGTTTTGGAAGAGCGGAGTCTCCTAACACAGGCTTTTTTGCTTAAAAGGAGACTCCAATCACTAGTTCTTAAATTTACTTGTATAACAAATAAAACATTTTCATTTTCATTTTTGTAAAATATACATAATATAAACAAACTCAACAACTCTGTTATATAAAGTAATCGATGAAATATTACAAAATAAAAAACATTCACTAACATTTGTATGTAAATGAACATTAAGAACTGGTTTCTGCGCCTTTGTTGCGACAATAAGGTAGGTACTGGTATCTAATTACCTAAAGAAGTACAGAGCTCGCTTAGCTCGTGTCTGATATGGTCAGGGACGTAGGCGGGGGAAGTTCAACCCAGAAATATGAGAAAAAAGAATACAATACAGAGATTGTTGTCACACGTGCGTGTGTGTTCTGATGATCATCGACGTCGTCGCTTGCCTTTTGACTGTGCAGATTTTTTTTCTATTGTGTCTGCTAATTGGCGCGCGATAGGTTAATAAAGCAATGCGTACTCGTTCGTAACTAACGTTTTTATTTGTGTTACGATAAGGTAAAGAGGTATTAAGTTGCATTTCGACTCACAAGAATTTTAGATCAACGTATTTTTGACCGACTTCTAAAAAAGGAGGAGGTTCTCAATTCGGATGTTTGTATTTTTTTTTTTTTTTTATGTTTGTTCGCGCATAGCTCCGTCGCTTGCCAACCGATTTGAAAAAATATTTTTTTGTTGGAAAGGGTATACTTCCCAAATGGTCCCATTTTTGTCAAAATCCAGTTCTGATGATGGGATCCTGGAGAAATCGAAGGAACTCTTCAAATATTATAGGCACACCTATAGCGATTTGGGTATTTTTTATAGTAGCTCGTGCATTTGCTCTCGGAAAGCACCACTTGGTGAAGTGGAACTGATGATGAAGACCACAGATGGCTACCGGAACTACTCAATGATAAATATTTCACGGGTTGCGATTCGATTACTTTAAAATGGTTGCTAAGCAATTTCCGCTCGTCACACAATGCGTGTGGTGAGTGGTTGTTGAGGAGTTCTCCTGGTTCTTACCAGCAGAACTCCTCAACAATTAACGTCCCAGCATCGGGAAAACCAATATTTTGTAACATGTGATGACCAATTGACATTTAACTATTGAAACTTATACGAATTATAAACAGACCCACTAAAAAGTGAAAAATAAAAACTTTTTCACAAAAAATACAACCGACTTCCAAAAACAACACTACAAAGTGAAAAATAACTTTAATTTCGGAAGTCGGTGGCAAAAACAAAAATACATTTAATCAGACACCGACTTCCGAAATTAAAGTTATTTTTCACTTTGTAGTGTTGTTTTTGGAAGTCGGTTGAATTTTTTTGTGAAAAAGTTTTTTTATTATAAATAGTAGTTAAACAATATTCTATTCTATCCTATCTTCGAACTAACCAAGCCTCCTGTTCCTAGTGGAGAGCTGCCAGACTGTGGAAGGTGGCATCGGCAGCTGCATCCCGGTGGTGAAATGCCAGGCGTACTTGAGCGTGCTGCAGGAGTCCAGGACCAACCCTAATGCTGTGCAGCTGCTGAGGAGAGCTCATTGTGGCTTCGAGGGAAACACTCCTAAGGTAAGGCACATACAAAATTTTAAGGTTCCGTAGCCGACTTTGCTATTTAAGTCAATAGTTTTTGGGATGTTATCTATTACAACTGCAGAAAATAACTTTGTTTTTCATATAAAAAATTGCCATTGCCATTCGTGCTGCCGGAAATATTTCCCTAAATGTTGCTGTGGTAACGTCAAGGGAAATGAAGGTTCCAACAATGGAGAACGTAGAAATTCGATAGCAAGTGAGTGAGAGAGCAAATACCTACATAAACATTCATTCATGATCGCGTTGCCGGCCCTTTGATTTCCGCCAAAAGCCACCAATTTGGGGATCGCCAGGCAAGGCAAGCGGCAACGTCAACGGCAAGGGAAGCGACCTGTTTACACATTCGCGTTGCCCACTTTATTACACATTTCCTTGCAAGTTGCCGTGGAAATGGGCTGAATGTAATCGGGGTAGGTGTTGCAGCATACCTACTAATCCTTCCGGCGTAGGAAGCGATCTCGAGCCTGTCCGAATACCATACCTAATAGGTGTGGCACCTATTTACGGAATTCAGACAAATCAGACGGATCTGATAGAATACATCGTGTAACGTGAAGGGTATTTTATTTTGAGCTGAAACTTTGCATAGAGGTTCTATACCTAGATGATCTAGATCCCTTTTGGATATAATAGATTTAGATTTCTTTTCCGTTTCCTACTGCACGTTGTATGTTAGCTTGAGGAAAACTTTGCTATATTCTAACCTAACTTTCCCACAGGTATGCTGCCCCCGCCCCGGTATACCTGCAACTCCTGTGCCACCGACGCCAGCCCCAACTCCTGCACCGACCCCCGCTCCAACCCAGGCGCCCCAGACCGCTGCACCCAAGACCAATTCCGGGGACTTCGTGGACGCACTCCCCGAGCCTCCCGTCTGCGGACAAAGTAATGCTAGCTTCAGCAGAGTGGTAGGAGGAGTTCCCGCTAAACTAGGTAAGACTCGCCTTGTTTTTCCGTACGTCCGAATGAAAAATTGGAACACTTATAAGACCGCTCGTGTGTCTGGCTGCATGTTTGTCTGTACGTCTGTCACAGCCAATTTGCTTCGAATCTAATGGACTGATTAAGTTGAAATTAGGTACGCACGGCTACAGATCAAGCTGTACATTTCCAGTATAAGCTGATCTCGTATTGTGTAGGATTTTCTTATAGTGAGAGGTCAGTGTGTGTGTGTGTGTGTGTGTGTCAGGTCTGTAAATGTATAGCTTGTTGTGTAGCCGTGTGTACCTACACATATCTTGAGTAAATATTTTTTTTTTCAAGTATCCTATGTTCTATTCTAGGTCATGTTCTACCCATGTGCTAAATTTCATCCAAATCCGTTCAGCCGTTTTAGCGTAAAAGCGTAACAAACAAACAAATTCACTTTCGCATTTATAATATTAGTTAGGATTAACAAAGCCACCTTCCCCACTAGGTGACTTCCCCTGGATGGCCCTCCTGGGTTACAAGAGCAAGAGGACTGGTACAACCAGCTGGCTGTGTGGAGGATCCCTGATCAGCTCCCGACATGTCCTGACTGCTGCCCACTGCATCCACAACCATGAGGAAGACCTGTAAGTATTCTCCTTTTTCTTTCGTCTGGATAATCACAAGTAATAAGGCCCAGTTCACACATACTGCTTTGTATTGCGCTGTTCACACTTGTCGGTTCGTGGTAACCACCCGCGTAATCGTCCCACCCACCCGCGCATTCCCCGCTCGCCTCCAGTTTATACATTACTTCGGTGGCGTGTGCGCAGGGAGGACTCGTTTAAACATGGAAGGCGAAATAAATGTACAGAAATTTTGATTTCTCTACACAGAAGCCATTTGTTTAAGAGGCTTATCACAAAATTGCGTTTTGACAATTTAGACGTATTGAAGCATGGCGACGCGTCGCATTATGTAACAATTTGGCAGTTGTAATTACGTTTATTTTGAGTCTTATATTTTTTTTTAGGGTTCCGTACCTCAAAAGGAAAAAAACGGAACCCTTTAGGATCACTTCGTTGTCCGTCTGTCTGTCAGTCTGTCAAGACCCTTTTTCTCAGGAACGCGTGGAGGTGTGAAGATGAAATTAATATTAAATACGTAGGTCTATGGTCCCTTGGAGTCCTAAAAAAATCAAACTTCTCAGTCAACGCAATAAAAAAATACGGCCATTTATGCGACATATATTAACACTCGCAAGTAAATCAAAACCTATGGGGTACTTCCCGTTGACCTAGAATCATGAAATTTGGCAAGAAGCAAGGTATCACAGCACAAGTAAAGTAAAAATTCCGAAAATTGTTAATTTGTAATTTTATCACATAAAAAAAATTGTTTTGGGTTTTTAATGTTAAGTTTATTTTTAGGATAAATTCTTTTTAACTACGGAACCCTTCATTGTGCGTGGTCCGACACGCACTTGGCCGGTTTTTTTGTTTAAAGTATGAAGTTTTAATTACTTCTGAACTAACGTTTATTCTGTTATAAATACGTAATAATATTAAGTAATGAGGTAAGGAGAAATTCACAGTTAATACTGAGCGTTTTTAGTAGTTTTATGGTTTTAAATGGGATTTTTTTTTAGCAATTCCATGCTTATTACAAAATTCTGAGGCTGCTATGGACTAAACCACCATTTAAAAGATATTATTATATATATTTTTCATTTAATTTTCTTATGTAAGTAGTACAATCCACGAGTCCAAAAAATTCGGTCGCGCATTTTATGAAAAACTTACTTCGGAATTTTGGCTTCAAGTTTAAAAATAGATAAGAAAATATTGCGAAAAGCGAGACCGCTATATACTATACTAATAACTATTCTCCACAACTCTATAAGCCAAAGTTGTCGGAAGTCTTTCATTTCAGTTTCTCAGAATAAGAACGCCAAAGTCGGCCGATTTGCAATAGCGCCTTTAAGTTTTCATCATTATACTTAATTGTGGATTGCTAACTTGCGATTTTTTTTTACTTCTTATGTATTGACTGACATAATCGTTGCTATAATAATTATACGATTAGGTAGCTTGATGCTCTTGTTCGTGTATTTTTAATAACAAAAAAAATCTGCAGATATTCAAATACCTTTTTGACCATGATGCGACTCTACACTAATTCATATTGACAATGTTGACAATCCTTCCGCGAGGTTATATTTGTACATAATGATGCGCAGGGGCATTACGCGAAATTGTTAAGTAAATAGAATCTACAGCTATGCAATCAAGCGGATTTCCCGAGACTTATTATGAGAAATTACAGAATAGATTTTTACAACAATGCGTCATGTTCGTGAACGGGCGCCGTCAGTTGGGACTGGTCGTCTCTTAGTTGCCATGGCTTATTTTTAATTTTAATATTTAATTTAGTTGTTTTAGTTTTTATCTTTTTATTACGGACGCTTTTTAACGTGCACGTCTTTCTACATTGTTCTCACATGTATATTTTCAACATGAACGATGTAACCAATATTTTGTAAAAATATTATGATTTAAAAGAGTGTCCGTGGAGTTTCTTGCCCGTTCTTCTCCATAGGGATCTACTACGCTTTGGAATGGGCAACTAGCTTCATCTTTCTGACTGACCGACCCATTGACAATTCAAAAGTGCCTGTAATTGGTTTATTTGAAATAAATGCTTTGAGTTTGAGTTTGAAAACAACCTATTTTCCTATACCTTGGTAATAATTATTACTAAGGTTTATACTTTGGTAAAATCTAAGTATCCTGAAAAGACTGCATGCAAATCAGCTTGTATGAACAATAAACGTTAATTTATTTTAATTTTTAAATTTATTGATCGAAGAGTAAAATAATTTAGAAACAATTGACATGAGCAGAGGGCAAAGCTCAGTCCATTTATTCCATTGATTTATATAAAAGGGAAGATACGGTTCGCTCTAATCGCACGTAAATATTATTGGACTAGAAACAATTCATATGACCACATCCACACAACTACATTTCCCAATGTCATGCGTCATCTGCATCAACAACCGAAATAGAGAGACATATTACGCGGGCAGTAGCGGGAGCGAGATAGCAATAATTATTACTGTTACGTACCCATAACAAATCTATAATACACCGATTGCGCTGCCGCTAGTCTCTTCACACTCTTACAAATCATATTTTTCTATCCCTTTCTGCAAATGGCGACATAGCAGCAAATTAACCAGGAGAATTTTAAAGAAAGTTATACACACACAGCACACACACACACACACCACACACACACAGCACAGCAGCACACAGCAGCACAGCAGTTAGCATTGCGTCAAATTCCTCCAAATGATTTTAAACCTTAAAATGTTGACAGTTAAGTTCAAAATCGAATGTGATTTTACAGTTTATAGTAACTTGACCTGCTGCTGTCTGTACTTACGAGTGAAAAGTCACATGTGCTACACAAACACCAGTACATAATATTTAGTAGCATAAATTGTGCCAGATGGCACAATTTATGAGGTCCATGTCGGGGAGCGCGCATCTTCCCTTTTTATAAATCAATGGTCCATTCAGTTATTTAACCTCTGACACCAGCAATCCAAAAGCAACCTTATTGTAAGGATAATAAAGATCACTGTGATTTTGACGGTGATGCAAAAAGAGGAAAAATCAACGTGAACGAGTAGTGACATTACAATGATGGGAAAGTTAAAATGTATGGGACTAACATAAGCTATCGAAGAGCTTATGTCAATCCTGTTGAAAGTCGTTGTAGAAATACGTAACGCTTTGAAAGCGATTGCCACTCGTCTAGGCCCTCAATTCTCGTACTTTTATGAACGTTCACACTCAAATCTCTTCACACTCAAGTCATCTATCAAAAAATATCTTACCTAAAGTTTTTGACGCAGATTGTCGCTGAGATGAGATTTGACACAGATTGTCGTTGAAATAAGATTTCACACAGATTGTCGCTGAGGAATTGACACAGATTCGTCACTGAGATAAGATTTGACACAGATTGTCGCTGAGATAAGATTTGACACAGATTGTCGCTGAGATGAGATTTGACACAGATTCGTCACTGAGATGAAATTTGACACAGATTGTCGCTGAGATGAGATTTGACACAGATTGTCGCTGAGATGAGATTTGACACAGATTGTCGCTGAGATGAGATTTGACACAGATTGTCGCTGAGATAAGATTTGACACAGATTGTCGCTGAGATGAGATTTGACACAGATTGTCATTGAGATAAGATTTGACACAGATTGTCGCTGAGATGAGATTTGACACAGATTCGTCACTGAGATGAGATTTGACACAGATTGTCGCTGAGATGAGATTTGACACAGATTGTCGCTGAGATGAGATTTGACACAGATTGTCACTGAGATGAGATTTGACACAGATTGTCACTGAGATGAGATTGCGACATGAATTTGAAAGTTTTGTAGGTAGAGAATTGGCCTTCAGGAGACGAACTCACGATTACCATTTATTGTAATTAATAGGAATAAAGTAATCTATCTTATCTGGATATATTCAAATCTAACCCTCTAATATTTTTTCCACTGTGCTAGTTCACCTTGTTTTTCATATTGAAGATGGTAGGTAACATAAGTCGATTCCTAGAATAGATGGCATCCGGCTGAATATTTGTCTATGAGTTGACTGCGCACACGACGGCGACGATGTGCTACAACAATACGTCAATAGTTTGCGGTCACCTAGTCAAGGTTTGCGCTACAAGCATGTCTACAGACAGGCTGTAGTTATAATCAGATTTATTTAGCTACATGGCTTTTTTTTTTATTTCTACTTTACCTACTAATAATCTCTGTAGCAAATCTCTTCCGGAAAACTTAAGCTTGACTCTTGATTGAGGTTCTGTAATACGGGTATGTAAAAAAGTATGGTTATGATCCATTCGAACTCAAACTTAGCTTGTCCCTTGCTGGCGTCCCCCAGCGACGTCCTAAGTCGAGGTCCGTAGAGAGTGGTCGCTTAGTAACAAGTTTTATGACCTGGCTGGAGGCCTTAATTTATTAAGGCACCCACAGGAAAGTCCGGTTAAGCAGCCGACAACTTCCTAGGTTGACCTGCGAGATGTTACTCGTATATCCCAATAACAGAAACAAAACCGATGCTAGACAATTAATTGTCTAGCATCGGCATAATACAACGTGTCGTTTTGCATCCTCGTCAAATTCAGGGTGTGGTACAGAAGATCTATCTGAACAACTTTCTCCATGGGACCAACATCGTATTTGCGAAAAAAAAATTAAGTGGCCCATAGAAAACTTCAACACCTACTCGACGCAAATGTATGGGACGGCTGATTATTTTTTCACGATTACGATGTTGTTCCCATGGAAAAACTTGTTCGGTTTGATGGTCTATACCACATCCTTAAATTAGACGAGGATGCAAAACGACACGTCGTATATGTAATAATGTGCACCAGTAGCTAGTCAGCTCGATGCGGAGCTGTCTACCTATGGTGTACTGTATGGTGCACTTGGTCATTATTTATCTATTTAAGCACATTATGTAACATAATTATGTACAGTGGGTTACATGAATTGGGTACCCCAGTTACATTAAAATTTTAATACAACTGGGGTACCCAATTGATGCAGCCCACTGTACACCAGTCGTCGATGTTATTGCATCTTGAACTCATAAATCATCATCTGCCTGCCTTTTGCCAACAATGTTGGGGACGGCTTCCGGCTGCATCTGAATAGCATGGCAGTATTTACACCTCCACAACCCAATTACTGGGTAACACCATACAAGACCGTACCACATACCGTATATAAGACTGGTTATCAGACTCAGGCTCCTGACGACCCGTAACTACTGTCAGAGATCCACGAGTGACAGCTGGGATCAATGACTTCACGTGCTTACCGAGGCACGGAGGGGTCTTGGTACCCATCCACGGGCCGACCTCAGTAAGCTGTTATTACTCAGCCACGAGCCCGTCTTGAAATCATAATAAGTAGGTACAAAAATTCCATTACGTTATCATGACATCTCGAAGATCCGATCCTGCTGACCCATTTTGCTTATCTTAAATTTATCTACGAGTATATAAATAAAAAGAGAAGTCCTGACTGACTAACTCATCAACGCCCAGCCCAAACCCTTGGACCTAGAAAGTTGAAATTTTGCACAGTTTCCCTTTATAATGTAGACAAGGACTATGTAAGGAATTCCCAGTAGTACGTTCCTGTGGGATATTTTCCGTCATCCACGCGGGCGAAGCCGCTGGCAAAAGCTAGCGGTACATAAAGTAAGTAGTACCTACCTAAACCGTTATCACCCAGGCATTATATGGCTTCCGATTTATTAATCATGTTTGTAATCCAAACTGGTTGGGTTATAAAGAGCTATCAGAACCCATCAATCGTCAAGTTCGTACTGAATTACTTCATCAGTCGTCAGTACTAAACTATTAAGGCAAACCGGTTGTTTTTGTAATCGAATTGAGCAAGATGCTCCTGCGCCGACAATGTAGCGTGAGCACAGGGTGTTGCCTAAATAATTCTGATCATCATCTATGAAGCTTTTTCCCAACTATGCTGGGATCGCCTTCCAGTCTAAGTGGATGCAGCTGAATAGGTTTCAGTATTTTACATAGAGCGACTGCTTTTCTGACATTCACAACCCATTTTATTGGGTAACACGATACCTTTGATAAATCTGGATGTTGGATCATTCGGTTCCCTACAAAATAGTTGAGCTGGATGGTGCTGATCCACGCGTCATGTTCGTGAACGGGCGCCGTCAGTTGTGACTGGTCATCTCTTAGCTGCCAGGGCTTATTCTTAATTTTATATTTTATGTTTTTTTTTTTTTTTTTATATTTTTTATTTTATATTTTATTTTTTTTTTTTAGATTTTTTAATTTTTTTTTTTATCTTGACTTAAAAGAGTGTCCGTGGAGCTTCTTGCCCGTACTTCTCCATTGAGATCTATGTTTTGGAATGGGCATTTAGCTTCAACTTTCTGACTAACTGATCGACTCTGATAATTCAAAAGTGTCTGTAATTGGTTTAATTGAAATAAATGCTAGTCTGGTTGTTAGACTTTCGGGATTATCGATTTTCAAAGATTTGAAATGAAGAATATTATACCTATACTTACTTTTACAACATTCTGACAACGTGTTGTTTTGCATCCTCGTCAAAGGAGGATGGGCACCAATGTATGGAATCTGGTACCGGCACCAATCAGAATGTATGATACACCGTTGGAAAGGTATTTTTGTGTAGATTAAGAATAACCATGGCGCTTGTCCCTATTCACTGTCCGATCGGAGTAATCCTACTTGAAAGTTATTTATTTTTGTTACGTCAGTTTTTTCCATTTGGCATGGTATTTTTATAATTATTATTAATATTATTCATTATCTGGGTAAATAAAACAAGTTCGAAGTAAGTTTTATCATTTATTATATATAAGTAATTATATAAATGTGTCTATATATCGACAATAATTTTAATAGATAATGTATAGTATGATGTATAATATATACTATATAGTATTATTCATTATCTATAAAGATGCTATTTAAAAACAATGCTGGCTCATTAAAGCCCTCGTGTCTAGCATATCCTAAATACCAGACAATGGATACTATATGCGCACAGGAACCTACCGTGCGGCGTTCCGTCAAACATGTACAATAATGATGTAATATTATGTATTCATTTCTATTTAGCAATATGTAGCAAAAGTATTTTTTTGCTCTCACATGTCGGGACTGTATACGTGCACGCAAAAGCCACGCATCTTCGTCAATTCCCTATTCAGTAATGTCTTCCAAAGCAGATTCTCTATATGTTTCGATGAGATACAAGCCGTTGTTTAGGTGTTCGCTGCAGTAAGATTTTGCGAGTTTTAATTGGTATGTCTCCAACGACAGCAATATCATGTCCTGTTCACTCAATCGTGGAAAATCGGACACATCATTGGCTTCCAATCTCTGGAAATCGGCTCTTCTGTTATTTAATATTTTTTCTTCTACATAATTATACAACACGTTTGGGGTTCGCATTTTTTCAGATATTCTTTGTAGAAAAGCGCGTATTGGCTATCTGCGATTGGCGTGTGGAAGTGATTTGTTATTGCTGCTGCAATTTTAACATCCACAAACATATTTGCATTGTATTTTTAAAATATCTTTATTAATTTTTAATTGTATTATTAATATAGTGTGCGCACTTGATATCTGCCTCGGTATAGACCTCTTCGGCACATTACACAGGTACGAAAACGTTCCATTGCAATCAAAATAATCCAATCGATAAGCACTCAAGTCCAGTAGAAAGCCGCAGTCAAATAACGGGTAACAGAGTCCAAGTTAATGCCAGGGTCTAAAGGCGACGTGAACAATGAGGAACGAGACAATGTAGTAACTTACACAACAATTATCAGCGAACGACTACCAAGGGAACATGCGCAAGCGCCGCAGCATGTCCGCCCTCGCCCCCACCCCCGTGCTGACCGCGTTAACCACCACACTGCGTAAACCCCCGTTCGTACGGGCGTAATAAAATCGCGGCGGGATTTTATAGCGCTCGGGATTTTTAACGCTCTGCTTAGCGCCGAGAGTGCAAAATCCAACAATGTGTTTTTTCGACGCGCTAGAATGTACTCTGTTACAGTTAAGTTGGATTCTCGACGCTCGGCTCAACAACGAGAGTTGAAAATTCAATGCGCTATAAAATCTCGCCGCGATTTTATTACGCCCGTGCGAACGGGGATTATGAGAGCGAGAAAGATAACAATACCAGTTCCAACTTTCTACTCATCTACTTACGTATAATCAGGGTTAATAGTAACAAAAATATTGCTCCAATATTGTTCATCAATATCAATTAATGTATGTGTATGTTTATTGTTTAATAGATAGATCACCCCTAACTGAAAAAATACCAAACCGATTTTGTTGTGATTTTCATCCGATAACTGAATTTTATTTAGCTTAAAATCTGTGCAGATATCATCAAAATCTGTCAAGCTAAACCGGCAATATAATTTTTTTAAATTCTTTTTTGAACTAAATATCCAGTATGTTTAAAAGACTGTATTTCAAAACGGACAATTTAAACGGGATTGGTGCCATAGTAGTTTTTTGTGGTCTTGAAAAGGGCTATCCAACGATGGTAAATTCATTTTGATTGGACATGGGTACCAAAACGCCCATCATCCTTTAGGGATGTGGTATAGACAATCAAACCGCTCAACTTTTTCCATGGCACCAACATCATAATCGCAAAAAAATAATCAGTCGTCCCATACATTTGCGTCGAGTAGGTATTGAAGTTTTATAAGGGACAGTTGATATTATTTTTGTGAGAGGAGCTGGTGGCTGAGTAATAACAGCCGCACGGGTCGATCCATCAGGTTAAGCCACGCTTGCCGGGGTTGTCCGTGGATGGGTAACCATCTTTACATACCAAGACCCTTCCGTGCCTCGGAAAGCACGTTAGCCGCTGGTCCCGGCTGTCATTCGTGGATCTTTGACAGTCGTTACGGGACGTCAGAAGCCCGAAAGTCTGACAACCAGTCTTACCAAGGGGTTTGTATTACCCAGTTACTGGGTTGTGGAGGTCAGATAGGCAGTCGTTCCATGTAAAATACTGGTATTCAGCTGCATCCAGTTAGACTCGAAGGCGACCCCAACATAGTTGGGAAAAGGCTAGGCAGATTGATTGATTGCCATTTGAAAATTTTTTCGCGATTACGATGTTGGTCCCATGGAGAAAGTTGTTCGGTTTGATGTTCTGTATCACACCCTGAAATTTGACGAGGATGCAAAACGACACGTTGTATAAAAGCAAACAGGTACCTACCTACATTAAACACGCGCGCCTCGCTGCAGCGTGTTTTTATATTCTAGTTGTACTTGACCAACTGCGGAACGTATTGCTGCACTTAGGAGCTTAATAGACCATTAACTGTTTAAATAAGTGAACTCTATAAATAGTATTATACTATAAAATGACATATCGAGCGATTAAGGAACTCGGTAATTTCTTGTGTTAGGGAAAATTCACGGACTGCACCAACTTTGTTATGTAGTCGTTTCAATATCAACATTATCTGATAATAGAATAAAGTTCATATTAGTATGAAACTTTAACAGTACATTACATTTGTGAATAGGAATATTAATATTATTCGCATTTTATGGTTCATATACGCTAACTTTAGTTAGCAAAGTCAACTGTGAATTTTGCCCGTAAATACGAGTTTGTATGAAGCTGGTAAGGTGCTACACAATCACTGATCCCCGAAGGGGTAAGGAGAGATTTCTTGTACTAGGGGGTGACACTATTGCCATCAACCGGGCACATGGCTGTGTGCGGTGTGGGTGTGTGTATGGGTGTGTGTGGTTTGTGTGGAAGTGTGTGTGTGTGTTTGAGCTAAAGCTAAGCTAAATGGTTGAGCTAATTGGTGCTGATCCATGCGTCATGTTCGTGAACGGGCGCCGTCAGTTGGGACTGGTCGTCTCTTAGCTGCCATGGCTTATTTTTAATTTTAATATTTAATTTAGTTGTTTTAGTTTTTATCTTTTTATTACGGACGCTTTTTAACGTGCACGTCTTTCTACATTGTTCTCACATGTATATTTTCAACATGAACGATGTAACCAATATTTTGTAAAAATATTATGATTTAAAAGAGTGTCCGTGGAGTTTCTTGCCCGTTCTTCTCCATAGGGATCTACTACGCTTTGGAATGGGCAACTAGCTTCATCTTTCTGACTGACCGACCCATTGACAATTCAAAAGGGCCTGTAATTGGTTTATTTGAAAATAAATGCTTTGAGTTTGAGTTTGAGTTTTAGGACCAAGTCGCGCTTTACGACCACTACACCACACACCAACGAAGCAGTCCACAGATTTTTTTTCGTGATACCCCTTGTTGGGGCAGCTCTAAAGCTAGGCTTACCTCACCAAGGAGTATCGTGTTACGCAGTAATATATGTCTTTGTGTTACCCAGTATAAAATCTTTTTCTTTTCTTTCTCTCTTTCTTTTCTCTCAGTAACTGGGTTGTGGAGGTTAGATAGGCAGTCGCTCAGTCGCTCCATGTAAAATACTGGTACTCGGCTGCAACCGATCGGACTGGAAGCTGACCCCAAAATTGTCGGGAATGATGATGAGTGGCGTCTCCCTTATACCCACTCCCACTGATCTAATTTTAAAAAAAATCTATTCCAGTTACGTAGTCCGTGTGGGAGAACTGGACCTGGCAAGAGAAGACGAGGGTGCGACTCCAGTAGACGTCTTGATCAAGCAGAAGTACAAGCATGAGCAGTACAGCGCCACCGCCTTCACCAATGACATCGGAATCCTGCTGTTAGACCATGACGTCACGTTCACTGGTAAGCATTCTTCACTCGTATTACCTAACCTGGGTCAAATAAAGTTTCCATTCTTTCTTTATTTATTGGCAAGAACCAGCGGTGCTAATGGTGCTATTCAAATCAAATCAAATCATTTATTACTTTGCAAACATGGGTAATAATGGTACATAGATGTTCTTTTTTTTTAAATAAGGTTCTCATCGGCAAGAACCGCGGTGCTAATGGTGCTATTCCCGTACTTTATTGGCAAGAACCAGCGGTGTTAATGGTGCTATTCTCGTACTTTCTTTATTGGCAAGAACCAGCGATTCTAATGGTGCTATTCCCGTACTTTCTTTATTGGCAAGAACCAGCGGTGCTAATGGTGTTATTCCCGTACTTTCTTTATTGGCAAGAACCAGCGGTGCTAATGGTGCTATTCCCGTACTTTCGTTATTGGCAAAAACCAGCGGTGCTAGTGGTGCTATTCCCGTACTTTCTTTATTGGCAAAACTTGCGGTGCTAATGGTGTTATTCCCGTACTTTCTTTATTGGCAAGAACCAGCGGTGCTAGTGGTGCTATTTCCGTACTTTCTTTATTGACAAGAACTGGCGGTGCTAATGGTGCTATTCCCGTACTTTTAAGAACGTAGTCTTTCTACACATATAACATCACGTCCGTAATCCTCAAAGGGTTAAGCAGAGGTGTACCTATAGTACCAGATGCAGCTGAATACCAGTATTTTTCATAGAGCAACTTCCTATCTGTCCTCCACAACCCCTCCATATTCGTCTGCTAAATTTACTAACAGCTTTGTATTCTATATTCCAGACCTGATCCGGCCCATCTGTATCCCGAAGGACAGCAAGCTGAGAGCCACGACCTTCGAAGACTTCAACCCTATGATCGCCGGATGGGGTCACACTGAATTCCGTAAGTTACTTTTAAACACTTTTATACTTGTCATCATTGATGCTTGAAACAGTCCAATGCTGTTTGAATGAACTTCCCAAAACCCACTGCAATAAATAGTTTTGATCCTCAGTTTTAGTACCTACTGCTGTTCATCTGTGTCATCTGCCTAGCCGTTTTCCAACTATTTTGGGGTCGGCTTCCAGTCTAACCGGATGCAGCTGAATACCAGTATTTTACATGAAGCGACTGCCTATCTGACCACCACAACCCAGTTACTGGGTAATACGATACCCCTTGGTAAGACTGGTTGTCAGACTTTTGGGCTTCTGATGACCCGTAATGACTGTCATAGATCCACAAATGACACCCGGGACCAACGGCTTAACGTGCTTTCCGAGGCACAGAGGAGTCTCGGTATGTAAAGATGGTCACCCATCGACGGACCAACCCCGGCAAGCATAGTTTAACCTGATGGATCGACCCGTGCGATTGTTATTACTTAGCCACGAGCCCCGTTATTCTGTGTCTGTATTTGTGTACTTAATTAAAATTTTAAATTCATTTATTCATTTACTGACTCTAGAAACATGAAATTTTGCTCCAGTGTTCCATAAAACGAAAATGAGCACTGAGGAAGGATTTTTTAAATTTCATGCCTTGGGTTTAAATAGGGGATGAAAGTTATTACGTAAGTTCGTAATTTTTGGGATGGGAATACCCATCTAGCACACGACTTGTTGTTTATAAAAGTTAATTGTCATTTTAGGGATGATACCTGCGCTAAAAAAAGAAATTCTATTTAGTCCGTCAATCAGATAATAAAAAAATATTATACACGTATTTTTTGCTTCATACTCGTATAAATAAAAAATAATTTAGATAAACGCATTAAATTTGCGTCACTTACTATGTATCAAATCTAGCTAGGCGTGACGTCATGTCATATTTTAACTCAATGTATAGCCGTAATCTTTCGAATTTTGATAACGTAAAAGAACAAAAAAATACGTGTCCAATATTTTTTTTTTAAATCTACATGACGGAATTAAAAAAATGTTCAGTCATCAACCCTATTTTTGATCGCAGTCTGTTGTTATTACCAGACAAGAGGACAGATCCACTCAAATCTGTGTGCATGGTTCTTTCCCCAAAAAACTATCTCTGACCGACTCTGACGTCAACCATCATGGTTCTCACGTAAGATCGAGGTATGATCTGATGATTACAAAAAAATTAAGAGACCTTGGCTTGACCTCTGAGGTTGTTACGGTGTTTCTTCTTAAAGTAGTCAACTAGGAAACACCGAACTCATCTTGTTTAACAAATATTTAACGTGTAAAATTGTCAAACCAACCAACCAACCACCACCACCACTACCAACCAATCAACCAACTTTATAAATATAATTTGTCATGACACTTCCTCTTAAAGTCTGGATATTAGTTAGCTATAGGTAAGGACACACATCGGGGATTTTTTTTTTTGGCTTATTAGCGTTTGATGATTCGAGTGTTTGTGCATTTAACAAATATACGATAGTATTACAAACAAGAAAGAAATACGAGAAATTCCCAATCTACACTAAAATATTTTAGTTACCTACCTACCACTTTGACTAAACCTCATATCCTGTTCCAGGTGGTCAAGGAGCCACGCATCTGCAAGTCCTGCAGCTGCCAGTAGTGAGTAACGAGTACTGTACTCAAGCGTACAGCGCGTACAAGGCGCAGAAGATCGACGACCGAGTACTGTGCGCAGGGTTCAAGAAGGGAGGCAAGGATGCCTGTCAAGGAGATAGTGGTGGACCACTGATGCAGCCCATTGTGAGTATTACTACTGACTGAAATATAATACAGGCCGCGACTTACGAGTTGTACGTCTTAGGTTCGAACCCAGACAGGCGCTTTACTTTGTATGGGTATGCTCTCAAAACGGCGAAGGAAAACATCGTGAGGAAACCGGCATGACCTAGAAACAAAAATTCATATGACATCTACTAACCCGCACTGGGCCTGAATGGTAAATTATACCCCACGCCCTCTCGAAGAGAGGAGGTCTGTGTCCCAGCAGTGGGATCATTATAATATGCTAATTAAGTGATTGTGATATAATACAGGCTGATGCATAGTGATGAATGAGTAATGCATTGTAAAAATCTGCCTTCATCACTCGTGGATTATCTATGGAGCAACGCTCACTACAGGCGCCGGGTGCGCACGTGCACTGGAGTTTTTGAAATGAAAACTTCTTTAGGCGCACTTTGCGTTCTTTGAGCAGTGAACGAAACTGAACCGTTACGCTTGAGTCGGTTACGCTGAATCGCGTATACTCAGTGCTGTGCAAACAGCGCTCTTTCATATGATACGAGTACCCCACATCATGCCCTAGTAGCCCCACTTCGAATTTTTAAGACACCTTTCAGTCCTTGTTGCAAAAAAAAATATTTTTATTTCTTTCTTATTTGCAAAATAGTTGGCCAAACGTCATCTAAAACTGCTCCAAATTTCAAGTTGGTAGCATTAGTAGTTCTTGAGATATACAGCTGTGACGGACAGATAGACAGACAGACAAAGTCGCACGATAAGGGTTCCTGTTTACCATTTTAGTACGGAACCCTAAAAAACCATTCGTGCTCAACAACAACGGATATAGGCTCAACAACAACGGACAGAGGCTCAACAACAACGGACAGAGGCTCAACAACAACGGACAGAGGCTCCGAAATCTCTAATCTCTGGTCAGCCCTAATGAATGCCTCTTATTTGTATTTATGCCACACTGATCCCGAGACAAACGAACTCGTTTTCTCCCAAAAATAACTGTAGATCACGAACCTGCATACACATAAGCCAGCTGCTGGTCAAACTTCCAGAAGAAAAAAGTTCGTCAGACTACTAAAACGATTGTTCTTCTTTTACAGTGGAGCCAAGAAACATTAAAGACGTTCTTCTACCAGATCGGCGTGGTCTCCTACGGCAAGAAGTGTGCCGAAGCCAACTTCCCCGGAGTATACTCCAGGGTGACGCACTTCGTCCCCTGGATCGAAGAGAAGGTTGTAGGATACTCCTCGACGTGACTGTGATCTTGTATTTTGTTTTTATTAATTTAACTTTATAAGGCTTTAATTTTACACAAATCTACAAGTTGCTTTTGGCGAGGCTGCCTCAAATTTAGTTGTTATCTAATAAACTCAGTTCAAAAAGTATTATCTGTTTTTGAGATGAGTTAAATAAAAATGCCACAATAAAAATGTCTTTTTAATAGTTACCTATTAAATTAACATTATTTACTAGTCCTTTAATTGATTAAGTACATCTTTCAAAAAACCACCTTTTCATTTAACATTCTTAAAAATTTGGTGCCGTGTGAGCGCGAGAGGTGACAAAAGCGACAACCCTCTTAAGTTGAAGTTATTTCGTTTGTGTCACAAAATTGTATCTAGTATTGTATTCTTTGTTGTTACTCTTTCTTTATCTTCTTCTGTGATATCTTTAACGTATTGCTACTTTACCAGTGACTTACTTAATTTGTTAACGGTGATGTATGTTCTTGTGTGCGTCCAGCATGCAAACTTTTGACTCAAATCGAGGCAGCCTCGTCGCAACTGTACCATGATGACGCCACGTTAAGTAAATCTCAAACAAGCTCTCATTTAACTGTTGTAAGAATTAAGTTTTAATTTAATAATAAGTATTGACTACTGTTTTAGTTAATGATTATAGATATAATGGTATTTGTAAGTTCTTGTCACTAAACATATTTTTGTACCTACACTGAAGACGGCAACCAAGTGATTTTAATTTAATAAATGCTCACTTTCAACTTCATGACTTTTTTTACGGTTTATTCAAATACATAAGGTAATTAAAAAACTTTTTACAAAAAAATACAACCGACTTCCAAAAACAACACTACAAAGTGAAAAATAACTTTAATTTCGGAAGTCGGTGTCTAGTTAAATGTATTTTCGTTTTTTGCCACCGACTTCCGAAATTAAAGTTATTTTTCACTTTGTAGTGTTGTTTTTGGAAGTCGGTTGTATTTTTTTGTAAAAAAGTTTTTATTTTTCACTTTTTAGTTGTGTACCTATCCCACACAAATTCAAATACCACTACCTGGAAAACAAACTAGAACATCATCCATATAAAAGTGGGGAAAAAATACGTATTATTGAAGCTAACTCAAAAACTACCGAAGCAAAGTTAATCAATTTTATATGGGACCAACTGTGATGTATACCCTCTCGAATAAAATAAAAAAAAATCCAAATCGGTCCAGCCATCTTCGAGTAATCGGGGAACATACATAAAAAAAAATAAAAAAAAAAAGGTTCCGACGAATTGAGAACCTCCTCCTTTTTGAAGTCGGTTAAAAATGAGCTAAATTCCAATAATTAGGCCGGGTACCCGGGTGTAAGCAGCCAGAATGCCCTTCTGAATTTGTTCTGCAGGGTTAAATTAAATTAATAATAATAATAAAATAATGAGACTGTATATCCCGCGAAAGTGTGGAGGCCGAGGCTTTTTAAACGCTAAGACTCTCCACAACCGCGAGATATGCAGTCTCAGGTAATATTTCCTAGAAGCCGACGTGCATCGAGATGTGGTCGCGATGGACAAGGGCCTCACTCCGCTCTCCTTGGCTAAAGAGAACTGGCGCCAACCTGTAGTGCTTGACACTAACGATCGCAGGGAGGTATGGCAGAGTAAGGAGCTTCACGGACGCTTCTTCCGGGCCCTACATGGACCCGATGTAGATTTACTAGCGTCCGTAGCCTGGCTGCGTTCCGGTGACCTCTTTGGGGAAACCGAAGGTTTTGTCTGTGCAATTATGGACGAAGTTATCATGACGAACAATTACCGGAGATTTATTGTGAAGGACGGCACGGTTGACATTTGTCGGGCATGCCACCGTCCAGGAGAATCAATCCGACACATTATCTCCGGCTGTTCTCGTCTTGCTAACGAAGAGTACTTGCATAGACACAACCTTGTAGCCAGGATTATCCATCAGCAACTTGCGCTACAATACAGCCTTGCGGAATCGGAAGTACCATACTATAGGTATGTGCCCGACCCAGTTCTCGAAAATGGACATATCACATTGTACTGGGATCGATCCATCATCACTGACAGGACTAATGTTGCCAATTATCCGCTCACGCGAGCGCGGTGTGAATCGGGTCCGTGGAGTCATTTTACCTTATATTGTACGTGGTGTGAGTTATATACCAAGAAAATATTTTTTTATTATTAACGTTGTTCCATCACTATTAAGTACTAACATCGAATTCCATGCATTTAATTTGATGCGTTATCTATTTCCGAACGATTTAAAATACGTCAACACTGACTGCAACTCGTCTATGACACTAAAAAATATTTATTTCTCTGTCATTTTATCTGTGATTTCATCGTTCGGTCGGCCGAGTGTAGTGTTAATTTTTTCTCAGATAATAATTTAATTGTATTTTAGCGTTGTGTTACAGGAAAGCAGGTAAAAACTATTTGTGTGTGTTAGTAATAAGTTATATAATAAGAATTACAACAGGTTTTATGTCGGGTAAGCCAATTAATACGTGTTTTCTGTGTTTTTCTGTCGACCGTTACGGTTCGAACGATGTTCGTTGAAAATGTTTGCTGTCGTACTGGTCTAATTACGTTTATTTCATGTGTTTCCTTCAAATCATCGAACATATATAATATAAAACATAATTCTGTTCATTGAATACCAAATTACTACAATCTAAATTCATAAATTTAAAAAACATTCACGCGTCCTACAAAATTGGTTCGCCATCTTGCAATCTTGATGTAAAGCATAGTTTACATGATGAATTTATTCCACGAAACTAAGATCCGGATTCCGGATTTCAGAAATCGGTTTTTTGTAAGATCATATCATTGTTTATCAGAATTATCGTTTGTTTATCGTGATGATGGTTTGGATGTTTATTTAATTTTGTTTTTTTTTTTTTATTTTTTTATAAAAAAAAAATATTTAAGGTGGTGATTGATACAGACCGTCAAACTGAACAACTTTCTCCATGGAACCAACATCGCAATCGAGATATCTGCCATAAAGGAGTGTTCTAGTTTAGTTATTTTTTTTAGGGTCCCGGAAGTTGGAGCTATCGTACAGCCTTCTACGTATGTATACTATTCCATATTTATGTCTACGATGAGACGGTGGTTTTAAGTGTTATTATTTTCATTTAGGTCCTCTCTATCCGAGGCTATGGAGGTTGTGAAATTCAGCACATTCATTCAGGGACAACAGGAATATTAAGAATATGTCGGAGGAAAACAAAGCCAAGCTTATGGAGTTGCAAGAGGCAAAACAAGTTTATCGTTGTATATTGCCTGATGCTCCAGAGCGAAAGCAGAAGAGGTACGTGTGTTTTGTTTTTTTTTTTTTCAAATTGTGTCAAATTGACTTCTTTTCTGTTACTATCAAATATTTTATAGAAAGCGTCGCCGATCCGCATGCCGTGTCCGCTTGTGCCAGCGACACCGGAGATTCCACCGCCCAAGAAATTAAAGCACTGGGAAATAGAAGCCGGGCCATCAACAAGCACAGGTTTGTTGTTTTTACTTAAATTTATTGTTGCTTTTATGGCATATTTACTTGTATTACATTGTGTACTCTTTTTAGACTCGACAACTTCTCGCGTGGAACCCGTGCCTGTAATTCCGAACATTGAGCGCCCTGTGTGCGTGTGCAGCCCCACAGCTGCAGATGTTCCGTGCAGCCCCACAGCTGCATAAAGTCCGTGCAGCCCCACAGCTGCAGATGTTCCGTGTAGCCCCACCGCTGCAGATGGTCTGTACAGCCCCACAGCTGCAGATGGCCCGTGCAGCCCCACAGCTGCAGATGGTCCGTGCAGCCCCACAGCTGCAGATGGCCCGTGCAGCCCCACAGCTGCAGATGGTCCGTGCAGCCCCTCACCTGAGGGTGGTCAGAGCCCCACATCTAAAGGTGGTTTGTTTTAAAATTCCCTCATTCCACATAATGATGACCACATTTCTCTAGCTTCTAATTTATTACTTGTTTTTAGTTCTATTCTACTTCCGCGAAGGTGATCAGCTCTCCCAAGGCGGTGTCGGCTTCCTGGTCAGCAAGGAACTCACTAGTAGCGTTGTAGAAATCAGTAGTGTGTCGACACGGGTAGCATAGCTTGTACTAAAACTCACTGACAGGTACTACCTGAAAGTGATACAGGTATATGCGCCGACTTCGACATGCTCTGACCAGACAGCTGAGGCCATGTACGAGGATATTGCCAAGGCAATGCACAGTACGACAAAGGCCCACTACAACGTTGTTATGGGGGTCTTCAACGCCAAAGTGGGAGTACAAGAACGCGGCGAATCGAAAGTCGGACCGTTCGGCTTGGGGCGCAGGAATCACAGGGGGCAAATGTTGGTCAACTTTTTGGAGTCGCAGGGGCTCTTCTTGATGAATTCGTTCTTTGAAAAGAAACCCCAAAGGAAGTGGACCTGGCAGAGCCCCGATAACGTGACTAGGAACGAGATAGATTTCATCATGACAGATAAAAGGCACATATTTAGAGATGTCTCCGTGATCAGCAGGTTTAACACCGGAAGCTATCACAGGCTTATCCGAGGCACTCTAAATATTAATTTTCGAGCTGAAAGAATCCTCATGATGAGGCCTACTCTCCGACCTACGCAGCTCCAGGCCGCTCTAGGATCTGAAAAGTTCCAATTGGAACTAAAAAATCGATTTGCCCTACTGGAAACCACAGGCACTGTTGACGAGAAAGCCGACGAGGTGGTCAAAGCATTATGCGACGTGTCCCGCAGACTTTTCCCGTTGCAGCGAAAAAGTAAGGTGTCCAAACTTTCCTCGGAGACTCTCGGACTTATGAGGGAAAGACGAGAGTTGCCATCCACGCAGCTGTCTTTGTCAGATAAGAGGGCCTTAAACCTGAAAATTAGAAAGCTGATGCGACACGACCTTCGGTGCTCTAACACCCGCGACATTAAAGTCGCGATTGAGCAGAATCGAGGGTCGAAAGTGTTCGCTCAACAATTAGGGAGGTCCCATCTGACGAAACTAAGAACTGCGGATGGCAAAATCGTGACTTCAAAGTCCGAGATACTCGAGGAAGTCGAGGATTTCTACGGACACTTATACTCAACGCGGACGGTGAAACCAGCGGAACATATAATAGTACAGATGACCACCGAGCCGAATTAACGCGCCACTACACAGAGGACATCCCGGATGTTGACCTGTGCGAGATTAGGGCGGCTCTCGAGCAGCTAAAGAACAACAAGGCACCTAGTGATGACGGAATAACGACAGAGCTCCTTAAAGCAGGCGGGGCTCCAGTCCTAAGAGAGCTAGCAAGTCTCTTCAACTCCGTCATCCAAGAGGGTACAACGCCCGAGGCGTGGAGCAGAGGTGCGGTGGTTCTGTTCTTCAAAAAAGGTGACAAAACCTTGCTGAAGAACTATAGGCCCATCTCACTTCTGAGCCACGTCTACAAGCTGTTCTCGAGGGTCGTCACGAACCGTCTCGCCAGAAGACTTGACGAGTTCCAGCCACCAGAACAAGCCGGTTTTCGAAAAGGCTTCAGTACCGTAGACCACATCCATACTGTTCGGCAAATTGTACAGAAGACCGAGGAGTACAACCAGCCGCTATGTATGGCATTTGTGGACTACGAGAAAGCCTTCGGCTCCATCGAAATATGGGCAGTTCTGGCCTCTCTGCAACGATGTCGAATTGACTGGCGCTACATTGAAGTGTTGAGGTGTCTGTATGACGCTGCCACGATGACTGTCCAGATCCAAGATCAGGAAACCAGCCCCATCCAACTGCTCAGAGGGGTGAGACAGGGGGATGTGATATCCCCGAAACTGTTCACCAATGCGTTGGAGGACGTCTTCAAGACGCTGGTCTGGACTGGGCAGGGTATTAACGTGAACGGCGAGTACATCTCACACCTTCGCTTTGCCGATGACATCGTCATAATGGCAGAGACGCTGGAACAGTTAAACCAGATGCTGCACAGCCTAAATGGAGCCTCTCGGGGGGTTGGCCTCGGCATGAATTTAGACAAGACGAAAATCATGTACAATTTGCATGTCTTGCCGAGTCCAATCCACATCGAAGGGTCGCTTCTTGAAGTTGTGAAGGAGTATGTCTACCTAGGGCAAGTCATCCAGCTCGGTAGACACAACTTTGAGAAAGAAGCCGACAGAAGGATCCGGTTGGGTTGGGCAGCGTTTGAAAAACTTCGTCAAGTCTTTTCGTCACCTATCCCGCAATGTTTGAAGACTAAGGTTTTCAACCAGTGCGTCCTGCCCGTTATGACATACGGTGCTGAAACGTGGACACTGACGGTCGGGCTGGTCCACAAATTCAAGGTCGCTCAGCGCGCTATGGAGCGGGCTGTGCTCGGAGTTTCTTTGAAGGATAAAATCAGGAATGAAGTTATCCGGAAAAGAACCGGAGTAACTGACATAGCTTTCAAAGTAAGCAAACTGAAGTGGCAGTGGGCTGGCCATGTTTGTCGAAGGACCGGTGGCCGGTGGAGCAGACGAGTCCTAGAGTGGGGACCGCGTATCGGTAAGCGTAGTGTGGGACGCCCCCTAGCTAGATGGACCGATGACCTGAAGAAAGTGGCTGGGGCAGACTGGATGCGGAAGGCGGAGGACAGGGTGTTGTGGCGCAACCTTGGAGAGGCCTATGTCCAGCAGTGGACTGCGATTGGCTGAGTTGATTTTAGTTACTCTGGTGACAGCTGATGTGGAGGTTGAAAGGCCAAGGAAGCGCATACCCAAGGGGATATTGGCTCCCAGGAAGTAGGTATGATTAGTCAATGTTGATATTTATGACAATGTTATTTTTTCAGACTTATATTTTCGCCATCATCTGGCGTGGTGGCGGTGGAACCGGCGGATATTGCGAATGTTATGGTTCTGGAATCAGCGAACATCGAATTCGTTGGATTTATACCCAGTGAGTTAATCATAAAAGTAAAAGCTTGAAATTAATATATTTTTAGTCTAAATTTAACCAATAACTTCTTAATTTGTAGCGGATAGTCCGGCGCAGTCGGAGGTTTTGTCTCCCACTGCAAGCTTCTCCTCAGTCACGAATGGTGAGTGTTATTTTTCCACTCTTTGCTAATTTATTAGTATGCGTATAAGCCTGATATAGTGGTGTTGGATCGAATAGAGCGGCGCGCAATGATTATTGACAACGGTCCCACATGACGGGAATCTCGTGAAAGCCGAGAAAGATAAACAAATCAAATATCTTGACTTAGCTCGCGAGGTTAACGACATGTGGGATGTGGACTCGGCAATCATTGTGCCGATAGTCGTATCAGCCAATGGCTTAATTGCCAAGAGCCTCGACCAACATCTAAGGAGGCTCTCGTTGGGCGGCTGGATTAAGGGCCTGATTCAGAGAGCGGTACTTCTGGACACGGCGCGTATTGTTAGGAGGTTCCTCTCTCTGGAGCCCTGACCGCCGGTAGCTTGGACCCTGTTCCCGATACCGGTGGGCTACTATGTTTTATATTTTTTAAGAAATATTTAAAAATGTATTTTATAAGAACAAAAATGAATAAACGAAATAATAATAATAATTTATTTATTTCACCAAAAATATTACGACGGATTACACAAACTTATTAGGCTAGTACTTATGAGTATTAACATGGGAGCATCTGTAGCCGAACTAGGACGAGTCCTGCATCTCGGCATACAGCGCCAGACCCCTCAAAACAGATAATAATACATATATTAGCCCAAAAGACATGTAAAAAGGCGCATCAATGAATGCTTATGAACAATAAAGTTAAAACAATAAAAAAAAAATGAGTGTGTGTGTTATGCGTGCGTGATTTTGTGTAAGTGTATAGTTGTGAAAGGTGTTGGGGTGTTTGGGTAGTGTAGATACGTCTTACCGAATAAAAGAAGAAAAGAAATATAATAAAGTTGTTCATTTGACTACTTCTGAACAATGAACAGGTTCTCTGTTTCGTCGTATGAAAGGCCAATTAGGTAATGATGTACCTTTTTCTTACATAAAGTTTTGTTGAGTGGATAAATGTTGAGTTCTTTATTTATTTTATTGTAAAGAAAAGGAGAAATGACTGTGTAAAATCTTCTTATGAAACATGTTTTGGGCTCATAGGATCGAGTACATACCTCGTGCTTTCGGCGCTTGCTGGCAAGTAATGGGTCATAAACGAGTTCGCTGTGTTTCTTCAAAACAATTCTGTCTAATATATGAATAATTGCCTAACGGTAGAGACTTGGCAGTACTCATAAAGTGTTCTTGTGGGGAACAATATCGGCTTAAAATTACTCACTTTTAAGATCGCGCGTTGAGCAATTTCTAAGCTCTTGGTGGTTGTTTTAGGAGCTCCACCCCAGGATAGTATGCAGTATGAAATGACGGATTGGCACAGCGCTAGGTAAATCTTTTTTAATAAAGTCGTATCTGTGACGTGCCTAAGTCTTTTGAAAACGTAAATAAGTTTACGTACCCTATTTTTGAAGACGTAGATAAGTTTACGTACCTACCCTATTTTTGAAGACGTAGATAAGTTTACGTGCCCTATTTTTGAACACGTAGATAAATTTACGTACCCTATTTTTGAAGACGTAGATAAGTTTACGTGCCCTATTTTTGAAGACGTAGATAAGTTTATGTACCCTATTTTTGAAGACGTAGATAAGTTTACGTACCCTATTTTTGAAGACGTAGATAAGTTTACGTGCCCTATTTTTGAACACGTAGATAAATTTACGTACCCTATTTTTGAAGACGTAGATAAGTTTACGTGCCCTATTTTTGAAGACGTAGATAAGTTTATGTACCCTATTTTTGAAGACGTAGATAAGTTCACGTACCCTATTTTTGAAGACGTAGATAAGTTTACGTGCCCTATTATTGAAGACGTAGATAAGTTTATGTACCCTATTTTTGAAGACGTAGATAAGTTTATGTACCCTATTTTTGAAGACGTAGATAAGTTTACGTACCCTATTTTTGAAGACGTAGATAAGTTTACGTACCCTTTTTTTGAAGACGTAGATAAGTTTACGTGCCCTATTTTTGAAGACGTAGATAAGTTTACGTGCCATATTTTTTAATTAAAATTAAATTAATTTAGCTAGCGAAACTCCGCAGACGTGATGGGTACTCATCAACATCTAAACAAAACAAAAATGCAAAGAATGCTATGCTATATAATAATGGTTACAACTTTTTAGGGTTCCGTACCCAAAGGGTACCAAACGGAACCCTATTACTTAAGCCTCCGCTGTCCGTCCGTCGCGGTCCGTCCGTCCGTCTGTCACAGGGTTGTACTCATGAACATGCAGCTTACTGTGAGTATTGCTACTGATTATCAATATAACTAGCTGTGCCCGCGACTTCGTTCGCGTGCATGTCGGAAAAGAATAATGTGTAGATAAGGTATAGGTATATCCTTTAAAACTCCTCCAATGAAAGTGAAGAATCTTATGATCTTGCCTGGTGGGAAGTAGTGCTTCCACCGCAAGATCGGAAGATTATTCATTCCTGGGGTTCTCTACCACAGCCCTTTCGAATGTAGTCACTGCGGTTTATAATGTCAAAGCGACGGAGTATCACTTTGAATTGTGAAAATAAATAAATATCATGGCACCTGCTCATTAACTGTGCACCTGCCGAACTCAATAAATCGACTGCCTGTCTGGCGGAGTGTAATTAAGTGTTATCATGGTGAAGAAGGAGAGCGCTGTTGAAAATTTCCCAAAAAAACACGCAATACAACTATGAAATTATCAATAAAATTATCAATTTTTTTTTTTTTTTTTTTTTTTTTTTTTTTTTTTTTTTTTATTCTATGGTTGCCTGGAAGAGATTGCAGAAAGCGATAAGGCCGCCCATTGTATATTTTGTAGTTTGTGTCTTTTTTTTTTGTTATGTATTTTTGTGGTGTACAATAAAGTATATATGTATAAATAAATAAATAAATAAATAAATTATTGTGATTTTTATTCTAACTTCTAACCCCGCTCTCCCCTACTCGGCGCTGAATCGCGTATACTCAGTGCTGTGCAAACAGCGCTCTTTCATATGATACGAGTACCCCACATCATGCCCTAGTAGCGCCACCTCGAATTTTTAAGACACCTTTCAGTCCTTGATGCAAAAAATATATATATTTCTTTCTTATATGCAAAATAGTTAGCCAAACGTCATCTAAAACTGCTCCAAAGGAGGATGGGCACCAATGTATGGAATCTGGTACCGGCACCAATCAGAATGTATGATACACCGTTGGAAAGGTATTTTTGTGTAGATTAAGAATAACCATGGCGCTTGTCCCTATTCACTGTCCGATCGGAGTAATCCTACTTGAAAGTTATTTATTTTTGTTACGTCAGTTTTTTCCATTTGGCATGGTATTTTTATAATTATTATTAATATTATTCATTATCTGGGTAAATAAAACAAGTTCGAAGTAAGTTTTATCATTTATTATATATAAGTAATTATATAAATGTGTCTATATATCGACAATAATTTTAATAGATAATGTATAGTATGATGTATAATATATACTATATAGTATTATTCATTATCTATAAAGATGCTATTTAAAAACAATGCTGGCTCATTAAAGCCCTCGTGTCTAGCATATCCTAAATACCAGACAATGGATACTATATGCGCACAGGAACCTACCGTGCGGCGTTCCGTCAAACATGTACAATAATGATGTAATATTATGTATTCATTTCTATTTAGCAATATGTAGCAAAAGTATTTTTTTGCTCTCACATGTCGGGACTGTATACGTGCACGCAAAAGCCACGCATCTTCGTCAATTCCCTATTCAGTAATGTCTTCCAAAGCAGATTCTCTATATGTTTCGATGAGATACAAGCCGTTGTTTAGGTGTTCGCTGCAGTAAGATTTTGCGAGTTTTAATTGGTATGTCTCCAACGACAGCAATATCATGTCCTGTTCACTCAATCGTGGAAAATCGGACACATCATTGGCTTCCAATCTCTGGAAATCGGCTCTTCTGTTATTTAATATTTTTTCTTCTACATAATTATACAACACGTTTGGGGTTCGCATTTTTTCAGATATTCTTTGTAGAAAAGCGCGTATTGGCTATCTGCGATTGGCGTGTGGAAGTGATTTGTTATTGCTGCTGCAATTTTAACATCCACAAACATATTTGCATTGTATTTTTAAAATATCTTTATTAATTTTTAATTGTATTATTAATATAGTGTGCGCACTTGATATCTGCCTCGGTATAGACCTCTTCGGCACATTACACAGGTACGAAAACGTTCCATTGCAATCAAAATAATCCAATCGATAAGCACTCAAGTCCAGTAGAAAGCCGCAGTCAAATAACGGGTAACAGAGTCCAAGTTAATGCCAGGGTCTAAAGGCGACGTGAACAATGAGGAACGAGACAATGTAGTAACTTACACAACAATTATCAGCGAACGACTACCAAGGGAACATGCGCAAGCGCCGCAGCATGTCCGCCCTCGCCCCCACCCCCGTGCTGACCGCGTTAACCACCACACTGCGTAAACCCCCGTTCGTACGGGCGTAATAAAATCGCGGCGGGATTTTATAGCGCTCGGGATTTTTAACGCTCTGCTTAGCGCCGAGAGTGCAAAATCCAACAATGTGTTTTTTCGACGCGCTAGAATGTACTCTGTTACAGTTAAGTTGGATTCTCGACGCTCGGCTCAACAACGAGAGTTGAAAATTCAATGCGCTATAAAATCTCGCCGCGATTTTATTACGCCCGTGCGAACGGGGATTATGAGAGCGAGAAAGATAACAATACCAGTTCCAACTTTCTACTCATCTACTTACGTATAATCAGGGTTAATAGTAACAAAAATATTGCTCCAATATTGTTCATCAATATCAATTAATGTATGTGTATGTTTATTGTTTAATAGATAGATCACCCCTAACTGAAAAAATACCAAACCGATTTTGTTGTGATTTTCATCCGATAACTGAATTTTATTTAGCTTAAAATCTGTGCAGATATCATCAAAATCTGTCAAGCTAAACCGGCAATATAATTTTTTTAAATTCTTTTTTGAACTAAATATCCAGTATGTTTAAAAGACTGTATTTCAAAACGGACAATTTAAACGGGATTGGTGCCATAGTAGTTTTTTGTGGTCTTGAAAAGGGCTATCCAACGATGGTAAATTCATTTTGATTGGACATGGGTACCAAAACGCCCATCATCCTTTCAAGTTGGTAGCATTAAATGAATGCCTCTTATTTTTATTTATGCCACACTGATCCCGAGACAAACGAACTCGTTTTCTCCCAAAAATAACTGTAGATCACGAAACTGCATACACATAAGCCAGCTGCTGGTCAAACTTCCAGAAGAAAAAAGTTGGTCAGAGTACTAAAACGATTGTTCTTCTTTTACAGTGGAGCCAAGAAACATTAAAGACGTTCTTCTACCAGATCGGCGTGGTCTCCTACGGCAAGAAGTGTGCCGAAGCCAACTTGCCCGTAGTAATCTCCAGGGTGACGCACTTTGTACCCTGGATCGAAGAGAAGGTTATAGGATCAAGGACCGAAATACCATAATTTTCTTTATTATCCGACTCCAGAAAAGGAGGTTCTGTATTCGACCCGTATGTATTTTGTATTTTCTCAAAAACGAAAGAATCAATTTTGATGATTCTTTCACTAACGTTATCAACATACTTTCAGAAAGGTTTTAGTATATAATACATTAGGTAATTATTCTTATGTACAAAGTTATATGCATAAATGTAGATACTGTATCTCCGGCATTTCTAAGCAGATTTTGTTGATTCTTCTTTTCGTTCGTCTTGGGCATAATTAGTATGCAAAGTTTCATGATCTAATTTGAAGTAATTTTTGAATAACAGCGGTTTATTATTCGGTTTGGAGGTAACTTTGGATTTTTTTTCTATCGAGAAAATTTTGTGGAGTCGTGTTTTCGTCTAACATAATACCTAACATTAATCCTCAACTTTACCATATATTTATTTAAAATTAATGCTGCAGTATTTTCGACATAACGGAGGACCATGCTAAGCCATTTGAGGTAGTGTAGCCACTAAGTGGTGTGAAGTTATTTCGTTTGTGTCACAAAATTGTAACTTGTTTGTATCTAGTATTGTATTATTTACTGTTACTCTTTCTATATCTTCTTCTACTATACCGATAACTTACAATAAAATTGTCAACGGTGATGTACGAGTATGTTGTTGTGTGCATCTACCATTAAAACTTTTGACTCAAATCGAGGCAGCCTCGTCTGAAGTTGTAACATTTTGACGCGCCATGCTAAGTAAATCTCAAACAAGCTCTCATGTAACTGTTGTAAGAATTAAGTTATAATTTAATAATAAGTATTGACTACTGTTTTAGTTAATGATTATAGATATAGTGGTATTTGTAAGTTCTTGTCACTAAAGATATTTTTGTACTTACACTGAAGACGCAAATTAAAATCACTTGTGATTTTAATTTAATAAATGCTCATGTCGAATTTTGTGACTTTTTTTTAACTGAATAAAAATAAGGTGTGTAAGCAGCCAGAATTCCCTTCTGAATTTAATGTAGATCCGGATTTAGAATCTGAAACCAGAACGTTCCAGAATTGAATTTTATTTTGTATGGTTTTATCATCTGGAATTTATCAGTAACAGCCCGGAGTATGGATTTGTGCCAAGTTGAGGGCAATAGGCTCGCCCAACGAAATGTGATCAATCTCCCCTGCCTAAACTGGATTATTTTCTATTTTCTATTTTTTAGGTTTAGGCTCAGTAGTTTCGGTGATAAAGGGGGGGGATTGGTCATTTTTCGTCTATTTTCTTAAATAACTATAAAACTGATAATAAAATAATTATAAAAAAAAAAATATTTGAGATCCTCACAGTAAGCCCTTAGCCCTTTCATTTGATATATTCACAGGGTTTGCAAAACTTTTTTTTTTAATTTTCTCATTTGTCCCCTAAAAGTGACCCCCATATTAAAAATTCATTTATTTACGTTACACTTTCATGTTTGGGTCATAGAAATTCACATGTGTACCAAATTTCAACTTAATCGGTCCATTAGATTCGGAGCAAATTGGCTGTGACAGACGGACAGACTGACACACGGAGTAATCCTCTGTGGGCTCCGTTTTTTCCTTTTGAGGTATGGAACCCTAAAAATTCTCACAAAAAAATAATGAGAAAAATAGTTGGTTCATACGTATATACTTTGTTATAAAATCTTGATCCTATCTGATTCCGGCCACGTCATTTTATCTGTGTTATCTGCTTAGAGATTATTGTAAATTAATACTTCGCGATTGGCTAGTGATATGTCGTATTTGTTTTAGTGATAACTATAGTCAGTGACAATATTCGGGGCCAAACACGCGTGTTTAACAATTTTGGTTTAGCCGTAATTATTACGGTTTTTATAAACGTAACAGAGTCCGAACGTGAACTCATTAAAATTATTTGAATTTATTACGGTGTTATTCGTACAATTTATTTTTTATTTCAAGTTATGATTGAAAATAATCCTGTGAACTTTTCATCGTATTGGTTTTAAGACTGATAGAAAAATGGTGTTGTGAATTTAAAAGTGGACTAGTATTAATATAGCTAATCAAAATGTTTTTATTAGAAGGAAGAACAAGTAAGTATTTTTTTCCTATTTATGTTTTGTACAGTTGACAATGATGGGTGGCGATATGTAATGAAGAAAAAACAACGAAACTCTTAGCCGACGTTCGCACGGACGTAAAAATATCGCGGCGGGATTTTATCGCACACTGGATTTTCAACTCTCGGTGTTGAGCCGAGCATTGAGAATCCAACCTAACAACAACAGAGTGCATCCCAGCGCGTCGAAAAAACACTGTTGGATTTTCAACTCTCAGCGTTAAGCATAGTGTTA
Source organism: Cosmia pyralina (assembly GCA_946251885.1). Classification (NCBI taxonomy): domain Eukaryota; kingdom Metazoa; phylum Arthropoda; class Insecta; order Lepidoptera; family Noctuidae; genus Cosmia; species Cosmia pyralina. Next base: position 21,246,916 of record OX276363.1, on the reverse strand, counting down.
AAAATCCAAAAAAAATCGCCGTGGTATTTTTACGTCCGTGCGAGCGTCGGCTTAATTTCACGTAAGCACGGCTACAGATCAACCTATACATTTTCAGTATAAGCTGATCTCGCATTGTATAGGGTTTCCTTACAATGAGAGGTCAGTGTAAACTGGAAATGAATACAGTACGACAACGTTCCAAGGTTCCATCGTTTGTCTTCGGAAAAACCGAACTATAGCGAATAAAATGTGACTCTCGACCATTAGAAATTGATTATATCCTTTGAAATAATTTCAATTCGGCAAAGTTCTGTTTTTCCAAAAATAAACGAAAGAACCTTATTGAACGTTGTCGTTCTGTACCTACGCCTCACTAGGGGGTCAACGGTCTTGAAATCATGAGTACTTAAAGAAAATCTTTTCTTTTTTGTTTTATTGTCATTATACAAGGTGTAACTTCAATAATGCACAATCTCTTATGGGGTCATTGTACCTACACATATTATGAACAACTGAAATTACGAAAAAAAATCTGCTGTTCCCTACATTTATGTTCGCCTAACTGTTCCCTACATTTATGTTCGCCTAACTGTTCCCTACATTTATGTTCGCCTAACTGTTCCCTACATTTATGTTCGCCTAACTGTTCCCTACATTTATGTTCGCCTAACTGTTCCCTACATTTATGTTCGCCTAACTGTTCCCTACATTTATGTTCGCCTAACTGTTCCCTACATTTATGTTCGCCTAACTGTTCCCTACATTTATGTTCGCCTAACTGTTCCCTACATTTATGTTCGCCTAACTGTTCCCTACATTTATGTTCGCCTAACTGTTCCCTACATTTATGTTCGCCTAACTGTTCCCTACATTTATGTTCGCCTAACTGTTCCCTACATTTATGTTCGCCTAACTCGTCAAAACGCAGAGAACATCTGATCTTTTTTCCGGTTTCATGTTTGGTCCCATAGTAAAAGTTGTTCATATCGATGAGTACAATGACCACTTAGGAGGTTGTGCGTTATTTATGTTAGGTACCTACACCTTTCTGCGGAGTTTTGCTAGCTAATTTAATTTGACCCTGTATAAATAAAAATTACATGCTTTTCGTTGGTAAGCACATCACTTGTGAACGGCTGGACCGATATGGTTATTTTTTTTAACGTTCGTAATGTTCGTTCGTGTGTGTCCAGGTAGTCAGGTTTATAGGGAAAGAAAAATTTGGAAAAGTTTCCCGGGAAATTGGAAAATTCAGGAAAAACTTGATTAGACGACAAGAAAGATGTCGCCCTCCAAACGTCTTGAGTTCATACAAAAATCCCAATTAAATGGGATTCTAATTCAAATAATTACCTATTAACGCAAACGAGCTTAAAATATTTTTTATCTCAAAATAAATTCTACTGGAATTTATTTGTTTATCAAAATTATCACTTTTGATAAGAGAAGAGTAATTAATGCTAATTATGTACTTATAAATCCGCGATAAGTCAATAAATTACTGTCACAGTGGGAGATGACAAGTTGAGATATGTTTAAAATTCGTTTAATTATCGAAAGGAGCTACTTTCGTATGAAGCGCTTTCATTCGGCTCGTGCCGATCGGCAAACTTCGTTCGAACTAAACCGAGCGGCGTTTTCAGAAAGTTGCTTTATATTATAGTTGGGTTGGTATCTAAGTAAAGTTTGGTTAATCTAAGAAGTCCGATTTGACATGAGGGTGTCCCTCTTTGTCCCGCTATGTTTGTCTCTCTTTGGCATATGAAAAGATATGGGCTGTCAAAAGGAACGAGGTTTTCGTTAGCATATTTTTCCTTTTACCTTTTTACTGTTTTTGGATCTCCAAATTCACTAATAACGAAGTGAACGAGATTTTGTAGTAATTTTCTCCGTTTTGAGCGGTGCCCTGCTCATGCCCGATTTCTGAAGAATTCTTAAACAGAGTAAACTCTCAATAGCTATTAATTCGACAAAATTATCTATTTAAGCAAATGCTCGGTTTTTCAGGTCCTCAGATAAACCCTCGATAGTAATTCACTCGATTTTTAAGCTAAATTCTTCCTTAACGAAGTGTTCACACGATATTGTATCAATAATCACTATAGAATGGATAAACTCCGTTTAAAAACCTCAGAAACTGGGCATCAGTGTACCTGATAATCGGATTTGAAAGATAACTAGCTAATTCAGCCTTTTTTTTTTTGTGGATGGGAAATCATCAAATGACTTCTCCCGCTCTGGGCAGAGCGGGAGGGCGTGTCAGACTTTTACTGACTAAAACCCACCCATGCTCCTTCAACTGCCCGTGCCAGGGCCACGGTATCTCTTTCGAACTACCCGCGACCCCGGCGGCATCGGCCCAATTGACCCCGTCACTGCTGACATCTCTTTGAGGCGCGCGTGGAGCACAACGCACCGTCGACCCGGGCCTGGTCCTTTCCGGACGGCGAGCTGCCCATTACTCGTCGTCCGCAAGCCCGCGCCTACGGTGGCCGGGAATCGGCAATCGATTCCCGCCGCCCAGGGCGTCTCCTACGGCGGCTAGGGGCGCGAGGGCGCGGCTGTTGCCTCTCCCTCACGCGTTCCGCTTCCTCCTTCGCGAGCATTACTGCTTCGCAGAAGGAGGTGACGGCTTCCCATACACTCTCGCTCCGCACCATGGCCTGGACCAGGTTTGGACGCGAGAGATCGCCGCCGCCGATCGCCTCCGTGAGAACACGGCGGTGCTCCGCCCAAGCCGGGCAGACCTCCACTGTATGCTCCACCGTGTCCTCCGGGTGATCCACACAATGGTGACACCCGGGCGTTTCCTCCCGCCTTATCCGAAACAGGAACCTCCCGAAACAACCGTGTCCGGTGAGGACCTGCGTCAGGCGGAAGGTGAGGACGCCGTGGCGCCTCTCCAACCACTCCTCAAAGAGGGGACTTATCGCCGCAATTGTGGCGTGCCCAGCGCTGGGTTGCGACAATCGCACTCTCCATGTCGCCATGAGATCCCGCCGGAGCTCTGTCCGCTGTAAGCTAATTCAGCCTGAGCCCATTGCCCATTGCAATCAGCGACTGCCCTAGGGGGTAGTACCTAGCTAATTACAATCTGCAAAAAAAAATGTTCAGAAGATCAGAAGATTTTATACAGGGTGGCAGAGATATCGATGCACAACCTGTTACCACAAATTCAGTACATGACATGGACTATGTTTTGAAATTTTTCGACGGTTATTATAATTCAAAACATTACACTCCTTTGGGCAGTCGTGTAAAAAAATAAAGCTGTTTACTACAAAAGTGCAATAGGTACTTGCGTGGTTAAAATGTGCGGAAAAGCTGTTTTTAGGGTTCCGTACCTCAAAAGGAAAAAAATTAAGTTTAAAAGCTAAAACCCGACTACTGTAAAATCATGCTCTAAAAAGTATAAAACAAGAAATTATTCTCATCTGAAATTAGAAAAAGACAGACAAATTAAAAATCCGGAGTCACACGTCATGTTATGGTATACAATCGAACCGATTACTTGTGACTCCGGATTTTTAATTTGTCTGTTTTTTTCTAATTTCAGATGAGAATAATTTCTTGTTTTATACTTTTTAGAGCGTGATTTTTCATTAGTCGGGTTTTAGTATTTAAACTTATTTTTTATTTAAATTATTTTGGAGATCCTTATAATTCCGTGTATTTGCAGAGCCACTTTACATTTTTAAAGAATAATAATTATTATACATGCATTTTGGGTAGGTTTGGTGTAAAAATATGTTTGGCTCACATCTGAGGCGTAATTTTATAGAAATTAATCCCAATTATCGGGTGCATGCAAGCAAACCGGCGAGCAATAGCTAACAATATATATAATTTTGAAATGTGTTAATTAAGCTCTTTCATTTGGTACCCAACACGGCTTTTTTTTAGTATATCACTTTATGTCCTCTAGAGGACGCCATATTCAATTTAATGTAACGTCACATAGACTATAACCAGCGGACGATCAAGACACTTCTAATGATACCTCATTTGTCAAATTATGATAAGCAGTTTAGAAGTTATGAGGCAACAGATGAACATACATACATACATACATCATACATACCGGTCAAAATCAAAACCCCCGTTTTTGCTTCGCCGTAGTCGGGTAAAAAACGGAATCCTTATAGGATCTCTTCGTTGTCCGTCTGTCTGTCTGTCAAGACCCTTTTTCTCAGGAACGCGTGGAAGTTGATATTAATAATTAATAATGTTCTGAAATTATTTGAATCATACCTCAAAGGCCGCCATCAATACACTGAATTGACTAGAGTGAATATCCTAACAAAAAAAGAAGAAACCTTTAGATCATGTGAACGTCAACTAAACTACGGTGTTCCTCAAGGAACCGTTTTGGGACCACCGCTTTTTATATTGTACATCAATGACTTACCCAATGCCACTGATAATCCTATAGCTCTTTTTGCGGATGACAGTACAGTGACGATAAAATGTAAAGACATAAATACTTTTGAAGATGACATAAATAACACATTGAGCTCTGTTATGAATTGGCTTAATATTAATAATCTGAAAGCCAACTTAAGCAAAACTAAATTAATGTACTTTAGACAGCGTTTACCAGCACCAAAAAACATAAATGTAAATTTTGACATGCAAAAAATAGAGGAAGTAGACAATTGTAAATTTTTAGGTTTATATATTGACGACAAAATGACCTGGAAACCGCATATTCAACAACTCTGCAAGCGAGTTAGTAAATCTGCCTATGCCTTACATACACTTGCAAGCAAAATAAACTCCAGTGCCCTTTTAATTGCGTATCATGGGCTAGTGGCATCTGTTCTCAGATATGGCATAATTTTTTGGGGGAATTCTACCGACAAAGATCTCGTTTTTAAGGCACAGAAACGATGTATTCGGGCTATGTTTGGTTTAAAATCAACGGAGAGCTGTGTGCCTTTCTTTAAAGAGCATAATATCCTTCCATTACCGTCACTATACATATTTGAAGTAGCGGCTTTCGTTAAACAAAATCCTCATTTATTTACTTTAGCATCTATAGCTTTCAATCGGACCCAAAGGGACGAAAGTCGTCTGTGCGTTCCAAAAACGAATACTGCCTTGATGTATAAAAGTGTCTATCACATGGCAACAGTTCTATTTAATAAATTGCCAAAAGAGCTAAAAAATCTACATATTAACTTATTTAAACCAAAACTGAGAAGTTTGCTGTGTCAAAAATGTTATTATAGTGTATCGGATTTTTTAGCAGATTTTTGACATGTAAATGTAATTTTTGTAATGTAGTGTAATTTGCTTCTTTGACTATATTGTAATCACAAATCATAATTATTTGAATCTGAATTATTTTTGACATTTATCTAACAAATTATTTTGACATTTACCTAACGAATTATTTTGACGTTTACCTAACAAATTATTTTGACACTTACCTAACAAATTATTTTAACTTTTGTTTCTATAGTAATCAAATAATATAATCATTTATGTAGTTAATTTGTAGTTCAGTACGAGTAAGATCTTTATTTACATCTAAAAATTGTTATAATTCTTTTTGTATGCCTATAATAGGCTGATCATAGCGCACAATAACTTATTTAATGTCCAACCACTGTACCTACCTATGTATCACAAATAAAATATTTCTGATTTCTGATTTCTGATTTCTGAATATCAAATAGGTCTATGGCCCCTTGGAGCTCCAAAAAATAAGTAGTTTTATAACATAAAAAAAAAATTTTGTTTGTTTTGGGATAAATTCTTTTCAACTACGGAACCCTTCATTGTGCGTGGTCTGACACACACTTGGCCGGTTTTTTTTTTAAATAAACGATGATAATTGCAACGCAGTGGGATCCAGAATCATGTACTGAATCCATGATAACAGGTTATGCGTCGATGTCCCTGCCACCCATATCATAGACTTGACTGGTTCAGTCACATTTAGGGGATGTACGAGTATGAAAAGCGGACGTTGAACGCTAGGAAAACTCCTGGAGGCAGACGCTCTTGAAGGACAGACACAGAGTATGGTCAGGTAACAATAGCACACAGCATTAAAAAAAGAGTATCTCACAGACAAAAGTCATAAAGTAGGTACATATTCCTACTACAGGGTCAAATGAAGTTAGCTAGCGAAACTCTGCAGACGTGATATCGATATCTAAACACAATAAAATAAAATAAAAAAGATTTGATGATTTTCTTAGGTCATTAACCGCTGGTATTATTGTTAACTTGAAGTGCGAGTTAATAAACTCTATTTTATCGTCTTGAGATATTGATTACCCATCATGTCTGTGTGGAGGGGCTCGTGGCTAAATAATAACAGCCGCACGGGTCGATCCATCAGGTTAAGCTACGCTTGCCGGGCTTGGTCCGTGGATGGCTGAACATCTTTACATACCGAGACTCCTCCGTGCCTCGGAAAGCACGTTAAGCCGTTGGTCCCGGCTGTCATTCGTGGATCTTTGACAGTCGTTACGGGTCGTCAGAAGCCCGAAAGTCTGACAACCAGTCTTACCAAGGGGTATCGTATTACCCAGTTGCTGGGTTGTGGAGGTCAGGTAGGCAGTCGCTCCATGTAAAATACTGGTATTCAGCTGCATCCGGTTAGACTTGAAGTTGACCCCAACATAGTTGGGAAAAGGCTAGGCAGACTGCAAGCGGTTGATGACCCCAAAAAAATCAACGTAAAATTAATTTCTTTTTTGTTTTATCATGTTTAAATATCGATATCGATCACATCTTCGGAGTTTTGCTAGTTAATTTAATTTGACCCTGGATATGAGCAATAATCCAGTTAAAAACTTCATAAATACAATCTTAACGCTTTCAAAGAAACTAAACGAGACACAACAGAAAGTTTTATTGCTATAACGGCTATGGCCGTTTACAGAAAACCTTTGAATTGACTCTAAGTGTGACTTAACATTTTCGTTATATCCTCAGTATTCCACAAGCTATGGTACTTCCTGCGCACCTACGTGCTGATGCTGAAGACCTTCGACCTGTTCCTGCAGGGATCCTTCCTCATCGTCATCCTGCTGGAGAGCAACGTCTTCCTGTTGCTGAGGAGAGATGCCAATGAAGGGTACCACTCCGCACTAGTTGAAGGTATATGGAAGCTATTGCCCGCGGTTATTTCTCCGTGTACTTTGTATCTCATCATTTTTGTGTGATGAAAAATAGCCTATGTCCTTCATCAGGCCCTAGACTACCAGGCTGTGTCTCACACCGATCGGCTCAGTTGTTTAGGCGTTAAAACTTGAAAAGGTTACAAACAGACGGAGTTACTTTTGCATTTATAAGTATATGTTTTTATTGTACCTATGTATTAGATTTATTTTATTATTTTACGATTGGATACTATTTCATCATGACTTATTGTTCAAAATTTAAGATAAGACAAAACCCTAAATTAAGTAAAGGTATGTTAAAATCAAAGTTAAGGAGTTTATTTCTCGATAACGAGGATTCTAACTTTATCGAGAAGTAAATCCACACTTTTAGAGTATAGCCACCTTTTAGTTATCATTGTTCTTTAGTTTCTATCTACCCCCATGGGAGGGGGGCGTGAGTTTATGTATGTATGTATGCTCCATCGGTTTGGGTAATTGAGTGGAGGTGGACGGGAAGAACCGTGTGTCTGGTTGGCCGACTGAACGTAGTGCCTGTCGCTTCGGTCGTCGTGCTGAGGCGCAGTTGTGCTCTTCGGTTTAGCAACGTGATTGATTGTGGCTCCTCCGCAGTCTGTCCGTGCCGGTGTGGCTGATCGGAGTGGAATAGTGCATAAATGGTGGTTATGAGGGTGTTTTTTTTTTTTTTTTTTCTATTAGACATAAGTATTTGTATGTATTTAACAAGCGCTTCTCACCATCAAACTTAAAAGTTTGGCGAGTAAAATTGTTTAAGTTAAAAATTAATGTACTTCCCTATGTTGGAAAAAAAAATATGTTTAATTCTAAGTTTCTCAAGGTTCCGTACTCAGCGGAGAGAAGTTCCTTTATTTTCCTATATTCAAAAACGAAGTGCGCGGGCACGCGATACGATGCGACTGAGTAGGTCAGGGGAACAAAAAATTTTACGCGGACGAAGTCGCGGCAGAAGCTAGTAATGAAATAAAAATAACAAAATTAAATAAAAGATAAAAATAAATACAATACTTAGTTCTAAATGTTTATGTAGATATAATATTTGAAACGGCAACATTGCGTTCCGCCGGTAGCAACTCAGGCGCCGCCGAAAACTCAACCTGAGTCCAAAATCATACTTATCTTTTTACATATTGCAGACTATGCCATGCTTGGGGCTGCGGGCGTGGAGTTCGCCCTGGGGGCTGCCGTGGCCTGGTGGGGTCGAGGACGAAGACAGCTGGCTCTCTCTGGCTGGCTGGCAGCCACGTCAGCTGCTGGTCTGATGGTCCTCGCCTTCCCGTTCGCTAAGTCTAATCCTGCTAGTGTGGGTAAGTTAGTATTAACCTATCGCATCTGGTCTGAGGGGCCTTACTCAGTTACTGCGACCTATTTAGAGAGAAGGCCAGAAAGTTAATAAAAAGAGGCACATTTAAAAAAAATGCATATTTATTAAAAAAAAAGGCATAAGTATTTTTTTTAAATAAGCATATTTATTTTAAAAAAAAAAATCAAAAAAGAGGCATATTTAAAAATCTGTTTTAATTAATGTTTTAAAAATTAATAAAAATACGATAAAACATTAAAAAAAACCTTTTTTCTCAACTCATACTTCATCATATTTTAAGTACGCACGGCTACAGATCAAGCTATACATTTCCAGTATAAGCTGATCTCGCATTGTATAGGATTTCCTTACAATGAGAGGTCAGTGTAAACTGGAAATGTATAGCTTGATCTGTAGCCGTGTGTATAACGTGTATAACACTAACAGCGGTTGTTGACCTCCCAAAAAAAAACATCAAAATTTTAATTTTCAATTTTATAGTGTCTAGACATGGATACCCATCTCGTCTGCTTCTGCGGAGTTTAGCTAGCCAATTAAAAATAACCCTGTAAGTATACTGAGTTGATTGATGAGTTACATGTAAAAGCCTCAGTGACCTTTAACAATCTCTTGCAGAGTTATGTGGCGAGCAGACGGTCATCGACGCCACTTCAGACAACAACGTAGCAGCCAGAACAGCTTTCCTGGTGCTCACTGCGGCGCTGTGTGCACTGACCAAGCTCAGCATTTGGGCGCACGGACTGACGTATCTTGATGACCATGACCCTCAAAATGGACCGTACTTTTACGGTAAGCTAGAAGAATATATCACTTAAAGAGGCTGGTGTACCAATGCTTAGGGAGAGGCTTGCGCTGCGACGACGTTAGCCCCCACGTCACGGCTCGCGAACGCCGTTGTGCTAGTGGTTTTAACTATACCCTAAGTCATCAATTCAGATAATTTATGTAAACAAAGGTGATAACAGATCAAAAAAATATCGTCATAATGGTAATTCACATAAAATGGCGGAAAACAAGGCTATATTGGCTTTTATGTACTTATTTTAGAAATAATAATTAAACAATTATCATACCGTGTTAATTTTTATAAGTTTTCGGTTTTAAACAAAGTTATTAAAAAAAGAAAATTTTGTGGTATAAAAAATATTATGATACTGGTAACACTACAGGAGTTCCCAACATTCTTCTGGACTTTTTGGCGGGAAGTCAAACGAGGCGGTAATTTTGATTTCGCAAAAAGTTTATTAAATATAAAATTATACGGAAATACCACATAAATAACTTCTGACAAGACCTCGAACCACCATGAGTGTCACCAGTGGCGGTGAGGAGCCGCCAGAGCCAGGGGAAAAGAAGAAAAGAAAAATTACCGGTACTCGAAATTCTGACTCTATAAATAAATACAATATTTTTACTAAACCAAACTATAAAAGATTGTTTATAGAAAATACGAGTTCAGAATATATAGTATACGTCGAGTCGACAGAACAGGAGAAGGTAGGGAATAAAAATCCTATCACACTCACCAACCTAATATCAGACAATGTTAAAGGAGTCCTAGGTGTACATAGAGTAAATGCGCATAAAATAGGAGTAACATTTAGAAAAGCGACTGCGGCCAATAATTTTCTAAAAATGGAAGAGTTCCTGTGGAGGAATAAATTTAAAGCATTCATACCATCCTATCTGACAGAAAGGATTGGTGTATTGAGGTTTGTGCCCAAAGAACTTTCCAATGAAGATATATATAAAAATATAGTGTGTGACTCTGAAGTAATATCAATTAAGAGATTCATGCGTAAGGTAGAAGGAAAATTAGTGCCTCTGAATACAGTTGCTGTCACCTTTGCATCAACATCTTTACCGCAATACGCCTACATACAACTATTTAGATACGAGGTGAAAACATACATACCACCACTATTGCAATGTTATAAGTGTCTTAAATTTAACCACTCTGCTAAGACTTGCAGAGGCGAGCAAAACTGCTCTTCTTGTGCTGGTCGTCACTCCTACAAAGAATGCGATGTCGAAGAGATCACATGCATCAACTGCGCAGGTAATCATCTTGCCATTTCACGAGACTGTCCCATTAAAAAACAAAAAATTGAAGAGAAAAAGGCAAAATTTCTGCAGCAATCGTATGCCACTGTTGTGAAACCAACCCCTACATTTAATGAGAAATCTTTCCCTGTTTTACCCAAGGTTACTGATAAGGCTAAAACTAATGAAACTTTAGATATTAAACAAGTAGCAAATAATGATATTATAATTAACGCAATTGTTAAATCGTTGGTTGCATTAGGAAACAAGAGTGACTCTGATGGACCACTCACACATAAGAAAATAAAAGAAATATTTTTATCAAATTTAATTTAAACATGGATAATTATCTAAATATTTTACAGTATAATATACAAAGTTTACAGAGTAAAAGAAGCCTATTACAAAATTTATTAATTGAAAAAAATATAGATATCTGTCTTCTTAATGAGACTTGGTTCAAATCTAATTCTATAATTCCACACTTTCCCACATATAATTTAATCCACAAAAATTCCATAAATTCTCACAATGGAGTAGCCATTTTGGTGAATCATCGTTTAAAGTACAAAGTAGTTAATACACACTTCTCAGAATCGATTCAAAACTTATGTATCACTATAGAAACACAATTTGGAGCAATGGCAATACTTTGTGTGTACAGCCCTCCAAGTATCAGGTTTGACTCGGCAAAGTTAAAGGACATAATCAATAACATACCCAAACCTTGTATAGTTATGGGTGATTTTAACGCTCATAACATAGCCTTTGGATGCCATAGTGATAATAATAGAGGTAGATGTTTATATAATATAATTGATGAATTTGACTTATGTATTTTGAATGATGGATCACCAACAACTGTTCCATATCCTAATAGACAAGCTTCAGCGATAGATCTTGCCCTTGTTAGCTCTTCAATAGCTCATTTATGTAACTGGTATGTTCATGACGATCCCATGGGTAGCTATCATCTTCCAACCTTACTTGAGATCAACATTCAGCCATCTATGTATGACACATCACCTCCTGTGGATCAAGAGAAATATATTTATAGCAAGGCAGATTGGGACGAATATTATAGCCTATCAGAAACTTGTTTTTCCCACTTGGACTTAATAAATGATTCCCCTTGCAATGCATATAACCATTTTATAGAAACATTAAATGATTTAAGGAATAAAACAATTCCAAAACGAAAATTAGGTGCAAACACAGCAATTAAAAAACCAGTACCATGGTGGAATACAAAATGTAGTGACGCTGTCGCAAAATCAAAAGATGCATTAAAGTATTATTTTTCTCAACCCAACATTGAAAACTGGATAAGGTATAAAAAACTAGATGCAAAAAAGAAAATAATTCTGAAGGAAGAAAGTTCTTCTTCTTGGCAAAATTTATGTAGCAGCTTCAATAGGTTAACTCCAGTTTCTAGGATATGGGGATACATTAAAAAATTTAAAAAAATTGGAACAAATCGAAACAAAAACATCAATGATGAGTGGGTTCCAAGTTTTTTAGATAACTTAGCAGATTCTACTGAAATAGATGATAATAGGTGTGAGTATTTGTTCGAAAATGCTACAGAAAATGATGTAAATGTATTTCTCAAGAACAATTTCACTATAGAAGAGTTCAAAACATCTTTAAAGAGTAGGAAAGATACTACACCGGGATTGGATGACATACCTTACATGTTAATAAAAAAATTACATTTAAATGCACAAACAACATTAATTAATATTTATAATAAACTATGGAATGAATTAGTAATACCCGAGTCTTGGAAAACACAGTGTGTCATTCCAATTTTAAAACCTAATAAACCTGTAGGTAGTGCTTCTTCTTATAGACCTATTTCCTTATCATCTTGTCTGGGTAAACTCTTTGAAAATATGTTGAAGTTAAGATTAGATTATTTTGTTGAATCTCAAAACTTAATTCCTCCTATACAGTTTGGCTTCAGAAAAGGTAAAAGTTGCTCTGAAAGCCTTGTATCATTATTATCAGATGCAAAACAGGTTAAATTAAGTCACTCTAATGCAATCTGCGTGTTTTTAGATGTAAAAGGTGCTTTTGACAATGTAAATATAGAAGAACTCATTCAAGTATCTCACGATATTGGTATACCTGGTCATGTTCTAAAATGGCTTTATTCTTTTTTAAACAATAGAACTGTATTTGTTAAATATAATAATAAATTGCATGGACCTAGGACTGTCAACAAAGGCACAATGCAAGGGGCAACTTTGTCACCTTTACTTTATAACTTATACACTTCTGAAATATTAAAATATGTAGATGTCCCAGGTGTAAATATCCTGCAATTTGCAGATGACTTGCTTTTGTACAGCATAAATCAAAACATAGATATAGCAATGTCTAATATCAATAAGGCTTTGTCTCAATTATACAGATATTACCATAGTAAACTTAAATTAGAAATTAGTCCAGAAAAGAGTTCAGTTTTAGTTATCAGTAAAAATGTAAATACTCCTAGCAATATTAAAATTTCATACAATAATGTAGAAATTCCTGTTGTTAAGCAGCACAAATTCCTAGGCGTCATTATTGATGATAAATTAAAGTTTGATGAACATATTAACCATATAAGTAACAAAGCACTGAAAGGTATTAATCTATTGAGACATTTAGCAGGAAGTTTTTGGGGATCTGACCCCAAAGTTATGAGTATGCTGTACAAAAGTATAGTGAGAAGCCATTTTGATTACAGTAGTTTAGCTTACATGAATGCCAATAGCACCTTGTTACGAAAATTGGATGTAATTCAAAATATGGGACTGAGACTTATTTGTGGTGCTATGCGCTCCACACCTATTAATTCTTTAGAAGTTGAGACATGTATACCTCCCCTGACATTACGAAGGTTGTTGTTGGCTGAGAGATTTTTATTAAAAGTCATGGCATCAGATGATAATCCTTTACTAAAGAAACTAACAATACATCCTGAAATCTCACAGTCAATTCCTCCCAATGCCATTTCTGCTTCTTCCTTGGTTGGTGGAACTCTACCTGAAATGCCAACAATATTTGGACATGTAAATAAGAATTCACAAGATATTGTTAAAAACAATATTTGGCCTATATACAAAATTCCTTATAATGGTATTATTAACAGCTTTGCAATCCATTTTGACACGGTGCACAATGAATTTGATTTTTTACAGTTTAAAGACAATAGACCAGAACATTATATTATATACACAGATGGATCTAAAACAGACCATAATGTAAATGCAGCTTTCTATGATCCACAGCTAGACTTCACCAAATGTATCAAATTAAACAGGGTGTGTAGCATTTTCACTGCAGAATGCTATGCAATTTATTGTGCACTGCAGCATGTAAATAGTCTTGTAAATAATGTACATAATATTTTGATAGTTACAGACTCCAGAAGTGTTTTGTCTGCTCTACATAATGTAAATATTTCTTATAAGTTAAATTATATTATTTGTAATATTAGACTTATAATCCAAAAACTACTTGATAACTATATTAAAGTAGAATTTGTATGGGTACCTTCACACAGTGGCATTCGTGGAAATGAGGTAGCTGACACGGCGGCCCGTTCAGATCATGATGAGGATCGATCGGAGTTGCTCAAGGTTCCATTCACTGATTACTACAGCCTTTTTAAAAAACTTAATAGACACTTATGGAAGGAGTATTGGGACATAACCCTGGAAACGAAAGGCAGATGGTATGCTGAAATACAAAATGAATTACCGATTAAACCTTGGTATCATAACTTCAAATACATCACAAGAAGATTTATAACTATTATAGCACGCATGAGATTGGGACATTGCTTAACACCAGCTCACCTGAATAGGATTCGCATAATTAACAATAGTCGATGTCATCATTGTGGAGCAGAGGATGCTGATTTGGATCATATTATCTTACAGTGTTCAAGTTTTAACATTCAACGTTTGATTTTGGTCAGTGAATTGAGTGAATTAAATGACAATGACAATGACATTGAAAGTGAACGTCAACCGTCACAAAGTGTTCCCCGCCGCGTTCAGGATTTGTTAGAAAATAAGGAATATTTTAGTGTGTTGTATAAATATATTTGTAATACTATAGAAAAAATTTAATTAATGTTGTTATTTAAATGTCTAGGTTTGTATGTTTAGTATGAAAATAACGATGTTAACATAATATCACTGAGATGTACCCACGCAACCCGAAAGGGTGGCCAGTTGGTAATAATGAACAAAACTATTGATGTAAAAACTTATTAATATGTTAATGTTATTTACTGAAGTGTAACTCGTACCTTATTACCTTTGTATTGTAATATTACCATTTATGTATGCGACTGAAAGACTTGTATCTATGGTCATGAATAAAAAAATTAAAAAAAAAAAAATCCCAACATTCTCAAATTTCATTTGACATAATTTGCAAACTCGCGTCTTTTCAATACGTTCGTGTTCTTTTCTCCGATCATATTATTCGCTGCGTGTTTGTTAATTGTGCTTTGTTATCATCGTGTTAAGTGTTTCATTTTGTTGTTAGTTGTTATATTTCCTTGTTTTTGTATTTCCTTGTTTTTGATAAATTGTTTTGCAGCACTGTCCTGTCATTTTGACAGTGACATTTCTTTGTTTACTAAAATTATCTGAATTGATGACTTAGGGTTTAGTCCAAGATCCCAGGGCCGCCAGATCTTGCTTATTTTCTGATTAATAAAATGTATGGGATAGAGTAGTGTTAGTATGTACTTTGAACGTACGCATACCTGCTAGCTTGGGCCGTCGGCCAATTTTCAGGTATTAGGTATTAAAATATTACTCACTTTTCTTAGTCTGGCTGCTGATTTTTGTATGTTTTACAGAATATTGTTAATAATTAATAATCAATACTGTCAGACACTTCCCGTCGGCGGTTTTTTCCGCCAGACGCCTTAAAAATCGCAAAAAATTACGTCATCTTACGTCGTCGTCGTCTTCGTTTGAATCCTAATTTTTATACTCTTATAATGTTACTCGGGGCACTATTTCAATACTATTTGTAAGCAGCTACATTAAGGACGCTGTTACAAATGGGTAGTCAAATCATAACTTTTTTACACAAAAGTATGATTATTAAATAAAATGCTTTGCATTCGTAAAGTGTTTTTAGGCCAAATTGTTGATAGATGTGCATGATACGATTCTGAACATTAAATATAATTTTAAACAGGTACAGTTTCTCAATAAATGTACCGGAGTGAAAATTTTTACTTCGGTACATTTATTGAGAAAATTTACCTATTTAAAATTATATTTATAATTCAGAATCGTACCATGCACATCTATCAACAATTTGGCCAAAAAACATTTTAAGAATGCAAAGCATTTTATTTAATAAACATACTTTTGTGTAAAAAAGTAATGATTTGACTACCGTAAGGGCGGGTTACTTTGACTCTAGGGCATAACTTTGGCCCAAATCGAGACAACTGTATAAACTGCCCGAAGTGTCACGACCACACAACCGAACGTCGTATGTCCTTCGGTAACTATTAGATGGTGATATAGACGCGTACTTGCGGAACCTTGTGTGGATTTAATGACAGTAAACATCTGTCTCGATTTGGGCCAAAGTTATGCCCTAGAGTCAAAGTAACCCGCACTTACTGTACCCATTTGTAACTAGCGTTCAAATATCCCTCAGACATAGATAATTGTGTCTGTCAAACATCGATAGTTTACAATCTCACGAGTTAGAAAACTAACGAAGTTCATAATTATGCGGTGGTGGTGGTGTGGTGCGCTGGTATGGAAGATCCTGGTACTCACGACATAGGGAATCCTAGTGTGAGAACCGCAGGGTATTCATGTACCTATATGGTGCAATTTTAAACAATACACTTTATTTAATTTTTTTTTATTTTAACTAATTCTTTCAGGAATCCTGATCTCCATCCGCCTCTCGCTGGGTCTGAGTGGTACCAACTGGCTGCGCCCCAGCTCTGAGCGCGAAGACTGGTGGGAGGCTCACCTGTCCGTCTGCATGCTAACCTTCATGTTCGCCTTCCTCTTCACTCTGTTCCCCACCAGGATGTCCTCCTTCAAGGAGTTGGATGAGAGGAGGGATTCTGATGTTGATAGCGGTAGGTGGTACTTATTGTATTTGAGGTCATGTTGCGGAGAATGTGGAGCAAATGTTAAACTTCATCTGTCTTATGCTCAGCTCATCACCCTAATATTGGACTCGCATGTGCATTAGGCTAGTTTACTAGCTTGTAGTCATCCCTCTATATCCTTACGATGTACAGACAACAGCACATCAGGTGATACCAAACTGTCAAATTTCTACAAATTATTTGAAACTTTAAAATTTTGATAGTTAAGTTCAAAATCGAATAAGAAAATTTGACAGTTTGTAGTAACTTGACCTGATGCTATGTGTAGATACCTACAGCTTAAAAAAACTATTCATAGCAAAAGAAATAGCGTCAATACCCTCGAGAATTCTACCGGTACAAATGTACAATACTGGCAGTTTAACGATGTGAAATGATGATGAATGATGAACTGAAACCTACGGTTATTAACGAAGCAATTTATTTTTCTTGAACAGACTTCTGCAGGGCTTCAATTGGTCTACTATATTAAATCAAGACAGATTTACGATTATTTTGCCATTTATGTAGTAAGCTTTTCGAGAAGTATCTCATCTAGGTGTATAACCTTACCCAAATAACCTGCATTCCCCAGGATTCTGGTCATCTGTGGGCCGGCTGGTGCGTAACAAGGCGCTGGTGACACAGACCCTGGCTCTCTCCTGTTTGAGCACAGCAGTGCTGGTCTACGTGTACTACGACAGGGCTTACGTTCAGGTAAACTGATTTCAAAAACTGCTCCGATTTATTATACGGGTACAGGTACAACACAACATTCATAGGTTCCATCGTTCATGTTCGGAAAAACCGAAATAAAACGAATAAAATGTGACTATCTACCAATAGAAATTCATTTACATTCCCACCTAAATTATTATAGATTGACCCAATAATGGGGAAGAAAACTGTTAAATTAGTTCCGCTTAGGTGGCGCTAAGTGTTTTTCTTGTCGCCGATTGGTCGCTTAGTCTCCAAGATGACTTTGACTAGTGACAAACACACAGCGCTCTCTTGTGGAGAAGCTTCCGGGAAACAACCCCCTTCCATCACTCCCCTATTGGACCAGTCACATTTTATTCGGCAAATTTCGGTTTTTTCGAAAGTAAACGATGGAACTTTTGATCATTGTCGTACTGTAATTTAAATGATAAAACTGATTTCAACTTTTATATTGATAGTTCAAATACAAACACCCAAAACTATATTAATTGATCCTAGACCAAGCGAATGCTTAATGGGACTGCTGATCGCTAATTTAAATTACGTACTATTTTATTCATTCAATGCGCGTGCGCGTCGATGTCAAAAAATAATACAAATGCTATGTACGGGTTTGTTCGTACACTTATACGTAAAGTATAGATAGAGCCAAGAAGTTACAGACGTCATGGATGTCGCTATATTTTCAAAGAAGTTGATTAAAAGCACATTCCCGTTATCAAGCGTTGGGCATTGGCTAGGTAGCCCGCCATATAATAATACGAAAAAAGAACTTTCAGAATTATAATAATAACACCTAATTCCGCAACGTGACTATGTACATAACTTCTCTACTCTTATTTCAAAACCAGTACATTAAATCGCTTTTTGCACGACTCCAATTTAAACTAGAACCAGTGACGTAATAAGTTTTGTTTCATGATTTGATCCCTGTGAAGAATATAATGTAGTCATCATCATCGACGTCTTCATTTCAGCCGAATGACTTCTACGGCTGGACATAGGCCCCCACAATTTAATGTGTGATTGTATCAAACTCAAACTCAAAGCCTTTATTTCAAATAAACCAAATTACAGGCACTTTTAAATTGTCAATGGGTCGGTTAGTCAGAAAGTTGAAGCTAGTTGCCCATTCCAAAGCGTAGTAGATCGTATAAGTCTCCCCTAATATGTTAGTGTTATTTTTCATCTGACCCTGACTGCCTTCATCCTACCATGCAAACTAAATCATTAATATTTTTATTTCTAGGCGCGATACCGAGTGGAGTCCATTCGGCAGGACCCTCGGACTTCTCGAGGTCTCTCCGACATCTTCCGAGCTCTGGTCATCATTTTCTTTGTCATGGTAAGTACACAAGTAAACAAGAAATTAATGTAGCACAAGCCGTGGGCCCAGCCCGGTGGGGTTTCCCATCGGCAAACTTAACGTCGTCGAACTTCCATAACGCACTGACGACGAACAGAGCTTCCACCTATTTCTTGCCTTTATTGGCCGGCTTGAGTGGAGATTCGCAAGAGCAAATGTGCTCGGAGGAAGGAAGTATTCCAGTAAGATGCTGGTAGGGATCCTAACCGTACTTCCGGGATTGTCCTGATAGCCTTGGGATATCTCTCCACTCCTCATCTGCATCTCAGGACATGTTGCCCCTTGTTGCTACGTCACTATGTTCTAACGGCCGTTTTCCGGGGCCCATTATTGAGTGTGCAAGACCCCCTGGCTTTTATGCTCTGTATATTATAAAACATTGGTCAGGCAAAGACATAGACCTTCCATGAATAATTTGTATTACTGTGACTTGTCTATGTAGTTGGAGGCCTGGGGTCCTGTAACACAGGTATTCCTAGTGCAGGCTCCAGGCTCCACAACATCAATGTATTTTTGTATACACACATTATGTTTATTACTACTAGTAAGTTTTCATTATGTGGTGGAGAAAATAAACGTTTTTTATTTTATTTATAGTAAAACAGTTACCAAATCCACTATAGCCACCCAACCTCATAGCCCAATATGTTTTGTTTCCATGTTCTATAATAGTCCTGCACCAAGCGGGGGTTGTCCTTGAGTGCACTTACATAGTGCATACAGGGATAATCGTCGACTGGTGCCTCCTCATCATATACCTAAAATTGTCTAAGGGGCCTCTGCGAGTTGGCTTCGGCCCCTTGTAAGCCTTCCAACGATGCGGTACCCCAGGGTCCCGAGATATGTCAAAGACTTGACTGAATAAAAATAAACTAGCTTTCTGCGCTACGCTACCTATTAAGGCGTGTTACACTAGGCAACAAATACCTTCCAAACTTGCCGCTCACGTTCTTGATACATTACTGAAATTACCTACCAGTAAAACTTTACCGGAACTTATCTAGAACTAGACCACCAACCTTCAAAAAATAAAAAAAAAACGACTTCGTCCACGAAAAATTCATAAAATATACTTATCCTATGACACTCGGCAAAACTGTAGCTTTATTAGTGAAAAAATTTTCAGAATCGGAATTTATTACTAGATTTTGACAGCGGCGTCACCCACGTGGATGTCGGGAATTGTCCCACAGAAACTATAAATTCTAGACTATAATCTATCTTTGTGCCAAGTTGCATCCAGATCCATTCAGCCGTTCTGTCGTGATTGAGTAACAAACATCCATCCATCCAAACTTTCGCATTTATAATAGTAAGAAAAAAGTATAGATTAATGGTGTTTTCTTCCAGATTTTCCGCATCCGTTTCTCGGCGCGTCGTCCGGAAGGCGTGAAGACGAACACGGCCTCCCGCGTCGCTGGTGTGATCGCCGTCTTTGTGGCTATCTTCTTCGTCGTGCTGGCTGTCCTGGGCTGTGACACTGGCACCATCAGTGGGCTGCAGACTGGCAGCTACCAGCAGCCTTCGTGCAGCCAAACCTGTGGGTGAGTACCTCCTTTTGCTTTACATACAGGGTCAAATTAAATTAGCTAGTGAAACTCCACAGGCGTAATGGCGTACTATCAATATCTAAACACGACAAAATAGAAATAAATAAATAAAATAAAATAAATAAATAAATAAATATGTTTGGACATATCACACAACGCCATCTAGCCCCAAGCTAAGCAACCTAATGCTTGTGTTATGGTAACGAGATGGCTGATAAACTACTTATATACATTTTTTTTTTTGTAAATACATACATATTATAGATATAAAAACACCCAGACTCGGAACAAATACTTGTAGGTCGTACAAATATTTGTTCCGTGCGGGAATCGAACCCGCGACATGCTGCGCAGCAGTCAATCGCTCAACCACTGCGCCAACCGTGTCGTCCAAAAAGAAATAAAAAAGATTTAGTGTTTAAATATCGATACGATACCCATCACTTCTTAGGAGCTCGTGGCCAAGTAATAACAGCCGCACGGGTCGATTCTTGAACTAGAACTTGCTTGCCGGGGTTGGTCCGTGGATGGGTGATCATATTTACATACCGACAGACTTCTCCGTGCCTCGGAAAGCACGTTAAGCCATTGGCCCCAGCTGTCATTCGTGGATCTTTGACAGTCGTTACGGGTCGTCAGAAAGCCCGAAAGTCTGACAACCAGTCTGATCAAGGGGTATCATTTTACCCAGTTATTGGGTTGTGGAGGTCAGATAGGCAGTCGCTCCATGTAAAATACTGGTATTCAGCTACATCCGATTAGACTGGAAGCCGACTACAACATAGATGGGAAAAGGCTAGGCAGTTTGATTGATTGACCCATCACGTCTTACAGACGTGAGTCTGTGAAGTTTACACAATGAACAAGGATTTTTTAAAATGATATTTCAACTACACTACGATTGTTAACCCCAAAAAAATATCATTAAATTAATATTTTTTTGCTCTTGTTTAGACATCCGATACCCCATCACGTCTGCGGAGTTTCGCTAACTTAACAATGTAAAACGCGTGTAAAAAGACGGTAATTTCTTTTTACAGTGAAAATAATCGTAATTTAAAAAAAAGTATATAACATAAGACCTGCTTTATAGTTAGTTCAGTTAGTATGCAAAGTTTCATGATCTAATTTGACGTATTTTTTGAATAACAGCGGTTTATAATTCGGTTTAGAGGTAACTTTGGATTTTTTTTCTATCGAGAAAATTTTATAGAATCGTGTTTTCGTCTAACATAGTACCTAACATTAGTCCTCAACTTTAACATATATTTATTTCAAAATTAATGCTGCAGTAGTTTCGACGTAACGGAGGATCATGCTAAGCCATTTGAGGTAGTATAGGCTCTTAACGAAGCCGGGTCACTCGTACTCACCGTCCGCGTCATACATTATGGTGCTTATTTTTTTGTATTGGACTATACCGTTTTCTTATTTTTATTTTTCCTTTGGGAAATCCTCATGTATACCCTCGGTCTGGGAAGAACGGAGGGTTATGTCGGACTCCTACCGACTAAAACCCCACTGTACCTTCCAGTACCATCAGTCTGGGGCCCGGGAGATACTTGTACATTCGCCGCACCTCTAACTGGTACCAGACCGCTATGCCATCACCAAGTGCGGCCGATCCCACGATTGATACTGCGTGCCACTCTTTGAGCCTGACTGCTTGAGCGACGACACAGTCCCTATTTCGCCGCCCGCAGGCTCTTCCTTATGGTGACTGGAGATCGTTAAGCCTTTCGACGCCCGGCTGCTCTTCTTGAGATGGTGGAATGAGAGGTATGCTCTCTCTCACTCTCCTCCGTCCGTCGCCTTTGCAAGCATCCCACGCGTTTTCCCTTCCCCCACGGACTAGACCACGGCTGGAAGCGAGTGAACACTCGCACCAAGTGTCACGACAAGGGCACATACTTGTTTATTATTTTTAATTCTACATTATGTGATTACCTCAACAAAGATACTGATTCATTATTTGTTAAAATGTTAGGAAAAATATACAGTTGCAATATTCGTAAAAAGTAAATTTATTCCAGCACCCTAATTGCGTAACACATTATCAATCGGAGTTTCAATTATTTTGAAACAAATTGCTAATCCATTGCTTCATAAGTTCCTAAAAATTTGTCTGCTCGACAACATAAATACGAGTAACGCAATGAATATTGTTGAACTGTCAAAATGAAACCAACTCCGATTGATAATGTGTTACGCAATTAGGGTGCTGGTACTCGTACATCGTCATCTAAGTGTATTGTAAGTCATTTAACATAATCAGCCTACAATATTCCCACTGCTGGGACGCAGACCTTCTCTCTGTGAGAGGGAGTGGGCCACTCGGGCCCAGTGCGGGTTTCAAGGATATGCCGGTTTCCTCACGATGTCATCATATAATTATAAAAAAATGTAAAAAAAAATAATAGAGTAGTTCTTCTTAAGAAACTACCTTTTGGAAGGGGCATATATAATGTTCCCACTGCTGGGACACAGGCCTCCTCTCTTCGAGAGGGTGTGGGCCCAGTGCGGGTTGGTAGACGTCACATGTCTTCGAATTTTTGGTTCTAGGACATGCCCGGTTTCCTCACGATGTTTTCCTTTCACCGTTTTGAAAGCTGTGGTGATGAAATTATTTACACAAAGTAAAGCTCCTAAGTACCTGGGTTCGAACTCACGACCTACAACTCGAAAGTCGGGGCCGTTACCACTGGGCCACCACCTACTTCTTTGGAAAGGGCAACTTGAATCAATTATTGTATTTTCTTTAAAATTTTGGTGCTCAAAAGTGGCATTTAATGGCTTGTCTTTGACTACTACTAATAAAAAGATGTCTTCGTTCCAGGTGTGCCTCTGAACGCTACGGCTACAGTCCCGTGTGCTCGCTGGACACCGGCATCACCTACTTCTCGCCCTGCCACGCCGGCTGCTCCCAATACGAAGACCTCAACGGATTCTTGTAAGTCTTCTAACTAACTGCTAATACGGGCTAAGAAACAGCACTTTGTGAAAGCAAAAAGTTGCAAAAGACACCACCCAAATCTTTCTTCACCGATTGGTTGCAGGTTGTTCCATGATTGTGCGTGTGCCTCGGGTACGCAGCGTGCTGTGCGTGGTTCGTGCACGCTCGGCACGTGCATGCTCGCCTTCTCGGCTTACCAGGTTGTGTACACCGTCATGCTAGCGGTTTCTGGTCAGTATTCTTATTTTATTTATTAGGGTTCCGTACCACAATGGTAAAAGGAACCCTTATGGTGCGACTCAGTGGTGGTGGTGTCTGTCCGTCTGTCGCAGCTGGATATCTCAAATAAATGCTTACTTACTTACTTAACATGTCAAATATATTTATTCCATATTTATTCCTCAAATAAAAGTTATTTTTACGATTGAACAATCGGCCCTTAGTCAAATAACACATATTTTATGCAAAATCCAAATTATTTAACCATACACATTTGGTTATAGAGGAGTTTTAAAAACACAAAATTATCGATGTACCCCTTAAAACGGACGACGCATACCTACTTAGCAGAAATGGAACGATTGCCACGAAGAGCGCACATCTTTATAATTTTATTGTATCCATTTTGTTTATTGAAAGTAAAGTTGTAAGTAAAGAACAAGCATTAAAGATACATTGCTTCATTGGGAACACCATGAGTAAGTAAAGAACAAGCAAAACTGTTCGTGTATTAAACTGTTTAAAAGTTCGTGTATTAAACTGTTTAACAGTTCGTGTATTACACTGTTAAACAGTTCGTGTATTAAACTGTTTAACACTTCGTGTATTAAACTGTTTAACAGTTCGTGTATTAAACTGTTTAACAGTTCGTGTATTAAACTGTTTAACACTTCGTGTATTAAACTGTTTAACACTTCGTGTATTAAACTGTTTAACAGTTCGTGTATTTAACTGTTTAAAAGTTCGTGTATTAAACTGTTTAACAGTTCGTGTATTAAACTGTTTAACAGTTCGTGTATTTAACTGTTTAACAGTTCGTGTATTTAACTGTTTAACAGTTCGTGTATTTAACTGTTTAACAGTTCGTGTATTAAACTATATCTTAATATAAAAGTCATTAACGCCCAGCCCAAATCCTTGGACCTAGAAAGCTGAAATTTGAGGTTCCCTTTATAATGTAGACAAGGAATAAGGAAGGATTTTCGTTCCTGTGGAATATTTTCCAACATCCACGCGGGCAAAGCCGCGCGGGAAGTGCTAGTTCACAGATAAGGCCGTGGGCAAAAGCTGGTAGTACATAAATACCAACCCGATTGTTTTTAGCGTCCTGCTTCCTGATGCAAGGCATGGCGGTGCTGCGCGCCGTGCGACCAGCTGACAAGGTGACAGCTGTCGGGAGCACTCTGGCCGTGGTCTCACTTCTCTCCTTCGTACTAGGGCACCTGATTTACATGCTCATAAGTCGTAAGTACAGCTTTTTGTAAGGAGAGTCCGCGTACATTAAGTTTACCATTCGTCCGTTGCGTTGGAAAAAAGTTTTTACAAAAAAAATATAATAGGTTGGGGAAAAAGTTTCTTCGCATTTTTTAGGAAAATTCAAAACATTTTTTAATATACATTATTTACATTTATCTAAAGTATGTAGGTACCATTTTGTTCGATAACTTTTTGCCATCTTGTAGGCAGGGAAATGATCCCATTGCTATAGAAATTTTGGGACTTCTGATCAAAATACCGCGACAAGTGGTTTTGGCAGTCCTCTCGTGATGTTAACCTGATACTGCCTAAAGAATTCTGAAGAGACCGAAACAGGTGGAAATCTGATGGTGCAAGGTCAGGACTATACGGCGGATGCATTAACACCTCCCAGCCAAACTCTCTTAATTTTTGCTGAGTGGCTAAAGATGTGCGAGGTCTAGCGTTATCGTGATGAAAAACCACACCCCTTCTGTTGATTAATTCCGGCCGCTTTCTCTCAACTTCTTGCTTTAATCTCATCAGTTGTTCGCAGTAGAGTTCAGAATCGATGGTCCTGCCTGGTGGTAACAGCTCATAATGAATAATGCCCTTCCAATCCCACCACACACACAGCATCACCTTGTTGCGAGTTACCCCGGGTTTCACCACAGTCTGTGAAGCCTGACCGGCCTTTAACCACGACCTTTTTCGCACGTTCTTGTCGTACGTGATCCACTTTTCATCACTAGTAATCAGCTTCTTCAAAAATGGTTCGGTTTCATTACGACGTAATAAAGAATCACAAATGAGTACACGGTTCATTAGGTTTCTTTCAGTGAGCTCGTGAGGTACCCAAATATCGAGCTTTTTTGTGAAACCAGTTTTTTTCAAATGCGCCAAAACTGTTTTGTGGACAATTCCCAGTTCTTCAGCTACGTCGTAACTACTGATATGCCGATCTTGCTCCACTTTTTCAAAAATGGCATCCATTTTATCCGTAATAGGGCGACCATAGCCACGTGCATCTTTGACATCAAAATTTCCGGATTGAAAACGCTTAAACCAAATTTGTGCTACTCTCACAGACACTGCACTGGGTCCATAAACATCGCAATTTTTTTTCGCGGCTTGCGTTGCATTTTTATCTTTTTTGTAGTAAAATTTTAAAATGTATCGAATTTCTTCATTAGATTCACTCATCTTGACAGTACGAAAAACAAATGAAAATCACACATTTTCCTAATTTGAATTTGGAATTATGTTCTTTAAAATTTAAACTTTCAATGATACCAAAACCAGCCAGATACAAATAGTATAGCCAAAGAGATTTTATTTTAAGTTCATACATACTATAATGCGAAAAGACTTTTTCCCCAACCTAATATAACCGACTTATAAAAAAAAACACTGCAAAGTAAAAATTTCGAGAAAGTAACTTTAATATCAGAAGTCGGTGGTTTTTTATTTTCGTTTATTGCCACCGACTTCCGAAATTAAAGTTATTTTTCACTTTGTGGTGTTTTGTTTTGGAAGCCTTTTTTTATGTTTTTATTTTTCACTTTTTAGTTGTGATAGGTACCTACCAATAGTAGGTAGGTGATACCTGCTATGTAAATTACTGTGTTATGAAGTTATTATAACATCATTTATAGACTAAGTGGGAAAAATACGTATTATTGAAGCAAACTCAAAAACTACCCAAGCAAAGTTAATAAAATTTATATGTGACCGCCTAGGAAGGAAACAAAAACATCTATTGTACATTTTTCTTGACCGAGACAATAGTCGAAAGCTATCCGTCCCTTCCTCGTCGGCAGTGATATTGCTTAACCTCTTAAGGGTAATGATGAATCATCATTACCTATGAACAATTTTACTATGGGACCAAACATATGGGAAAAAAAATCTGCTGTTCCCTACATTTATGTTCCAGATACCTTAGAGGTATAGCATGTTTAACATTTCCAGATCAAACATGCGCATACTCTGCGAACGGCGCATGTTTGCTGCATGCGCCCACACTGTGGATCGCGTGCGCCACCAGCGCGCTCCTGGCCGCTATGGCGGCCGCCGGCAGCCTCGTCGCCAGCCGAATGCCGGCGGAAACACACGAACCTACCACGGAGTTATGATGACACTTGATGGCGAAAGTGCAAGGGTAGCCTGCGAAATTCAGATTTTCTTACATTTTTGTAATTTGTAGATCATGTTGTATGTTGCTCAAAAATTACTATGAGAGAGAAGCCACACGGTGCGGTGCGGCGCCGCACCGCAAACATTTTGCCGCATCACTGTTCACATGTGGTATGCGGCGCCGCAATACGTCACCGTTGCGGCGCCGTAGTATGCGGAGCGGGGACCTAGCCAGTCCCAGTGCAAAATGGAAAATGGATCGGAATAGACGTGTTTTGTTGCTTCTACTACTACGCCACCGCCGAAAACGTAGAATCAGACGATATTGGGTCAGTCCAATAATCGCGTTAAGAAACAGTGACGGAGATTTTTTTCTTAAAGAATACAATGAGCTATTGTTGGATCCGAATAAATTTTATAACTTCTTTCGAATGAGTGTGACCTCTTTCAACAGTTCATTAAATACCTTGGAACCACATTTACGGAAGCAATATACTAATATGGCCGCGACCGCACCGCACTGTGTTGCGGTGTGCCTGCGGTGCGGCGCCGGAACGCACCGTGTGGCATATCATTGATATTTATATGCAGGCCGCCGCAGCGACATCGCTCCGGCGCCGCGCCGCGACCGCACCGCACCGTGTCTCTCTGAGTAGAGAATTGGTTAAATAATGATTGTAATTCTTGTAATTCTGTAAATATGTACATATTTGTTACGGTCGTGAATCATATTTAGATCGACATACAACCTGCCACCTGCCATATACGTAAGAAATTTTGAATTTCACGGGCTAGGGCTATGTTAGCGCGTCCCCCTTCATATTTCACTTTTATAAGTCATATAGAAGTGCTAATATTAATAGCTAGTCAAACGTAAAAATCATGGAAATATATCTACAGTCTAGGTTGTTTTAAGGCGCACATTTCGAGCCGCATTGCAAAAATCCTCCTAGAACAGTCAAAGTCAAACCATTTATTTGAATTATACTCCATTTCTAACGTTAGAAAAATAACGGTTATCACTCTTTCGTTACTTAGATATAAACGAATAATAACTCCGTAATTTCACGATTAATATTTGGTGTATTCCCGTTCGTCCCCTCGACTTCGTCCCCTGATTTTGTTCGAGGGGATGAACGGGAATAATTTATTAATTTTTATCCTTCAACACCAACAACTCCAACTTCAACTTCTTTTTCTTTTTTAATTTCAACATTGTAACATTGTAACCTGTAATTTAAATGGTGTGCATAATAAAGAGTACCTATTCTATTCTATTCTTCGTTAACAAAATCAGATTACGATCGGGAAAAAAAATAACGAATTCCCGATCGTCCCCCTAGGGGGACGAAGTCGAGGGGATGAACGGGAATACACCGAATATATAGCAATGGAACTATTTAAAATTTACATAAAAAAATTACTTTAAAGTACAGTAGGTACAACAATATTACACATTATCTGTCGCTATATTGCCGTTATTTTTCTAATACAAAAGGAGTATAGGCCAAGTTCGTCCATTTTACATGAAACATCGCACAATGCAAGCGGGCCGCACCCGCACCGGACTATTTTGTACTGGAATGCGGCGCGTTGCGGCCGATGCGGCTGTAATATGCGCTTGGACAACGTAGGTACTGGACAAACTCCAATTCCCCTATCGGATAGAGGTAACAGCCTGCATGCTTGTATAGCACGACCACTCAGTTACATAATTTATTCTTAGATTTTAGGTTATTTTTATTAATAAAATTTTGTTACGGTGAACGAGGGAAAATGTGTCGTTTTTTTTTTTCGTATGCTATGGATGTTGGAATGAGGAGTCGGAAGAAGTAAAAAATATTATTTCAAAACATAATAATAATATTTATTACAACAGTTTGACCTACGTAGTTAATGGCACTAACTCTTAAACTAATTTAATAGTATATTATAATAGTATATTGTACAGTTTTTGCAAACATTGAAGCCCCGAATTACAGTAAACAATTAGCGCAACATTGTCGCAGCAACATCTGGTGTTGCAAACACATGTTTTACACTCGAACCATAATTATAACGTATCTCTATATAGTTTACTGTGTGTAAAAATAAATAAATATAAAATGTTGCCAGCAACATATTGTGTGATAAAAAAATGGTACAATGTTATTTCCTGTAAGGGTACTATACTCGGCACGACTCCAGCCGAGCGGCAAAATCAAATATTATGTAAAAAACACCTGTATCTGTGTGCAAGCACCCAAGACATAAAGTTTACCTGACACCTATGAACATTATTTATAATTTTATTTAATAATAAAAAAATGTTAAGCATTATTATCATTACTTTTATTTACAATTATTACGTGATGAAAAAGTAATGAAGAATTTTTTTTTACTTTTATCAAAAAAAAGGTGGTTTTTTACCGAAAATACCAGGATTTCGTTAATAAAAATAATTTTTATGCAAAAAAAGTAATTTGTCGGCGTTTACTAAGTACATTTCAACCATAGAAAAAAAAATCATTATCATTATTTTTAGTAAATTAAAAACGAAAAAACTTTAGCGAACATCTTAATTAAGACAAAACGTCTTTTAAATTTTATATAAAAAATAAAATAGTAGACGATATATAAAATTAATTTACATAACCCACAACAAAATTTCATTGATGACAATTACAATTTAAAGAAACCCTATTTATATATTTATATTATATGTTATAATAGCTTAATAATAATAATGTTAATGTTAGCTTAATAATGTTAGCTTATTATAATTTGAATGATAAATAAAAATGGCCTTTGTTAAGCTTCTCTAAAATATTCCGGCATTTATTATTTCGAAGCACATTATAAGTAATAAAAATCTTAGTTCAGTACATAAAACATAATAATAATTCGACCCTATAAAATTGTGGTATTTACTCTATTTAATTAAATGTGAAATTTGAATAAATAGAAAACATTATATAAAAATTCGACGAGAACTTAATAATATAAATAAACATATTATTTATTAATGTTTATACTTATTTTTAAAACTTTCAAAATTTGCTATAACACCTTAAAAAAACGTAAGTAAATTAATTTAAAACTTTAAAATGTCAATTTCTTTTTGGTTTTTGCTTTAAATATTTTCAAATCTAGACGTACTCATAATGACGTATAGGTACAATTTTAAAGGACAGAAATACTTGGCATAATATTTGTCGCACAAATATTAGTAAATCCAATATTATTGGAGTTTATTTTGTATTGATCTAATAACGAATATGGACAAAACCGCCAAGTGTACCTAGTACAAGAATTAAGTTGACAATCTGCTTTAAGTATCTCTAATTTTTTGTATGTGGCCAATAAACGTATTTTCTATCTTTCATCTGTATACAACTACACACACGACCACACATCAAGCTGTAGCGCTGCTAGGTTATGTTGTCGCGTGGCCAAAATTGGAACTAATTTCAAGTGACATTTCACAAAACAATGGGGAAGAAAACTGTCAAATTAGTTCCTCGTAGATGGCGCTAAGTGTTTGTTACTTTCATTCAGCTGCTATTGGAGTTCCTTCCTGAAAACTTTGCCGCAAAATAGTGCTAAATGTTTTTTTTTGTCGCCGATTGATCGCTTTGTCTTCAAGATGACTTTGACAAGTGACAAACACACAGCGCACTCTTTTCACCTCTGACAGCAGCAACCCAACATCAAGCTTATTTTAAGGACAATAAAGATCATTGTGATGTTGACAGACTGTCAGTGGCAGCAAACCAACAGCAAACTTATTACAAAGAGAATAAAAATCAGTGATTCTGACAGTGATGCAATATCAGAGGTGAATGTACCTGGGCGACCGAGCTCTGCTCGGGTGAAAATAGAGAAAACTAATTTTTGCTAGATACGAGGCCTAGCTAGATCAATTTTTCGCCCCCGTAAACCAAACTATTGCAACTTTCATAGAAATCGTTAGAGCCGTTTTCGATAACGTACAAATATATATAAAAATATTGCTCATTTAATAGTATCGGATAAAATGAACCCAGTTGCAAAAATGATCCAACCCACAGTGAACACTACAACTGATTTTGTTACAAATGATAATAAAATGAGTCTTTGCTACATGAAAATAAGGTTCATTTTAGACCGGTTGGTACAAATAACTCAATACTGAATTTGTGGGTTAGATCATTTTGGCACAACTGTGTCAATGTGAAAGGACTGTATGGGTATTTCCTTCAGGCTTTACATAGTTTAGTTTTGAAGCTATATAGGTAGGTATATTACTAGTATATTACAGATTTAGTGATCCAAGATACGAAGATTACCGGAAACTATCTTGTTTTCTAGAAGCGCCCCCGATGGTATGTCGATACGGTCACCGTGGTTCGCGATTATGATCACTGTGCCCTGTTCAAACAAAAAAAAAAAAACATTATTTGTCATAATTTATCTCAAACTCAAAACATTTATTTCAAACATTGATTTATAGAAAAGGGAAGATAAGGTACGCGCTCCTTGACGTGGACCGCATAAATTAGGCTCACAGGCCTAATTTGACCTTAGTCACAATCGACCTGGCGTTTGTGTAGCACATGTGTACCACGTTAAGTAAAATTACCGTAATCGTCTAAATAAGCAGCAACAATCCGTTCCTGTGTTTTCATAATGTGCACAAATAGTTCACAAACCAAAAACAAGTTCCACGGGATTATTTTTCCCTCGAAAGCACATCAAAACTTAATTTTCTTTAAAATTCTCCTGATTAATGTTGCTGTGAGATCGCCATTTGCAGAAAGGGATAGAAATATATGATTTGTAATAGTGTAAAGAAACAAGAAACAGCGCAAGCGTATTTTGTTCCCGAGTTGTTATGGGTACGTAACAGTGACAATTGTTGCTATCTCGTTCCCACTACAGCCCGCGTAATATGTCTCTCTATTTCGATTGTTGATGTACATGACGCACGACATCGGGAAATGTACTTGTGTGGCTGTGATGTGTTTACATGTATTGTTTCTAGTCCAATAATGTTTACGTGACTTAAGAGCGTACCTTATCTTCCCTTTTTTATAAATCAGTGATTTCAAATAAACAATTTACAGGCACTTTTGAATTGTTAAGGGGTCGTTCAGTCAGAAAGATGAAGCTAGTAGCCTATTCGAAAGCGTAGTAGGTACCTATGAAGAACGGGTAAGAAACTCTATGCAAGAACTCCTGACACACTTTTAAAACAATCACTGTACTGCGAAACTCGCTCGTAATGGCAATCGCTTCCATTTTGACGCAACTAAATCCATTGCTTTGTATGATTGATTCAATTGGTATTTCGACGCTAAATAAACCTAGAATAGTTAAAATGAAAGCGATTTCTATGAAGACTGTGACTGGAATGCGTTTTGGAATCTCTGATCATTAAATATACAACATGTCGCGGAATTAACGCACGATCTTTTAAGGGGTCATTATAAAAAAAAATTGCTGTTCCTTTTGACGAGATTAGCGAACTTATATGTAGGTAACAGCAGATTATTTTTTCGCGAATTCAGGTTTGGTCCCATAGTAAAAGTTGTTCATGATGACGAGTACAATGACCCCTTAAGAGTTTTGTGCGTTAATTCCGGGACATGATGTATTTCCAAATGTCAAGTTAGTTAGTTGCTGTAATTGTTTGACCGTTATAATAATAACAGCCAATTAAATAACTTGCTCGGTAGGATTTAGAAAAAAAAAAATCTTGTTTAAAATTTCTCTCCTCTCTGTATCTCTCAATATGTACTAGCTTCCGCCCGCGGCTTCGCCCACGTGGTATGTCGATAAAAAGTAGCCTATGTCCTTACCTAGTGTTAAAGTATCCCCATGCCAAATTTCACCAAAATCGGTTTAGCCTTGAAAACGTCAGAAAGAAACATAAAAAAATCTTTCCTCTTTTCATTGTTACTTTAAATGTAATTAAATGGCAGGGATTTTAATAAATTAGTATATTTATTATTTATCTAAATATTGTAAATGCGAAAGTATCTCTGTCTGTTTGTCTGTTACCTTTTCACGCCGTAACGGCTGAACGAAATTTGACACATGATATTTTACCCCGGTAGAACGTCCCTGTGGGATAATATCCGATCGCCACGCGGGCGAAGCTGCGGGCAAACGATAGTGATAAATATAGGTTATATCGTCTCAACTCTCAACTGACCTTCAAAGCGACTCCCCTGCCGAAGGTAACATCGCCGGACACCGTGAGATGGTCCAACTCTATCAAGTCCGGTATCGTCGCGAACCTGTTCAAGAACTCCTTCACCTTCGCAAAGTGGTTGTCACCCAGCTTCACGAGGGGAGTCGACGGGAACATGCGCTGCGGTGACATCTCTAGTGACCCGTGGGACAAGCTGTATAAATTGGACATCACTAGCAGCAAGTCTGAGGTCTTTTTAACGGGTAAGAACCGAGATCTTGGAACGTTCACCCCAATTCCTCCATCGAAGCATTTCATAGCTGCGCCTACGGCTGTTTCCAGTTGTATGACGTTTAGACCATCAGCCAAATGCTTATTGTTAACAATAATCTCCATATTTAAAGACCCTTGCTCCACCACTCTCTGAACAGCATCCAATTTCGCCCACAAGTTGTTCGTGTTGAAGAATTTGAACTGACTGACGGATTTGAAATCATCTACATGTTCTTTTGGCACCTGTGCGATCTCCAACAGTCTTAGTTTATCCTCGTATTGAATGAGAGTACCTCCTTTTACGTCAGCTCTGGTCTTATCAGTGACTTCCATGACGAATTCTGAGATAATTTTCTGAGGGTCTGGGTTGAGGAGTAGGTTTAGGATGTTCAGATCGACTGTGGCTCCAAGGTTGTCGATATTGCTGATGAAGCAGTAGGTTCTGCCTTCGTTGATGAATTTCTGGAGAAGACCTGAGTTGTAGAACGACTCGTAGAAGTCTCCGTGGCCGGGGGGGTACCATCTGGAAAGATTTTTGAAATTGATCATAACATACAATATTATCAAGCTTTTTATACCCATATCATCTTGCACACAGGTCCATCCATCGTTTCTTCGGTCTTTCCCTACTCATAGAGCCATCCACATTTATACTCAAAACTTTCCTCACAACATTTTCCTCATTCCTCCGCATCACATGCCCATTTCAGTACTTCATGCAAGTATCAACTAATACTCACGACTCAATATCGGCCTGCACATCAGCGTGCCTGGGCACTGGCAGCAAGGACTCCCGGTTGACCCTGGGGTGGCAGGACTGGTTGAAGGTGTGGATCTTCAGTTTCAGACCCTGGTATTTCCGAATGACCTTCTGTGTGTCCTCGTCAGTGTTGAAGGAGTTCATCAGGACTAGGGGGACATTGCATTTGTAGGTTTTGTTTAGGTGCTGAAAAGATGAAAGTGGTGTTTTAATTATAAGGAAACTGTGTTTGCAGGGGCCGTACTATGACGTGCAAAAAGATCATGGATCCATTATGGTTCCAGGGTGAGAGAGAGAGAGAGACGGAGCTATATACGACCTATAGCACCATCTTCTTTTCTCCTCTCCTCTCCTCTTTCATCCTCTTTTAGCTCCAGTAGGTACTCATTAATATGACACAGTGTTTTAGGTACTGACGTGCGGCCTACTGTACTTCATCTTTACAGGGTGACTTGTAATTGGACGTATTTCTTCCATAACCAGTTGTGACCCATTTGCAATAATTAAGCACCCCATAAAGTTTAGGCGAAAATTCGTGAGATTCGGGAATACCCAATTTTTGTGTATTTTTGAAAACTTCTCAGAATTCGCCACTAAATAACACTTTTCTATAAACTCTCAAATTGAATGGCCTTCCTTGATATTCCATTGGGTACCTAATACTTTATCAACCTTTCGATGTAAACAATTTTTGTCAAACATACAGTTAAAAGTTATAGGAAAAAGTTTATTAACCATTTTCAAAATTCATCTACGTACATGAACTTTGACACCAGTTATCTCAAAAATGTTGTATGGCATTAAGCGTACAAAATACGGAGAAGACATCTTCATTTAATCCGCTATCTAACGAGGAGAAAAGGTTAAAAAAATATTTAGAGGTGTCGATGAAACAGTCGATAAAGCTGGCAAAGGTCAAATTTGCAAATTGTTGAAATATTTAAAAATTGTGTTTTAATCGAATTAATTAACTCTTAAAATGTCGATTGTACACCATGTGTACAGATAACAATAGAATTTCAATTGTGTCTGCTAATTGGCGCGCGACGGGTTAAAAGGTTTATGCACTCAGGTCATCACAACCAGGTCACAAGTCAAGTTTTTAAATTGTTTCACGGTCTTCTTACTGCTCACGGTTCACTAGATTCGTAAATAAAGCAATGAATGTTTTCGTACTGTCAAAATGAAACCAACTCCGATTGATAATGTGTTACGCAACTAGGGTGCTGGTTTTAAATGGTTTCAACAATTGCCAATTCTATTTTTTTCAGCATTATCGGCCTCTCTAAATTTTTATTTACTTAGGAAGCTTTGTTAATGTCTGTCTAATGTGTGTTTGTCTTTCAAATAAATAAGCAATGAGAAGAAATCATAATTTATGACGCAATCTGGGAAATTTTCTGAACCTAAGGCTATGTCATGATAAATAGAAGATTTTTTTCAAAAGCCTTAAAAGTCGACGTATGTTTAACATTTATAGTATGTATACGTGTGCTGTATGTTTAAATATACGCAAACTAAGCGACTATTGAACCGTGACCAGAGAGTAGACAGTAAGTCGTGTACAAAACCTAAAAGCCGCTCCGCGACTGACTTCATCAAGACGACTTGGGTGCCTGACGGGGTACGTATCAAAATCCCGAATTTTAAAAGACCCAATTTTAAAATACCAATGGACGAAATCCCGAAAATTGAAACGCCGAATGGTTGTTTGGTCGAAAGTTTAAAATCCCGAAATTGACAAAAAATTGAATTGTCAAATTGTTGAAATTCTGTGTAAAGGGTTTAAAGTAACCTTACCAAATCTAACCTCGGGGTGCCCTTCGCTCGCTCTTGTCTCCTATGTTGACGAAGCCCCGCTTCGCGGGGCTCTGTATAAAGGGTTTAAAGTAACCTAACCAAACCTAACCTCGGGGTGCCCATCTATGAGTAATCGCGGGAACTACGTCGCCGCTCTTTGGGATTTCATCCATCGGTATTTCGTCCATTCGGGATTTCATCCATTCGGGATTTCGTCTTTTCGGGCATTTGAACATCGGTATTT
Source organism: Cosmia pyralina (assembly GCA_946251885.1). NCBI lineage: Eukaryota > Metazoa > Arthropoda > Insecta > Lepidoptera > Noctuidae > Cosmia > Cosmia pyralina. The sequence continues at coordinate 21,210,860 of OX276363.1, read as the reverse complement.
TGTGTTTCGATATAACGACTATCGACATTTAAAACTTTCGGTATTTTGAATTTCGGTGTTTATGGACGTCGGTATTTCAATCATGGGTATTATGAACTTTCGGGATTTTGATACGTACCCGCCTGACGTGTGCTGGATTGCTGGGAGGTTAGGAAGTAGTGGGATGGCTTTATGCCACTCAATTAATTCGTTTATCACACAATGTTTAAATATTTCAACCTTATCAACCATTTGCAAATTCGATCTTTGCCAGCATTATAAGGTTTAAGAACAACTTTAGTTCTCACAAGAATTGCATACATAATTCACTTACTGAGAATCAATGTCTAAAACTAAGATTGATAATTAGAGCGCACAGATGTACGTATATAAAATAACAAAACAAAATAGCAAAGAGAAAAAAAAAGGAAAAAAATGTGGGTAAACAGATAACATACAAATCGATCGTAAGTTAACCAAGCACAACATGGATGTATGAATTTGATTTTTACTAGATGTGGCATTGATGGCATAGTTTTTGGCATATTATCGACTGTTTCATCGGCACTTCTAAATATTTTTTAACTTTTGTACCTCGTTAGATAGCTGATTAAATGAAGGTATGTCTTTTCCGTAATTTGTACGCTTAATGCCATAGTAACATTTTTATTGAGATAACAGGTGTCAAAGTTCATGTAAGTACATGTTTTTTGAAAATGCTTAATAAACTTCTTTCTTTAAGGGGGATGCACTGTGGTAGCCCACGAAATTCAAATTTTCTTGCGTTTTATGCAATTTGTAGGTCCATATCAGGTTGTACCTTGATCAAAATATGATACGCGGCAATAAAACATATGTATTTAAGTACATAATTTTAACCATACAAATCATCAATACATTTCTCTAAGTTGGATTTCGTGCAGATTCGTCGAACGAACGAAATCCCCAGATACCTACCTCAAAAGACCTACCTAGATATACCTCAAAAGTAAATGAATGGTTGGAATTTTTTTATTAATTTATTTCCCACCATACAATTATCTTTACAGGTTTAACACCTAATGCGATAATGTGGACAACTATTATTTTCAAACTACCGCTACATAGTTACAAACTATAGGACCATAACTTTTTTCAAAGAGGGCTCTCACCACAGAAAAGATACTGTTCTGTGGCTCTCACTATGAACCCACCCAGAGTACAACAAAATATATCTATGTCTTCCGCTATACGGTTTAGGATGAGTGCGCGCGAAACGATGCCTCAGTCACCAGCTTAGTGCGGCCGCGCGGCACCACCAGCAGCCACGGCAATTGTTTAAACACTGGTAATAAAATGACTCACCTCAATCTGCTGCACAGTAAGATCCAAGAAGGTCAGATCATTTCTGACTTGGATCACCGACTTCGGACCTTTGCATCCCATAGATGTGCCCAGACCACCATTGAGTTTGACCACCACCAGCTTGTCTAGCATGTGGTGAATATTGTCGGTGGTAGGAGTGGTGAGTGAGGAGTAGTCTATAACAGCGCCTTCTGGCAGCTTCTGAATCTTCTCCCATGTCACTGAGGGACCCTCTGTAAGAAGAAAATTGGAGATTTTTAAGTTCTTTTCTTACACATGCGTTGCCTTGTTTAACAAAATGTTTTTATTCATTGATGTATGTTGGTTAAGCAGAAGAGGAGCTCGTGGCTATAGTAATAACAGCCGCACGGGTCGATCCATCAGGTTAAGCTACGCTTGCCGGGGTTGATCAGTGGATGGGTGACCATCTTTAAATACCGAGACTACTCCTCCGTGCCTCGGAAAGCACGTTAAGCCGTTGGTCCCGGCTGTCATTCGTAGATCTTTGACAGTCATTACGGGTCGTCAGAAGCCCGTGGATCTTTGACAGTCGTTACGGGTCGACAGAAGCCCGAAAGTCTGACAACCAGTCTTACCAACCGTATTACGCAGTTACTGGGTTGTGGAGGTCAGATAGGCAGTCGCTCCATGTAAAATACTGGTATGCAGCTGCATCCGGTTAGACTGGAAGTCGATCCCAACATAGTTGGGAAAAGGCAGGCAGACTTTTTGGATGTTGGTTAAGCAATTGTAGAATTTTATAAATCATAGCTTCTGAAAACTGTGGATATAAAGTACCGTCGTTCCTATTCTAAGAGTGAGTTGATACTGAAAACATATCATTAGATTTACATTAAAAATTACGCTGCTATTTCTCAGTACAAGTTTCATACATAAATAAATAAATAAAGATTTATTTCAGAATCACTTCCATATTTGTTAGTAAAAATGTTAACTTATAAACTAGTGTTAGTAACATTTATCCTAAGCTGCGTGAGGCACGCCGCCGCCGGTCCTGGAGTGCTATTCTGTAAAATTCTCACCCTGAAAACTAAGGTGAAGTGAGTTTGAAGTGAGCTGACAATAGTGTCGATCCCTATAGCAACAGGTGGAATGACACCTCACTTCAAGGTCACTTCACCCGAGTTTTCACGGTGAGATTTTTACAGAATAGATCAGCTGGGGAATGTATACTTGACTGCGTGCAGTCGTATCCACCGCCCCAAGATCGGAGAGCCCCATCTTTCAGCAAACGTTCAAAGAATGGGGATGGGGCTGGCGCGAACACGGCGTAGCAGAGATGCGCATCTCTTGCGCATAATGGCTGAAAACACACACGATTCACAGTTTCCTAATCAGGAAGTGAATGATGCCTGGGTAAAACGCTGACCCCAAATAAATTGGGATAAGAGCAGGAGAATGATGATGACTTACGTTCAGCCAAAAATCTGCCGAAGAGGTTCTTGAACCCTTTGTACTCCTTCTCAACCAGAGGGCGCCTGGTCTCGTGGACTCCAGCCAAGAGCCTCTCCAACTCCACCTCCAGCCGAGTGAGAGCATCACGTTTCGTCGCCTCCTTGAAGTCCCGGGAACCTGAAGGTGTTCTTTGGTGGCTGCGGATCTGGAAGTCAGATTTGGACTTCAGTATTTTATAGGTACAGCGGATTTTGGGAAATACAAGGAAATTAGTTACTACAAGGAATTACATAGGGTTGAGTTTTGAACAAACATTTCCTAGTACGTCTCTAAAGATATGCATGGTTAGTTCTACCTTCGTCTGATCTCATATTTTACCGTGTGTTACATAGTTCGTAAGTCTTTCAGTTTTTTTTTTTTTTTTTTTGTATTTTTTTTTTTTTTTTGTATGATTCTTTTACTGTTTTCTGTATGTGTGTGTGTACTCCACACATGAGTTGAGATTGCTCGAATTAATTTTTTTTTTTATATGTAGGTACCTACAGGAAGGTTTTTATTTGGCGCCACTTTGACAAGAGGTCTTCCATTTCGTCAATGAATATAAAATACTAGCATTTGTTTTCGCTTATCATTATTTCTGACGATTTTTCTTTTTGCTCGGCTCCTAAGAGTGCTAGCGTGATATTAAATAGCCTAAAAACAACAATTGGGCTACCAAATGCAAAAAGTTTTTTTTTAACACGACTGGTAGTTCCAGCGATTAGCGCTTTCAAACATGCAAAGAAACAAACCAACCCTTCAGTTTTATGATTAGTATAGATATGATGACGTTCATCATTCGTTCATCATTCAGTCACGACTAAAGAAAATATAGGTGCTTGATTAACACTATTGACAGGTGCCCGGACCTTTTTTTTTTTAATTTGTGGATGGGAAATCATCAAATGACTTCTTCCGCTCTGGGCGGAGCGGCGTGTCAGACTTTTACTGACTAAAACCCACCCGTATTCCTTCAGTTGCCCGTGCCAGGGCCACGGTATCTGTTTCGAACAACCCGCGACCCCGGCGGCATCGGCCCTATTGGACCCCGTCACTGCTGACATCTCTTTGAGGCGCGCGTGGAACACAACGCGCCGTCGACCCGGGCATGGTCCTTACCGGACGGCGAGTTACTCAAAACTCAAACTCAAAGCATTTATTTCAAATAAACCAATTACAGGCACTTTTGAATTGTCTTTTGAATTTTTCCTAATACTCAGCAACCCTGTACTACGAAGACTTATTATTCGTACGGTACCCTGTCTAAATATTATAGGACTAGGACAAACAACGTGCATCTGCATCAGAGCTAACACCTCGACCTTCCTTTGTTTTCATAATAGTCTTTGCATTGCAATGCCATTGAGGTATTTATTTTAAATATTTACTTAGCGTGACTATAGAAGGCCGTAACCATAAACAATATGGTATTTTTTTAATACCCGTTTCCAATTTGTAAATTCCTGCTTTACAAAAAAAAAAAAAACGCAGTAATTGTTCCGGTAATTATCGCGATAAATTGAGTGGCCATACCGAGTGCCATCCGAGTTATCGCCGCGTCAATCGACAATGTCAATGCCGTTGTCAAATTATCGCGATAGTGTTGTGGCTGCACCTACGGCCTACTTCCATCATCGCGGTAGTCAACGGCTTTTCCCGTTGGTATGGCCTCGCCCCGACATAACAGCCGTACGAGTCGGTCGATGAGGTTATGAAATGAAATTAAATGAAATTTTAATTGCAAGTATTGTAGTACAGACGCCAGCAGGTCAAACCACCCGAAACTGTCAAATTTTCCCAATCAACCTTGAACCTAATGCTTTAACGATAAAGATGAAAATCTATTAAAGAAATTTGACAGATTGTAGTAGCTTGATGTGCTGGCGTCTGTACATTACAGATGGACGGGTTTTTAAAAGTTTCTAATACAATTCGCTAAAACTAGCATGCAAACTAATAAATAAATGAAGCTAATAAAATTAAAACATAAATCATAGTTAATAAATTAAGATAATCATGTCAATCATTTATCAAATTATAAAAAAAAATTAATTTATTATTAAAATGTCAGTGTCACTTTAAAATTTAGGTAGGTACTCATTCACAGAAAAATAATTAATGTTCTACAAGCCATTTGAACAACGCTGTTTTAACGGCAGGTTGTTCGGGCCTGTCGGCCTTTGAAACGCTACCTCCGCCTCCCCCAAATGTAGCGCGACGTGTTTATTTACGACGCGCTGCCGACGATTTTGCGGAAAATCTATGCTACAGTGTAAAATATTTGCAGTTGATCAACTTAATTAGTTTTTCTTAGGTCGATTTTTTTTCCTTAGGTTTACATTTTATGGTGTCTACGGTGGAGTGAACTAAGATTATTACATAAAATGTCGTTTTGTTTTCACATTATCAGATAACTACACCAACACGATTCGATAACAATAGGTACAATTATTATCAGCCCCATGATATTGGTGAATATCGATAACCATCGCGACACGACAAACAACCACACTACTAAGTCGGCGGCAGTTTGAATAAGTTTGTTCAATTGAAAGAATGCCCGCTACTCTCACCCCGCACTGTCTTCGCCGGTAGATATTGTGCCGATATCGGTATCGGCGTGTGTGGAAATCGGTTATCATGGTATGGGCATGTGATGCGGAGAAATGCAGAAAATGTCGTCTGGAATGTTTTGATTATGAATCTGGATGACTATACGAGTAAGGGAATACCAAAGAAACGATGGATGATCTGTGTGAAAGATGATGTGGCTAGAAAGGGAATGACTATCGAGATGACGACTAATAGAGAAGTATGGAAGATAAAAACAAGTTGCATCGACCCCAAAAAAAATTGGGATAAGGGCAGGAGAATGCTGATAATCGGTATCGGTCGTTGTCTACGACGATATAAGTGACATTAAAACACAATGTAAAAGCGAATTATTCCATTAATTCATTGGGCTGAGTAGGAAACGAATATAGCAGATAGTTACAGATTGAACCTTTAAACGGCTATTTTAGTAAACTTTCATCAAACCAAATAGCTTAACGGTTCGACGACTGCTTTGCAAACCCGTTGTTAAAAGTTTGATTCTCAACTGTTATATTTTTTTCGATTATTTTTTTTATATTTTGTTATATACCTACTGTTATTTGATTGTTCGCATAACGTTCACAGAAAACATAAAGTTTAGGCCTCTTATACCATCTATATCTATAATAAAAATAAATATTAGGTCTTTACCTATGAAATTGCCGTTCTGCAGTACTGGCCATTTCAAATCAAAATAATTTTTGTTTGGCTAAGAATTCTAATTTCAAATTAATTTTATTTTAAAAACATGGTTTTTTTTTCCAAAAGTAGTCATTTGTTTATTGATTAGTGTTACATTTTCATCGCATTTCAATCTTTTTCGTCATCATGGATACGTTAAAAAATCGAGTAATTATGGAATATGAGTACCGTCGTGGCAGCAACGCGGCACAAGCGGCACGCAACATCAACGACGTTTACGGAGCTAACACTACAAACCAACGCACCACTTGTTATTGGTTTGCTCGCTTCCGTTCTGGAAATTTCGACCTGAAAAATGAACCTCGCGGTCGTCCGAAGACTTTGGTCGACAATGACGAATTAAAGGCGATTGTGGAAGCTGATGATACACAATCTACGGCTGAATTAGCAGCAGCTTTCGACATTAGCGTCAAAACAATATTGGTCCATTTGCGTCAAATTGGCAAGGTAAAAAAGCTTGACAAATGGGTGCCCCACGAACTCAATGATCGCCAGCGCGAAGTACGCGTCGAGACGTGCCTTGCACTGCTCAACAGACACACAAATGAAGGAATTTTGAACCGCATCGTTACCTGCGATAAAAAATGGATTCTGTTTGATAACCGCAATCAGCAAGTTGGTTGGATCCTGGTTCAGCACCTAAACAATGCCCTAAACGAAAACTTACCCCTAGAAAAGTGATGGTCACTGTTTGGTGGTCTAGCGCCGGTGTGATTCATCACAGCTTCTTACCAAACGGGGTGAGCATTACTTCAGATGTGTACTGTGAAGAACTGAACACAATGATGGAGAAGCTGGCACATCTCCAACCAGCATTGGTCAATCGCTCGTCTCCGCTGCTCCTGCACGACAACACGCGACCTCATACTGCACAGCAGACGGTCTCCAAGTTGCAAGAACTGGGGTTGGAAGCTCTCCGTCATCCGCCCTAATCACCAGACCTTGCGCCTACAGACTACTACTTTTTCCAGAATTTGGATAACTTCTTGGCGGGAAAAAAATTCAATACCCGAAAGGCAGTACAAAATTCCTTTGAAGAATTTGTTGCCTCCCGTCCAGCTGATTTCTTTAAGAAGGGCATCAATAAACTGCCACTGCGTTGGCAAAGATGCATTGATTGCATGGGTGATTACTTCGATTAATACAAATAAAAAATGCATGAAAAAAATTCGTTTAAATTTTTTCATACAAAACGGCAATTTCATAGGTAAAGACCTATTATTAATGGTTAGCTGACAGTTAATGAGAAATCCCGTGTGTACAATCTACTGTTATATTTTTTAGCGATAGCCGGGTTCGTCAGAAATAATTTGTAAGAATCACTCAGTGTATTCGTGTTATGCCATTAGGTATTACTCCTGTTCGTGTCGTTCCTATGCAGGAACGACACGAACAAGCGTTTGTTTATTTATCCACTAAAAACGAAAAACTTCGCAAGCAGTGGGAAATTGCTACTGAAGGCTGCGCGTTTCGACCTCAGGACAAGCTGCTTCGTCGTCGATCGCTTGCTCCCGCGTCACCAGTCCTAACTCTCTGTGTATTTTGGCTACTGAGAGAGACCACAACTACAAACGTACTGTAAAGGAAAGTTTTATAAAATGTGGCTGTTGTTTTAGTATATTGTGTGTCTAACTTGCATCCCCTATAACCCCTTTAGTGACTGAATAAAAAAAATTTTTTTTTTAGAATGGGCTAAAAATGGTCGTACTGTTTTGCTTATGCTGCAAACATATTCTTTTGTTTTTGATGTTGACCACTGCTCATGAAGATCAGTAATTATTGACAACTACATATGAAGGAACAATTGCCGTACTTTATTATCAAGGGATGTACCTACTGCTACAGCTATAATTTATCGAATCTACTATTCTACGACATCAAAATTAATTTAGTATATTGTCTAACCGTCCCCGCTCATGTGGGATTGGCGTCCCATAGGACTATTTACCTAAACAAAAGTGCAAGTGTCAATATGTTAAAAGTTTCAAACCGACAATAGGATACGTCATCGACGAACTTGCTTTCGAACATGGGCACTGAGTGATACGGTTACCGCCTAGCCATGGCTACGTTCACAAAGCGCTATTTTTCGAATGTATAGAACACGATATTTTATCGTATACTGTGACTTTTTGTACTCAAAACTGATCATGGGGTGTCGTTTTTATGGTTTTCGAGGGAGCCAAAGCCGGTAGTGAAGTCAAAATGAAAATTCAAGATGGTGGATGTGAAAATTTTGTGTTTGTGTTTTAAATCATACGTTATAAGGAACTTCATTCCTGACGGTGGTCCCCGACCGCACATTTTTATTTTTTTCTAATTTTCACTGTTGTTGCCAGAGTGAAAGTTGATTATTATTAGTATCCAACCGACAACCGGACACATTGTATTTATATTATGTGTAATTTATGTAGGATATGGTAGTAGACTAGTAGTGAAGACAGTTCGATGGAGAGTGAAAATACTAATGTGGATGAATCTGATGAAAAATCTTAGAAAAATGTGTTTTAAAACTTCTTCATAAAGGACCACGATAAAAAATTATAAACTACTCGCGCTTGACTATAATTTTATCGATAATAATTTGCAATGTGTCTTAGCACTATCGTAAGATGACAATTAAACGTCATCATACCACATATAAATAATCACATTTTCGAAAACAATATTATGAATTAAAACTATAATATAATTACGAGATATTTTTTCTGAGCTGTCGCAATTTCATATATAATGTGTTCGTCTTTTGTTTGAATTTTTTTGAACAACAGCAGGGAGAGCGAATTTTTAAAAATTTTGACACAGGTCCAACCTCGATGACGTCCCGCAGGACTCTGACCGCGAGCGGATTAAGCCAAATTGACTAATTTTGAGTTTATTTAAAAAAAATCTATTAAACTCAAAAATCCAACCGTTAAATTCCCTCTGAAATACGATTACCTAATGGTACATGCAATTTTCATATAATTTTATGCTGTAATTAGGAAATGAAACGGAAAATGGTTTTGAAATCGACCATGTTTTGGATTTTTTTTTCATCGAGGAAATTACAACTTATCGTGTTTTGAACCGTTAATTTCCCTCAAGCAAGGATGTATCTATGGCATATATTTTTTTCAGAACCTTAATACAACAATTTGACCATTTAAAATTGATTCTAAAACAGGTAAAATTCGGATAACCTCCCGTTAAAGCGATTGACCGTTCCCTATACGATTTTGGTAATTTATTAAATAACCATATAACCATCGGAAAGCAACTTCTGTGATATAATTGGCTTTTCATTGGAGGAATAATTAGTCTATCAGGATATCTTGTAATAAACGTAACAGTGTCTCCAAGAATTTTAAGTGTAGTTTAAGTGGAGTGTGTGTGTTAAGCTACGCTTGCCGCGATTGGTCCGTGGATGGGTGACCATCTTTACATACCAAGACCTTCCCGTGCCTACCATAGATTATGACTATGGTGCCTACAGTCATCGGTCACTGTAAGTGTTGATATTGCGGTGGATTATGTACTGTTAATGTATTGTCTATTGTGTGTGTAATGTATTAAATATTGAGTATGAGTAATATTATGATAATAATAATAACCCCACCGACTTATTGAACTTTAGGTCTGTGCCGGTAGAGTTTACTTTGCCGCAACAGGTCTTGGGTGTGGAGCCAGACCAAGAGAGATAGGTACATAAGCCCGCAGGGCAGCATGTGACGAGCTGTTGGGCAGTAGCGACCCCACGGACCCTATCTCTCGGGAGAAGTCTTGTTCTTCACCTCTGGCTTGCCTTTAATGGCCGGCCCGAGTGAACACTGACGAGGAACAGAGCCCCGACCTCTTTCTTGCCTTTACTGGCCAGCTTGAGCTGTAGATTCGCAAGAGCAAACGTGCTCGGAGGAAGGAAGTATTCTAGTAAGATGCTAGCAGGGATCCTGACCGTACTTCCGGGATTGTCCTGATAGCCTTGGGATATCTCTCCACTCCTCATCAGCACCTCAGGACATGTTGCCCGTTGTCGCTATGTCACTATGTGCTAGCGACCGTTTCCGGGGCCCATTATTGAGTGTGCAAGTCACCCCCTGCCAATTTATCTGTGTATATTATATAACATTGGTCAGGCAGGGGACATAGTTCTTCCATAGTTCAAGGTACCCAATCCACTATAGCCACCCAAACCCATAGGCCCAATGTGTTTTGTTTCCATGTTCTGCAATAGTCCTGCACCAACCGGGGGTTGTCCTTGGGTGCAATTGCATAGTGCATACAGGGATAATCGCCCGTTGTCGCTACGTCACTAAGTGCTAGCGACTGTTTCCGGGGGCCCATTATTGAGCGTGCAAGTCACCCCCTGCCATTTTAACTGTGTATTGTATTAAAACATTAGTCAGGTAGGGGCTATAGTCTTTCCATAGTTCTAGGTAACCAGTCCACAGCCACCCAAATCCATAGTCCAATATGTTTTGTTTCCATGTTCTGCAATAGTCCTGCACCAACCCGGGGTTGTCCTTGTGGGCACTTGCTTACAGGGATAATAATCGTCGGCTGGTGCCTCCTCATCATTTAAAATTGTCTAAGGGGCCTCTGTGAGTTGGCTTCGGCCCCTCGTACGCCTTCCAACGGTCCGGGACCCCATTGTCCCAAGATATTTTTTTTTTTCAATTTTTAATAATCTTTATTCAGTAACAATTCATATTGCGTTCGAATATATCAAAGACATCACTACATATTATAAAACAAAGTCCCCCGCCGCGTCTGTCTGTTCTGTGTCTGTTAGCGATGATCTCAAAAACTACTGAACGGGTTTTCACTAATGGAAGGTGTGATGCATGAGGAAGGTTTAGTTGTATAATTCATTTGTTTTTTGTAAATTGGCTGAAATATGACGATGATTGTTTAAGATGTCGGACAAAATCAAGCCGACTGAGAGCGTTACTGGCGTTTTCGTTACGATAGTACGTTTCCGTGGGATTATTTCCAACAACCACGCGGGCGAAGCCGCGGGCAAAAGCTAGTTTTAAAGTAATAATAATAATAAGTACCTACACCTCTGCATTACCCCACAGGGTGACACAATGTTATAAATAATGACTAACAGTTAAATGAAAAATTATCAACGGAAACTCGGACTCAAATGAATTCGTCGTAATTACATAATTAATTTGCGATAGTCACCGAGTTTCACACATAAATAAATATATAATTATGTACATGCAAATAACAGACATCTGCATACTTTGTCTCTGACGTCTTTAGGTTCCACTAATTAAATCAATCAATCTGCCTAGCCTTTTCCCAACTATGTTGGGGTCGGCTTCCAGTCTAACCGGATGCAGCTGAATACCAGTATATTACATGGAGCGACTGCCTATCTGACCTCCACAATCCAGTAACTGGGAAATACGATACCCCTTGGTAAAACTGGTTGTTAGACTTTCGGGCTTCTGACGACCCCTGTCAAAGATTCATGAATGACAGCCGGGACCAACGGCTTAACGTGCTTTCCGAGGCACGGAGGAGGCCTCAGTATGTATAGTTGGTCACCCATCCACGGACCAACCCCGGCAAGCATAGCTTAACCTGATGGATCGACCCGTGCGGCTGTTGTTACTTAGCCACGAGCTCCTCAGTCCACTAATTAAATGTACATACCTATTTATATTCAACTCTGCGGTCATAGGGATATATTGACGTCAAAACGGTACCTTAGTCCCATGAATTTATTTACCATACCCACAAAAAAATTCCAATAAATTCATGGGTGCCGAGATGGGAACGAGACGAGATGGAGACTATACCTTTAAAACATAGTTATAGACAGTGTCCTGTGGCACTGCTTACATCATCTATGATTTCATTTGGTTCTCTTTTTACCCGACTACGGCAAAGCCAAAAGGAAGGGTTATGATTTTAGCAGGCTATGTACCTATGTATGTATGTATGTATTTACGTGTTTTCCATAGCGCCTAAATTACTGAACCGATTTTAATGAATGAGGTATCAATAGATTCGTAGTAATGGTCCAGGTGATATAGGCTATGCAAATTCTCCCTAAATTTAATATGGTGGACTTTACACGTAAATTTCTGACCACGAAAAAAATTAAATTGAGATAATAAATGACATGTTTGGTATCAAAAGAAAGGTCTTGATGACGAGCACATTACAAATATGTATATATGTCATAATAATGTTTAAGTAAATAATATGTTTAAATTGTTAAAAATTATTAAAAGTGGAGGTAAATAATATTAATTTAACTGGTTACAGACCGACCGCGGCGAGCGTGATTTTTCAGTAGTCGGGTTTTAGTTTTTGAACTTACTTTTTATTATTATTTCTAGCGTTGCCTGGACGCTAGAAACAAATGAAATCACAGATGAACTACCTATAAAAAATATAAATAATATAATTTAATAATATAATGTAATAAAGTATATATGTCAGCATTGCGTAGTCTTATCATTGTTATCATCTAGCCTCAGCCTTGAATTGAGCGTCCTTAACCGTCAGACTAATTGATTTGACAATACCAACCGCAATAGCTCACTTAGCTAAACCAATATTTTCGACAATCACATGAGAAGTCAAATTACTTCACATACCCAAGACCTGCACAGTTCAGCCTCAAAATCCATGATTTTCACGAACTATTTTCACAAACAGAACATTACTTATTATAGGGTTCGTTACACACGTCCGTCGTCGTCTAATTCTATGTGCTGACTGCGTTTGATAATTTGATGCTATAATTCGGACTTATCGCGCGTGCGCACGTCATTGTCGAATTGCCGAAATAATTTCTTTAGTATGGAGGCCTAAGGTAAGGCTGAAAAGGGAGCCAGGCCAGCCAGGGTCTAGTTCTTTAGCTGAACAAGGAACACATATCTATTCGGTCATAAAAACCATGAACGATAACGAAACAAGTGACGTCAGACTAATTATATTGAACGTAGATAAGGACAAACAACATTGATTCTTATGTTTTTTCGCTTGTTATGTTGGTACGGACTTTGGCTATGCGCGGACGCAGCCCGCCCAGTTCAGTTTAACCCAGATGATAACTGCAGTACTTAGAAACATTACCTTTTCTCTCGTCTTCTAGGGCAATCGGGTAAAATAATTACCTAGGTATTATTTGCCGACTACCCGTTTGTTGGTAATTTGCTATGCTATTAAGTAAATAAACAAACTCATTAACGTTTAGATTGTTTAATAATTAATTAACGCCTACAAAGCCTTTGCAAACGTCATATTTTAAAGAAAAGTACTTATTTATTGACGTTATTTAGCTGTCTAGAACATCTGCTTCTACTTTCGTCATAATGTTGATTACTATTGATAAATATTTTTTGCTTTAAACAGCTGTATTATATCCCTACTCGTAAATGCATTCACGATTGGCTACGGTAAACCTAGTATTTTCCTCAGTAATACCACAGAATAAAAATGTTACAGTATTGTTATCTTCATAGAAAACGGCCGAAATGACATGTCTTCGAAATCTCACTACCAGTACCTAGGCAATTGTTAAAAAAAAAAATTAAAACTATTTATTTCATAAAAACTTGAAATGGACATTATCGTTGCAATAGCGCTCAATTTTGAATACAAAAAAAAAGATTATGTGCACTATTAACTTATTTTAGAGTTAGCTCACTAGTGTAGCTTATTTTAGAGTTAATTCGAGTGCGCGGTATTTACAATACGTACCACTAATTATGAGACTTGACACACCACGTGGTTTGACTTGTTAGTTATTAGTTATTTATATATGGCATCTCGCAGTTGACCACTAAGGGTCGAGACTGCTCAACCGGGCGTTTCCTGTGGGTTCTTTAAGCGAACTTAAAGCCCCCGGCCAGGCCTAAAACTAAGGTAAATTATTAGTCGACTGAGCGTCGCTAATAATAATATGACAGCCAGACGGGGCAGGCTGGATCATGACGGGGAATCTGGTTTGACTTGTGCAGTAGACGATCTATAAGTCTCTTTATTGGTATGAGGTAAAAACGGGAAGGGACCGGGCGTCATCGCGCAGCGCGGGAGGCGCGGTACGGGGTACGGCGCTTCTTGGCGCGTAGAGTACGGACGAACCACTGACGGACGCATATTTATCTACCGAGCTGCCGTAAATAATTAATTCAAGGTAACTGCCCAGATAAACTACTGCAGCTTTATTATTCTGTGGTAATACACATAACAAATCAGTTTTTAATGCATATTGGATATTAGTGCCGCTTTGTTAAGGCGATACCAAAATAAATTGGGGGATTTTACGGTTCCAGCGCATTGTTGCGCTCTCTTTTTTTCGCATGTGGAAGTAATTGACTGTTGTCACTTTCTTATTCCCGCCCAGTTCGGTTTTTACATAATTAACACCTTAAATAACAAGGCGTGCCCTCGGCCTGTGATGGGTTGAGAAGGTAAGAAAATATCGATGCTTGGTTGCATTCTTAAGGAGAGTAGTGCCACCAACTAGCGCCATTATTGAGAAAAAAATCGTAAGTCTGGAGTTAAGGAACATTTTGAAATTTCCTATACTCGCATTTTTAGCGAGATGAGGTCAAAAAAATTTTACCTCATCTGACTAAAAATGTGAGCATAGGAAATTTCAAAATGTTTCATACCTTCAGCTCCAGACTTATGATTTTTTCTCTTTGGTGGCGGTGGTTGGCGGCACTACTCGCCTAAGTCAACCCATATACAGTGCGAGTCTCAATATTAAAGAAAAAAAAAAAAGTGGCTACCTGCTGAAGTATTGTACACACGGCTACACATCAAGCTATACATTTCCAGTTTACACTGACCTCTCATTGTAAAAAAATCCTATACAATGGGGGATCAGCTTATACTGGAAATGTATAGCTTGATATGTAGCCGTGCGTACGTAGCAGTGTGCAAGGCCTTTTGACATACAGACTTGACATACTCGTAGCTTTGACTTTGACAGTTTATCAGAAATGTTGTGATCTAAAATAAACAAAATTGAAGTGTCTGTTTGTAATGTCAAAATAACAGCATTTTACTAAATACATATGAAAGTATATACGGTACTAATAACAAAAAAAGTTTTTTTAAATTTTGACTGTCTGTTTGTTCCAGCTAATCTCCGAAACGGCTAGACCGATTTTGACGAGACCTTCACTGGCAGGTAGCTGATGTTATAAGGAGTAACTTATGCTACTTTTATTTTGGAAAAAGAATTAGGGTTCCGCACAAAAAAAAAAACCCATGAAATTGTGAACAAAAAGTAGGATTTCGATTTTTTTTACATTTGGTAGCCCAATTGTCGAGGATGGTTATAGGCTATTTAACATCACGCTACGACCCTTAGGAGCCGAGTTAAAAGAAAGAAGTCTGAATGAACGTAATATTTAGCGTGGGAGGGCGATGCAACGCGGCGGAACGGGGGACGAAGGAGTTTTTATTAAAATGTAAAAATTTCCACGCGAACGAAGTCGCGGGGCACAGCTAGTTGAGTTATAAACGTAGTATTTTTACTTTTAGAAAGCTAATACGATGTAAAATAATTTAAAGTAATAAAAAAAGGTAGGTAATAGGGGGTTTTATTGAGAAATTTTACAATTATTGTAAAAATTGGTGAAAAAATACATAAGTATTTTTGTTAAAAAAAAAAAAACACCTTAATTGTGAATTGAGGGCGTAATTAACGCAAACCCTCTTAAGGGGTCACTGTACTCATCATTCATCATTCTCCTGCCCTTATGATGAATGATGAGTAAAGTGACCCCTTAAGAGGGTTTGCGTTAAATACGCCCTCAATTCACAATTAAGGTGTTTTTTTTAACAAGAATACTTATGTATTTTTGTCACTGTACTCATCATTATGAAAAAAAATTACTATGGGACCAAAACTGAAATCGCGAAAAAAAAAGAAAGGTATTTCATACAAAAGTTCATTAAGTAGGTAAGTACCTATACCTACTCGACCAAAATGTATGAAACGGCAGATTTTTTTTTCGCGATTTCAGGTTTGGTCCCATAGTAAAAGTTGTTCATAATGATGAGTTAAACAGGGTTTGCTTTAATTACGAGACATGTGTATTATTACTTATTCGTTAATGGAAGGTCTCCTTGTCAATTAAATTACTACAAAAGGATGCGATAACGGTCTAGTTATTTTTATGAGTAAGTTTAAGGATAAAACTAATTTTATTTGCCTAGCTTGACTTTTTATAGATTACACAACATCACGCTTATAATCCCCGAAAGGTTCGGCAGAGTTGTACCTATTACACCGACGTTTCGTCAGTTATGTTTTAAGTACTTACCATGTAAGAGGGGGCGATCCTAATGCCAACCATCAACCGTGCACTCCCGCACCCTAATTGCGTAACACATTATCAATCGGAGTTGGTTTCATTTTGACAGTTCAACAACATTCATTGCGTTATTTACGTTGTCGAGCAGACAAATTTTTCGAACATATGAAGCAATGGATTAGCAATTTGTTTCAAAATGAAACCAACTCCGATCGATAATGTGTTACGTAATTAGGGTGCAGGTTGCTACTGAGAAATTCCTAATGGTAAAACTCAATAACACTGCCCGAGCCGGGAATTAAACCCAGGATCTCCTGCTTAGCAGTAGCGACTTGCAATCACTACACCAACGATGCAGTAGGTATTGACATTTTAGTTAAGATTAAGATGAGAGAAAACTTTCTTTGCATTGTTTAGATTCAATCTCTTAGTATTATATAATTGCATAGCACATGTGTGAGCACTATGTAGCTACTATTAAGCTACCTTTTACTGGGTACGTCTTTCACTGACTTGAGTGTGCCCTGGCGGTTGAGAGTATGTCATGCTCACTCAAATGTCTCGCTGGTGGTGGCGTGTGTGTTGGATCATTAAGTTCCCTTCAAAATGGTTGAGCTAATTGGTGCTGATCCATGCGTCATGTTCGTGAACAGGCGCCGTCAGTTGGGACTGGTCGTCTCTTAGCTGCCATGGCTTATTTTTAATTTTAATATTTAATTTAGTTGTTTTAGTTTTTATCTTTTTATTACGGACGCTTTTTAACGTGCACGTCTTTCTACATTGTTCTCACATGTATATTTTCAAGTTGAACGATGTAACCAATATTTTGTAAAAATATTATGATTTAAAAGAGTGTCCGTGGAGTTTCTTGCCCGTTCTTCTCCATAGGGATCTACTACGCTTTGGAATGGGCAACTAGCTTCATCTTTCTGACTGACCGACCCATTGACAATTCAAAAGTGCCTGTAATTGGTTTATTTGAAATAAATGCTTTGAATTTGAGTTTGAGTTTGAGTTAGATAAATAAAAGTGCAGTTTTTCTTTGAATGAATGCAAATAATAAAAACAAATTAAAAATATCAGGAAAATGACTTAGATGTGACGAATTAACAATACAGTGTTACACGTGCCATAGCTACGTCAGTCGATTTCCCGCGCAAATCACCACAGACTAGAAAATTGTTCATTAAGATTATTTATTAAGGGGGATGTGCTGTGGTAGCCCGCGAAATACAAATTTTCTTACGTTTTTAACAATTTGCATGGTTGTTTGTTGATTAAAATATGATACGCGGCCGTAGCTAATATGGTTTTACAGAATTATAATCATTTGAATCAGCAATACAACTCCATAAGTTACCTTATAGATTTTAGGTCAATTCTAACTTATGGAGTTGTATTACTGATTCTAATGATTATAATTCTGTAAAACCATATTAGCTACGGCCGCGTCTCATATTTTATTCAACATACAACCTGA
Source organism: Cosmia pyralina (assembly GCA_946251885.1). Taxonomy (NCBI): domain Eukaryota; kingdom Metazoa; phylum Arthropoda; class Insecta; order Lepidoptera; family Noctuidae; genus Cosmia; species Cosmia pyralina. The sequence goes on along the minus strand of OX276363.1, from coordinate 21,193,025 downwards.
TACTGACCTGCCAATTGCAAAAAACCCAAAAAAAAAATGATTTCGCGGGCTACCACAGCGCATGTTCTAAGCACGACATTTCTAGCGCAGGGTTATCATTTTAAATCGTGAGTTTTATCCTATGGTAGGTACCATTATCGACGCTAATAAAATCAAAAATCATGTTTTCTATTATATTCAAAAGTTCGAACTTTTGCACACAACAAGTTAGTTAACTTTGCACTTTGACATAAAAAAAACCATGTATTTTTTCCTCTGACTAGTTATTTTACTATGCTTGTTTTTCAACAGATTTTATTATAAAAACATATGCGATGACAACAAAAACAGTTGTCACGTTGACTGTGTGGGTACTTACAGTAAATTGACATCATTAAACAGTGCGCAGTTGAAATGTTTTGAATCTAGATCTATTATGATGTTGATTGCGTAATAATCACTGTAAGGTTGTCAATGTAAGTCATTTACATACCTTACGCAATATTTATTCATTATACATGAGATTATATTACATACAATTAAGATGTAGGTACATTCAACAAGAGATATCTAGGCAGGGTATACTAACACATTTGTATGTGAATCACTTCATATTCAATTTCGTGACAATATACAATTTTGTGTTGGTGTGTTACAATGTATTGCAAAAACAAAGTAATATATATATAAAATTGAACATGAAGCAATTCACATACAAATATGTTACTCTACCCTGCCTAGATATCTGTTTTGTTGACAGTACACAAATTGGTCAAAGTAGGTAGCTATCTCTAATTCAGGCACTTTCCGGTAAAAGAAAATAACTTTAGGGAAAAATTAAATGCATCATGTTAGGACAATATTTCACGGTGAAGGCAATTTCGGCATTATTCCAATGCAATAAAGTTAGTGATTTGTGGTAAATAACTACTATATCATATAACACTTCATAAATTCACGAACATGACTACATACAACAAAAAGTATGATTTTATTTACAGTCATTGATGACTTCGATCCCGCAGGCTTGCGGGATTGGATTTCCTAGCCCTACCTAGACCGACCTTGCTGATCTAGTTAAACATTTAACTACGACCCAAGCTATTCTCGTACCTAAGTGTACTGACAAAAGATATCAATTAGATAAGTACTATAGTAGACAGCAGTCATCGCACTGATTATAAGTCTTTATTTGCCTTAAACGTGGTATAATGTTAGTGGTTTTGATGTAATGTTCTCATGTTTAGCTATAGGTACAGTCAATTGTATTAATTGCATGCAAAATAATTAATAAACGATTTAAAGATTCAGAATTATAGAATGTCACAGAATAATTTGGTAATACAATAGGTACCTAATTGTCATTCAAATCATACTTCACAAATATTTTCGTTAATACCTATACATACATACACATTTTATATTTTCAAGTTAAATAAATATACTTAATCAGTCTAATAATAATCTTAAACGCCAAAAAATAAAAAATTAATGTGTGTGTGTGAACATCTTTAATGTCATAAAAGAAAAAATATATAATACCTATATGTATTATCAATATCTTCCGCAAGTGGCTGATATTAAAGGTCATTATTACGAGGCAGCAATTTTGATAAGCGCACGATAACATTAGATAACACCACGGGCTAAAAACTGTCGATTTGATAAACAATAATTAAGTACATGACATAAATAGTTAGGTAACCACAAACAACGTTAGGTACACACGGCTACACATCAAGCTATAATGTCCAGTTGTCCTATACAATGCGAGATCAGCTTATATTGGAAATTTATAGCTTGATCTGTAGCCGTGCGTACATTCTGATTGGAAGTAATGTAAAGTAGGAGCCACACGCTACATTTTTCCAGTTTTAAGCCTATTCATTCAAATAAGGATTTAAAAAACTTAAAATAATCTACACTCATTCCAACCATTTATTTTACTTTTGACATAATCACGCCTATGAAGTTCCTTATTTATTGACAGGCAACCATAGACGCAGAGAGCAATGGTGGCCGAATGATAACGGCCGCGACTTACGAGTGGTCGTGGGTTCCACCCAGACAGGCGCTTTAGTTTGAGTAAAATTATTTCATCGCCACTGCTCTCAAAACGGTGAAGGAAAACATCGTGAGGAAACCGATATGTCCTAGAACCAAAAATTCGAAGACATGTGACATCTACCAACCCGCACTGGGTCCGCGTAGGCCGCGTAATAATAGGTTGGGGAAAAAATTGCCAATTTTTTTCGCGGCTTGCGTTGCATTTTTACCTTTTTTGTAGTAAAATTTTAAAATTTATCGAATTCCTTCAATAGATTCACTCATCTTGACAATACGAAAAACAAATGAAAATCACACATTTTCCTAATTTGAATTTGGAATTATGTTCTTTAAAATTTAAACTTTCAATGATACCAAAACCAGCCAGATATAAATAGTATAGCCAAAGGGATTTTATTTTAAGTTCATACATACTAATAGGTCTTTACCTATGAAATTGCCGTTTTGTATGAAAAAATAAAATTAATTTTTTTCATGCATTTTTTATTTGTACTAATCGAAGTAATCACCCATGCAATCGATGCATCTTTGCCAACGCAGTGGCAGTTTATTGATCCCCATCAATAAACTGCCACTGCAAACGCATGAAAAAAAAACGTTTAAATTTTTTCATACAAAACGGCAATTTCATAGGTAAAGACCTATTACATTACGCGGCCCACTCCCTCTCACAGAGAGCAGGCCTGTGTCCCAGCAGTGGGAACATTATAGGCTGATTATGATAGACGAAAATCCTATACTACTTCATAGACGCCGTTTTTTCCTTACATTTTTCTATCAATGTGTTAAATCGATTAACACTTCTTCATAAATAAAGTCGATTTTTTTAAGAAATCGAATCGGTAACGCATTAGGACATCACTGATTGATTACAGTCAGCAACAAAAGTCGATTAACAGTTGAGTTTTCTAAATCGTAATTCTAAATCGTAATCGTAAATCGTAACTCGTAACTCTTAAAATGTCGATTGTACACCATGTGTACAGATAACAATAGAATTTCAATTGTGTCTGCTAATTGGCGCGCGACGGGTTAAAGAGAAAAATACTTCATTAAAATCGGAACAGATGTAAATTTAAAAAAAAAATAACTCTTATCTAATAAATGAAATGCTAAAAAGCAGGTTATCATATCATTTTGGGTTAATTTAGATGATGTCAAAAAGCAGCAGTGTTAACCGACTTCTGTTGCTGACCGTACAGACGCCAGCACATCAACCTACTACAATCTGTAAAATTTATTTAATAGATTTTGAAATTTGAAAATTTGACAGTTTCGGGTGGCTTGACATGCTGGCGTCTGTTCCTACTACCTTAGAGCTGTCAAAAGTAAAAATATAAATCTAAAGAATGATTTAGTTTAGGATAATACAATAAACACTAAGTTTACCAAAGTTATTAGCAAATTGATACAGAATGCGGATATTTCATTAATTAGCACAGTTTTTTTTTTTTACAATTTTTTAAAACAAGTGTAGGTAATTACATGCACAAGTTTTACTACCTACTTGTTATTTATTCAACTTATTAGTCGATAAATGTATTTTTTCTTAAATCGATATTTTTTAATAACTGTACCTATTATAAACCGTATTATTTTACACTAAGCAAAACTCAGTTACCATCATAAATTAATGGAAACTGCGGACAGTACCTTACGTTGTTTAGTCACGTGGTAAACAACGTAACTTGTTCGTGTTAAAATATTTTAAGTTTGCGCGCACTTTGTCAACCCTATACTCCATTTGCAATAAGATTAGACATTTAAACAAACCTTTTTTAACCGACTTCAAAAAGGAGGAGGTTCTCAATTCGTCGGAACCTTTTTTTTTCCCGATTACCCGAAGATGGCTGGACCGATTTGGATTATTTTTTTTTTTGTTTGAAAGGGTATACTTCCCAGGTGGTCCCATGATCATCAAGTCAGGATCTGATAATGGGATCCTGGAGAAATAAAGATAACTCTTCCAATTTTATAGGCACACTTGAAGCGATTTGGATAGTTTTTGGAAGAGTACTTTCTTGGAGTGGTCCCATTTCAATTTGGTGAAGATGTGATGAAGAACTTCTGAGATAGGCAACGGAACTCCTCAATAAATGATAGCAAATGGACTGGGATTGCTGAAATCTCATGTCTGTTTGTTGTTCACACCAGTTCATAACATAACATCACGCCAGTACGCTGTGAAGGGGTAAACACATGTGAACCACTAAAAAGTGAAAAATAAAAACTTTTTTACAAAAAAATACAACCGACTTCCAAAAACAACACTACAAAGTGAAAAATAACTTTAATTTCGGAAGTCGGTGGCAAAAACGAAAATACATTTAATCAGACATCGACTTCCGAAATTAAAGTTATTTTTCACTTTGTAGTGTTGTTTTTCGAAGTCGGTTGTATTTTTTTGTAAAAAAGTTTTTTACAGTCCGTTTTTGACTTCTATTCCGTAGGTTTAAGGATGGCATTAAAGGCAAAAAAGTGGTTACAATACCAACTGTTTACTACAGCTGCCATTTGTCATACCTCTAACGCAATAGAAGTCAAAATCGGTTAACGTACTGTAAAAAAGGTTTGTTTAAATTTCTAATCTTATTGCAAATGGAGTATAATTTAGCGTTATTGTATTCACACGTTCCCGTCTATTTAAATGATATTGCAACTACAGAGACTATTTCAAGTTTGAGTACATTATGTGCCTATGGCATATAGGATTGTGGGCACGGTTAGGTACTTTATTAGTATTTTCATCTTTACCTAAACAATTGCTGTTTTAAAAAACAAAACGGATTAGGAAGCGAATTGCAGTATCTATTGATATCGATTTGATGTATTTCTATATTAATTTACCTATCTGCAAGTACAACGAAGCACATCACATCTAAAATACTGACTTTAAAAATTCTTGGATGAAAAAATAATAAAAATAATGGCCAGTTCTGTGATAAACCTGCACGTCACGCATCCAGTAAATTAATGAGAATCAGTAAAACGCACTCATTCATTGCATTATCAATTCGTGAACCTAACGACCGCAAAAGAACATCAGAGTAGAGGGCAAGAAAATCATTATTATTATTTATAACAAACAATATTGAACCAACCTTGCTTAGTAAATCCATTTTAGCTATCAATTCCTTGTCCTTATTTTCAAAATATTAAAGAAAAACACAAGATACAACACACTATGGTATCGTTCGTAATTCAAAAGATTTGAGCGGGAGACGATACGCGTTCTCGCTGAGAACGCAATGGCCGACTACAGACTGCTATGATTGTGACAAATAATATATAAGTAGGTAGTTGATATGTTATCATCGTGAATGCGTCTGAAGTTCTGAACCATTATTAACTCAGATGATTTGGAATATTGTCTACAAGTGGCCATGTACATGATTGATAGTGATATTATTACACTTAATAAGCGAAGAACTACGGAAAAAGACAGACTGAAGATGCACTGAATAAAATCGTGCAGGTATGTTTCATACGTACCTACATAAATATTAATTTTACAAGCATGCATAAATTGCAGCAAAACCACAAAGAACTAACAACTACTCGAATGTCGTACCTTGACTTGACTACCTACCAGCTTAGCGTAAGCGACAAAAAACAAACAGAAAAATATTTATTTATTAAAAACTAACAACCTGAACTTGAGGTTTTAAAATAACATTTTCACGAAAAACAAGTATTTATAGCGTAGCTTACAGAGCTTACACTAAGATGGCGGTCAAGCCACGTCCAATCCTGTGTAAAGACCAGTATTTGCGATGCAAAATGTCGATAAATAAGAAAACATGACAATTTGCAGACGGTTAGAAAGGATCCAATATGTCTTCTTGATGGTCTGGTCTTTATAACTAGCCATACCGGTCGTAAACTCCTAGCGATAAATTAATTCGTCTTTATTTGCGACCTGACGGCTCAACTAATCGGTACCCAATTGAATAAGTGCACAGCAATATATACCAATTTGAGGTTTGACCACAATTCTGCAGAAGTACGCGACCAAGACTGTCTGACTGCACAAAGATTTAGTTTGATCATGGGTGTCAAAAATCTATTTAAGGGTCAATACGCGCATTGACGTGGAGTTGCGGTTACCAGCCCGTATTACCTATATTACCTAAGGGTCAACTATTCGCTTTCTGGACCCTGGCCGTCCAGAAGAACTCATTTCATAACATCGCGCCTGTATTCCCCATGGAGTTAGGCAGAGCTCTACACCTGCACCTACATTTCACCAGAAATAAAAAAGACAGTTCCAGAGGGTTTTATCACAAAGAATATACCGAGAATAATCTAGCTAGAGGGCTAGGGACACCTGGATCCATCTGGCAGCTTAACCGTGCAGAGAATCAGAATGAATCGAGTATTAATCTGGCTAGGTGGCTAGGGCAACCTGGATCATAATCCATCTGGCAGTCTTACCGTGCAGAGAATCAGATTGAACTTGAGTAGGTATTAATCTGGCTAGGTGGCTAGGGACACCTGGATCATAATCCATCTGGCAGTCTTATCATGCAGAGAATCAGATTGAACTTGAGTATTAATCTGGCTAGGTGGCTAGGGACACCTGGATCATAATCCATCTGGCAGTCTTACCGTGCAGAGAATCAGATTGAACTTGAGTAGGTATTAATCTGGCTAGGTGGCTAGGGACACCTGGATCATAATCCATCTGGCAGTCTTATCATGCAGAGAATCAGATTGAACTTGAATATTAATCTGGCTAGGTTGCTAAGGACACCTGGTTCATAATCCATCTGGCAGTCTTACCGTGCAGAGATTCAGATTGAACCTGAGTAAGGCTAACGTACAGTTATCATCTAGAATAGCTAGATCTTACGTCTTCTTTTTTGAGACGCTGCTAGCACAACAGTAATTCAGATTTTGTTGGCCCAAAACTTCGCTACTTCCACGGCGTTATCGGTGCCAGCGCAGAGGTCACTTTAGCTGCATGTTTTGAGGGATAGGAGGTGGAGCATAGTTTGTAACACAGCTCCACATCCACCCCTGTCCTCCTTCCGTCGCGGAGGGTCGTTTTACACCTTCCCACTTGGGTTCGGAGACTGTTCAGGGACTTTCAAGAGAACCTGTGAAAGTTGCCGGAAGGACATTATGATATAATGGAAAGATAAAAATGAGCAGACTGCCATTCCTATTTTAGATACGTGATATTAACATGTTGTAATAATTTTAATACTTGCCTAATCATGTCAGGATCAAATCCATCATAGATACCAATTTAATTATGATAAGATAACGGTATTAGCTTAAAATCTGCTGATCATAGCCAAGATGACTAACTGTCTAGTTGTTTTTTTTTTTTTATCATCGCAGAAGCAAGTTCGAATGAGATTGCGTTTTTGACTCTTGACTTGCGAAAAAGGCGCTGACGCGGACGCTGCCTTGCAGCAAACATGATTTTGTTATTATTACATCAGATTTGCTAACACACCCATTTACAATCGTTTATCAAGTAGCTGATGTAAACGATTGATTATGTTTTACATAGTAACATGATAACTATGGTAAGCGATTGCCCAGAAACGCCCACTCTTACAAAGAAAAGAAGCGGGTATGGCAGAAGTTATAGACCTGTTTCGAACCCTGAGCAAGTTCCCAAAATAAATCATAATTTTCCAACAGGTCTTGCGACTCTTTCTTACAGATTTCAAAGATAGAAATAGTTTGGATCAAGATTTGTTCGTCTTCTAAACTATTCACGGAAGTTTATCGCGGGTTTTCTATTTTCAGTTCCGTAATGTTTGAGGGACCTTCGCTTACCGCGCCGTTAAAATAGTAGATGTGTCACGTTTTCACGGCGAGTACATAATCGCATTGTCTGGAAACTGATGACGTTCGAATCGGTTCGAAAATCACTGAAAGGCTATGCAGTTTATTATGAGCACATGCATAGTAATCCACATGGGATTGCTAATTTAATTGTATATTAATTTATATTTATTTTGCCGATTGTTTATTATTATAGCCTAGCCAAGTCGTTCGTTTTAGAAATAATAATTAAATTAATACGGTTAATGGCCTAATAGCGAAGAGCCCTCGACCAACACCTCAGGAGGCTCTCATTGCGCAGCTGGGTCCAGGAGTACTGCTTTCTGAATCAAGCCCATTGATTCAGAAAGCAGTACTCCTGGACACGGCACCCATAGTGAAGGGGTTCCTCTCTCTAGAGCCCTGACCACCGTTAGCTAAGACCCTGTTCCCGATAGCGGTGGTTAAAAAAATATATTTTATATTTTTAAATGTTTTTTATATATATGTAATTGATATGTATGTAAATTAAATAAAGGAAGTAAAATTAATTCGATAAATACTGTAGAGCTTGAAAGAACGTTATTTTTTTAAATAATTTCCCAAAAAGTTATAGTATATCATTTCGTCATCAGATTCTAAACATTTACGTACCTACATGTGTACCAATATTATCAATAGTTTTGCTATTATCAATAGTTTTGTTATAACATAGGTACCGGTAGCAAAGAAATGCAGAAAAAAACGTTGTTTTCCTTCTTCCTTAAAGTATCTCGGGTTTACTCTATGGTTTTTCCCGCCACACACAATAATTTTGCGTAAGTCTATGACTAAAATATAAAAATCATGCATACAAGGAAAGAAAATGCTCATGCAGTCGTCATTTTGTAAATAATACTAGATCGAATGTAAAATGACTAGCAAGTTAACATTAATTAAAATATGATTTTTTATGTTTCAGAATTAAGAAATGTACCTATTACTTATCTAAAATAAAATGTTAGAATAACACCACCAAGATGTTATTTACGAAGCTATAATAAAACTAAACATGCTTGTTTATTTCATGGGTTTAAAAAACACAAATTGTTAATAACAGCTTTAGGCATAATGACGGGAATGATAATAAAGTTTCTAAAAACTAAGACCAGACAATAAAAAGAACAACTAAGTATTGTTCCATTCACTGATTTAAAATCTATAATTACAATATTTCTAATCAAATCTACACCTTTAACCACATTAATAATTATCTACACCAAATTGGTACACATTTATTTAAATGATAAATTATTATAAACTTTTACATAAGAATGCAGCCAAGTAAGCTTACCGCTGGCTTCAGCCTGTAGTCATCAGCCTGAAAGGTTTGTGAATAAAAAAGAAATTAAGCACCATAGACAACAATATTATTAGAATTATTGCTGCAAGAAGTTTTTAAGCAGAAAGATAATAGAATCTACACAGGTAAATTATGACTACGGACAATGGTTCCATTATTTTATCTGACTTTCAGCTTTTTTGAAGATAACTCATGGAACTTTTGAGTGTGGTCATACTTTAGGTAATTATTTTGCAGAAACAACAGTTAATAGATTATACAGTTTTATATAATTAATTTTTATAATTGCAAATTAGTAATCTAAGTACAATAAATATATATATAAAAATCAATTGCTGTTTGTTTGTCTCACTAAAACTCGAGAACGGCTGGGCCAATTTGAATATTTATTTTTTTATTTTAAAAAAAAGAATATTAAATTTTGACAGGACAACTTCTGTCGGATCAGATAGTATAACATAATTATTATTTCCAATAACTCGCCTTTAGTAATTAATTACCTATTCATATAAATTGTTTGTCATCTAAGTGTTAATATAATTATCTAGCAAAACAAAAAAAAAAATGGATGATAATTTAGTTTTAAAAAAAATGTTCTTCAACATTACCTGCACAGTGCAGTAATGATGAAGCACATTTTTTATAATGATTATCACAGCTCAAGGCTAGGTAAGGCCTCTTCAAGGTAAACAACTAGGTAATATTATTTGTACATGTGGGTAACAAGAAATTAATATTATTCCAAGTAGAATTTTCTAAGCTGCTGTTAAAAAAGTCTATTAAAAATGTATTTTACTGCTTACCTAATTAAACCCTAGCTTGTTTTTATATTCAAATAACAGGCGCGTAACATTATAATGCATAATTTTTTTATGTCAAACTCATTGTGCTCAAAACAGCTTTTAGAGTGCGGAAATTGCTAGAAATGCTAGCTTCTCTAAACGGTTCATAAACATTCTTAACTGTTCGATTATCATGACCACGACATGTGAGTAAGATAAAAGCAAAACTTAATGATTTTAAGTGACCCATCGTCGACCTCTAAGCCGTAGCAAGGTCATGGAAGATAAATACAGTTTATGATACTAACAAACCGATTGGCACTCGTGCGATAACAAACATAATTCAGTCGCACTATAGATACAAACTATTTATTACCTTCTTATCTCCGTCTCTCGAGTCAGACATTATTCCTTTAAGTAATAATACTGATAAATACGAGATTATCACAACAAATCGATCGCGAGTCGAGAAACGTGCGGTGTTTTATTACTGCTTGACTTGTCAATTTTGACAGCAATTTCGGCAAACAGATGATTGTCAAAAACGTTTCGTTTCGTCAAAGAGAAACGAAACGTTTTATCTTAACACACATAACTTATTCAAGCCGGTTTTCCCCAAAGGGTTAGGCAGAGGTGTACTTACCTATATAGTACACCCACATCTTGCCAGTTATGTTCAAGTCTTATGTAACAGGGGGCGAGCTTATTGCCGTGCACAATTCTAGACTCCGAGCTGTTACTGAGATAGTATTCCTGATGAAAAATCCAATAAAAAACCATATACTTAAGTATTGTTTGTAAAGGTAGGTACCTACTTTAAAATAATACACTTCTGGACACATCTATTGGCCCACCTTAGAGTTTAGGTTTCGATGGCCCCTACCGAAATATGATTGCTAGATTGAACAAAAACTGTTGATGCAGTTTTAAACCTGATACATTTTACCATCTTTTTCGATCGTATTGTTTTAAATTTGAATTCAGAATACCATACGACATGGAGCTACGCCTAACAAGTCGGATATGCGCCTTGTTAAAGGCAATTGATTTTTTAATAAAAAACATGTTTTATCAAATAAAGGTTTAATTTAATAACGCGTGTTGCCTCCATGGGCATCTATCACAGCTCTCATACGATTAGGCATAGAGTTTATCAACCGCTCTATGAAATTTTGAGGGATCATCTCCCATTCCTCTTCTATGGCAGTTTTCAACTCCTGCATCGTCTGGGCAACTGGCTGACGAGCCCTAACACGTCTTTTTAGCTCGTCCCACATGTGCTCAATGGGGTTCATGTCTGGGCTTCTGGCTGGCCAGTCCATAACTGTGATTTTCACATCCCGAAAATATTCCCTGACGAAGCCGGCCGCATGGGCTCTTGCATTATCATGCATAAAAAGGAAATTTGGGCCCACATAGTCCGCGTATGGTATCACGTGAGGTTCTAAGCACTCACGAATGTACCTTTCAGCATTTAATGTTGGCAGCCGTGGTCCTGTAACAACCTCAAGTTGAGTTTGCCGCTCGCGGATATACCGCCCCAGACAGTCCATGAGCCACCGCCATAAGCAACCCTCTCTTCAAAGCAGCATTGTGCGAAACGCTCTCCCTTACGTCGGCAGACCTTCTTCCTTCCATCATTGCCATGTAACACAATTTTAGACTCATCAGAAAAGAGTACACGGCTCCAATCTTGCTGTGTCCAATTTAAATGACTGCGTGCGAAATGAAGGCGCGCTGTTCGGTGGGTTCGCGTTAGTTTGGGGCCATTAGCTGGCTTGTGTGGTACCATATCGCGTTCTTTTAACCTTCTCCGAACAGTTCGAGCGCTCACAGATACTCCGTGGAAGTCGCGAAGTTGGTTTTGTATCTCAATGGAGGTAAGGTGACGATTTCTCAAGCTGGTCGTCACGATGAATCGATCCTGCCTTTCAGTTGTGACCCGAGATCGTGGCCTTCCTTGGCGACGAACAAAGCCGCCAGTCTCTAGGTACCTCCGATAAACATTTCGGACCGCAGATCGACTTAAATTAAGTTGAGCACTCACGTTTCTTTGGCTGTGTCCGGCCTGAATAAGTGCCACAGCTTGGGCGGCGACGTCAGGTGAAGTATCCATAGATTATTGATAGAACCTCACCTTAATGTTAAGAATAAGTAATGTTTGTTGCAAAACCAAAGATATCAATCACTTTTTCAAGAATTAAATCTTAGTAAACCAATAAAACCAAGTTTTCTTAGTATTCGATTGTTTGATATCAACAAACAGGCTCCAAATTGTCTTTTGTTTCTTTAAATTCTGTGTTCGAAATTCAAAAAAAGACTATTGAATGAAATTGTGAATGTGCCAGGTTCAAAACTGCATAAAAACTTTTTGCTCGACCTAATATAAAATTTTAGCTAGGACCAAACGAAACTGAAAATACAAGGTGGGCCAAAAGATGTGTCCAGAAGTGTAGTTTTTTTTTATTGGCTTTATCTATCCATAAATACCCTGAAATTTTGTGTGAAGCATACTACATTCAAGAGACAGTAATTTATCAAGCAATGCAAAAATGCACTTGTTCAGTAATCCACAATCCACTTATGGCCGGAGAGGTTATTTATGCTATCTAGAAACAATAATAAATCTTATAAACATCTTTCTTTTAATAGATTACACCAGTGCAACAGTACTGGACATGTAATCATAGCACTCCAAATGTAATTTGCAGTTTGTTTTAATATTTCTTTAACGGCCGTGTTTGGAAATTGGAGCAAACAACAATTGACTACTTAGTGTATTTTAAATGTATAAGCTAGCATACTTTTGTTCATACTATGTGAGAGAGTGCCCACAGCCGACGGATTACACTTTACCTGATCTGGGGATCGGACCCAGTACCAACCCTCAGCTGTCGCGCTTTACGTCCACTAGACCAATGCCATGCCATGACCATCATAGATTATACAAATTAACAAGGTGTCACAAATTCTTCAAAGGCATTTTGTACTGCCTCTCGGGTATTGAATTTTTTTCCCGCCAAGAAGTTATCAAAATTCTGGAAAAAGTAGTAGTCTGTAGGCGCAAGGTCTGGTGAGTAGGGCGGATAACGGAGAGCTTCCAACCCCAGTTCTTGCAACTTGGAGACCGTCTGCTGTGCAGTATGAGGTCGCGCGTTGTCGTGCAGGAGCAGCGGAGACGAGCGATTGACCAATGCTGGTTGGAGATGTGCCAGCTTCTCCATCATTGTGTTCAGTTCTTCACAGTACACATCTGAAGTAATGCTCACCCCGTTTGGTAGGAAGCTGTGATGAATCACACCGGCGCTAGACCACCAAACAGTGACCATCACTTTTCTAGGGGTAAGTTTTCGTTTAGGGCATTGTTTAGGTGCTGAACCAGGATCCAACCAACTTGCTGAGCGCTTGCGGTTATCAAACAGAATCCATTTTTCATCGCAGGTAACAATGCGGTTCAAAATTCCTTCATTTGTGTGTCTGTTGAGCAGTGCAAGGCACGTCTCGACGCGTACTTCGCGCTGGCGATCATTGAGTTCGTGGGGCACCCATTTGTCAAGCTTTTTTACCTTGCCAATTTGACGCAAATGGACCAATATTGTTTTGACGCTAACGTCGAAAGCTGCTGCTAATTCAGCCGTAGATTGTGTATCATCAGCTTCCACAATCGCCTTTAATTCGTCATTGTCGACCAAAGTCTTCGGACGACCGCCAGGTTAATTTTTCAGGTCGAAATTTCCAGAACGGAAGCGAGCAAACCAATAACAAGTGGTGCGTTGGTTTGTAGTGTTAGCTCCGTAAACGTCGTTGATGTTGCGTGCCGCTTGTGCCGCGTTGCTGCCACGACGGTACTCATATTCCATAATTACTCGAATTTTTAATGTATCCATAATGACGAAAAAGATTGAAATGCGAGGAAAATGTAACACTAATCAATAAACAAATGAATACTTTTGGAAAAAATAATCCATGTTTTTAAAATAAAATTAATTTGAAATTAGAATTCTTAGCCAAACAAAAATTATTTTGATTTGAAATGGCCAGTACTGTAGAACGGCAATTTCATAGGCAAAGACCTAATAATAGGTCTTTACCTATGAAATTGCCGTTTTGTATGAAAAAATTTAAACGAATTTTTTTTCATGCATTTTTTATTTGTATTAATCGAAGTAATCACCCATGCAATCAATGCATCTTTGCCAACGCAGTGGCAGTTTATTAATGCCCTTCTTAAAAAATCAGCTGGACGGGAGGCAACAAATTCTTCAAAGGCATTTTGTACTGCCTCTCGGGTATTGAATTTTTTTCCCGCCAAGAAGTAATCCAAATTCTGGAAAAAGTAGTAGTCTGTAGGCTCAAGGTCTGGTAAGTAGGGCGGATGACGGAGAGCTTCCAACCCCAGTTCTTGCAACTTGGAGACCGTCTGCTGTGCAGTATGAGGTCGCGCGTTGTCGTGCAGGAGCAGCGGAGACGAGCGATTGACCAATGCTGGTTGGAGATGTGCCAGCTTCTCCATCATTGTGTTCAGTTCTTCACAGTACACATCTGAAGTAATGCTCACCCCGTTTGGTAAGAAGCTGTGATGAATCACACCGGCGCTAGACCACCAAACAGTGACCATCACTTTTCTAGGGGTAAGTTTTCGTTTAGGGCATTGTTTAGGTGCTGAACCAGGATCCAACCAACTTGCTGAGCGCTTGCGGTTATCAAACAGAATCCATTTTTCATCGCAGGTAACAATGCGGTTCAAAATTCCTTCATTTGTGTGTCTGTTGAGCAGTGCAAGGCACGTCTCGACGCGTACTTCGCGCTGGCGATCATTGAGTTCGTGGTGCACCCATTTGTCAAGCTTTTTTACCTTGCCAATTTGACGCAAATGGACCAATATTGTTTTGACGCTAACGTCGAAAGCTGCTGCTAATTCAGCCGTAGATTGTGTATCATCAGCTTCCACAATCGCCTTTAATTCGTCATTGTCGACCAGTCTTCGGACGACCGCGAGGTTCATTTTTCAGGTCGAAATTTCCAGAACGGAAGCGAGCAAACCAATAACAAGTGGTGCGTTGGTTTGTAGTGTTAGCTCCGTAAACGTAGTTGATGTTGCGTGCCGCTTGTGCCGCGTTGCTGCCACGACGGTACTCATATTCCATAATTACTCGAATTTTTAACGTATCCATGATGACGAAAAAGATTGAAATGCGATGAAAATGTAACACTAATCAATAAACAAATGACTACTTTTGGAAACAAAAATCCATGTTTTTAAAATAAAATTAATTTCAAATTAGAATTCTTAGCCAAACAAAAATTATTTTGATTTGAAATGGCCAGTACTGCAGAACGGCAATTTCATATGTAAAGACCTAATATTATTTTCGCGATTTCAGGTTTGGTCGCATAGTAAATTTGTTCATAAGCATGAGTACAATGACCCCTTAAGGAGCTCCTAGTCGGCAGCTCGAACACATTGGTGGCGTGACTAATATGCATGCTATTTAGTTATTTTATTTATTTAGTATATTTAGTTTTTATGTATTTAGTGAATACGATGATTTATAACGAAAACGAGCGCATAAAATTTCATGAACAGACCTTTGGGCGTATAGATATTATGAAAAAACTACTAGTTATTTAAATTATTCAATAAATCATCTATCCTTGTACGGTAACAATTTTGCCATTTTCATACTCCGGGAGCTATTTATTTACGCCCAAAGATGCGTTAAAATTAGTGTTGAAATATGGAAGTTTCGACGCTCATAACGTCCAAACCAATATTTGTTTTCCGATTCTGCTTCCATAAAGGGCTAGATAATGACGAGGAAAAATAAATAATTTCCACTTTTGAAAGTACATTGCTAAACAGACGAGTAATCACCAAACTGCGTTTGTATGGAAGAATGAGCGACTGGCGTGCTCTTAAGAGGTGCGTTATTTTACACCTGCCCACTTGGGTTCGGAGACCGTTCAAGGACTTCCAAGTGGGCCACGGAAATTTGCAGGTAGGATATTAGATGAAAAGATAAAAACAATAGATTTATAACACATTTAATTACATTTATATTTAATATAAATACCTTAAATTACTAACAATCAGTGCGTATGTAGTAGCCACATCGCAGATTAAGACATTCACGTCTATTTATTAATAGCAAAAATACTGATTATTTATAATATCAGGTCTAAAACTTTGTATGCATAGTACTTTATTTTTTTTTTTTCTTAATATTGAGCAATCAAACAGACGAGTAATCACCAAACTGCGTTTGTATGGAAGAATGAGCGACTGGCGTGCTCTTAAGAGATTGTGCGTTATTTTACACCTGCCCACTTGGGTTCGGAGACCGTTCAAGGACTTCCAAGTGGGCCACGGAAATTTGCAGGAAGGACATTAGATGAAAAGATAAAAACAATAGATTTATAACACATTTAATTACATTTATATTTAATATATTATAAATACCTTAAATTACCAACAATCAGTGCGTATGTAGTAGCCACATCGCAGATTAAGACATTCACGTCTATTTATCAATAGCAAAAATACTGATTATTTATAATATCAGGTCTAAAACTTTGTATGTATAGTACCTACTTTAATTTTTTTTTTTTTAATATTGAGCAATAAATAAGTTTTAAAATTCGAGACATTTCGTGTTTTGTCTTCTATCACACACTATTTTCAATAGACCAATATGTGTGATCCTATACTGAACTGGGTAATCAAAATATACGAGCTTCAGTCAGAATTTAATAATATTTATATGCAGATTTCTTTGCATGATGATCCCAAAACCAGTATCATAGCCAATTTTTCGCCAATTAAATATACCTACTGATAAAGTTCAAATAAAACAATAGAGAATCTCAAGTACAACACAGTTTAGAATCCAGATATTTTGCAAAACCAACCCGTTTCGCAAAGTGGCTACAACATAAATTATTCACAATATCCAACATTTATTATACACTTAATACACAAACAATAAGATGGTGTTCGCAATAATATAACTTATTTATATTTTAAACATTCATTAAAAAGCCTATAGCCATAAATATTCCACATTCTACATGAGTACCCACAGTAGATATAAAACAGTAATTACGGAATTCATTACAAAAAGGGCGAAAAATGCGTGTGAGCAAGAAATAAAACATTGTACAAACAACAGCACATCAGGTTATACCAAACTGTCAAATTTCTCCAAATGATTTTAAACCTTAACATGTTGATATTTAAGTTCAAAATCGAATGAGAAAATTTGACAGTTTGTAATAACGACCTGCTGCTGCGTGTACATAAATGTTACTACTTAACTTACATATAATAAATGGACTCAAAAAGCCCACGCTCATACAATGCGCGATAATAAGCAGGTTCAGTCAGAAAAATTAATTGTCTATCAAATTGACGTCAATTTGTCGTGATAAACAGTTGTGATTTGAATATAATACGGACAATTTACACTCGTATTCAATCAGATAAACAATTAATTTCTCTGACTTTCCAAGCATATAAAATATGTAGATAAGTAAGTACTGTAATGTAAATAAGTTCCAATAATATCAAAACCATCCACATGAGTTTTATATTGAAGGCAAGATCAATATAATATCCAAAGCTTCTTTACTGGTTATATGGTAGATACCATCGACAAATGCCAGGCCTTTCCAATTTTGAAACAATTTTGATTGCAAATGTTTTGTGCCGTTCCGACTTTCTATTATTGGACGAGAACAAAGGACCATAGGGGCAGGGTTTCTTCAATGAATCATTGTATACAAAAAGTAACTTAAAGGTATAAAGGCGTCCGTTTTATCGATAGTACCTGCGCTTCCAACTGTACAAGCGTAGGTTCTAAGTAGACCACATGCCGGTGGCAGCACTTTTCAATAGAACGCGAGGTCAGCTTTTACTGGTGTGTCATGGATTAGTAAGTAAGAATGAATTACTGTTTTATATCTACTGTGACTCCGTACAAGATATTGATAAATCCACTGGTATTAAACATTTGCAATTTTCTGAAGACGCTTCCAGAAAATATAAAAACCTGTTGTTATATCTAACGCCAAATACATTCAGGAAAATATATTTTACGACAAATTAGTCATAATAAGTAGACACCATATATTAATCCAATATTAAAGCCTTGATTATTAATCATGATTACAAAAAAAATTTTTGTTTCTCCTCCAGAAAGTAAACAATTTCAATTTCTCTTACTTGGCTAACAGTGGGTGTGACAGACGGAAACAACACTAATATAACATACAATATTGAACCTTATCTCACTATCATAGAGTTTATAACTCCCTAAACACATTATCAAAAACAAAGTGCTACCAAATACTTTACACAATTTTCAACCATATCTCTCTACAAATAAGGTTCAATATTAAATGTACAGAGAATACAATTCAGTTTTAGTTTAGATATGTGAAAGGGTGCATTGCTGCAGTAGCATATAATAGTGCTTCACAAAGTATGTATATAGTAAGAAATGGTTTGCTTAGAAGAAATAACCCACCAATCAATGAATGAATGAGGTGCTCTGTGGTTGGTTAGAAGCAAGTATCGCGTCATAGCCCACCGACACCGATACCGACATAGCCCGAAGAATTGCTATACTTAAGTGGCAGTGGGCAGGGCACATTACTTGCAGAACATATGGTCGATGGGGTCGAAGGGTTCTGAAGTGTGATATAGCGTCGGAAGGACTCCCACAAGGTGGACCGATGATCTTTTGGCTGAAATTATAATAATGATAATCGCGGCATAGTACAAGAATCCGATTGGCTATTCTTGCAACCACCTTGGAGACTGAGGATTTCTGACATATTTCGTGTTGCTCTTCTTAACGTGTCGATGGTAAAAATAACTCGAAAAATAATATATACAGTCTTTTTAAATTTGTTTGGCCCAAAATTCAGCAACGCGAATACCATTCGCTGATGCAGCGATTAGGTCCTCACATGTGCAGGTGATCGCATGCGATGCAAGATGGGAGGTGAGCGATAAACACCGGAGACCTTAGCCATCCATGAACCCATGGCAAATATAAGTTTGTGTTGGTAGAGTCAAAGAAATTAATTGAAACTCTACGTCAATTTGTTGTATTACAGCATTTTCAGACAACTGTCTTCTTCCCTAGCTAAAGCACTAGGAAGTGGTGAAGGGCGGGCGTGCAGGTGTGGTGTTTGAGGAATTATGATTTTGGTTAAATTGTCAAAGAATGATGTATTACTTATATGTATTGTAAAAGGAAATTAGAGCTGTATTCATCTCACATTTCTTACTACGTAACTAAATAATTATGTAGAACAGATTTGGGGCAGTGTTGTTGTTGCGATCAGTTCTTATACTTGTATTTATCGTTCTTGTCTTCAGGGCTGTTGGGCTCAGTCTGACCGCTTTGACCGCTCCCGCTGGGAGCCTGATCTCAATCAGCTGTCCACTATAAAAATGTTAAACAGAAATTAATTACTCAAGCGTCAAAGAGTGAGACACAATAAATTAATAAACTATTGTTGCATATTTCTTCAAGGTTTGCATCACTTTTTGCATTAATATCAAATACCTCAAATGTGTTTTTAAATTATTTTCCATTTCAACAAAAGCTAATTATTTTTTTGTTTAAAATATTGATTGAAACTTTCAACCTCTATTGTATTTTTTATGCTTTCCACATTTTAATTATACTGCAACACACATTTTGTTGGGAATCTGATGATGAATTGAGTATTCATCCCCCTCCAGAATACCCAACCTTAAATAATTTCAATGTATTGCCCCTTAATCAACTGTCTACTATAGCATAACGTAGTCTAAGTTTATTTTTGATTAACAATTATTAATAAAAGATCCTAAACAATTTGGTTGCAGTGGAATTTGAACTTTCTCACGTATGACATTGAACTTGTTTTCCCAAAATTCGATAATTATATGATATTCTGAATTCACAATATTCCCTCCTCTCATACCCAATCTTAAACAATTGACATTGTATTGCCACATAATCAACTATCTACTTTAGAGTTAAGAAGTCTAAGCTGATTTTTGAATGACCATTTAAAATAAAATCTTTTAATTTTTTTGGTTGTAGGTAATGAAATTTGAACTTTTTCATGTATGACATTAAGTTGGAGTTCCCAAAACTTGATGATTGTGCAAAGTTCTGAATTTAAATATAGAATATTTCATACCTTCAATCCAGGGCCACCCTGCCGGCTCAGTTCCTGTTCTCTCTTCTCCATTTCCTCTGATCTCTTTTGATTGCGCAACATTTTGTTGGGGTCTTTCACCCCGCGGGCGGCCTCCTGAGCTGCCCGACGTTCAGCCGCCTCGCTCTGCTGGCGACGTCTGGTTTCCTGATACCAAGCAAGGGTTCATGAATTTAATTTGTCTTTATTTTGCACAACACAGAAATTTGATTGTTTTTTATGAGAAATTTTGACGTTTAGTTTGGTGAATAAAGTTATTTTCTTTGTTTCTTCTTTTATTATTTGTCAAATTAGTAACGAAAGTTAAAAGTAAATATTTAATGAAAAGTGTAGGTATTACAAAAATTCAAAAACCAAACATATAGTTATTTGAGTTTCTACCGAGTACAAATCACGCCGAAGGACGTGATAGATAATCAATGTCGCAATAAAAACCAGTTTTAAAAGTACTAAGCAATATTCCTACCCTTTCTAGAAATAATAAACAGGTAAAGATTTGTGGAACACCAGTTGGGTTTTAAACGTATCTGTACGAGAATTATGGCAACTTACAGAGTCAGGAGTCAGCACCTCGGAAGCTGAAGGTCTACAGCAGGATGTGATAAGCCCCATTTTAGAAAAAGTTTATGTTTTCGCATATAAACATAAAAACTACAATCTCACTTTCTTATCAATATCACACACGTCAGGCGCCATCGTCAAATTGACAAATTATGGAGCGTTCAGAAACGGATAGAATAGAAAGAAACTAATCGTAGTTACGTTCAAAAATCAATAAAAGATTCTGAAAATAACTAAAATGAAGGTTTACAATTACAAAAAAAAATACTATATTCTTTGCCAAATGTCAGGAACGGTTTTTGTACAAGCTTATAAAATAAAATACATAGAACACTTATCACAGAACACTAGGTATTAGGTATTACTGACCTAAACAGTGTGTCTGAGAAATATTTGCAACTTACAACTTTTATAATTTCAACTCTCCTTCTGTGACCAAAATCGTAATCGTGAAAAAAAATCAGTCGTCGCATACAAAACTTCAATTACCTACTTAACCCAATGTATGGGACGACAGATTTTTTTTTACGATTTAGTTGTTGAGCCCCGGGAAAAAGTTGTTCCGTTTGATGGCCGCACCTTTCTCAGACCCCTGTATTGGCAAAATTGTGGTGTCTCTTCATAGAAGAAGAGTTGAAGTTATAAAACTTGTAAGTTAGTTGCAAAATAACAGCTACTTAAAGGCGTGAAGATAAAAAGAAATAAATTCCATCAATTCACCATTCGCTGCCAGATCCAGAGGTGCATATTAGCCATAACTTAACAGCCACAGATATGTAAATAATAGCAATGCTATTAACGATACCGATTACCGATACAGAATGGGAACAAGCAGCTAAAACAAAATAATTAAAGCTGTCCCAGATAGGCAGTTATTGATCGAATGTCATCCTCTGATGTCATCATGACCAAGTAATAAAATCATATCTAGGTCATTGCAGGTGATGCTGCTTTTAAAAAAAATACTAATATACTATAAGCAGTGAAATATCTAATTTCTATTCAACTAGGTTACTATTCTAGCTTCTACTCGAGTTCTAGATCAATTCATTCATACCAGAACCAATACTTTAAAAGCACATCACTAAACTTAACAAAATCGATCGACTATTTTTAATTCTGCATCGATCGGTTGGTCTTTGTAGTTGTTGCTTGCTACATCCCTAACGCAAAGTACATTTTGCTCGGGGACTGTCGATTTTCGTAAAATAAATTGCAAATTGCTTTTAACAAAATGCTATCGCGCGTAGCTTTGCGTTCAGGTATGTGTAATTATCGAATACTTTGTATAAAAGTTATTAAATGAGTTGTTTAAGTTTAGTTTTTAACCTTAACCCTGGGTTACGGAGGTTTATGTAATCACCGATTTGACGGGTGTCTCCGCGATTGTGGAAATTATTTAGATGAAAATTTGTCTTATTACATGATTATTAGGAGTTGTGAATATTGGTTAAATTGTTTCAGCCCTTTAATTACAATATTTGAACATATCAATTCAAAGTAGTATAACCTACAATAATAAGGGTAGGTACATTACATTCAGTGCAGCTGATAATAAAATATTCTGCACTCCAGCTGATTAGTGCAGTGATTTCTGGGATACATTGTAATATCCTCGTTGTTATTATCATTATTGCTCTTTTCTAATATCTACAAATCGCACTAAATAAATATTAGAAGTAATTTTTTTGACCAACTAATTTAATTTTTATTTAATGTGTGCACTTTTTCTTATTATGTTTCCATCACGCTGTACACCTTTGACAATATTTATGAGAATATTAATAGTTAATAATTATCTATTTAAAATCTTCACAGCTGCGACCAGACAGTCCACAGCGCTGGTCGCCCGAGGCTCTGCCTCAGCCGTCTCCGGTAACCGTGACGAGACAAACTTCCCCAGGCCCGTCCGAGGAGAGCCCGGCAAAGTCAGGCTTGGCTTCATCCCTGAAGAATGGTAAGATTCCAATATTGCAAAACAATATAACATCTCATCACCCCTGCACTCCATGGAGGGTTAGGTATAGTACAGACACATTTCGCGACCAAGCACAAATGCAGACTCCAGGCTGCTATTGTGAAATTCCAGATTGAAAACTCAATAACAATTTGCTCAACTTCGAAAACAGCAGTTTTGTTATAACTTCTAGTATCTGAAATTGGATGTATGTTGTAATTCATAATCTGTTAAAGGAATGAGACTGTCATACGCATTGTGGTTATGTTCCTTCTTAATTAAAAAATAATTATAATCTGTTAAAGTGGAAAAGTAATAAAATATCCAGAATTTAGATTGTGGATTCCAGTTAGGATTAAGAAATGTATTTGTGCTGTGGCTGTAAACATCATCATCTGCCTAGCCTTTTCCCAACTATGTTGGGGTCGGCTTCCAGTCTACTCGGATGCAGCATAGGACTAATTTACTATAATTTTACAAAATAAAATTTTATATAATTTAATGCCTACAGAATTTTTATAACATGAAAAATGCTGCTTTCACTGAAGTCTAAAAGTAATGAAAGCAGCAAATAAGAGTCCAATTTGAATAATAACAAACAATAAACAACCTCTTATCATACAAAACTACCCTTTCCAGGTTCCAGTTCTTCCACTCAAAGACCGGTGTGACTGGTCCATACACCTTCGGAGTTGGTTTGGCCACGTACCTCTGCAGCAAGGAGATCTACGTTATGGAGCACGAATACTACACCGGTCTGTCACTGCTACTGATGGTTGCCATTGCCGCTAAGAAGCTCGGACCTAACCTTGCCGCCTGGTTGGACAAGGAAGTCGAAGTAAGTGGCTCATTTCTGTCTCAGAATTATTATGGTACCTGGCTGTTAAAATGACTAGCTTTAGAAAGAGACTGATATGAGTGACAAAGACAACACTACAAAGTCAAAATTATTTCTCAAACTTGATGTTGCCTATAGTATTTGCTTTGGACTTACATTCTACAGTTATATGTCTAGAGTGTGCTTGTTTTTGCATTGCATTTAAACTTGGATTTTCTATTTAATTGTGTTATTTTTCAATGTTATACTGATGTTTCTACTAAGTGCATGGGGAACATAAGTAACAGTGCAGTGTATTGTTGGATAGATGGAAGGCTCATCCATTAAGTACTCCAAACTGTCACAGTGTACCAATTCTGAGTTCGGCTTTATCTTATTGCTGCACGTCACATTGCCCCTATGAGCGACTCTACTCTACATACACTGCATCCCATATACACATTTTTAAGATCTACTTTTAAAATTCTATTTTTCCAGACTATCGAAACTGAATGGAACGAGAGCCGTACAGACTCCATCAAGAATTTGGAGCAGGCTGTAGAATCGGAGAAGACTGCCCAGTGGCGTGCACAGGGTCAGGAGCTTCTGATCCAGGCTAAGAAGGAGAATGTTCTGCTGCAGCTCGAGGCTGCATACAGGCAACGTCTCATGAACGCTTACTCTGAGGTAAATAACCAATGTCTGGTTAAGCAATTTCAGCCTTTATATTGGCAAGTGAGATGGTTTAAATCCATTGTCCCTGTCAGTTTTGAAAAATTTATTATTTGTTAAACGGGGACACAGTGGGAACATCAGTGAGGTGATCAATTTTCAATATTGTATAAAATGAGGTTTTTCTATAATTTCAATAGCCTAGCAATGTAGACTTGTCCATGAATTGTGGTCAGTTTTACAACTATTATGAGTTGCATTATTTTAATTTTGTGTGGTAGATTTCCGGCTGGCTGTAGTAAGTGCAACCCTCTCGCAGAGGTATTCTTGTTACGGGAGAGCTGCGCTTACACTTAGGTGACAAATTGCAGTGGCTTATAAGAAAACCTATGTGTTACAAAATACTTTTATTCCACACCGTACTTTGCGTGCGGGAGGGAAAATCCATTATTCGATCCACCTCAGCTTCTCAAGGAAGGCCAGCAAGGCTTTGGTGTTACTGACAATCTCACGGAGGGTACCTGGGTTACGGAAGTACTTTGCCCTGTATGTGGCGACCACGGGACAATTTAGAAGCACTGAGTTGCTGTCTCGTCGTCCTCCATGCAGGCCCTGCACAGCGGACTGTCTGTGACTCCTATGACAAAGAGGTGTTTATTAAATGACCCCTGGCCAGTTATAGAAGCTGTTTTTTAGTTAGTCGGAGAACCTGTTTCGTGAGGCGGACACCATGACCTTTCACACCAAAGTTGAATGCAGGCATAGGAGCTAGAACATTGAATCCTCATTTATTCAGGCCGTAAAACTAATGCGTACCAATAGTTGTATTGTTTCGACAGCTCAAATATACTGATATTAACCCCCACACTCCTCGATTGCAGGTAAAGCGCCGCCTTGACTACCAACTCGAGAAGTCCAACGTGGAGCGTCGCCTGTCCCAGAGGCAACTGGTGGACTGGGTAGTCACCAGCGTGAGCCAGGCCATCACCCCCGATCAGGAAAAAGCGACCCTGGACCGTTGCATCGCAGACCTGGCCGCCATCGCCGGCAGGAAGTGAACACGCGCAGACTATTTATATATATGTAATATAATGTGATTAAAGTAATAAATCATCGTTTGAGTTAGTTTTTGTGGCTTTTATTGGATTATCTACTCATAAAACAGTAAATTAAAGTTGTGAAAAAAAAAAGAAAGTAATTAAGTTCATTTGCGGTAGAACCTGAAGCAAAGAAAAAAAAAACAAAAAAAAGATAATGCAAAATCATAGATATATACACTTCGTAAAACGGCCATCGCTCAGCATAATGCTGCGACCACAGAACACTAATCCTAGCGGAGGCTGCGACCCTATGCATACGAGAGTCGCAGCGCTTTATTTTCAGCGACAACCAGGTCTGGCGTTGACGTGATGACGTCAACCGGTGCAGCATGAAATGAGATATAAAAAAACTTTTTACAAAAAAATACAACCGACTTCCAAAAACCACACTACAAAGCGAAAAATAACTTTAATTTCGGAAGTCTGTGTCTGGTTATATGTATTTACTTTTTTTGCCACCGACTAAAGTTATTTCTCGCTTTGTAGTGTGGTTTTTGGAAGTCGGTTGTAATTTTTTGTAAAAAGTTTTTATTTTTCACGTTTTAGTTGTGGGACCTACCCCACACAAATTCTAACCTCTACCTGACTAACTTCTACCTGTAAAAAGAAACTAGAACATCATCCATATAAAAGTGGGGCAAAAATACGTATTATTGAAGCTAACTCAAAAACTACCCAAGCAAAGTTATCAATTTTATATGGGACCAACTTTGAGGTATACCCTCTCGAATAAAACAATTTTTTTTCAAATCGGACGACTATAAAAAGTTGCGTGGTCATACATAAAAAAAAAAACGTGTCGAATTGAGAACCTCCTCCTTTTTTTTCGTCGGTTAAAAAACATGATCCTGCACTGCTGGAAACATGTCATTCTGCGTGCAATGTTGCGCAGTATTCATTTACCATGAATCAAAGCCTCAACATTTTGACCGCTGGATACTGAATACGGGTTCAGCACAAACTGAGCAAATTGCAGTTTTCCAATCACAATGGACTAACACGAGTTCAAAATAGCATAAATAAGATGATTCCGTGGCGTGTTTTGAGCATGCTCGTCACTAATAATTTATAATGTTTGAGCAAACCTGATATTCAACAACATGCTCAAGCAATTACTGCATCGAGTATCTGCAATGACCTTGACGAGCAAATCCCATTAATATTTTAGGGCTACCGCGTAAAATTGACGAGTAGGTTTCTGCAAGGGTTATCTAGTTAATTTCTAATAAAAAGCAATTATATGTTACAATGATTTATTTTACAAATACAATAATTAGCTGGACAACAGTTCTCATTAGTAGGTTACGGCGATAAAACGCCACAAGTTAAAGCTCTTCTTACAATATTGCACCTGCACTGCGTGACTCCATACGTTGCAAACTCTACATGGTATGGGCAATTGGGAAATAAGCCCGTAGGGGGCTATTTCCGAGAAATTATCACCTATTTCATACACCAAGCGAGCTCACATAAGGTCCCAATATAGATGGTCGAAATTTCACAGGGTGTTCTTTTTACCCATGAATATGAACAACTTTTACTAAGGGACTAACTCTGAAATTCAAAAAAAAAACCAGCTGTTCAGTACATTTATCTACACCAAACTCGTCAAAATGTAGGGAGCAGTTGATTTTTTTTCGCGATTTCAGGTTTGGTCCCATAGTAACAGTTGTTCATATTCATGGGTAGAACACCCTGTGAAAATTTATCCATCTATTTGAATGGGACCTTGTATTAAACAATTTATTTACAAGTCGAGTTTTCCGGCTCTTTTTACACGGCAACATTATATTAAAGTTTCCGGTGCTAGTGATGAATTGTAAAATTCGAATTCAAGTCTTTTTGCTCTGGTGTTGCCTGTTGCACGTAAAATAACTAGATTTCACACCAATTTATATTTAGGCTATACATAGGTACAAAATATATGAATATTTTTTCGGAGACATCGCATTGAAAACATTAAAAACTGAACCAGTATTAAATTATAATAATGTAGGTATAATCATAAGACATTATAATTACATACTGAATGAGTTCACAACACAAAAAAAATACTGTTACCGACTGTACAATATTGAATGCAGTCGCTCATATAAATAAATAAATGTTGATTCCATTAAACATGTTTTTAATATAATTTTATAATAATTATTTTTCAAATCACTGGCAAATATTACCAGAAAAACGTGACCAATCTCCCTTCCACGAAAAACGTTCACAAAAAACATCTTTCCCTTATTATATAAAGCTGATAAACAATTGTTGTAAAACATTTCTCTCTCTACAGATTATTTTAAAAGCTAAATCGATATAAAATCATTGTAAATATGTATATCAAAATCAGTTGTGCACCAACTTACATGCTTAGCAAAAAATGTGTAAAAACCAATACTATGATATAAAAATATATATCTCTTTTTAAAATTAACTTACGAAATGTTTGTGAGCTTTCTGGTTAGAAATAAGGCTATATTTACCATCATACATTTAAATATTAAATACTGGCGACCCGCCCTTAGCACGGTTTTCACGACTTCACAAAACATCGAGATTTCTTTATCTATACAGGATATATCAGAAAGGTGTGGAACCACCA
The DNA here is from genome assembly GCA_946251885.1 of Cosmia pyralina. Classification (NCBI taxonomy): domain Eukaryota; kingdom Metazoa; phylum Arthropoda; class Insecta; order Lepidoptera; family Noctuidae; genus Cosmia; species Cosmia pyralina. The sequence continues at coordinate 21,165,153 of OX276363.1, read as the reverse complement.
AACTGAACAACTTTCTCCATGGGACCAACATCATAATCGAGAAAAAAATATCAGTTGTCCCATACATTTGGGACGAGTAGATATTAAAGCTTTGTACGGGACAGGTGATAATTTTTTCTTGATTACGATGTTGGTCCCATGGAGAAAGTTGTTCAGTATGATAGTCTGTACCTTAAATTTGACCACTTTTCTGATACACCCTATATAAATAAAAATTTTATGCTGTTTGTTGATCACATCTGCATCACTTGAGAATGGCTGAACCGATTTGGCAATTTTTTTGTTATAAAAAAATGTTTGTAATAGTCCAAATTAGGTTTTCATTAAAAACCTAAGTTTCTCGAATCATTTTCAAATTCAGGAAAAACTTAACGTCCATATTGAAAGGACAAAATGTCTGTCGAGTCGGCCAGTTTTTGATATTAATGTATAATTACCTATAAATACACATAAACTTTTCGGAATAAATTCTCTAAATTATTGTGAAAACCGCATCAACATTCGTTGCGGAATTCAGAAGAACGTGGTCACAAACAGCGACTTTAATCTAAATAAATAATAAAAAATAATTTTCCAAATCGGTTTATAAGTGACGGAGTTCTGAGGTAACAAACATAAAAAAAAAATACAACCGAATTGAGAACCTCATCCTTTTTTTGAAGTCGGTTAAAAAGAGAAGTCCTGACTGACTGACTCATCAACGCCCAGCCCAAACTCTTGAACCTAGAAAGCTGAAATTTTGCACAGAAGTTCCCTTTATAATATAGACAAGGAATAAGGAACGATTTCCCGGTAGTACGTTCACGCACACGGGCGAAGCCGCGGGCAAAAGCTAGATTATTAATTGTTCATAATCGTCTTGACATTGGCGAGTTTGAGTCTATGGGGCCTGTCACATAGGATCTCAATATTGTCACTGACACATAGTCTGTTGTGATGACACCACATACAAAGTCTATCCATTCTTAGCGCGGCAATCTAAATGGACTCAGCCCAGACAACTCAGCGCCAAACATTAGCCCTCGGCTAATGTTTGGCGCCATCACTAGCGTCCGTGAGTTCCGGTGACGTGCAGACGACAGGACACGATACTAAGTGTCCCATCATTTGTGGAACAGCACCACATTTACACTCCAAGGCGGAGTCCTCTATGAATCTCCATTCAGGCTCACTTTCACCACACATCACTAAATGCGTTTCAACGCTAAACACAGTTAAAACATTCTGTCTCTGTCAACTTCAAACAATTGAAAGAAACGGAGATATGTTTTAAATTCGTTTAGTGATGAGTGGTAAAAATTAACCTTATTCATTACCAATAACCAGAAAGCTGTTTTATAATACATTTCCAAACTGCTTGTAAAAATTCAAATGTATCATTTGAATAAAATTATATTTTTTCCAGAACAGTAAACTTACCTACTTCTATGTAAAAAATGCTTATTTCAATCGATTATAATACTATACTATAATTCGGTTCAATAAAAAAAAATGTGTCTATAAGTACGACAAAATTATGGAATAATGGTAGAAATTACATTTTCTATTCAAATGATACATTAAATTAAAACTACTAACACTAACCTAAAATTAATTATTGAACGACAAAAAGTAACAAAAATATTTAATACACATTAGTATTTGGTATTTAGACGTCTATAATATTATACGTACAAATATTTATATAATTTTTCACGCAATTTTATTAATTAAAAATGTGTTATTTATTTTACACCAGTCAAGTTTTAATGAACTTTCACATTAATACCGACGATGTAATATTTTTAGATTTTTTTTTTTTTAAATATGGATGCTTACGGTTGGGTTTGATTACACAATAAATAATTGTACTCTATGGTACAATATTATCATGTAACCAAAAGCAATCCGCGTCCAAATCAGGCCTGACTTCATTAAAAACGAATATAATAATAAATATCAAAATTCATTAAAACAAAGAATCGCAAAACAAAATAATATTGCTTAAGAAGACGTTAACCAAATAAAAAATGACCTGTAAAAATAACTATGGGGATTATATCCCACGAAAATTGTGCTAAAAGACTATAAAGCTATGATATTAAGCACCGTTTAATTAAAAAAAATGTGCTCAACATAAACTTGTTTGTGAAGCCTTTTTACAAACACCCAAAATTAAATCTTTGTTCGATTGTACATTATTTACGTCTCGTTTTCTTTTCAAAACGTGTGTAAAGATTATATATTTTAGCTACCAAAGAATGAAAAACTACAATCATTAGCAGGTCTGTGAACATTAAAAAAATCAATCATTACTATAAAATAAACACATTGTTTTTCATTGTATATATTATCATTTTAAAACAGTTTTGAATCTTTGAAATATTCAATCACTGTTGTCGCCGACTGTATGAGTATATAACCCAGAAAAAAACTCATTTATTTCATTTTACAATTTTTACCATAAGATTGCAAACAAATTAATTAAAAATCTTTTAAATTAAAGCCACATTGTATAAGCAATATTTCGGGATAACATTTCGACACAGTATACTTCAAGTATGGCACTAGAGACAAATTAGTACCAAAATTATAAAGAATAGGTGAAATTGTATCACCTTTATTCTTAATCGAGAACAATAAGAAACAGGTGAATTGCATTTCAATGTGCTTTTCCATTAAAATAATGCTTATAAACTAAAATGTAATAAATAAATATAAAAATAAGAAGACTGTTTGTATGCATTTTAAAACTAATGAAGTAGATAAAGATGGAGATGTATTGATAAATATTAATTAAATTACAACCCGAATAATTTCATTAAAAATGTACAAACTATCTATTCAATCATTGACTGTTTAGCTTATGACTTTATGAGTGAGCTAAAAACACATATTTTTTTAAATTAAAGCTTTTCCAAAAATTGGATTGTTTGGTAGTCGACTAAACCCTAACCCTCCTTAGATAGTCAGTACATCTCTATAATAAAAAAAAAAACTTTCAAAAATCTTTGCAGAATTAAAAAAAATCATCTGTCATCGGAACGGCGCGAACTTTGAATGTAGAACAAATTGATCAAATCCCACCACAGATATAATGTGTTACAGGATGGTGCATTTTTTCTTTTTGCCACTACCATAGTCTGACTTGATGTTGATACGCTCTGTCTCTTGGAAACGACGGACTAGTCTGACGAGCTCGTGGAAAGCTTGATCGACGTTCATCCGTGCTTTCGCACTGCACTCAATGTATGGGACTTTGAGTTGGCGCGATAGGGCTTGTGCCTCTTCCAGTGAAACCTGTAAACATTAGTGTGGGTTTTGATATAATATGATTACAGTAAGTATAGAAAAATTAGCAAAACAAACAAATTGAATGACCTAATAATTATGTGTCCAGCACTTCAAAAACATTTTCCTCATAAAGGATATTATGATACATATGTTACTATAACAATTTACGCGCTAACAATAAGTTGAAACAATTTATAGTTCGAATCATGAATACTTTGTTCATAGGTGGGTGGCGGTTGTGAAGTAACAATGGGGGTCGAACTCAACTAACGACCGCTCGCAAGTCCATGTCTTAACCACTGGGCCATTTACGATAACAATATTAATTATGAATGAGCTCAATGGGCATTTTCTAAATACAATAAATCTACTACAAAACAGGAAGAATACGTGTTTACTATATTATGTTTACGATAAACGTTGAAAAATAACAATCGTCATTCATAAATCCTGACGTATTAGGTTGGGGAAAAAGTCTTTTCGCATTATAGTATGTATGAACTTAAAATAAAATCTCTTTGGCTATACTATTTGTATCTGGCTGGTTTTGGTATCATTGAAAGTTTAAATTTTAAAGAACATAATTCCAAATTCAAATCAGGAAAATGTGTGATTTTCATTTGTTTTTCGTACTGTCAAGATGAGTGAATCTAATGAAGAAATTCGATACATTTTAAAATTTTACTACAAAAAACGTAATAATGCAACGCAAGCCGCGAAAAAAAATTACGATGTTTATGGACCCAATGCAGTGTCTGTGAGAGTAGCACAAATTTGGTTTAAGCGTTTTCAATCCGGAAATTTTGATGTCAAAGATGCACGTCGCTCTGGTCGCCCTATTACGGATAAAATGGATGCCATTTTTGAAAAAGTGGAGCAAGATCGGCATATCAGTAGTTACGACGTAGCTGAAGAACTGGGAATTGACCACAAAACAGTTTTGGCGCATTTGAAAAAAACTGGGTACACAAAAAAGCTCGATATTTGGGTACCTCACGAGCTCACTGAAAGAAACCTAATGAACCGTGTACTCATTTGTGATTCTTTATTACGACGTAATGAAACCGAGCCATTTTTGAAGAAGCTGATAACTGGTGATGAAAAGTGGATCACGTACGACAAGAACGTGCGAAAAAGGTCGTGGTCAAAGGCCGGTCAGGCTTCACAGACTGTGGCGAAACCCGGGTTAACTCGCAACAAGGTGATGCTGTGTGTGTGGTGGGATTGAAAGGGCATTATTCATTATGAGCTGTTACCACCAGGCAGGACCATCGATTCTGAACTCTACTGTGAACAACTGATGAGATTAAAGCAAGAAGTTGAGAGAAAGCGGCCGGAATTAATCAACAGAAGGGGTGTGGTTCTTCATCTTGATAACGCCTAGACCTCACACATCTTTAGCCACTCAGCAAAAATTAAGAGAGTTTGGCTGGGAGGTGTTAATGCATCCGCCGTATAGTCCTGACCTTGCACCTTCAGATTTCCACCTGTTTCGATCTCTTTACAATTGTTTAGGCAGTGTCAGGTTAACATCACGAGAGGACTGCCAAAACCACTTGTCGCGGTATTTTGATCAGAAGTCCCAAAATTTCTATAGCAATGGGATCATGTCCCTACCTACAAGATGGCAAAAAGTTATCGAACAAAATGGTACCTACATACTTTAGATAAATGTAAAAAATGTATATTAAAAAATGTTTTGAATTTTCTTAAAAAATGCGAAGAAACTTTTTCCCCAACCTATTATGTAACCCAAACATGAAAACATTGCGGTTTCAGGATTCCCTATGACTTAATCCGAAATTCGGAAATTCCATTTTACACCTTATTGCATGGAGAATATTGAGTATTTTTGATTGATAACTATGAAATGTTTCAATGTGATCTTCATCACGACAACGTAACATCACACTTGTAATCCCCGAAGGTTTAGGCAGAGGTGTGTACACCTATAGTAAACCTACATTTCGCCAGTTGTTTAAACCCCATGTAATGCGAGATTATTGCCATCAACCGGCCACAAATCCAGACTCCGGGTTGCTATTGAGAAATAGGGATGATGCCTGGATAAAAAAAGAAATTCTATTTAGTCCGTCAGACAGATAATGAAAGAATATTAGATAAGTACTTACGTCTTTTAGTAATTTTTTATAAGTATCAAAAATTTAATTTAGTGAAAACGATTAAAGTTGGGGAGTGGGGCTCGCTACGTCACAACTATAACAAACTACGTATAAAATCTAGGAAGGGGTGACGTCATGCCACATTTTAACTCAATGTATCGCAGTAATCTTTTGATTACGTAAAAAAAGAAGAAATACGTGTCCAATATTTTTTATTAATCTACACGAAGGACAAAAAAAATTTAGTCATCATCCCCATTCCTGAAGGAAAAACCCAATAACACTTTGCTCGACCTGGGAATCGAACCCAGGACCTCGTAGTCAGCAGTAGCGCTTGCGACCACTAGACCAAACGAGGCAATGATGAAGACGTCACATAGCTTAAAATTGTATTATTACTAAGAATGTTCTTTATATATTGTCTAGTTTCAGGTCAAACTGGCAATGACACTGTTTTGTAGGATGACATCATTCATTAGTGACTTCAATACAGTAGACCCTATGAACAATTTGAATTGAATTCTACTATTATAGTCACTTCACTGCCCAATAATTGGAGTATGTATTGAAAATCTTTAAAATTAGACTGTTAAAAAGTAATTAAGCAATTAAAAACAGCTCACTTATAAATTGTTCCTTCGTAAAAAAAAAAAAAAAACTTTTTTTTTGGATTTACTCATAATTTCTCTTGCTTTTCGCTTCATATTGGTTTAAAAAGAAAAGAATGGAAAATACGTTTATTTGTCACATAAAAACGTGCAAGCAAAAAAAAGATGTTACTTCGAATAAAAAAAAAAACTGATGACAGCTGTCATGTGAAATAATAAGAGGTCGTCTAAGTTGAAATGACACGCAGATAGTATGCCAACAGCCTTGAGTGCTTAGCTTGCGTGTTCTGTGCTGAGCTCACGCAACGCGTCATACATCCAGCCAGTAATAGGACTCGCCCATCAAGGAGCGATGTACCAAATCTGATGGATTATTAATTTATTATACATTTAAAACACGTACACTAAAATGTAAATAATCTTTAAAATGACGAAGTTTTCTTAAAAATACGCTTGATAGTTTTTGCGTGATTCTCAGTTTTTTATTTGCGTAAGACATAACTTTACAAATTAATTACACTATGTAATATAAACTTAGTCTAAAATTTTCACATATTAAGTTATTATGAAAATGCTCTAATTTAACATATTATATTTTTTCCAAATCATTAACACAAATCGTTTAGACATGATCTTCAGTTTAAAATCATTAAACGAAGTTTATCGTCGCCTTAAGTAGTGGGGCGCGTTATTTCAGCTTAGACGAGCTCTATATCAATACAAACTGCCCAGCTGCACACAAAACAGCTTATTACAAAGAGAGACAAACTTACCACCCTCTGGTTTTCCAAATCCGCCTTATTACCCACAAGCAGCATGGGGAATTCGTCCCTGTCTTTGACGCGGAGGATCTGTTTGTGGAACTTGTACAGTTCATCGAAGCTCGCATGGTCGGCCACTGAGAACACGAGGAGGAAACCCTCGCCTGACCTCATGTACTGTTCTCGCATCGCACTGAACTCCTCTTGACCGGCTGTGTCCAGGACTGTGAAGGGAGAAAGATTATGATACATCTGTTTGTACAGACTTAGAATATTTTATGTAGTAGTTATGATAGTTCTAAGCAGTTTTACCACATGCAAAAACCTAAAATACAGTAGCATAGCTTGAAAATTACAATGTCCTCATACAAAATCACCAAAAATTTCCAATAAATACAGTGTTTGTATGAAATTGTACAAAATTAATTACAGTAAACATCATGAAAATACAGTAAAATAAATCTACTGTAATTGGTTCTAAGGGACCTTGCGTACTGAGCCGCCTCGACCAGCACACTTAGGCACAACCATTCGCAGCAAATAGCTGTCGGAAGAGTAGCATTCGTCTTTGATTTAAACTGACAAAATTTTCGGGTTTCGGATTTTTTAACAGCTTATAAAGGCCTCCGTCGATAATCTTGATTGATGATTGATTCAACACAGAAGCATATCAAATGGGCACTTGGTCGTCCGACCAAACTTCAAATAACTTGGTTGGAGCTTCTCTGTAGCCAAGATTGTCTATGGCTAGTCGTGGTATTGGCTGTGTAGTGCGCAAGCCAAAATAAGCTTTGTCTTTCACCCCTTTTTGGGATAAAATTGGCGACACACGGGGCTTATGGCCAAGTAATAACAGCCGCACGGGTCGATCGACCAGGTTTACGCATGCCGCGGTTGGTCCGTGGATGGATGATTTATTATACCAAGACCTCTCCGTGCCTCGGAAAGCACGTTAAGCCGTTGGTCCCAGCTGTCTTTTAACAGTCGTTAGGGGTCGTCAGAAGCCCGAAAGTCTGACACCAAGGGGTGTCGTATTACCCAGTAACTGGGTTGTGGAGGTCAGATAGGCAGTTGCTCCTTGTAAAATACTGGTATTCAGCTGCATCCGATAAGACCGGAAGCCGACCGCAAAATAGTTGGGAAAAGACTAAGCAGATGATGACACAAAGCTCATTTAGGCTTAATGCTAGGGATCATTTACTTTCACATTGCACTTCAGATATTGTGATTTGTTTACATAAGTGTCAATTGATTAATTTTGGCATTACTCTTTTGCAATTAAGTCACAGACACATTAAATAATCAATCAACAAAAAATTCATGAAAGTTTGTTATACACCTAAAAATTATGCAACAAATCATTACATAATTATGCTTTTTACAAGAATATAATATAACTTTAAATTAATTACATCCTAAGATCCTAGTTTCTTTTATTCTTTGTACAATTGATATTGATGTTGGTAGGTCCTCATGTTTTTGTATCATTTCGAATTTTCAACATATAACTCTTAAAATGTCGATTGCACACCATGTGTACAGATAACAATAGAATTTCAATTGTGTCTGCTAATTAGCGCGCGACGGGTTAAACAATCCAAGTTCTATTTTTTTACTATGTTTTGGCTCAAATCTCTTTTCTGTGTTGCCTTTACCTTTAGAGACAAATTGCCAAGGAGATGTTATGTTACTACTAGAAAATATAGCTTGACCACTTATAGATACAAATTGTGCCATAAAAAGTTAATACCATGCACTTATTTGAATTTAATCAAATGCAATAAGAAGTTCTTTCTTCCTAACTAGTACAAGGTGTTATGTATATTTTCTATTTATGAAATACGCATAAAATGCATCCCATACTATCAGTATAAAAATAAGTTGACTCATGAGGCTGCAAGTTTGTATCTGATATCATTTATCTTGTGATACAGAATGTTTTGATAGCAGAGATAATAATTATGAACAAATATGTGTTTACACTTATTTGATTCTGACTTCAGATGTTGCTCTGTGTATGATTTTTGTGTTAGTTTATATTGTAGGCCTTGCAATGTGGATGTGGAGTACTTCTTTGGGCATAAATTGCGTGAGACTGATTTTTGGATGAGGCTGAGATTTGATTGCTGGTTTTACTCCAGATTCTTGTGTGAAACAGATGACTACAATACAAGGGAAGGGAGTGTGTATCATTATTATTTCAGCAGAAAGACATCCACTGCTGGACATAGGTCTACCCCAAGCATGACTGCAACAATATTGGTCATTAGTGCATCACATGTTGACACAAAATTAAGTGAATTTGATTATAAATTTAGATCACTATTCTCAGAAATTTGATCATGCTGCAACAGGTATGACTAATGAATAACATTGAATACAAAGTATTGAGGCAATACCCTTGGTATTTTGATATGAAGACATAATTAGCTTTCTTCAACCCACCCACAATAATGAAACAACAGGATACCATACAGTTAAGGAGGTGTACTCACTGTCTAGTTTAGCCGGTACATCATCAATAACACACTGCTTGGTGTAACTGTCCTCGATGGTGGGGTCATAGTCAGTCACGAAGTAGCTCTGGAAGACCAAACGATAGCATTTCAGCACCAGATGCGGTGACGCCAGTGGGCGGAGTCGCCTTCAAACAGGCCTTGACATAAACTGTCTCACAAACACTATTTATAAGCATGAACGCATAATTTGAATTATTAAAGAAACCAACGAGTTCCCAGAATCGTCAATAGAAACTCTTGGTATACTGTAACATCTGTTCCGCAGCCGGATCTCGGCCAAATACGGCGATAAATACCTGAATAAATTGTATTGTGATTGCACTTTTTCCCACACCGCCACCGCCGACGACGACTAGTTTGTATGTTTGGGCTTGGTTTGGTCTATCACCCGGTCGCGACATTTTGATTTCACTTGTTATCAACTATTTGAAATGATTATTGTTATAAAAATAGTCTAATTTCTTTAATTTATGACAATCAGCAGCACTCACTGAAGATGACTCAAATGCGTCTGAGATGGAGAACCGGAACGCAACAAGTGGGAAAGAGATAAAATCATGTGAGCGCGTTCCTTTACCGAATATATACGATATGACGATGAATTACCAAGTACTATCAGTATTAGAACTGAATTGTAAAAAAATATGTAAGCAATCAAAATGAAGCTGTCATGAAAAAATATATTAGTGAAAAAGCAAAATGTAAGACGGGAAATGAAGAATATTTTTCCTGTCAGTTCAATCAGTAATTTTGGAACATTTTTCTCAGAATTACTGCGTTTAATGAAGCGTAGAGTCAGATGGTGCAATGTAGCCATATAATAATAATAAGATAAGATTTCTTCCAACAGAAAAGTTAAAAATTAAAGGATCTCCCGTTTATGTGTCTATCACGCGAGATTCATGAATTTTCGTAAGATAACAAGTCGTAGCTATCAGCTGTTTCTCTATTCAAGAATTATTTTTTTATTATGGCAGCCCGGTGTCACAATGTGAATGTCGCAGCCAACTGGTTGAATTAGCGGTTTGGTCAACTGCCTTGCCATTTCACTAAACGCCGCCATTCAATCTACGGCCTGAATGATATTCAGCTGCAATGATGTTATATTAGGTCTTTACCTATGAAATTGCCGTTCTGCAGTACTGGCCATTTCAAATCAAAATAATTTTTGTTTGGCTAAGAATTCTAATTTCAAATTAATTTTATTTTAAAAACATGGATTTTTTTTTCCAAAAGTAGTCATTTGTTTATTGATTAGTGTTACATTTTCATCGCATTTCAATCTTTTTCGTCATCATGGATACGTTAAAAATTCGAGTAATTATGGAATATGAGTACCGTCGTGGCAGCAACGCGGCACAAGCGGCTTGCAACATCAACGACGTTTACGGAGCTAACACTACAAACCAACGCACCACTTGTTATTGGTTTGCTCGCTTCCGTTCTGGAAAATTCGACCTGAAAAATGAACCTCGCGGTCGTCCGAAGACTTTGGTCGACAATGACGAATTAAAGGCGATTGTGAAAGCTGATGATACACAATCTACGGCTGAATTAGCAGCAGCTTTCGACGTTAGCGTCAAAACAATATTGGTCCATTTGCGTCAAATTGGCAAGGTATAAAAGCTTGACAAATGGGTGCCCCACGAACTCAATGATCGCCAGCGCAAAGTACGCGTCGAGACGTGCCTTGCACTGCTCAACAGACACACAAATGAAGGAATTTTGAACCGCATTGTTACCTGCGATGAAAAATGGATTCTGTTTGATAACCGCAAGCGCTCAGCAAGTTGGTTGCATCCTGGTTCAGCACCTAAACAATGCCCTAAACGAAAACTTACCCCTAGAAAAGTGATGGTCACTGTTTGGTGCTCTAGCGCCGGTGTGATTCATCACAGCTTCTTACCAAACGGGGTGAGCATTACTTCAGATGTGTACTGTGAAGAACTGAACACAACGATGGAGAAGCTGGCACATCTCCAACCAGCATTGGTCAATCGCTCGTCTCCGCTGCTCCTGCACGACAACGCGCGACCTCATACTGCACAGCAGACGGTCTCCAAGTTGCAAGAACTGGGGTTGGAAGCTCTCCGTCATCCGCCCTACTCACCAGACCTTGCGCCTACAGACTACTACTTTTTCCAGAATTTGGATAACTTCTTGGCGGGAAAAAATTCAATACCCGAGAGGCAGTACAAAATGCCTTTGAAGAATTTGTTGCCTCCCGTCCAGCTGATTTCTTTAAGAAGGGCAACAATAAACTGCCACTGCGTTGGTAAAGATGCATTGATTGCATGGGTGATTACTTCGATCAATACAAATAAAAAATGCATGAAAAAAATTAGTTTAAATTTTTTCATACAAAACGGAAATTTCATAGGTATTATTAAATATGGTATCATTGTTCAGCCGATACGATATTAAATGAACTGTCTGGCTGATGCTTAGGCCATTTATACAATATGGCCATGCAGTAGGGTATTTCGGGAGGTCATTTAGGTACATAAATTACAGTAACGCACCGTTCTTGAGAAAAAATATTTGTATTTGTAACTTAACCTCAAAACACTTTAAAGTTGCTTCTGCAACGTCTCCGGCGCTGCGGGAAGTGCAACCACTTCGCCTTTACGTAACGAAGGATAGGCACCCATGCTCATCGGCGCAGCTTCGGCTTGCTGGTCGCCTGTGACGCATCAGCCGTTACGCCTCACAGGGGTGCCTTTGCTTTAACACTCTAGGGATGGCAGTTAAAAGACTACGTGTTATTGGGGGGAATAAAACCGAATCCGTGCACCGATTCGATTTTGCGGAAACTTTGAGAAACACCAGAAATATTGTGGCTTGTCTCGACGCCATATTATTGATAGTGTGGATTTCAGCGCCAGGTGGCAGAAAATAGAACTAAATTTAAAATGTCTCGGCTAAGAAAGTAGTTAAACACTATCGATCCAAGTAATTTGCCTAGCCGTTTGATTGTATGGCTGAATATCATTCAGGCCGTTGATTGAGTGACGGCGTTTAGTGAAATAGCTAGGTGGTTGACCAAACGGCTAATTTAACCAGTTGGCTGCGACATCAATATTTGTCAAATGTCAATTTATTTAATATCACCATTGAGTTATAAACCTATTGAGACGGCATATTCTACTATATTATATAGGAATAATAGTTATACAGATAATCTATCATATCGACACTCGCATGCAATAAAGCGTTTTGTCTCTTTTTAACTAATAGAGCTGCTGCGTACAGCGCGAGCATGGCTTCAGCGGTTGTGGGGATGTCGTCGGTGTAGCGTGAGTAACACGCCGGCGAAACGCAGCTTCCCCGCGGCACACCGGCACGCACCGGGCGAGCGCCGGAGAGCGCTCCGTCGACCACCACCCTGAAAGTCCTGTGGGACAGAAAAGCAGAGACCACTTTTACGACGCGACGGGGCGCGTCCGATGTGGCCAGTTTATAAACGAGACCTTCGTGCCACACACGGTCGAAGGCCTTCTCCATGTCGAGGAATACTGCCACCGAATACTCCTTTTTATTTGACGCAGCTGCAAGGTGGTGCAGTACGTACCCTCGACAGCTGAAGCGTCGTGCTGTGCTCCGACCGAAAACCGAACTGTTCCGGTCGTGGCGCAACATGTGGTAAGAGGTGTCGCAGCAGGAGTGCCTCAAACACCTTGGAGACGGTCGACAGTAGCGTGATCGGCCGATAGCTCTCCGGCTTCAGTATATTCTTCCCCGCCTTGGGCAGCATAACAACGCGCCCCTCCTTCCACGAGGCGGGAAAGGCCCCTGTGCGCAGTATCCCCGTGAATAGGCGCGCCAGCGCCGTTACCATTCGGAACGGCAGGTAGCGCAGCGCTGTGTTGGAGATACCGTCCGCTCCGGGGGCCTTCCTGGGCTTCGCTCTTAGGATGGCGCTTCTGACTGCGCCCGGCGGGAAGAAGACGGGGTCCTCTTCGGGAGCTATCGGCGTAGCGAAGTAGTCTCCAAGGTATTTCTCAACTGCCGCGACATGCTCGCGGTCGTTGGTCGGAACTGACGCTCCAGGTGTTCGGCGAAGACCTCCGCCCGGTCCTCCGATACGTATTTTAGCGCCCCGTCGCTGTTCAGTAGCGGGCGCACCGGGGTCCGATTTTTGTAGGTGAGCACGCAAATTTTGTAGGTATGGCAAGTCCATTGGTTTAATAAGTCATTGACTGTCACTGTCAAGTGTCAAAGTGTCAAACTCAAAAAACTCAAATTACGAGGCCGTTTGTGGGGGTTTGTTTTATTGTGTTTGTATTTAATTTAAACCCAGGAAATCAGTTACTAAAATGTTTTCAACCAGCTCCCAAAGGAAATTCTGGACGTTCAGCGACGAGAGCGAACTAGCCATTCTGCGAGAAAAGCATAACCTTAACTATATTTCGAAACATGGAACACACATTGATGAATTTCAACGGTACAATTTTTTTTTATCTCCTGACGAGGAAAGACTGCTTTTAAAACAGTACGAACTGCACCTGAAGGAGTTCTGCAAGCGGTTCAGCCCTCCCATGCCAAAGGGTGTTGTTGGAACCGCGTTTCACTATTTTAAACGATTTTATCTTTATAATTCGACCATGGACTATCATCCGAAGGAAATTCTCGCGACCTGCGTCTATTTGGCTTGCAAAGTAGAAGAATTTAACGTGTCCATTGGTCAGTTCGTCGCCAATATTAAAGGCGATAGGGACAAGGCCTCTGATATTATATTGAACAACGAATTGTTACTGATGCAGCAGCTAAACTACCATTTGACTATTCACAATCCCTTCCGGCCTGTAGAAGGATTCCTAATTGATATTAAAACAAGATGTTCTTTAGCAAACCCAGAACGTCTGAGAGGAGGTATTGACGAGTTCCTTGAAAAGGTATTTTTGAATGACGCTTGTCTATTATATGCTCCCTCACAAATAGCTTTAGCAGCCGTTCTACATGCAGCAAGTAAAGAGCAAGAGAACCTAGACAGCTACGTAACAGATATGCTATTTAGAGAAGCTGGGCAGGACAAGTTAGCGGTATTAATTGAAGCTGTGAGAAAGATCAGATCACTCGTGAAAATGGTTGAAAGTCCTGCTCGTGAAAAAGTCAGACTTATTGAAAAGAAGCTGGACCGATGTAGGAATCAAGAGAATAACCCGGACAGTGAGATTTATAAACGGAGGATGAGGGAACTCTTGGATGAAGATGATATTCCTCACACAGGGTCCAGCAGGATGTCTTTGGATACTAGCGGGGTGTCAACAGTACTGTCACCTTCCGCGTCATAGTGCAAAACAGAGTAGGGCCTGAAATTAGAACTGTTTGGACAATTTTAATTATTTTATTAAAACAATGACGTTTCTTTGTTGTACATTTATCTGATAGTTAGTCAGCAGAATATGTGATCATTTAGCTGCATATGTAACTGTCAAAGGTTGCAGATTTTTAAATATAACTATTTATTTTTCATTTGGTATTGTTAAGGGGGATCCGTAGTAGTAGCCGCGAAATTAAAATTTTCTTACATTTTTTGCAATTTGCAGGTCAGTGTCAGGTTGTACCTTGATAAAAAAAAATACGATTAGCGACAATAACAAAACCGTTTGAAACAAACGGTTGGTTAACGTAACATACGTAAATACGTAAAATAATGACGACGTAAGATGTTTAACATTCGTTAAATACAAAGCGTTGTTCCACTGCAAAAAAAACGATTGTCTGCGAAACTGGTTTGACGATACTTGACGTATACCTACTCGTGTGTTAAGTGGACGTGAAACAACCCGCCCTTAGAGAGATGTATTGAGGATTCGTATGGTTAAAATTACGTAAGTACATTTATTTGTTATAGCCGCGTATCATATTTTTATCAACATACAACCTGCAAATTGCAAAAAACGGAAGAAAATTTGAATTTCGCGAGCTACTACTGAACAAATATGTATTTACATCATTTTAACCAACAAAATCATCAATACATCTTTATAAGTTAGATTTGTTCCAAAATGTCATGATTTCCGAAATCAAACTTAAAGAGAACAAAGCTAACTTTTAATGAGATGTGTTGATGATTTTTAGGGTTAAAATTTTGTAAATACATACTTGTTATAGCTGCGCATCATATTTTTATCAATATACAACTTATACTGACCTGCAAATTGCAAAAAACGAAAGAAAATTTGTAATTTGCGGCTACCACTGCGGATCCCCCTTAAGTACAGGTTTACTGAGCCACTTACATTATCGATTTGGCAGTGCATCATGCAACACTGCTGATTTGTCAATTTAAAAGCTAAGCAATTTTATTAAGTTCTGCAACTAGACAGTGGCTGCAGTCCACTCATTATTTTAAGATTAGCAGGACTTATCTGAATAGTTTTAAGTTGTAACATTATTGACTCTATAATTAAATAAATTTTATATGCATTTTATTCCCTGTATTTTATGTTTCTATAATAAAACCCGTGTTGTTGTCCCCAAATTCTCAACTTCAAATATGATGTACCTACCTACTTTCAAGACATTCTTTGATATCTTTTTGTCAAAGGCAATAAATAGACTTGAATACGAGTAAAAATTAATTGGCGTTTGAGAATGCGGCTTTTATTCGAATTTTGTTAGTGCAAAAAGTGCTAACTCGCGACATTTTCCTTGGTAAAAGCGAGTCATTGCTCGCAGAACAGAAACGGTCTGTAATGTAGACCGACCGGTATAATTAATAGGGGTTAAAGTATGAAATTGCCGTTTATTGTATTAGGAACTTCGAATTGACATAGAACTTTCATGGTTTGAGATTTTTGAGTGAAACTTTTTTCACATGGTAGGTACCTATGAAGTTCTTCTTTTAAAAAATGTGCAACATTCGATTATCGACTTTCAGTTGTTTTTTTTATTCAGCTTAGACAAGAAAGATGGATACTTCGAAAATTCGAGTTATTTTTGAACACGAGTTCCGACGCGGAACTAACGCGGCAGAAACTGCTCGCAATATCAATGTTGCGTTTGGAGAGGGGATTGCTAATGAACGCAACGTGCGATTTTGGTTTAAACGCTTTCGTGATGGAAACTTTGATTTGAACAACGAACCACGTGGAAGACCGCCCACACAGGTGAATAACAATGAATTGAAAGAGATGGTGGAAGCCGATCCGAGCCAAACTACCCAGGAATTAGCGGCATGGTTTAACGTTACCTTACCAACAATATTGACTCATTTGCGTCAAATCAATAAAATAAAAAAATATGAGAAATGGGTGCCTCATGATTTGACTGATCTGCAGAAAGAAACGCGTGTTGAAACTTGTGTTGCCTTGTTGAATCGATACAGAAATATTATCGATATTGGATCGAATTGTGACGTGATGAAAAATGGATTCTTTACGATAACCATAAGCGAAAAATGCAATGGCTGACCCCAGGTCAAACGCCGCAACAGTGTCCTAAAGCAAAGCTTACCAATAAAAAGGTAATGGTAACTGTTTGGTGGTCTCAGCATGGTGTTATTCACTATAGCTTTCCCCGATCTGGTCAAGCAATAACGGCAGATGTCTACTGTGCCGAACTCCGAACAATGATAGCAAAACTAGCAGTGAAACAGCCCCGACTCATGAATCGATCTTCACCATTATTGCTCCATGATAACACGAGACCTCAAACAACACGAGAAACCGTTTTAACTCTACGGGAACTGCAATTAGAAACCATTCGTCACCCTCCGTATTCGCCAGACCTTGCTCCCACGGACTACCTACCATTCTTTTCGTGATTTGGACAATTTTCTTATCAGGAGGCAGTACAGAATGCTTTCACACAGTTTGTCGAATCTAGATCACGAGAGTTCTATCGCAGAGGCTTATATGACCTTCCTATTAGATGGCAGCAATGTATAGATAATAATGGTAATTATTTTGATTAAATATGTTAAATTAAAAAAAAAAATAATAATTTCAATTTTTCAGTACAAATTGGCAATTTCGTACTTTAACCCCTAACATAAATCAAAGTCGCTTTTTTTGTCTGTCTGTGTGGCCGCGTTGTTCTTCTAAACGACGCAACGGATATTGATGCGGTTTCCACTATCATTTAGATAATTTATTCCGGAAGGTTTATTTATATAGTATTGTAGTATACTGTTGGTTCCTTGTTGACTACGGAACCCTAAAAAGGAAATGTAGGTAATTGCCTCCAAGACTTGCAACTCTATCACGCCCGGAGAGAGGCAGGCCAAGTGGCATGAAACAGATAACATTTTTGAAAATATCTACTCGCGCCGCGTATCGGCGCTTCACAATCGTCTCTCTGGAGTAAGTAGTGGCTAAATTTCCCATGGAAACAGTGCGTAAATCCATAGATTCGTGGCCAGACAGAAAGGCCTGTATCAAAGCCAAATGTGACCATTTCGTGTAAGTTTTGTTAAAATTACCTACATTACTTCATAAAAAAAATAAATGCATTTTTATTTGCAACAAAACTTATGGCCGGACTAGGTATAAATAAAATTTAAATGAAATAAATCCGATTTAGATCAAATAAATCCGACCATTTTTAAAAAAATCATGATTTTTATAACCCTGGCTCAAACTCAAGGCTATGAACTGTCCACTGAAGAGTTCCACTAACCACCTCCAGGCTCCATTATCAGACTCTCGACACTAAGTGCAATGTATTGGATTCATCAAAATGAATCTTATGAGCCCAAACTCGAGGAGTTTACTAGTAGCCACTGAAGAATACCACTATTCACCTCCTGGCTCCATCATCAGACCCTCGATACCTAGTGTAACATATTGGACTTATCAAAACGAATCGTATGCGCCCAAACTCGAGGGGTTTACTGGTAGCCATCAATGTCATATTAGAGGAAGATATGTTACGCGCTAACATCGCAATCACTAAACGCGCACGACTATGTGCACCAAAACTCACACATCTGTGATCACAGTCGCAAACCTACAGTTTTTTTTAAATTTATTATTTATTATTATTAAATTTTACAAAAAACCTTAATTTAGGAACTATGCCCTGCAAAACTGTTTTCACGGTTTGTCTGTGGGAACGGAACAAACGGTACTACAAAAGGTTTGTTTTTAGTGCGGACACGTAACGGAAATCGCGTTAGCCGCCGAATGTTGGGCCGATTGCTTACGATTATGAATGACATTGCATGTCTATCTCGCTCTCACAAACCTGGCGAAGCAAACATTATTCAGGGTTACTGGTAATTCGACGTATATCCGCCATGGGCTGATCAGAAGCCCAAAATGCAACAAATTGAACCCCCATATGTATGGCCGAAATTCAATAGTTTTCGAGATATTTGAATTTTAAGAGTTTTTCGATATTTACCCAAAATTTGACATTTAATTCCAAATAAAAAAAAAAATACATATTTGAATGGGTACCATTAAAAATTATGTTGTAGCTGGCACTTTAATTAAGCTATTGACATAATTAAAACTACATAATTTAACAAAATAATTAAAATAATGAGCGATTTAAGAATAATATCTTATTAATATTTTCATTTTACGCTTCAAAAATGTTGTCTCGTCACATAAATTACTATGACATTAATCGTACAAATAACTAAAACAACTTGCCTATTCTGTAAGCTTTCCAAAAAGGTATAAAAGTCAATTTTAAAATACATAATTCGTGGCATGGCATGTGTTTGAACCGGAGCGGCGGCGCGCGGTGCGGGGAGAGAAATTTGATACCTCCACGCGTTCCTGAGAACAATGGTCTTGACAGAGAGACAGACGAACAACTAAGTGAATCCTATAAGGGTTCCGTTTTTTCCTTTTGAGATACGGAACCCAAAAAAGAGGATATAATGATCATGGAGAAATCCAGAATCAAAATAAAACCACTGGTTAACATTACAGTGGGAAGACTCATTAAAGCTTTGAACTTCAGCTGTGACGCAGGTCAACAACTACAGTTGATCAGCAAGTGGGGTTTTGATGGGGCTTCTAGCCAGAGTAATTCTGCCAGAGAACTAGTATTAATGAAGAACATTGGGGTAGCACTCGTCATAGCATATTTATGCCGAGTCATGTACCTCTGCGGCTTGTCGCTGCAAATGGAAACGTCAAATGGGAGAATGATCGGCGATCTTCAACAGGGTAGGTACTGCCGCCCAATCTCTTTTTTTATGAAAGAGACTAAACTTAATGTCAAGCGCGAGATGGCTGAAACAGAGTCTAAGATGTGGGGGGTTCAAAGATAGCCATCATTTCATATTGACTGTAATCGATGGCAAGACACAATCATAAACATCATCAGTTGTATGTGATCTCGTACCTATATTATTATGTAAAGCACGTCCTACAGAAATTAATAATTTAGTGAACTTATATACATAACCACGGCCTTAGTTCACTGCATGCGTGCACCATGGCAGGCTAAAGGCGAAGAAATGAAGAGAAAGGTGAAAAAACGAAAATAAATTATTCAAGAAACCTTCAGAAGAGAAACCGTTTTGCTGCTGATGTGTTAAACAATATGGTGGCAATACGAATTGTGGCAATTCAGCAAGGCGATTTTTTCGAACCTTGAGAAGACTGCCCAAATTACAGGGTTAGAATATTAATTTGATCAGGAGAATAGCTGTGATTCCGCATTGTATTTCTTCAGGAGAGAAAATAAATACTACAACAAAATTCAGAGAGGACCGCTGGTACTTCTATGAAACTGCAAAACTATTTATCGATTTTTTTCTGAGATAGATAAGGCCTAAGAACAATATTTGTAGGTTTTTGATAAAGGATACGATAGCATTAATTTTTTTTTTAAATATCGATTTTGCTGCCTACGTCTAACCTCTTATATGGGGACGATCCACTGTGCGGTTTTTAGTTTTAGAGCTGTAATTTTTGCGAGCGAGTCTAGATAGTAGTACCTACGTACTTGCTTGTTGCGTTCGCGTATTTTTGCATGAGACGGAGTGACAGGCCGCGCAGCCAGCGCAGTTTTTTCTAAAATTAATACATATTAATAGGTATTGTAATTAATTGTAGGTAAGTCTTAACGTGACTCTTTACCATCACTTTTTCCGACAACAGTAGTTACTTAGGCATACAAAATCCAGATCGAGACTGAATGATCGTTGATACAGGTAAACTTTCCTTGATCAAATGCATCAAGAAACCTACACTTAGGTATTTAAAGTCACCATCTGCCTAGACTCTAGGTTATGTTATTAGGGGGCTCGTAGCTAAATAATAACAGCTGCACGAGTCGATCTTCTTAAGCAACACTTGCCGAGGTCGGTCCGTGGATGGGTGACCATCCGTAACATACCGAGACCCCTACTTCGTGCCTAGGAACGTACGTTAAGCCGTTGGTCCCGGCTGTCATTCGTGGATCTTTGGACAGTCGTTACGGTTAGTCAGAAGCCCGAAAGTCTGACAACAAGACGTCTTGTGAAGGGGTATCGAGTTACCTCGTAACTGCGTTGTGGAGGTCAGATAGGCAATTTATCCAGTTGAATATTGTGACTTCATTTTATTAGAACATTAAACCCAAGAAGACCTTAACCTAAGAAGACCTTATTAAAACCCTAGGCCTAAATGAATAAATAGAGTTGTTTTTTTGAACACCATGTATTATTCTTCCTACTATTTTCCTTTGCATTTGTACACAGGGAATTAGGAACCAAATACATCGGAATAAGGTGCCTCCGAATTCTTTTCATATTTAATTAATTTAGAATACAAATCAATATGTAATAGTCAAATCTATTGTCTATTTCAAAAGTAGAAACAATAATCAATCTGCCTAGCCTTTACCAACTACACTTCTGGACACATCTTTTGGCCCACCTTGTATTTTCAGTTTCGTTTGGTCCTAGCTAAAATTTTATATTAGGTCGAGCAAAAAGTTTTTATGCAGTTTTGAACCTGGCACATTCACAATTTCATTCAATAGTCTTTTTTTGAATTTCGAACACAGAATTTAAAGAAACAAAAGACAATTTGGAGCCTGTTTGTTGATATCAAACAATCGAATACTAAGAAAACTTGGTTTTATTGGTTTACTTGGATTTAATTCTTGAAAAAGTGATTGATATCTTTGGTTTTGCAACAAACATTGCTTATTCTTAACATTAAGGTGAGGTTCTATCAATAATCTATGGATACTTCACCTGAAGTCGCCACCCAAGCTGTGGCACTTATTCAGGCCGGACACAGCCAAAGAAACGTGAGTGCTCAACTTAATTTAAGTCGATCTGCGGTCCGAAATGTTTATCGGAGGTACCTAGAGACTGGCGGCTTTGTTCGTCGCCAAGGAAGGCCACGATCTCGGGTCACAACTGAAAGGCAGGATCGATTCATCGTGACGACCAGCTTGAGAAATCGTCACCTTACCTCCATTGAGATACAAAACCAACTTCGCGACTTCCACGGAGTATCTGTGAGCTCTCGAACTGTTCGGAGAAGGTTAAAATAACGCGATACTACAATACGCGATGGTACCACACAAGCCAGCTAATGGCCCCAAACTAACGCGAGCCCACCGAACAGCGCGCCTTCATTTCGCACGCAGTCATTTAAATTGGACACAGCAAGATTGGAGCCGTGTACTCTTTTCTGATGAGTCTAAAATTGTGTTACATGGCAATGATGGAAGGAAGAAGGTCTACCGACGTAAGGGAGAGCGTTTCACACAATGCTGCTTTGAAGAGAGGGTTGCTTATGGCGGTGGCTCATGGACTGTCTGGGGCGGTATATCCGCGAGCGGCAAAACTCAACTTGAGGTTGTTACAGGACCACGGCTGCCAACATTAAATGCTGAAAGGTACATTCGTGAGTGCTTAGAACCTCACGTGATACCATACGCGGACTATGTGGGCCCAAATTTCATTTTTATGCATGACAATGCAAGAGCCCATGCGGCCAGCATCGTCAGGGAATATCTTCGGGATGTGAACATCACAGTTATGGACTGGCCAGCCAGAAGCCCAGACATGAACCCCATTGAGCACATGTGGGACGAGCTAAAAAGACGTGTTAGGGCTCGTCAGCCAGTTGCCCAGACGATGCAGGAGTTGAAAACTGCCATAGAAGAGGAATGGGAGATGATCCCTCAAAATTTCATAGAGCGGTTGATAAACTCTGTGCCTAATCGTATGAGAGCTGTGGTAGATGCCCATGGAGGCAACACGCGTTATTAAATTAAACCTTTATTTGATAAAACATGTTTTTTATTCAAAAATCAATTGCCTTTAACAAGGCGCATATCCGACTTGTTAGGCGTAGCTCCATGTCGTATGGTATTCTGAATTCAAATTTAAAACAATACGATCGAAAAAGATGGTAAAATGTATCAGGTTTAAAACTGCATCAACAGTTTTTGTTCAATCTAGCAATCATATTTCGGTAGGGGCCATCGAAACCTAAACTCTAAGGTGGGCCAATAGATGTGTCCAGAAGTGTATTTTAGGGTCAGCTTGCAGCTGCAGCTGCTTGCAGCTTGTCAGGATGCAGCTGAATACCAGTATTTTACATGGAGCGACTGCCTATCTGACCTTCACAACCCAGTGACTGGGGTAATTCAAATTCTTGCTTAATTTTTCGATTTTCTTACGAGCTTTAGTAAAAACACCGCGGAAATACGTGTCTTTACCTTACTACATTTAAAGTAAAACAAAGAAATTAACAAAGCATAATTTTATTTTAATTAAAGCGGAATCAACAAATTATTCAACACTGCGTGGATCCAGCTTATACTAAAACCGTGTAGACACAACAATAATTATAAAATACACTCTCCATTTAATCATAGCAGCGACGTTTGATAGAAAATTTCGGCAAGAAGTTTTCTCTTCAGGGCTTCTGGCACAGGAGGAGTTTCTCGGCCTCATTCTGGAAAAATAAAAATACTTATTATCATACCGCATCTACACAGTTAATTACGGCGAAAGACTCTGAAGAAAAGGCGGTATTTTTTATTTAAGCAAAATATTTTGCTTAATTTGATATTACTTTCGATGACTCATATAATTTAGCGGATCGTTGCTAGGGACGGTGCAGTCAAATTACAAGTACCTAGGTTTAACGCTACAAGATTTTCTTGGAGCGTGACCAGTCGTAACTAATGACGCGTCATTATAAGGGAACCAATCTGTGGAAGATATGGATGGGTTTGGAGCAGAACCAGGTTTCGAGGTGGAGCTTAGTCCAAAGACGTAGAGTAACCACTCTCTAGAAAGAGACAAAGCGACTATGCGGTCAATAAAGGAGTGCCAAAGATCCTTGCTCATTGTGTAAGTTTTAATGTCAGGCTATTACCACAGTCTAAACACCTAACAGTCGTCCGACAAAGCACGAGCTGCTTACGTAGTTCGCCGGACTTCGTATGTAGCTCGGGCTTCGTCGGACGACTGTATGATGAATAGACTGCTATTACTCAGCAAAACTCAGGCTGAGAAACTACACTTCGTCCGTCCGGAAAACGATTTCAGGACCTGACACTTCCTACCTGCACTTCTAACATGCCCCTTTCTTCCTTCTGTATTAGTCGTCATCTCAGTAGCCACCCCCTTTCTAGCCATATCATCTTTCACACATTCCATCCATCGTTTCTTTGGTCTTCCCCTACTCATGCCATCGACATTCATACTCAAAACTTTCCTCGCGACGTCTAAGATAGTTTAGTTAGTAATTAAACCAAGAAAAATCAACATAAACTCAAATTCAAAGCATTTAATTGAAAGTAGCTGTTCTTGCCCGGCGTCGCCCGGGTGAATTCCATGTTAAATTGTAAAACAGTTTTAAAAGAGTAACGGTGGAGTTTCTTGCCCATTCTTCTCCATACGAAACTGCCTTTTGGAAGGGGCAACTAGAATCTTTTTTTTTTTTTTGTAAATTTTGACGTTAAAAGTGCCTTTTATGTGCCTATTTGAAAGAAATTATTTGACTTTGACTTTTTCTCTATCTCCAGTGGTTTAGGCAGCGTGTTGTCTGTTTTCATACAAAAATACCATCCAAATTTCTGACTTTTCGAGGGAATTTTCCAAAAAAAACTGCCATACAAAACGTCCTGACAATTACAAACACAAAAAAAAGAAAAAAAAAGAACTAGCTGTTCTTAAGTGATGCGCGTACTATGGACAAAACTTAAGCATGCTCACTTAAGAAAATATTCCTGTGAGAATGCAGCTAGTGATAAACGACATTGTGCGATCGAGTCGTGAGCCGTGCATGCGATTATCGCCTTTGAGGTGATCATGCGGAACTTTGGCCCATAGTAGAATTGATTTTTATTCAAACAACGTGCCGCTGCTTTGGCGACATTAATTTGACACGCGTATACGGTTCCGCGTTCTCGATTTATAAAAATATTTTAATTTCATTAAACATTATTATTTATTGATTTTGTTGTGACGTATCGCGCTCAACGCGCATAACTCTAAACTTGTAACTATGTATATGTCATACAGATATATTTAATAGGCACACATTGAAACAAAACCAGTCGCTCAATACACTTGTCGTAGAACACACGTCTGTCTTTTACTCAAATCCCGAACAAGCTAAAGTGAACCTTATAATCAACAACATATGGTCGTATTCGAGCCGAACGCGGAAACTACGGAAGTAGAAACATCTGGCCGCTTGAACAAAAGAAGCGCATTCCAGAGCGATAAGGATTCATAGAGAAAAAACACTTCGTTCGAATGGTGTTATGGATAGCTTTGCAACTAGTAATTAGCACTAATACGGAAGATAGCCAAGTTTTACAAACATTTTTGTTTGAAGATTTGTGTACAGTGGAATAGTGAAAGAACAATGAGTGCTACAAAAGAACAACAGCAATATCTCGCTGCCTTGGAAGATGGTGCTAATTCACTACAAAAAACGCATACAAACTTGAAAAAGTGTCCAAAGGATAGACTGACAAAAGGTTACTTAGAAGCACGTCTGAAACTTATTGATGAGTATTGGATGTCATTCAAGGACGCGCATGATGGGTTAGTAAAGATTACCCCCAAAGAACAAAAAGGAATTTTGCCATACTTTTTAAACGAAGATTTCTTTGTTTACGAAGAATTATATAGCTCATTACAAGGTGATTTGAAGGATATGCTTACGTCGTTAACGGAATCGTCATTGATGGATTCGAGAAATACAAGTATGAACGTAACGCATGCGTCGCAAAATATAGTGCATTTACCAAAAATAGAATTACCCAAGTTTAATGGAAATTATGAAGGATGGCCGACTTTCAAAGATTTGTTTGTTTCTTTGGTGCATGAAAATAATAACCTCAGTGATGTACAGAGATTACATTATTTAAAAACAAGTGTGAGTGGAGAAGCTGAGGCGTTATTGACCCATATACAAGTGACATCCAGTAATTACGCAACTGCATGGAACGTTTTAAATAAGAGGTATGGTAACAGACGCATAATATTAAACTGTATCATGAAAAGGTTATTTCACCAGAAGAAAATGACTTCGCAATCAGCCGTTCAATTAAAAGGCTTATTAGATACAACTACAGAATGCCTAAATAACATTGAAAATTTAAAAATAACTACGGCCTCTTGGGATCATGTAATAATATTTCTTCTCGTTCAGAAGTTTGACCCCGAGACACATAAAGGCTGGGAAGAGTATGCCTATAAGGAAAACAGCGAAGCATTACCTACTTGGAGTGAATTAAAGAACTTTATGGAGTCCAAGTTCCGCACTTTGGAATTAGTTACAGGCGTTACAGCTAACAATAGTACCAGAGAGAAACAAGTCAAAGAACGTTCTTATCATGTTGCCACACCAAGTACAGAGAAGACATGCATCATGTGCAATGAAAACCACACGCTGTGTCACTGCAAGAAGTTTATTGATATGAAACTAGACGAGCGAACCGAATATGTCAAGAACAAAAATTTATGTTTTAACTGTCTAGCACTAGGACACTCTGTAAGGAGATGTAAACTACCAGTGTCCTGTCAGAAATGTCACCGACGTCATCATTCTTTACTACATGAGACTAAGAACACAGAAACAGCGGCTACACCGAGCACCTCACAACCGTTGGTTTCACAGCATGTAGCAGAAGAGAAGAAAGCAGTTCAAGTGAACACAGTGATCGCGTCGCATCATACAACTAGACATGGAATAGCACTGTTAGCGACTGCTGTAGTGGAAGCAACAAATACAGAAGGTCAAATCATTTCACTACGCGCGCTGATAGACCAGGGTTCTCAAGCTACATTCATAAGCGAGAAAGCGACTCAACTATTGAAACTGAAGCGACAACCATTCAAGGGAAGTGTTGTTGGAGTGGGATCTTCGAGAACAGAGATCAAACACGTGGTACAGCTTAATATAAGATCACAGTGGGCCCATAACTATAGTTTACCGATCCAAGCCTACGTGATGTCAAAACAACTGACCACTAAGATACCCACCAAAACAATTGTCAAGCAGTCATGGCCTCACCTCAACGGGCTTAACTTGGCTGATCCGAGTTACTTAACACCTGGTTCTGTAGATCTGCTATTAGGAGTCAAGGAATACGCACAGATTATACAGCCAGATTTAATAAAAGGTCCACCAGGCACCCCAACTGCACAAAAAACAAACCTGGGTTGGATTATTTTCGGAGATATCTATGAAAAACCACAAAACGATACCTACCTTGTGATGCATCACCAAGTTGACGTAGACGAAGTGTTGAAATCAATATGGGAAATAGAGATTGACAAGGACAGACATTTAACAAAAGAAGATAAAATTTGTGAAGATATCTACGAGAAAACAACAACTAGAAATCAGGAAGGAAGGTACATAGTCAAATTACCTTTCAAAACATACAGTCCACAACTAAATGAAACAAGCACGAGTACAAAGTTACAAACACCTGAAGGAAACACAAAGGAGATAGCCAAACAAAGATTCTTGCAACTCGAGCGGAAGTTTAAGAAGTCATCAGACCTGAAAAAAGAATACACAAAAGTCATAAATGATTACATTGAACAAGGACACATGGAGAAAATACCTGAAAGAGAAAAAGAAACAATATCAGTTTACTTACCTCACCACGCTGTAGTTCGTACTGACAAGGAGACCTCTCGAACACGCGTCGTCTTCGATGCTTCCTGCAAAGGCACAAATAACATTTCACTAAATGAAGAATTACTGGTAGGTCCGCCGCTGCAAGATGATTTGAGAAACCTGCTTATGAAATGGAGAATGAAGCGTGTCTGCTTCATGGCCGATATCAAACAAATGTATCGCCAAATACTGGTTACTCCTGAAGACGCAGACTTCCAACGAGTTATCTGGAGACCCGATGAGGGTGATGATTTACACGAATACCGTTTGCTAAGGGTCACATTCGGTACAGCATCTGCACCTTTTTTAGCTGTTAGAACACTTCATCAAACAGCTGATGACGAAGGAAGGGATCAACCACTCGCTGTGCAATCCATCAAGAGTAATTTTTATATGGATGACTGGCTCGATGGCGCTGATGAAACCGAAACTGCTATTTCTCTAGCCAAAACTGTCACAAACATACTAAAAAATGGCGGTTTTCAACTCACGAAATGGTCATCAAATGATATTAATTTCATGAAATCTATAGATGAAGAAAAAAGATCAACCAATGCACACATAGACATGAATCTTGATGGAACAATAAAGGCATTGGGCATTGTGTGGAACCTGAAAACAGACACATTTCAATACAACCTGACTTTACCAGCATCTGAAAGTACTTCTGTAACAAAACGAAGTATTTTATCTGACATACAAAAGCTTTTCGATCCACTTGGTTGGATTGCACCGAGTACAGTAATGGCAAAAATACTGTTACAGAAACTATGGCTCGAAAAGGTGAATTGGGATCAGAACGTAAGTGAAACATTACGTGAAGAATGGAATCAGATAAGATCAGATTTTGCCACTGTGAACGATGTTAAAGTGAACAGATGGCTTGGTACAACGGAGACAAACAAAGCAAATACACAAATACATGGATTCAGTGACGCTTCGACACGAGCTTACGCTGCAGCAGTATACATAAGAACTGAAACCAAAGACAAGGTTGAAATAAACCTCATTGCTGCTAAAACAAGAGTAGCACCGCTGAAAACAATATCCTTACCAAGACTAGAGTTGTGTGGTGCATTACTTCTCTCCAAGCTTATGAAACAAATTGGGCTAGCAATGAAAATTCCAACTTCAGATATGTATGCATGGACAGATTCCTCTATAGTTATAGCGTGGCTATGTGGTGATCCCAACCGATGGAAGACGTTTGTTGCCAACCGCGTCGTTGAAATTGTAGAAAACCTAAATAACAAGCGCTGGTATCATGTACAGTCGAATGATAATCCCGCAGACATAGCCTCTCGAGGAATGTTGCTGTCCGAACTGAAGAAATCCGACTTGTGGTGGAGAGGCCCAGGTTGGTTATCTGAAAAAGAAATTAAGATTAGTAAACAGGAAGTTATAACAACAGACATGGAAATTAAAACAAAGAAAGTTATTACTCACCTCAGCACAGAAGAACAAGAGAAATCTATAACTACACAATTTGAGAATTTTGACAACTTACCAGAATTACTCAAAGTTGTTTGTTACTGCAAAAGATTCTTGAACCACAAAGTCAACGCGAACATAAATAAACAAATAACTACACAAGAATTAGAAGATGCACTGACAATTTGTATAAAAAGAGTTCAAGAAGAAGAATACACGGAAGAAATAGAAAGATTAAAGATAAATAAACAAGTGAAAAAGAGAAGTCCGTTGCGATCCCTCAACCCTTATCTTGATGATAAACATATCCTCAGGGTGGGCGGTCGCCTCAGACACGCAAACTTACCTGATGAAAGAAAACATCCAATTATTCTCGGAAATAAAAATACATTGACGCCTCTGATTATAGCCGACGCACACTCTAAGACACTTCACGGAGGAACTCAACTAATGTTATGTTATCTACGTTCAAAATATTGGATTTTAAAGGCAAAATCAATAGCTAAGAAACATGTTCACAAATGCCTCATTTGCGCTAGATTAAGTGCTACTACTAGAGCTCAAATTATGGGAGATTTACCCGATGAGAGAGTGACGCCATCCAGACCATTTTTGAATAGTGGTGTAGACTTCGCGGGCCCCTTTCATATTTTGTTATCTAAAGGCCAAGGAAACAGGACAACAAAGGCCTACATTTCTATATTCATCTGCATGTCAACGAAGGCAATCCATATTGAACTTGTAAGTGATCTTACTTCGCAAGCGTTTATCGGCGCTTTTAGACGCTTTGTTGCCAGGAGAGGCAAATGTAATCTGTGGAGCGATCAAGGACGTAACTTCGTGGGAGCTGACAAAGAGCTCCGAGATGCCTGGAACGAGGCAAACTTACAGTTCACTGGAGAAATTGCAGAAACACTAGCCACAGAAGGTACTCAATGGCACTTCATTCCCGCTTACAGTCCCTCTTTCGGTGGATTATGGGAAGCCGGTGTTAAATCTATAAAACACCACCTGAAAAGAATTGTAACAACTCACCTGACATACGAAGAGATGACGACGATACTCTGCCAAGTGGAAGCCTGCTTGAACTCCCGTCCGTTATGTCCCATTAACGACACTGATCCAGACAACATTAACCCACTTACACCAGGACATTTCTTAATTGGAGAGGTACCTATTGTTGTCCCATCACCCGATATGAAAGACATAAGGCTGTCCAGCTTGTCTCGCTGGCAACACACACAGAAACTTGTTCACGACTTCTGGCGGCGATGGCAGGATGAGTATTTATCCAGATTGCAACAACGTCCTAAGTGGCATAAAAAAGAAGAAGAATTTAAGATGGGAGATGTCGTCTTGATAAAAACTGATAACTTGCCACCTGGAAAATGGTCCATGGGACGAATCGTCGATAAGCACCCTGGTCCAGACGGTTTAACAAGGGTGTATAGTGTCAAAAGTGGTAGTTCCGTAACAAAAAGAACTGTAACAAAATTATGTCCATTGCCTCTCAATGGAACCTAATGTGTACCTAGTTAATGTTTTTAAAATTAATTAACATTATTGTTTGTAGTAGATTCACACTGTTTAAAATATGCTCTTTAGAGATGCATGTTCAATTATTATCAAAGACCCCCACCTATAGATTTATATAACGTTGTTTAGTGGTAATTTCATATTTATGTAACATTTTTGAATTACTGTTTCTTAAAAGACCTACAGGCCTTTTGGTGGGCGGTATGTTGTGACGTATCGCGCTCAACGCGCATAACTCTAAACTTGTAACTATGTATATGTCATACAGATATATTTAATAGGCACACATTGAAACAAAACCAGTCGCTCAATACACTTGTCGTAGAACACACGTCTGTCTTTTACTCAAATCCCGAACAAGCTAAAGTGAACCTTATAATCAACAACAGATTTATTTACAATTTTCAAAATAGCATCTTGGAGCCCAGAGATGAAATTAAAACAAAAGAGAAAAAAGGCCACGCCACTCGATTTTTTTTTTCTGTGGGTTTATTAAAATTGGGATCACTGTGCAAAAATTCATTCATGAAGCTACTTAGCAGCTGGGTCAGAACAAACGATGTAAAAAAAAAGGGTGTAAGTCAACGGTCTTTTACCAGCTGGCATAGAACAATAGCTTCATGAATGAGTCCTTTGAATAGAGTGATCCTAATTTTGGTTATTATTTTACTAGTTTATTTGATGTTTTTTTTCAATTTACGAATTATTTTATCTTATTATAATTCTTATGATTACTGGTCACTGGCCCTACCTGTGTCTTTAATGAATGTCGTCATTGCGGCGGCACGTTGTAATAGATAAAACAATTACAGGCACTTTTGAATTGTCAATGGGTCGGTCAGTCAGAAAGATGAAGCTAGTTGCCCATTCCAAAGCGTAGTAGGTTCCTATGGAGAAGAACAGGCAAGAAACTCCACGGACACTTTTTTAGTTTAAATCAAAATATTGGTTACATCATTCATGTTGAAATTATACATGACTGTGAAAACGATGCAGAACGTTAAAAGCGTCCGTAATAAAAAGGAAAAAAAAAACAATCCAAAAAAAATCAATTAAATTAAGCAGTGGCATACCTGGATCAACTTATAAATAGCAGCAATAGTTTCTTCGCTCCTGCAAGACATGGTAGCAGCGACAGCACTTCTCTTGCCGCCCCAACTGGACGTGAATGTCAACTGGGCATCAGCGAGCATGCACAGACAAGCCGCGATCAGGACAAATAGACTGATATTGTTCATGATGAGGATGACGTATAACAGACACTTGGTAATAGATGAAAGGGTGGAGGAGATGTGATGCTGCATTGAGAGAATCTGAGCCTTTTATAGAAACTAATATGTGGAGATGAATCGAAAGAAGCCGCAATAGTTTTAATTTGTATGTGATTGGATGTCTGTGACGCGGGGAGTTAAACACATTATTATAATGTGTAAAGATTTCCTTCCTTATCTTTGTTTCTGATCCTTTATAGTGGGAAGGACATATTATCACTTTATCTAAATATATGAAAAAAGAAACTGACCTGACTGACTGACATATCAACGCATATCCCAAACCGCTGAGTCTAGAGATTCCAAATTTCGCACGTAGATTCCTTATAAGGTCTAGGGTACACTAAGAAAGGATTGTTCAAAATTCACCCTCCAAGGAGGTGAAACGGGGGTCCAAAGTTTGTATGAAAAATCTTATTTCTTGAGTTAATAGACTTGAAACTAGGCACGAATATTTATCTAAGTAAATTATAAAGTTCGTCATTTTTAGTTTTCCTAAACTACCCCCTAAAAAGGGATTGGGGCGTGGCAAAGTTTGTATGGAGTAATTTTAACGTGCGGCCCGATTAACTCGAAATTCAGTATTTATACTTGAGACCAAAAATGAAGAATAACGTGTATCAGGGTTTTTCGAAAATCAACTCCTAAGGGGGTGAAGAGTCAATTTACAGGGCAGGTTTTACTGCGGGGCTTGATTAACTCGAAAATTGGTGTAAATAATCTTTCAGTCAAGTTACGGAAATATCCCTACAGGTTTTTTTTTAAAAATCCACCCTTGTGGGATTGAAAACAGGGAATATATAGTTTTATGAAAAATCTTATTCATTTGGTTAATTAACTTGAAACTTGGCACAAATACTTGCTTAAGCAAGTAATAAAGTTTGCAATTAATAGTTTTTCTCCCAGAGGGAAGGGAAGAGGGGAAGGGGAGGGGGTAGGGAGGAGGGAAAGGAGAGGGGGTAGTGAGGAGGGGAAGGGGAGGGAGTATTGAGGAGGGAAAGGGGAAGGGGAGGGGGTATTGAGGAGGGAATGGGGGAAATGGAGGGTGTGTTTAGCGGAGAGGGAGGGGAGGAGTGGTGAAGAGGGAGAAGGGGAGCATGATGGAGGTAGGGGGAGAGGGATAGGAGGGTCTAATGAGGGGGAAGGAGCCGGAGAGGGAGAGAGGGGATGGCGAGGAGTTGGTGAGGGTAGAGGGGAGGGGAACCTGGTAAAGGGGGTATGAGAGGCCCCCCTCTCACCTTCCCAGGTTAGCGGGTAGGGGATTTGGTAAGGAGGGTAAGAGGGAGAGGGGGATGGGGAGGGTGAGAGGAAAAAGGGGGCGGTGAGGGGTGGACGGGGGTTTAGCGGGAGAGGGGGAGGGGTGAGAGGTGGGATGAGAGGGGTGAAAGGAGGAGATGGATAGGAGGGTGTAGTGAGTGGGGAGGGTATGGCGAGGGGGGTGAGGGGGAGGGGAGGAGTTGGCGAGGGTAGAGGGGGTGTGGACAGCGGTGAAGGGGTTGTGAGAGGGGGTGAAAGGGGGAGGAAGAGGTTAGCGGGAAGGGGAAATAGTGAGCGAGGTGAGAGGGAGAGGAGGGTGAAGGGGAGAGAGGGGCTTAGAGGCAGAGGAGGAGGGGTGAGAGGGGGTTAGGGGGAGAGTTCACAATTTCATGGGTTTTAATTTTTTTGCGCGGAATCCTAATTATTTTTCTAAAATAAACGTAGCCTTCGTTCCTCCTTATAACATCAGCTATCTGCCAGTGAAACTCCCGTCAAAATCGGTCCATCGGAGATTAGCCGGAACAAATAGACAGACACAAAAATTTAAAAATGTTTTTTTTTGTTATAAGTTTCAGTCAGCAACAAAAGTCGATTAACACTTGAGTTTTTTAAATCTTAATTATTGAGAAAAATACTTCATTAAAATTGGAACAGATGTAAATTTGAAACGAAATTAACTCTTATCTAATAAATGAAATGCTAAAAAGCAGGTTATTCGTATCATTTTCTGTTAATTTAGATGATGTCAAAAAGTAGCAGTGTTAACCGACTTCTGTTGCTGACCGTACCTACCGT
This sequence comes from Cosmia pyralina, assembly GCA_946251885.1. Classification (NCBI taxonomy): domain Eukaryota; kingdom Metazoa; phylum Arthropoda; class Insecta; order Lepidoptera; family Noctuidae; genus Cosmia; species Cosmia pyralina. Next base: position 21,131,511 of record OX276363.1, on the reverse strand, counting down.
AATACTTTCATATTGTTATGCATTTAGTAAAAAGCTGTTATTAAGACATTACAAACAGACTCATCAATTTTATTTATTTGTATAGATGTATTACTGCGGTTGATGGTAACAGGGTCGCTCCCTATGACAGGGACTTAAACATAACTAAAAAAAATGAACGAAATGTGGGTGTACCATAGATACACCTCTGCCTAATCCTTCGTGGATTACAGCAGTAATGTAATATTATATCTTAGGTAAATGATTGCTGTTGAGCATGAGGTTAGGTTCGATTTCCAGGTCGGGCAAAGGCTTATTAAATTTTTCTATCAGGGACATTTCAGTAACAGCCCGGAGTCTACATTTGTGCCCGGTCGATGGCAATAGGCTCGCCTCCTATTAACAACTGGGGGTTGTTTGTGTATACTACTCGTATATTAAACACCTCTGCCTTGAAAAAAAAAACTCACGTTTGTCCACCCCCTTCCTCCCACGTCACTGGACGTTGACCAATCACACCACAGGAACAGTAGACCGTAGCGTAGATACAGACACCTCCGCTTAAATAAAAGGAATGTTGACAAATTTTTTTTTTGTTTGTCATACCTATTGAAAAATATTGGACACGTATTTTAACTTCTTTTACGTAATCAAAAGATTACGGAATTGATTGACATAAAATGTGTCATGACGTCACTCCTTGCCAGATTTTATACGTTGTTTGGTATAGGTACCTACCTAGTTGTGACGTTGTTTTAAAAGAGTGTCCGTGGAGTTTCTTGCCCGTTCTTCTCCAGACGTACCTCTACGCTTTGAAATGGGCGCCTAGCTTCATCTTTCTGACTGACCTACCCCTTGACAATTCAAAAGTGCCTGTAATTGGTTTATTTGAAATAAATGCTTTGAGTTTGTGTTTGAGTTGAGTTTGACATAGCGAGCCCCCACTCCCTAACTTTAATAGGTTTTATCCATTGATATATTAGATGAAGATATGTTACGCGCTAACATCGCAATCACTAAACCTGGACTCGGCGCACGACTACATGCACTGAAACTCGCACACCTGTGATCACAGTTGCAAACCTACAGTTACCAATAGACAAGGACAGAGATAGGAGCCGGCGCTGTCGTACAAGTGAAATCGCGTTAGTCGCCGAATGCTTACGATTATGAATGACATTGCTTGTCTATCTCGCTCTCATAAACATGGCGAAGCAAACATTAAATATTATTATAATTTTCAACAAATTATCATTTTTGGCTATAAGTACTTACGAGTGAAAAAGTAATCCCATGGAATTTGTTTTTGGTTTTTGATCTATTTGTGCACATTTTGAAAACACATGAAGGCATTGTTGCTGCTTATTTAGACGGTTACGGGAATTTTACTTAACGTGCTACACAAACGCCAGTTCGATTGTTACTAAGGTCAATAATTGTGTGCGGTTAACTCAATTTATGCGGTCCACGTCAAGGAGCGCGAACCTTATCTTCCTAATTTATACATTGTTGGTTTTATCTAAGTATTTTTTTTTTAATATGATAAAGCAAACAATACTTGTCTAATATTTTTTTATTATCCGACTGACGTACTAAATAGAATTTCTTCTTTTTTACCCCGACATCATCCCTATTATTTATTTATTTAATAATTAAAACTTTAAGTTAAGCAAAAGTAAAAAAATACTGTACAAAGGTGGACTTGGGAAGCGTGGGGAAGTCTGCCTGCCCCTATTTTGTTATGAACATATGACGGTCTGTAAATACGAACATCATCAACCTTGATCCTGCCGGTGACCTTTTAGTATATTTCTACGTCCTTTGAGTGATTTCAGTGCTAATGAAAAGGTCACGCTGGAAAATTACCAAACATTCAAAAAACAATTGAAAAAACATTTTTATTATCTTCCACAACGTAGAACTTGAGATTTACGCCATCAAATGTGGGCATTTCATTACATTGGTCAGGCTTCATTTGATTTGCATAGAAAACCTTAAAGGCTCGCTATAATGAATACAAGGAGCTATAAAAACTCGGGGCTGTTCTTCAAATGCCCATTCTGTGTAGAGCAGAGCTGCGGAAAGAATATCAATTATCAAAATGTGTCGTATTCTCGTGTTGTTCCTGCTAGTAGCTGCTATCGCCGTTCTGATTGAGGGTCAGTTGACTTTCAGCTCCGGCTGGGGAAACGGGAGGAAGAGGTTCATGAATTCTGAACCAGTTAATGATGACTGTAATCCAGAAGAAGCAATTTCTCAAATATACAAGCTCATTGTGGTAAGTGATGTTATATTACGCAGTCTTTATTTTTGTTTAAGGCGCGGTAAAACGCAAATCTTCAAGGTTAGGCAGTAAATCGTAAAGGTATATAAGTATATGGTATAAAGGTATAAATACGGTTGAAAATGGCGAAGCGTTTGATTTTAGTTGAATGTCCTGTCCGCCATTATGAAACGTTATTTCGCAGTTTTATTTAGGTAATAAAAAAAAAAACACATAAATAAGTTAAAACATTTTTACATACTTCTCTAGTTGAATAAATTTCCTTTTTTACTATAACAAAAAAAAAAAAAAATTGTTGTCGCTCAAATTTTTGCGATATTTTTTTAAAGATGCTCTATCGTTTTTAGAAGATATCTTATACACTTGACTGACTATAGTATTTTTTTTGGGCTTGAAACACGTAGCATTTAGGCCTCTGCCTCGAATTTCGCGGGCAGCGGGGCGGCAGCGGCGGCGCCGGCGGAGCGGGAGCGGAAATGGACCGGACCTCCAAAACAGCGGCGCGGTAGCGGGGCGGGACAATGCGAGACGCGCCGCCCCGCCGCCGCCGCGCCGCCCCGCTGCCCGCGAAATTCGAGGCAGAGGCCTAACAAGGCTAACGACCCGGCCACGACTTTGCGCGGCGGCGGCTGCGGCAGCGGTTTTCCTAATTCATTGCGTGTGATCCCAACTAGCCACAGTGCTTTGCGCGTCTCGACTGCGCAATATACAGATAAAACTCTTGCCGCGCCGCAATACGCGCAAGGTCGTGAACGGGCCGTAACTGTGCGACTAAAAGTGGACGTTTTAAGGAGGATGCGTTAAGGTAGACCGCGAAATTCAAATTTTCTTACGTTTTTTGCAATTTGCAGGTCAGTGTCAGGTTGTATGTTGATTGAAATATGAGACGCGGCCGTAGCTAATATGGCTTTACAGAATTATGTTCATTAGAATCAGCAATACAACTACATAAGTTAGAATTGACCTCAAATCTAGCGATTTCATGAAATCATGAGATTAGAGGTCAATTCTAACTTATGGAGTTGTATTGCTGATTATAATGATTATAATTCTGATTAGCTATAGCAGCGTCTCATATTTTAATCAACATACAACCTGACACTTACCAGCAATTTGCAAAAAAACGTACGAAAATTTGAATTTCGCGTGCTACCTTAGCGCATCCTCCTTAAGGTGTCCCAGTTAGGGCAGCGCCTTAAACAGTTTCGTCAATTTAAAAGCATCTAACGTGTAGGAGCTTTCTTCAATTAAAGGAAAATGCTAATCCTTTAGGTACTACGCATCTGAGCTATTTTCCATTAAATGTTTACAAAGCCCTTGTTAGGGAAATCAGAACTTTAGGAGATATTTAGAACATCCAAATTGAGTTGAGTTCAAAGAGATCCTTATTTACTCAAGCTTCTAATAGGCAGACAATAGAATTTATACTTCGTTTACGTTATCTTATCAAACAAAGTTTTTCAGTTTTAAGTTTATTCTGGTTGTTTTATCTTCTATTATAAACACAACATCACGTAATCAACGATGAATTAGGCAGAAGTGTACATAACACCCACATCTCGCCAGTTATGTTTAAACCCAGAGTCTGAGCTGCTACTGAGAAATTCCTGCTGGAAAAATAAAATAACACATTACCCGACCTGGGAACTGAACCCAGGACCTCATGCTCAGCAACTAGCGTCCACTGACTTTTACCAAGAATAAGTAAACTGTATATGGGATGATGGATTTGCATTACGTCGTCGCTGGTCGCTCCATGCAAAATACTGGTATTCAGCTGCATCCGGTTAGACTGGAAGCCGAACCCAACATAGTTGGGTAAAGGCTAGGCAGATTAATTGGATTCGCATACCTACTTTTACAACAGGACCAACTCTGAAATACCGAAAAAACATCTGTTTCATTAATTTTGATTGGGTAAATATTTCAGAGTTCTTTCATAATTTTCGGTAATTTTGTTCACGTTCATGAATAGGTAAGGTACGAGTATTCTGCCTAGCCTTACTCCATTTCATTCGGGGTCGTTTTTCTTCGAGACACTACTTGAGCTTTCTTCACGTCGTATATAAGGTGCTATAAAATATATCTGCCACGGCTTCAATGGGAAATAGTATTGAGTATATAGATTACAATAGTGAAGAAATTTCGTACCCCGGAATAGATAAATTAATTTGAAAAAATAAAGTAATTGAATATACATTTACTTTATTCTGCATAACGTGGTTCACAAAATACGCGCGATATGTCGCTTCGTCAATGAAAACAATTGCTAGCACTTTCTAACTGTTCTGTAAATTAACACTAATTAATACAGGACGGTTCCATACAAATAAATCAATTCAAAAATACGCACATTTTTTCATCATTAATTTATCTTCACTATTGTAATCTATATACACAGTACTGTCTCCCATTGCAGCCGTGGCAGATATTTTTATAGCACCTTATATACGAGTAGGTAGGTCTATATCTCTTTGACTAGGCATAACTAGGTGTTATATTAATTTTGTGGAGTAGATTCACGTTTGTGTGTACAAACGAGAATCTACTCCACTCTCTATTAAACGAGGATTCAGTTGAAGATGGTGTACCTACACGTATCCAGATACAACCTATTTCTTTATCATAGGTTACAAGACTGAAAGGCCATCAGGCTATTTTCCTTATCCCATTTCTCTGAGACTCAAATTAGTATCTTCTTTTGCAGACGGAAGCAGAAAAAATACGAGCATGTCAACATGAAGGAAAAATTTAAACTTCGTTAGAATCCGTCTGTTTTTGCGTCATTTAGAATTTATTTACTAAACTTGCATGGGTTTGTTTATTTAAATTTGTTATGTATCTATAATATGCTGTAAGCTATTATTCTTGTGTAATATTTGGTAGATAATGTATTACGGGTATAGATCATAGAGTCAAACGCTTTGGTAAAGTCAATGTTCCCCTGCGGTACCCCTAATGCTATATCTGCCTTAGGCTTTATATAATAATATTAATGTAAGTAAATGAGCGGCTGGATCATTTATGAATTACAATGATTGTAATAATTGTAATACTCGTATTAATTAATTAAATAAGTAACAAATGTTGTTTTATTTTTGTGAAAATTCATGAATTCAGTACCTACGTATACACATATTATATCAGTGTGAATAACTAGGTCAGTTTGTTATTTTAATTAAAACACATTTACATATTTCGGTATACTTTTATTAAAATCATTATGTTTTACATCGTTCCTTTATAATTAAATGGAAATGGTTAGCGAAGGAGGTATTACGTCTTTTTTGTCACCCTCGGATGCATTTTTAATGTTAGATGACGCAGGTCAGTCATTACCTGTGTCAAATCAATTATGTTTCACATAGCTTATGATTGAAACTTACTACCTTTACTTTAATCTTTAGAGGTAAATCGACCATTATGACTTCTAAAATCTTAATTCTGGTCATTATATTATTATAGTTACTTAAATCTACTTTCATGCATTACCTCCTTCAGATTCAACGTAAAGATTTAATCTTCCTACTCGAAGCAGATCATTATAATACTCTGTCAGATTCTTCAAATTACGTCAAGGGCAACTCTGTCGTCGGACCAAATGAAATCTTAACAGTGACAGATATGTTGAAAATGTATTATTATACAGTGATGTAATTGACTTTACAATTAAATGTGAGGTTTACGGCAATAACATGCGTAGAACATGTATTGAAAATGTTTTAATAATTTTGTCCGCACGAGACAGTAGACTCAGTCAAATCATCATCGATATTACTGTTGTGTTTAAATTTTTGTCGAATGCAAATTCAAGAAGTATCACCAAATTAATTGTGGTACCTCTAAAAGTTGCTTTCAATAGTAATACATTTATATATCCTAATAATGGAACTATTAATTGTAAACATGTAGTAACTTAACTAATGGCTACTTGTCTGACTGATAATGAACTCCACATACTCGTACTCGTAGATCAAAATTGGGTATTGAGTGAACTACTGGCTACAATCTCTCCAGATCGCAGTATTATCGATAACATCAATTAAGACATCGAGTATACAATAATTAACATGCATACGAAAAGGTTACACGTATGTGTGCCTAATACGTCTACAAGATTTTGAGCGTTGGACATAGGCTAATATTTTCCTTACATACAATGAATGGTAAATGAAATTACTAGATATATTATAACAATGAAGATGCTACCGCTCGTCACAGCCCAAGAATACATTATTTAAGGACACATCTAAACGATTACAGTATTGCACATAGTGGGTTTAAGATCTAAATTCAAATTAAAGGACGGAAGAGAAAAATGAGCAAGAATCGTATGAAATCAAAGCCTTATTAATTTCTAGAGCTTTCGAAGTTAAATTGAGATGAAAACGTAGTGTATTGAAATCATGTATGATTGGATAGTCGACCAATCTGAATTTAGCACCTTTCAGCATTGCAGAGCCAAGATGTGTCTCATATAATTAAGAACAGAATGAGAAGTGAGGTCACCAAATTATAGTACAATTGAGACCTGTTGTCATCTTCTAGATTTTAAAACAGATTCGTTCTCTCCGCCGATTAATAAAAACAAATGTGCCTGAGCCATTAATGTACGACTTACTGTATTTAACAGCCGAACACAGCATTAGTGATATTTTATTATGTGGGTGTCATATACACATTGAAAAGTAGATTTAAATGTATCCATATTATGTCCCTTGAGCCATGGATTCAAAATAAAATTAAATATTAATAAGATTGACTACAATGTTTTCAAATGAATACGGCACGATAAAGTTCACATACCTACGGGCTGGTCAAAAAAATATAAATGATATAAACTGTAAGTTAGATAAATACCTATAGACAACTTTGAAACAATAGCTCAAGGGACAATTATCTACGAATTATATAATTAGGGAACATTGAGTAATATTTACAGTGATACGTACAGACAAAGAAATTAATTTTAATAAAATCTTATCATTGGTTTATCATGATATAATTGTAATTTTAAATATAGGTAACTGTACACTGAGCGACACAGGTGTAGAAAGTTGTAGGCCCAACTATTTACACGTTTACCATTTACCTACGCGTCTTAGTGAAAATCTTAATGTGCAATTAATCATGGAAGCAATAGTGGACTAAATAACAAATACATTCTTCGATTGTTTTTAGGTAAGTCAGAAAGATAAATCAGCATTTTTTTTTTCTATATAAAAGCGAAACGAAATTATTGATAATATTTCGATTTCAAACATAATTTAAACTAGATTGAAAATAAAAGAAACTACGGAGCTTACTTTCTGTTACGTGCAAAAAATAAATATTTTGAATGACTCATTTCTATCTGATGATAACCCGTTGCCATGTCTAACTGTTAAGGCGACGATAAGCGACTTTTATTGATTTTACTGAAGAGCACATCTAAACGAGTAGTTCTAATGATTTGGAAAAAATATATGTTAAATTAGAGCATTTTTTTAATAACTTAATATGTGAATATTTTATATTATGTTTACATTACATAGTGTAATTAACTTGTAAAGTTATGTTTAACGCGGATAAAAACTGAGAATCACGCAAAAGCTATCAAGCGTATTTTAATGAAATCTTTACCATTTTAAAGATAATTTAATCATTTATCTTTATTTACATGTTTTAATATAATGCCTTTTGTTTTATGTGTAATAAATGAATAATGAGTCGAATTTGGAACAGCGCTCCTTGACGGGCGAGTCATATTACTGGCTGAACGTACGAAGCGTTGCGTAAGCTCAGCTCAGAACACGCAAGCTAACCATTCAAGGCCGCTGGCTCTTATCTGCGTCTTAACTTTTGGAATAGTTAGCATTTCATTTTGAATTGACCTCCGTGATACAATAACATATTAAAATTTCCAGCAAGAAATACCCGATTAAATAATACTTATATAATAACAGCTGGTTTTTATAAATTCCTTTTTTTGGGTATGTGTTTTATCTTAAATATGTATGTGTCGTAAATGATACCTACATGATATATACCTAGGCCACTTACGCCTGCCATCGACAAACAGCTATAAATTATGAATATTATTTTGGTACGAATGGAAAGTCTTTAAAATGTTGGGGTGTCACTAACTTTTACGGATTAGGCATTAAGGCTGCCAACTGCAGTTGACTTAATAATACATAATGAACTGTACCCGTTATATTAATATTAAATGATAACAGCTGTCTATCTTTGGCAGTTCCGACATGTAATCTATTTCTAGAGTTAAAACGACCCTCTTTTCTCGAATAGATAAGATCCTTGGCGTACTTTCAACTACTAATGTAATACTTAAATTTTAAAATACCCTTCACATCAACATTAGTGCCATTGCATTCTAGTCCTTAAATACCTAACACTTTAAGGGCTAGTATTATGTAGAAACCTCTTAAGTGGTTTCTAATACATCTTAACCTAGGTTAGATTACGTACGAATCCATACAAGGAGTCATATCTTTGGTAAAATTATCGAAAATTTTTAATTCTCGGAAAGTAAGATATTTTTTGTACACAATAAGTTGGGACTTGATAAGTGCCGAAATAGACGTACCGTTTGTTAAACGATCGAGCAATCTTTAATTTTGTTTTACAATTTTCATGAACTGTTCCTGTTATATTATAATTAAAAACGGAAGCCTGGTCTATACCGGCACTGGGCACATTTATATACATATAGACACTTTGAGCTTCACTAATAATTACACTAATGCCAACAAATACTGAGTAGAAGTCTACCACAAGGAAGACGGTGATTAAAAGAATACACAAACTATTTCACGATAAATGAATGGGGTGAGTTCTAGGCTTCTATGTCGGCGTGCCATCTCGGGGCCGGCGTGCGGGCAGCGCGGGGCGCGCGGGGCGGCGGCGCATGCGCGCGGGCAGCTGCGGCAAGGGTGGCAGGGCGCCCACGGCGCGCGGGCCCCCCAGGCGGAAGCACAGCGCGTACGCCAGCGCGAACAGCACGTACGGTGCCAGCACGGCCGCCACCAGGCGCACCAGCGGACCCACGCCCCGCTCCAGGGAGTCGGAGAATCACTTCTCCTCGTCCTCGTCGCGGAACAGATACGTCGACCTGACCACACGATACGCACAGTTTTATTTAAAAATTTGGAAAACCAGGAATCGATGATGACGATTCGGAAAAGGCATGGATTTATAAGGCTTTTCTAAGTAATAAAACCTATAAGTCTAAAATGATTGTTTGAAAGTCAAAGCATTTATTTCAATTATACCACTTACAGGCACTTTTGAATTGTCAAGAAGTGACGGCGTTAGAGCTGACTTCATTCCTTACTTATAGTCCTGAAAGATTTTCCACAATAACTCACAATACAATTATTAGAACACGGGTGGGTAACTGGATATTGCACATTCTTGACTTTCATTTGTCACCTCTTATTACAGCTACGGGAGGAGTATATTAATATCTATTTGCAAAGAAGAATGGTTAATTCAGATCCAACACCACACCTCAAAGTTTAATTTTAGGGAGTTCACAACATAGAGGGTGAATTAGGTTACTGATTTTTTATTCTTTGACAAGGAGAATACCCAATCAATACCCAATCTAAACATTCGGAATCATACTCACCAATAAGCCAGATTAAACAAAGCGAATACAAGTGGGAAGGTGATCCTGGAGATGACATCTATCCTCTTGGAGCGAGTGGGGAACTTGGACATCCACAGGCGGCAGCAGTTCTTGCGTGGTGGATTGATGTGGATCTCGCACTGCCGCATCTTGTTGTCCACCGGGCCGCCGCGCACCAAGGGTTTCTGTTTGTTGCAGACCGGTCAGGGAGGCAAGACATATTGCATCTTCAACTAAATCATATGGCTATGTGCTTTTGAATTCAAATTCTAACTTTTTTTAATAAAATATAAAATTTGTCGGAGTTTTTCATCTAAATCATCTCCATGAAATGCATGCATATTGGGCCATGGAGACGCAATAAAAGTTTCCAAAAATAATGTATAATAAATAGACTCCAAATCCTAAGTTAAGTACTGAAACTACATAGTTCTACCAAAACTGTCGTCTGTACTACCTATCTATGCTACATAATTCGAAACTAAAGATGATCAAATAAATCCAATCAATCAAATAAGTCATTCACATCATTTAAACTCAATTCATCACGTCTATATTCGAAAAAGCCTAAACAGTATGCAAAAACATTATAATGAACTATAACTAGGTATCAAAATTGACAAAATACCACCCAAAACATCTAAGAAAATGTGTCAAAGCATAACTATGTTTCAATCCAAAAGCACTATCACACAAGTTTTAAAAAGTACTAGATTTGAGCTCACCATAGCAAAAGTAGTATTGCTATCAGTATCGAGAAGATCGGAGGCAGCGTCCATGCTAGCTGCTTCCATCTCCCGTCTCGCTTTCTTCATGTTTTCTCTATGCATGTCAGAGCGAGACGCATAGTTAACTAGAGCGAACTCTAGTAACGCACCGAAGACAAACGTAAGGCACACGCCGGTCCAGACATCAATAGCTTTGGTATAGGACACGGGTGGCAAGGAGGCGTTGATGCCTGATGACTGAGTCGCCATAGTGAGCAAGGTGGTTACTCCTGTAACAGAGAATCCGTGATATAAACACCTGTAAAGTAGCTCGGCTGCCAGCTAGCCTCATGCCAAAGCAAATAGAGAATTAGAACCTTAGAAAGAAATCAATTTAACCAATCCATATGCTTTGGTTCAATTGAAAATATCAAAATCAACGTCAAAGTTACCGTTACCGCATACAAAAAAAAGCTTAGCACTCATGAACTTTACCTAACGTACCCTAAAGTGCCCTTAAATTGCGTAGAATACTAATAAAACAATCAGTTTGTTTATAAATACTGCAGACAATACACACTGTAACACACACACACAAAAACACACACTACACACACACACACACACTGCACACACACACACTGTGTGTGTGTGTGTGTGTGTGTGTGTGTGTGACTGTAAGGCAATACAGTAATTTGATATTTTTGTGAAATAGTAAGGAAAACAATATCACAAGACGTAACGCCACAAACCTTTCTTGAAAACTCTAATATGGTCACGTGAACGCCCACATACATTTTTCTACAAACGAGCTCTTAGAATTTATGAATGGTGTGTCAATTCTAGAGAATTCCTAGAACTTGGTTCACGTGTTTGCTTTTAATGATTGACAGGGGTATAAATTTCATACATCCTAGTCAAACTACATTGGATAGCATTCAGTTTACCAAATAAACTTCTAGAAATTGTGAGCAGTTATAGTTTGTAAACATGAAATATTCTGCAACACATGCAGAATATTCAAGGAATATTTCTTGTATGCTTACAGGATTTTCCAATTTCAAATACTACGCATCCATTGGATAAAATTATAAACCATAACATGATAAATAGAACCAGTGTGTTCTGAAGATATTTGCAATGAATAATACATTGTACATGCATCATGCGTGTTAACCACTCCACTCTCTGCCACTTGATAGTAAAATTGTGAACGCCTTCTGAGCAGATGAGAATTTCCTTATAAAAAAAAAACTTAGACGAAGAAAACAGATCATTCTGTAAGACGTAACTTAACCTGGCTAACTGGCAACTTTTTCAAGCTGAAGGGCCGATACTGAATGATTACTTATATAAAAGGACACATTACCGAGTGACACTCTTGCTGGCACAGCTCCTTGGTCCAGCCAGAAGGACACCCACGACACGATGACAAGCATGCAACATGGAATGTAGATCTGGATGAGGTAGTAACTGAACTCCCGCTTGAACAGCAGGTCTACCTTCAGGCAACTGTATTCACCTGGAAGAGGAACAATGATATAGCGATAGATAATTAAGTTTATTTATATATGTAGGATCTCCAAGAAAAGTTGAACACAAGACATGATACATAAATAATAGGCAACATTAGGTAGCAAGTAGGTTAACAATTAAGCTATCAAAGTTTGTGTAGTTTAATTGCTTAAAGAGCAAATAAACAGGAACAGAAAAAACAGGACAACAAAACAAATAAATAGGACATCAGTAGCAGTTTGGACAGACGAGACGTAGAAAACAGACACAATATTACAAAATCTACAATACCAGTGTCAGAGGTAATGAACTTATGGAACGGAACAAAATTGCCATAAGAAATTCTTTGGACACTCTTCTTCATTAAGTTTTTATTTTTTTACATAGCAGCTACGCTCTTTTCAGAGCAGAAGCTCTTTCGCAAGTTTTTCTCTTTCGAGAGAAGCCATTTCCTTTACTCCCATATCTGTGACCTTCGCATTCTCCTTTATCTTTATGCATCTTATGATCTACTGGTACACACGGCTACACATCAAGCCCTTCAGTCCCTCATTTCCAGTTTACATTGACCTCTCATTGCAAGGAAATTCTATACAATGCAAGATCAGCTTATACCGGAAATGTATAGCTTGATCTGTATCCGTGCGTACCATAAATGAAGATCAAAAAGACTTACCAGTATTAGTCTTACTGTTGCAGTAATCTGTGAGGAACTTCTCAAGCGTGAACCGAGGTAGGTGTAAGTTCTTAACGACCTGGACGGGGTCACCTTCCTTCCACAGGAATACTAAGTCATCTGTCGTCCAGCCGTCTGAAAGGGAAACACTTATGATGATGTGGTCTTGGTTTGAATGGAAAAAATATTTTTTTTTGTGAGGACCAGCAAAAGATGGACAGGGGTATGTGACATTAGAACAATAAAGAAGACTTAAAACTAGGAGATGGTTTAACAACAGCCAATGATAATAATGCTGATTAGCAATTCGTTGATGAGCAGTGATACTAACTAGTTAGCTAATAAAACTAGATGGCATGTGATCCAATAGGACTAACTAAATGTTTTATTCACAAACAAATGCTATTCTCAAACTCATTACAAAAAATAGAATGACAATAAAAATAAACACCTTTTTACAAATCCAAGGCTCCGCTTGTTTACAGGGGTGATGAAAATCAACGCGATTCGTGAAGACAGCACGCAATGTAAACAAGGTTATTTCGTAATGAAATGTAAACGGAACACCCAAATATCTGCCCGCGATTCGCAAACTGTTGGGAGCAGCTGGGCTAAGTAATTTTTGTACATGACATGTTGTTTTACCGTTGGTAAACAGTTATAGCTGGGTCATTGTTTCAGTTAGATTAATTTGGAGACTGAAATTATCTATTGAGATCTTGTATTCTATGTCGTGAAATTGATATGGTCGTTATAACAAAAGTCAACAGAAAGGAAAACTCCTTTCTGTTTCATGTGCAGAAAACTCCTTATTAAACAGCAATCCTCAAGGTAGACCGACGATCTGGTGAAAATCGTAAGAATCCGCTTGATGGGGGAAGTACAATACCGGTCGTTGTAGCGACACTTGTTGGTCTATGTCCAGCAGAGGACGTATTTCGGCTGAATGATAAAGATAATGAAAATAATAACTAAAATACTCACAACTGGCCATTCTCAGCGAGCAGGTCTGTTTATCCAGGGGGTACAGCTTCAGGTTCATCGGGCAAGACAGTGTGAGAGAGATTCGGATGCTGTACAGCACGTTTCCATTGGGGAAGATACGGATGTAGACGTTAGGCATAATGATGTTATGAAAGTGGCCTTCCTTTTCGTTGGAGAAGAACAAATCAGGCATCCAGACCCTGTTGGCTTCGGTTAGGGTCAGGTACTTGAGGCGACCTGGGGAGAAAAAGGAATTAGTTTTTAAAGAAAAATGTTTTAGTACATATGTAAAATCCTGTAGGTTCAGAGACTACCACATATGCTTTTAAAAGGCAAAATTTTGAGTACGGAAATATTATTGATGAATCACTTAACATAGATAGATTTGCTTCTGAGACTAACACAGATTTTGAAAAGTCAATCTCGCAAAGAAAAGGCAAGGTTTAGTTAAAATAAGAGTGTTAGTTCCTCATCGCTGTCACTGTGGCGAAGTTGTCAACAGCCTCGGACACCACGGCCTGTCTTGCAGCCGAAGTGCGGGTCGCTTAGCGCGGCACGCGAACATTAATGACATCATCCGACGAGCTCTTGTTACCGTCGGCGTTCCACCTGTATTAGAACCCAATGGCTTGGCACGCGACGATGGCAAGAGACCGGACCGCATGTCTTTATTTCCTTGGAAGGTGGGTAGGCCTTCAGTGTGGAATGCAACGTGTGTCGATACTCTTGCGCCTTCCCATCTTCCTGGCTCGGCGTGCCTTGCTGGCTCCGCTGCTGCGGCTGCGGAAAACCTCAAGCAGCGTAAATATAGTAATCTTATTTTTAACTATATTTTCGAGCCGTTTGGGGCTGAAACCCTCGGGCCGTGGGGTATGAGTGCTCGTGGTCTCTTGAAGGATATCTCGAAACGGCTGGTTGACACTTCCCGTGACCCAAGGGCTGGCTTATACCTTGGCCAGAGGCTAAGCATTGCCATACAACGTGGCAATGCCGCCAGTCTCTTGGGTACATTACCTGTCGACAGCGATGCGGATGAATTTTTCGACGCCATGTATTAGTTTGAGAATAGTTTTAGTTAGGATATAATTTTGTTATTTTTAGGTTATGTTTGTATTACATTTAAATAAAAAAAATATTTAGTGTGTTAGTGAAAATAACCGATAAAAAAGAATTTAAAGTAATTTTGCAGATTTAGAGGCTCAAGACGCATTCCCGATGTGGAAGAATGATAAAGTAAGGTTAATGTGCAATTAGAAGATTATCTTGGATTTGCAACGTCACTGAGCCTATTCATTGTAATGAAAAGACCGCGAAAAACCTGTTCTTAAAACATATCGCTATATTCCTCTGAATCTTATTCTGCATATTTACAAGCTGCTAATCTAATTAAATGCTAATTTAATCAATTAATTAATAATTTGTAATTTGTGGTCTGGTGTAAATAAACATGGGTTTATTCCTGAAATAAAAATGAGTTGATTTAATTTGATTTTTACAAAATGCTGATATAGGGTTAAATTATTATTATTATTACCCAATTATTCGACAGCTAAATTCCAAATTTAACGTTTGGTATCTTGATGACGGAACCTTGGGAGGCGATGTAGAAACTGTTTTAAATGACCTTCAATTCTTAAAAAATGAACTTTATTCCATTGGCCTTGATCTCAACCTTTCGAAATGTGAACTGTTCTTAGCGGACGGTACCGACAGACATCTAACACTTCCCAAATTTAACGCAATAGCCCCGGAAATCAAAATTATTGAAAAAAACTCTCTTCGTCTCCTTGGGTCTCCTATCTATGAAAATTCTTTTCCTGTTTTTATTGAAGAAAAAATTCAAAATTTCAATGACGTTTCGGAAAGATTGTTCCAAATTAACATGCACTCGGCCATAACATTAATCCGTTACTGCTGTTTCGGCCCTAAATTAACATATTTCCTTCGTGCTTCCCATTTATGGAAGCACACTCACCTTTTAGATAAAATTGACAAAATTATGCGACAAACTTTAACTTCGATCTTAAATGTGGCCTTGGACGACCGCGCTTGGGCACAAGCTACTCTCCCCATTCGTATGGGAGGCCTCGGCGTCCGCAAAATTTCTAGTATTAGTTTACCGGCATTCATATCCTCCGTCCATGGCACAGATAAATTAATCAGGAAAATCCTAGCCTCCACACTGGTTAATTTTGATGTGCCTTGTTTCACCGAGGCTATAGATGCCTGGAGACTCGCTTGGCCGAATTCAGACCCACCCGACAATCCATTTTCCCAGAGACGGTGGGATGAGCCGCTCTGCAGAGTAGTACAGAACAATTTACTTGACACGTCTGCTACTACTGCGGAGCGTGCGCGTCTGCTGGCTGTGGGTAAGTGGGAGTCGGGTCTGTGGCTTCATGCACTACCGTCGTCGAACATAGGCACTTTGTTCGACGACACTACTTTCCGCCTCGCTGCTTCCCTGCGACTAGGAGCTCCTTCTTCTTCTCCTCATCGCTGTCACTGTGGCGAAGTTGTCAACAGCCTCGGACACCACGGCCTGTCTTGCAGCCCAAGTGCGGGTCGCTTCGCTTAGCACGGCACGCGAACATCAATGACATCATCCGACGAGCCCTTGTCACCGTCGGCGTTCCAGCTGTATTAGAACCCAATGGCTTGGCACGCGACGATGGCAAAAGACCGGACGGCATGTCTTTATTTCCATGGAAGTTGGGAAGGCCTTTAGTGTGGGACCCAACGTGTGTCGTTACTCTTGCGCCATCCCATCTTCCTGGCTCTGCTTGCTGTGCTGGCACTGCTGCTGCCGCTGCGGAAAACCTCAAGCGGCGGAAGTATAATAACCTTATCGGTAATTATATTTTCGAGCCGTTTGGGGTTGAAACCCTTGAGCCGTGGGGTCCGAGTGCTCATAGTTTGTTCAACGAAATCTCCAAACGGCTGGTTGACACTTCCCGTGACCCAAGGGCTGGCTTTTACCTTGGCCAGCGGCTTAGCATTGCCATACAACGTGGCAATGCCGCCAGTCTCTTGGGTACTTTACCAGTCGACAGCGATGCGGAGGAATTTTTCGACGCCATATTTTAGTTTTTTAATAGTTTTAGTTATGTTAGTATATAATTTTGTTATTTTTAGGTTATGTTTACAGTTAAATAAATAATCTCATCTAGGGTTAAAAATGTTACTTACCTCCCAAGTTATTGAATTTCAGCCTTTCATCTAACCATTGTTCTCGAAATGTTAACTGTACTGAGTATTCCTGAAAACATGATATCCACATGTAGCAAGCTCTAGTAAATCAGAACAAACACATTGATACATTGTCAAAAACTATACACACAACGATTCAATCGATAATTCTGGAAACGTAGAAAAAAATGCTTAAAAAGTTTCAGGAGAAATTAATTCATGGTTGTCCTAAATTACGATTATGTATAACATTTACAAAACAGGTCTCGAAGTCTGGTACAAAATTACTTTTTTGACAATATTTCAATGTAACACCAAGTTATTCTATGGTAACCACATCTTCTCCACTTTGCTTTCGTAGCATCTGTGCATCTAAAAGCTTCATCACTTTTAATTACATCTTTATCGTCTAGTCTTTTAGGTTACGCACAAAGCTATTAACTAATGACTTTATTTTACCAGTAAGCTTTTAACGTGTATTTATTTGTGCCAATATCCACCTGTTTAGAAACTTTTTTACTACAGCATATAAAATAGTACCAAGAGTTTTAACTGATAAAGTTTCAAGCTAGGCGTTACTGGCACAACGTGATTATACATATAGAAATATTACACTAAGGGAAGGGACGGTGTCGAAGGTTCGCTCAATAATTAATTTGACATCCAGGCACAATGCACTAGACTAGAGGATCCCTCGACATCTCAGCAAGTCAAATGAATTATCGTACAACAAATTAAAGCCGGCAGATGCTTACAGAAGAAGTTCAAACATGCTCACTCGAAAATTTACTTTAGGACTTGAATTTTAGAAGTAGTTAAGACAAATGTTAATGGATAGAAGAGAGGTTGATGGATTTCACAAAGTTGATGAACTTGGAGATATTGGCTTAAAAATACATATTATGAAGGAAATGAAGGTCCTCAACCTAATTTTAACTCCACTGGTCAAAATAAAAATCATCCTTATCCAAAAGTGAACGTTCGAGCGTCACAAGTCGAAGCAACATGCACAGAAGCGAAGCCCAGATCGAACTTACCGTCCTCAGCATTCGTTGAAGGAATGCTTTAGTTACCTTCATGCACAATCGGCCAGTATAACTAGAGCTACGATACGTCTAGCTGTTGTTTGGGGTCGGGTGTCACATATTGGTGGGCAGCCACCGTTCCAAGCACGAAGGCGAGTGCGGGCGCGGCGGTAAGTCCCGATTACACAACACAAATTCACATGAACAAGACATATCAACAATTAATTACAATCAACGTACACGACCAAAATAGTTTTTATAATCTCCTCATCTGCGTGAAATCAATATAACAAGCATGATCAAAATAAATATAATGAAAATAAATAAAATGATGGTGTCTGGTGCGGGCCGCGGTCCCGTGGTACCTACAAGCGTGGCCGGATTCTTTTAGTTATAACATTACGTGATTATCTTTTAAATTGTTTCTAAGGCAATTGAGTTCAAATTGATTTTGAACGTATCAGTGCTGTGATACCGAAGCGGTTGAGTTTGCTGATCAATAATTTAGTGCTATCTACTTTTAGTGCCAATAGTCCATCCTGTACGTGTTTTTACAGCTTGAGACGCTCCTGCAGGAGTGTTCTCTAAATATAAACTCAAAGAAAATAATAAGGAATAGAAAAAAGAAACAGAAAAGAAAATTATCAAGAAAATTAAGCGACAATTTTGATTATCAGTAAATTTTAGATGTAGAATTTATAATTTAAACGTGTACAGACTAAGGTAGTCTGAGTTTAATTTAAAATAAAAACATAAAATAAAATAATAATGTGCGCGGCACCGCACCACGGTACAAATTTAGCAACAGATTTAGTTAAACCATTAACTTTTAATATTAAGGGTGGGTTAAATGATACATTTAGGAAAGGAAAAAGAAAGGTGCACAAATTAGAGAAAACAAAAAAAATCAAGGGGAAAAGAAAAGAAACAAAACCACGAACACAATAATTTACGAATAGCTGAGAATGTTTAGCGTAGTGCAGATATTGCATAATATTTAATTTTTATTATAAACAAAGTTAACAAGACAGATCTAATACTGGGCGCGGTCCACTGCTGCCGTGGTCTGAGGAACTATAGGGTTGCACCGACGGTAGAGCAGTGGATCGCGAAATCCCACAGAGAAATCTAAACTTTAGTTTATAATAAAAACGTCACAGATTACATCAGGTCATGTGAAAACACTCACCATTTTGTAATCATCTATTTTGCTGATGGACCGTAGATACATGTTGACATGGACTAACGTTGGCGCATAGCCTTAACGACAGAAAACAACAATTTAAATTCATATATTGTTTGTACCGCTTCATATAGAAAACACCTAACCACACTACACGAATAGCATCGTGAGAGAAGTACGCAAGTTGATGATAATGTTAGATGCTTAAAGATAATAATGAAGTGGAGCCGACAGTGATCGCGACAACTTCGCTGACCACACAGATCAGTCCATTTCATTAAAGGAAGCTAATGCCCCATCAGATGAACTCATAAGGACAACCAGCCAGTCTAAAATTAAAATAGAAAAAAAACTAAAAACTATAAAGACTATATTTTTTATTCTATGTATTATAATTTTAGATGATAAATAAAGCTAGGATTAAACCAATACTGGCGATCTAAGAAGTAACAGTCGCGTCTAAAAACGATTTTGGTCGTCAACACCAAACGGGATTAAAGAGAAATCGAAAGAAAAAAATAAAGAATAAGAAAAAATGAACATTACACATAGTGTCGGGTAAATCACTCCTAGTCAACAGGAGAGAGTTGCCCATTCATTTGACTTGTTTGAACCGCGTGGATACAGAAAACTTATACGTTTGTAACACTAGTAGCGGCCCAGTCTGTCCTTATTGACTTACCATTGTGACGTCATCGATCTTTGATATACTTCGGACAAATATATTGACGCTCACTACCGCTGGCCCATCTAAGTACCAAGCAAAATATACGATAAATCACGGTATTATTATGACACTACGGCCTAACATTAGTTTGTGAATGCGCGTTATATATCAGTGTCTAGCGACTCACCTGTCCACCTGTAAACATAATGTACACTATGCTCATGAATGATCCGACAGTATGATCACACAAACGAACATAAAGATAATTGTGATCAAATAAAACCTCTAACAATATCAAATCAAACGACATTGGGTTAAAATAAAACGCTGCAAACAATCCTTAATGTCGGTTGTCAACGAGAATTTGTGTTAGTGTAATATAGAGCAGTATTTTTTAATTTAGAAATAAAATAAACAACTAAAACTGTTACAGAAAATATATATAAGAAGAAATTATTATTCAAACATAATTGCAATTTATTAAAGGTAATTATTATTGCTCTTAAAGGTTGAGATAAAATAAATTAATAATAACTTATCTAGAATGTCATTTATTTGAGAAACAACCTTTTCAAATAAAAAAAATAAGAAGAGAACAGTTTATGAAGAATGGTCGATTTTAGATTTTATATTTCGCTACTCCTACCTGATGTTCATAATACCTATGTTCTTTAGCATTTTCATCCTACATTAATAAAATTATATTTTGTGTTACACTTTTCTAAATGTCGATATAAAAACGCTATATCACGTTTCGGGGTTGAGAGAACACAGTCTTGAGGCGAAACATGGCGTGTGCCGGAAATTAACATTTTGTTTTAGAAAGCTACGTGTTCCTTGTTATATAGGATTTGTTTAGTTTGTTCCACGTTAATCTGGATTAAGTTAACTGTCAGTTTGAATTTAGTATTTAATTTATTTATGATTTTAATGGAAAGTTTATTTACCTACGTTTGTTTGTTTGCAGCTTTACCCAAAACATGTTGGATTATCGTTATGCTATCATGAACGTTAAGTTTAAAGA
The DNA here is from genome assembly GCA_946251885.1 of Cosmia pyralina. Taxonomy (NCBI): domain Eukaryota; kingdom Metazoa; phylum Arthropoda; class Insecta; order Lepidoptera; family Noctuidae; genus Cosmia; species Cosmia pyralina. Next base: position 21,110,648 of record OX276363.1, on the reverse strand, counting down.
TCTTTATTTTTACGTAAAATTGTTCGGTACTAGTGCTTAACGTCAATGCTACCTATACAAAGGAGTACAAAAATCTATGTCATTATCATTCGCTTCATTTACTAACTTTTTAATAGGTTCTATACAAGACCTTCCAAAATAAGAAAACAACTATCTCAGAGCCTTCCTAAATCTAAATTTAGAATGTCCTACTTGAGATGATAACATCGATAAAAGAACATTCTAATGGTTTTCATAGAATCAATAATTAAATTCGCTCCTAATAGCTTTCTAACGACGCTATCGGTTTCAACTTACACGTATTGGATATTCTTTTTAAAAGCCTGCCTGAAATATGAATAAATAAAGCTAAACTACAAATCTTAATTTTTTTGTGACACTTGATGGTAACCTTGAACCAAGTCTAGTATACAAAACTGGAACAATAATTGTAATAGTTTTTTTTTTCAAACAAATCGTTTTGATCGCGTGATAAAAATCGTAGTGACCGGATATTTTATTGATTATTTTAATAGCACTGCAACATTTCGTTGAGTAACTGATAGAGCCAATGTCACGAAACGTGTCAAAGGATAACTTTTTAAAAGCTCATTCCCATTGCCATTGTTATACAAAAAAAAAAACAAGTTTCCTGCAAACATTTTTACCTCTATAAAGGTTTTAATATACTTATAAAGATAGGATTACCAATCGTAAAGTAAATGATTTTGACATTTGTTTGTTTACAGCGTCTTTATTTTAAAACAGTTACCTATTTGTTGAAGGCGGTACAATATTTTTTGGTAAATCAGCACGTATTTCAAAATTATATGTGGATAATTTCAATTGACTGTTAAATTAGTTATAATGTATTACCTGTTTATGCAAGCTATAGGAAACCCATCATGTAAATTAACTAAACTTTAAAAAACACAGAAACTAAAAATAATTATCATAACAAGGACTTAAATTGGGATCACCAAGTAACTCATCGCCAAAATAAAATTACAGCACATGGAATACTATAAATATCAATCATTCCATAAATATAGGAAATAATCATTTTAACGAAAAACAAAATGAAGGAACTGCTCTCTCGTTTACCGTAACACGCCCGCTCCCGTACGATAACAAAGTTAATAAATAGGCTGTAACATTTGTTTCTGATGTTTTCATACGTTCAAATTTAATATTAATTTGTCCAAGATCGTAATTATGAGCAAAATGTACGTGCCATATCAACAAACAAAAAAAAAAAAAACAATATGAAAACCAAAAAAAAAGTAAACATTAAAATTTTGAATAATATTAAAACTATTTTTTAAGTACGTGTCAATCTGCCTAAATTAGGTCTTAATAATCTAAATTATACTTTTGCCTAACTAAATTTTCCTACAAGGTATTTCAAAAAGTGCAGGTACGAGCTTGGAAAATTAAAGTCTGATTCCTTCCTTACGCTGAAGTCACAAAGATTGATAATTCTAATTTTGTTATTTAACAAACAAACGCTACAACCTCTTTAGGGTATGCTGCTATCTTAAACAAGATAGCAATCTATGATCGTCGAGGAATTGAAAAGTCAAGGATTTATATGGATTGACATTTTTAGATCACGTTACCGTTCTATAGCTCGTCAATCCAATACATTTAATTGATTTTCCAACTCCTTGCGGATCAAAGATTGTGGTCTTGTCTAATGACACCTTATACTGTTGTTATCTAATTACACTAACATAAAATATTACGTTTCTCTCTCTCTTTCTCGTTACTAACCATCTTTATGTCACTTATAGTCGTTATACTTCTCACGAACAGGTTTATATTAACTACAGCTGGGCCATCTGTTAAAACGTTTCAAATAAATCAATAGAAAAAATCAGAATCCTACCAACCAGTCCATTTAACAATTGAAATTATATCAATTAGACTGTCGCGTTAATCAATCATTCAAATATGAAACAATTAATATTCCATTCAGTGAATTCGAATAATCAATTGTTTGAATTGAATTAATTGTGTTTTGAATTAGTGATAGATTTATTAGAACTAAATAAGTATAAAAGCACAGACAAAATCATTATGACATGAGCAACTAAGATCGGCCATGATGATGAACACACCAACTTAATTAATGACGTGATTGAAATAAGTCAATCAAATTCAGGCCGAATAATTATTTCATTTTAATATCTTAATAGAGTTGAAAGGCTATTGTTTTGGAACGTGTCTAGGTCAAAACGAATTAGTCTAATCTAACTTACAGGGAAACAGTAACCGTTCGCGTGTTAACACATAAATAATTCAACGTTAGTACCCATGCGTAAATAAGTAACCCGAAAGGGAAATTAATACTTTATTATTAGCATTGTAACTGTTCAGAAAGGAACCGATTATTATTTCTGTGTAATGAAATTAAAAAAAAACTTTAACGATTTGATAATAAACATTTAGGTAACAATTTGGAAAAGAAGAAATTTTTGATAATCTTTTGTTCTATGCCAACGTTGTATTAGATCTAGCTAAAGATTCGATCAAAAATAATAAAAAGAAGAAAAGTAATGTACTAGAAATGTTGATGATCACCAAATTCGTAATTTTGAATGAGAAAAACGGCAAAACCTATTTTGGTATCGGAATAACCGTTCTTGAACAAAACAACGTTCTATTTTCTGTAAGTTTTTGAAGTAAAATAAGCCCTGAAGCCTTTCCCAAACGTGAAATTAATGAGCTGCTAGTGAATGGTTCAAATGAGTTCAAAATACCTACTGTAGTTGACAACCGGGCACACCGCAAATAGAAAGTTTATAAACAGGGCTGTCGACTTACCTTGACGATAATAGGTTTCCTAAAACTACATACTACTAGTTTACATTTGAACTTACGATATTTAATAAAATCATTACAAAACGCGCTGGAAGATAATATAACCTAATAATATCGTGACAGGTAATTTATTTTTAAAGTAGCTGTAGAAGAATTGAATCACAAATTCTCTATCAACAACAATTTAGAAAGTTCTGATATCAGCAACATTTTTCCAAAAGACCAAACCGCACGAACCATAAATCTCAAGCTTCCAACTGGACCTGGGATTTTTAGAGCATAGATAATTGATTCAGAAGCATGACAGCCCTGACCCATTAGTGAGGTGATTAATGAAATTCCTGCGAAGCCATTTGGGGTCAATTCAATAGTAGCAGACGATGGGGACAAAGAAAGGAACTCTATTGGAACGTGTGTGATTAATTTAACGATATTGTAGAAGAAAATAATTAGGCGTGAACCGTACCTGGTGAAGACATTTCGACTTAAACGACACCCAATATTCTGATGAACATTAATTGGTAATTTATCAATAGGTGCCAGTTTTGTTAGACTTACAAGTCATCATTCCCACCAGTCACTTGACATTCCTCCAAAATCCTAAAAATCTTAAGCAAGTCTTGAAATATTCCAGCACTCCAAAAGAATAAAAACGCTTTAACAAGATGAATTGTTAGCAATTCAAGTCCTGTAATTTATTTATGTACATTCTTCATACTTGCTCCATATCTACCAATAAAACGGCCAAGGAGGATCCTGCCATTTTGCATTATACAACACTTATCCAATTTCGCATTCAGGTCTTAAATGATAGATTGGTTCTCTTTAGATTCGTAAATAAAATCGTTGAAGACTGAATGAGAATCAGACTTGACGATTCTTAGGAGGAAGATGTCAAAAGCTCTTTAGGAAGATGAATTGTTGAATTAATAGTGTTAAGCAAAGGAAAGTGTTATGGTGTAATATACTGTCTGAAACACCAAAATTAACATGAGCAATAGATACAAACTTGAGAATAATAAAATTACGCAGACCAACGATAAGCATCCAAGTTTTACTTTTAACCACTGAATTTGCTGACTTTCACATTTTGGCGAACCTCTTACAATTTATATGCCTTTCCATTAACACGAAAACTGTACAAAATCATAAAAAATCACACTTAGGAGCTCCGAGAAATGTTTTTCCATTACCGATCCCCGCGCGAAGCTGTAACAAGATGGCGGAAAAAAAAATTGCGACGTGATTTATGGTTTTCATGTAACGTTCGTCTTTTGTTACGAAATGAACTTGTGGAAATTACGAGATGTAGCGCCTGAGTGGCACTTGGAGGATTTTTTGTGTACCACTTTAGAATACTGATCTATTCTAAAGTGGTACACAAAAATTTGGAACAGAAAAACAGCGATGAAATTGTAGAAAATTATTATAGCTTTGTTAGAGACATTGAATGCCTATCAACAATGATATTATAAGTAGGTAATACTTATAATGTTATGTCTATCAACATTGGAACGTATGTAAACATTAAGTAATCGATCATAGGATACATAGTGTTATGTACAAATATAGCGTTGCGATGTTTTTTCCGCATTATAAAGCATCAAGCTAACGTGTTCCGACAGCCAGACAAATGACTTCCTTTCAATATCCAAGATATTAGATAAAAACCTTTCAAAAAATCATCCACGTACCATAGAAATATAGATATTTAAAATATTTGAAGGAAAGAAGACTTGGAATTTGAAACAGCTCTAAATATGTTTTACTGAAAATTATCTAAAAATATACGACGCAACGAAGGCTTATGTAGACGTGAAATTTGAGACCTCTCTGTATATGTAAATGATCCAAATGCTGCCACCACATTGATTAATGAATACAGATGGACTATTTTACGTTGATGATATAGTAATCATTGGTAACGAGCAAAACCTAGATTCGAATTATTAAAAGAGCCCTTTTTGGGAGAAGGTGTTCAAAACAATTAAATAATGTAGCAATAAAATAAATAACCACCGAATAGAATAGTCAACTTTAGTCATAAAATTATTCGAAACGCAATACTCGTAAATGACAAAATATTTGAATGAACGCCAAATTTAATCACCGAAGAATCAAATGACTTTGTCTAGGATCCACTAGCTGAACTTTTATTCACTGAAAACATAAAAACAGTTACAAATGACTTGGATTACTACATTTAGTCTATACTATCAAAATACGCACATTCTCTGGTTTATTTTAAATCGCATTCTCATTTCGACGTACATTTATTTTGCTCACATGTGGTCCGCACATTCCGGAGGTAAATAGACGAGAAATGCAGCGTATTTATAACGAGATGCAAAATTGGCAAACACGATCGGTACTTACTCTTTATTTAAAAAAAAAATTGTGTGTTGACGTCCTATTTGCATTTTTTCAGACGTTTCATAAAATTATATTCGAAGAGCCAGTAGGTAATTGTTGAATACGAAATTATTTCATTGGAATAGAAACTAACAACTATAATAATTGTTAGTTTCGATTAAAACGATTAGAACAAAATTAAAAAAAAATAGCATAGTTATGTACATAAAAATACCTTACATTGTAAGCATCATTTGTAATTCATTCATAGATAGAAAACAAACTTATAATTCAGTCAGCAAGTAGGTACATCAATTTGAACTTTAATGCGTAATATTAAACTCACTATTCAATGATTCTAACTTGGGTCCAGATGTGGTTGAAGCGACAGCTGTTACTCTATTAGTACTTAGTATGTTCTGTAACTTCAATTGACCAATCCATGTTATTTACCGATTATACTATTATATTTCTATTTAAAGTTTCAAAAACATCTTCTGCTCATAAACTTCTTAAATCCTCATACAATGCACATTTTAATTTGAAATTAAGCCTAACCCAGAAATCGTTTAAAATTGTATTGAAGTGGTGGGGGAGGGTGCTAATACAAATTGCTATCGCGCTGATTAAACGAAGAGCATATATACCTAATTCCCATTCACAAGTGCCAAAAACTGATAAAATACATCTGGGAGTGCACATAATAGACCGCACTTTGCCAACTCTAGGGATATAAGAACCGTACTATTTGTAGGAAAGCTTCCCAGTATGATATATGAAGATAGGAGATTAACAGGTGAAATAAACAAATGACTAATGGAAGATACGGTTGTTTATACAAGCATTACATGATTTGATGTAGCCTTTAGGGAGAAGGGAATTCATCACACGTTTGTTAATTAAGCCAGAGGGACATCCGTCTTGCATGAATGAATTTGAGTTGGCAGACGAGATGGCAAGTCTGAAGGGAATTGAATTTAGTAGTCGGTAAATATGGACTGTCATGTTAGCTTAGGGATATAAGAGAACTAGTATTATTAGATCATAAGTATAATAGTAACGGTGACGGTAGAAGTCAGAAGGGCATAATATTATATTATGATCAAAGTAGTATAGTAGTTTAGCCATTGATAGGAAATACATATATGCTGAAAAGTGGATGAATAGACACTGATATGAAGAATGGGAGCAAGCCTTTTGCAAATATAATAACAGGTTTGTCATTAATCTAGCAGAAATTGTAGGTAGCGACGCCATTGAAACTGACAACGATAAATGGTTGTCAAAACTACTTCAAGATGGTTTCCTTTCTTTATTAGACTTGTACAATTCTCTGAATTCTTTACACAGGTAGGTATTCCTTTCAAAAGCTGACTTGAGCACTAAGTGCTCTAACCCAATACGAAATAGATTTATCATCGTTTCTTTATATATACAAACTTACGTTAAAAGCTTTTTGAGAAATGAGGTCAGTGAACGAGTTTAACCTTACTTTTAGTGAGTAGACAAACATAATAAGTATATACTTTTCTCCATATTTAGTAAGCAAGCGACAGCAAACCTATAACTTTATTTTTTAAATTTGTGAAACACTAATAAACGCGTAAAATGCGTATTTTTTTTCATCTATAGATGAATGGACTAATGCCCGGTTCCTGAAGAATTCTTAAACGGAGTTTAAACTCTCAATAGCTATTCATTCGACAAAATTATCCATTTAAGCTAATTACTTCCTTATGATTGGATTTTGAGGTCCTCAGATAAACCCTCGATAGTAATTCACTCGACTTTTAAGCTAAATTCTTCCTTAACGAAGTGAAAAACGATATCGAACCAATAATCACTATCTAATGGATACACTCCGTTTAAAAACCTCAGAATTATTCTCAGCATTAGTTCTCAGTCACGCTGTGTAAATGTTCCGGTCATATATTTAGTTTCATTGACCCTTTTACGACTCAACTTCCAGAATGCGTTGCGTCAACGTTATAAAGACATCTTTGAATCGATGATCATATCGTAACTATCCAAGTAGATAGGTAGGCAATGTAATATAATACATCTTAAAATCAATTATATTCTTTTTCTAAATATTTCTCCGTTCAGTCTACTTCCTTAACACCTTGAACTCTACATTAAAATCACCTACCTATGAGCCTACATTCTGCCTATCAACCCTAGATTTCCCTTGTTCCAACTACATAATATTTACTTTATTCATCCGATAATAGTTATTCCTATCTGTTCAATTCCACCTACTTGAACATAACAATGATTTGTTTATTCCTGGTCACTTGTTTGTCTGTGGTATAAATTAATTTTTCTTTGTATTTAATTTTGTTCCCTTTTGAATGAGTACTTTTTTAGGCTCCAGTTACTAAAATAAAATTCGTTATTATTTCATACACTATCTTTCCTTTTACATATTTCAAACCTAGCAATGCAAGCTACATTTATCTCTCCATCACCTAACATCTCTAGACTTCTCTTCTTCCAACCACTTCCCTTATTACACTGATTCATGTTCCTATCTCTTTCTTTATACTCGTATCTATAATCCTAGCAATACAGTCTATAGTTAATTTTATGTCGCAATTATTTATCAATTCTAGACCTCCCTTCTTCCAATAATTCCCTTTATCACACCCATAATCATCTACCTAGCCTTATCCCAAGTATGTTGGGGTCGGCTTCCAGTCTAACCGGATGTAGCTGAATACCAGTATTATACATGGAGCCACTGCCTATCTGACCTCCACAACCCAGTTATTGGGTAATACGATACCCCTTGGTAAGGCTGGTTGTCGTCTTTCGGGCTTCTGACGACCCGTAACGACTGTGAAAGATCCATGAATGACAGCCGGGACCAACGGCTTAACGTGCTTTCCGAGGCCCGGGGTCTTGGTATGTTAAGATGGTCACCCATCCATGGACCAACCGCGGCAAGCATAGCTTAACCTGATCCATCGACCCGAGCGGCTGTTATTACTTAGCCACAAGCCCCTCAATACTAGTCCCTATCTCTTCTAACATCAACTTTAGCACTACCTAGCCATCGCTTCCACCACGGACCTTACGAAGCTCGAAGCCAAGCGGTTGCTCACCAGTGCCATTGATCCCCGACGGTCTGATCCTGGCGTCGTACCGCCCCGGGCCCAAGATCTGATCGAGGATCTGCTTTTCTTTCTCCCTGAAGTTTATCTTGCCACCGTTCATGCATCTGGGGAAAGAAGAGTTGAATTTGGAGTTGTCTTTACCGTGACAAATATGATGTGGTAACATGGTATATTGCCGTGGTTTGTTGGGATTGGTTACATTAAAATTAACAATGAGGTGTATTCAACTACTTGCACCACAAGTCGAAAATCATTCTGTCTCTGTCTGTCTCTGTTAACTTCTAACAATTTGGCAATGATGCGAACGATGTTTTAAATAAGTACGTTTAATGTATTTAGTGCTTTGTGGTGCAAGCGGGCCGTACCTAATTCTTAACAGTTATTATTGATTATATTGCCGGCTTGCTGATTCTGTCATAAGATGTGTTGACAACATAATCGGTACTCGGTATTAACTTGTCAAACGTGTGTGCCGTGACATTTTCTCTGCAATATTGTTCTTGGCAGCAATTTAACGCAGTGGCCATCCTCAGGTTGTTATGTATTTACGGAAATTGAATCAAAAACAAACGCAGGCGGAATTACAACGCGCACCATATTTGGGTCAACGTCACTATCAATATCTACTTTTATTTTAAAAAAAAGTCAAAAACTATGAACTGAGTTTTGAAAACTTTAGGTTATATCGTGTCTTGAAAATTTTAACTAAAATACCCTTTTAACAATTCTGTAGTGGCAGATATAGGCTAACGAAGATTAATTGATCCCTTAACAATTCAAGAAATGTTTGATGCTATAGACATCTATATTTTTTACGTGGAATATTTCTCGTTCATAAATTATAACAGTTCTATTTATTGCCGCTAAAAATTCCTGGTTTCTGTGGAATGTTTTGAGAAGTGATTTAAATCAGTAACAATAATAAAGTGGTGTTTATTTTTCACTTGTTCCAGGCATACCTAGATTAATTTACTGTGTGTTTATTTTGTATCACAAATTACTTAATAGGTACTACCTACTTAAATAGGTAATGTTTCAACGCCATATTTTAATTTGTTAATGGGTTTATTCATAAACGTTGCTTAAAGTTAAGAGATGGTTAAACGTAAAAAAATATTATGGTTAGTTAATACCCAGACGTTATTAATTATTCAATTTTAAGCAACATTAATGAATAAGGGAGCAAAAGTTTTAGTAAGAATAGGTTATTATATTTTTATGTAAATAGTTTGTTAATTAATTTAGTTTAGGAAGTTAATCCAGTGTATTTATCTATTTTTATCCTATCTAAGACAAATGTAACAGTCATTGCGTAATAGAATGGAATCTAGTTAAAGATTAGAGAATAGAAATCATTTACTCGTAATTAATGACCTACATTATATGCGAATAAATTATTTCTATTCTCTAATCTCTAACTAGATACAGATAAGATGTAAGTACGTATGATGTATGTGATATGTGATGTTTTTATGGTGTGTGTGTTGTGTTGTGATGTTTTGTTTACAAGCCTACCACTGTTTGTCTCTGCATCACCCAGGTGGACTGGTAGAAAATGATTATGGCATTAAGTCCGCCTAAGTAAATATTTTGTGCTTGAATTATTTAAATAAATAAATAAGGAGCACTGGGGCCGTACTGTGACGTGAAAAAAGATCATGGATCCCTCATGGTTCCGTTGTGAAAAAAGGATGGTGCTATAAGGTCGTATATAAAAACTTATTTAAAAAGGCAGCGGATGTGTATCCTCGTAATCGGCGAGATCCTCACAGGCTTATATTAAATGACTTGCCAAGACTGGCTAAATATAGTAAACGCTGTTTAGCCATGTGTGTTCGTGTATATAATACAATTCCAAATGATTTAAAAACGTTAAATATTTGATTGTTTAAAAAAAACTACATATATGGTTAAACACTAATAATTTTTATACCCTAATAATTTACTGACGAAAAACATTGATTAACGTAACCTATAATATTTGCATGCTATGATATATAAGCAAAACATGTACGCACTGTAATGCCTTTAAGGTGAAATGCGTCCCAAAAAAGGTGTTTTGACGCATTTCGACTTCACGCAAAATCAATTTTTGTCATCAAAAACTACAAACTGGTCTAATTTTTATTCATAATTATAAATATTGAATTTTTTCTTTAATAAAAAATTATGGGGGCCAAAACACGATTGCAACAATTTGGCTCAATACAAAAAATCGCAGTTTCCTCAAAATACGATAGCATTTCGCCTTAATATCTTTACACACCATGTTTTACGCAAATAAATATTATTTCTATTTCTATAACTCCGTCTCTCTCGCACACTGGAACCATGATGGATCCATGATCTTTTTACACGTACACTACGGGCCCTGAAGTCAATAACAATTCTGATTTGTAAAATTTACCAAAGCGCAAGCGGTTTTGTATTTAAATATTCTAAAATGACCTTCGTTTCGGCATGTAGGCTCTCTATCTATAAAAAAAACAGCAGTTTATTCGATAAATCATGAAACATAAGTACTCATGTTTTTGTGTCTATACCTATGAGTATCTAATCACTCGGTAGACACGCATGACAATAAAATGCTACGTTTTAAAGATCATGGCAACCATGAGTGGTTTCCGTGAGGTGATAAATCGAATTCTATATTGCAATGAGTGCAAATAAAAACCGTGGCGTGGCGATTTGTTTACGTCTAGAAAAACCGGCCAAATGCGAGTCAGACTCGCACACGACGTGTTCCGTTCCACCGTACAATATTTAACTCTACATATTTAAAAAAAAACTTTAGTTTAAAAAAAACACGTTTCTGGTATGGGGACCCGTTTAATTTTTAACTTTATTTTATATTTATTATTTATTTTTATAGTGGCAATAGAAGTACACAATCTGTGAAGATTTCAACTCAGTACTTTCTGTCTATCTAAGAAATACAGTCATCATCTGAATCAAGTAGTTTTATTTAAAAAAAACTTTTTCACAAAAAAATACAACCGACTTCCAAAAACAACACTACAAAGTGAAAAATAACTTTAGTTTCGGAAGTCGGTGTCTGGTTAAATGTATTTTCGTTTTTTGCCACCGAATTCCGAAATTAAAGTTATTTTTCACTTTGTAGTGTTGTTTATGGATGTTGGTTGTATTTTTTTGTGAAAAAGTTTTTAGTTGTGGTACCTACCCCACACAAATTCTAATACCTACAAAAGAAATTAGAACATCGTCCTCATAAAAAGTGGGGATAAAATAGGTATTATTGAAGCTAACTCAAAAACTACCCAAGCAAAGTTAATAAATTTTATACGGGACCAACTTTGAAGAACTTGAACCCTCTCGAATAAAACAAACATTTTTCAAATCGGACTACTATGTAAAAAGTAAAAAATATATATATATTATATACGTATCGACTTGAGAACCTCCTCCTTTTTTACGTCGGTTAAATAATCAAGACCACCAGCAGCACATCTGGAGTTTGATACTCAACAAGGCAAAAGCAAGTATTTTTTTTGTTATTGATTACTAACCACATTTTTCATCAAAGAAAATATACAGAATGTATCAGAAAGGTGTAGTCATATTTTAAGGGTGTGCTTCAGACCACCAAACTGAACAACATCGTAATCGTGAAAAAATTATCAACTGTACCCTGTAAAACTTCAATACCTACTCGACCAAAATGTGTGGGACGATGTTGGTTCCATGGATAAAGTTGTTCAGTTTGATGGTCTGTACCACACGCTTAAGACGCAGAAATTTGCGTAGTTGGGGCGGGCATAGCTTGCGTGTTCTTTGCTGAGTTTACGCAACACGTCGTACGTCCATCCATAAACCCCTATGACTCAACATGTAGGTACCAACAAAAAAGGTACCAAAAAAAAAGGTACCAAAAAAAAAGGTACCAAAACAAAAAGGTACCTACATTCCATATAAAACACGTTGAAGCTGCCCCCTTCCTGTGCCCCTCCAGCTCTAAAAGATATTTGACCCGGTAACGACAGCGATGTCGGTGAACAAAATATGACAAGCCTGTCACTTCATAGTGATTTCGTTAGTTCCAATTAAAGCCACCGGGTCAAATATACTACAGGCACTATACCACGCGGAGTCACGATTGTCAAACTCGATTTTAGTTGTGTCAAAATTGTTATTAAATTTAGAGGTTTTTTTTGCAGAATAGCTCTATGATTCTCATAGCAAAAAGTAAAGAATTTTAGTGATAGTTTAGTTAGTTTAGTTCGGTGTACAACAGAATCGGCACCAATGATTAATTTTAAATAACTCTCTACGTTACAAACGTAGGTAATTTGCTAAACAATCCGACTCTAGGCTGAAATTAAATAATAAGCGTATCATATGAATAAATTGCCGGATACCATATAATTTTGTTAGATAAGAACGCTGACGTGAGAAAATTACCCAGTTGAGTTGTTGTGGGCCCACTTGGGCGGCCTTTATTAATTAACGTGTAGTAAATAATAATAAAAAAATCGGTCAAGTGCGTGTCGGGCCACGCGCAGTAATAGGGTTTCGTAGTGCACGCCGCCGCCCGTCGTTATTCGAGCGTAAATATTATTAATTTAGAAATCATTATTAATAACAACGTTATATAAGTAATTTTTAATGGAATTTGTACGAAATTTTTACTGTTACAAGTACATTTTACAAGTTGGTTGACTATTACTCGTAAACTTGAAAAGCTTACTTAGCTGTGATAGTTTTCCTTTTAATTTCGTTATATAATAGGTTGGGGAAAAAGTTTCTTCGCATTTTTTAAGAAAATTCAAAACATTTTTTAATATACATTATTTACATTTATCTAAAGTATGTAGGTACCATTTTGTTCGATAACTTTTTGCCATCTTGTAGGTAGGGACAAGATCCCATTGCTATAGACATTTTGGGACTTCTGATCAAAATACCGCGACAAGTGGTTTTGGCAGTCCTCTCGTGATGTTAACCTGACACTGCCTAAAGAATTCTGAAGAGACCGAAACAGGTGGAAATCTGAAGGTGCAAGGTCAGGACTATACGGCGGATGCATTAACACCTCCCAGCCAAACTCTCTTAATTTTTGCTGAGTGGCTAAAGTTGTGTGAGGTCTAGCGTTATCATGATGAAAAACCACACCCCTTCTGTTGATTAATTCCGGCCGCTTTCTCTCAACTTCTTGTTTTAATCTCATCAGTTGTTTGCAGTAGAGCTCAAAATCGATGGTAATGCCTGGTGGTAACAGCTCATAATGAATAATGCCCTTCCAATCCCACCACACACACAGCATCACCTTGTTGCGAGTTAACCCGGGTTTCGCCACAGTCTGTGAAGCCTGACCGGCCTTTGACCACGACCTTTTTCGCACGTTCTTGTCGTACGTGATCCACTTTTCATCACCAGTTATCAGCTTCTTCAAAAATGGTTCGGTTTCATTACGTCGTAATAAAGAATCACAAATGAGTACACGGTTCATTAGGTTTCTTTCAGTGAGCTCGTGAGGTACCCAAATATCGAGCTTTTTTGTGTACCCAGTTTTTTTCAAATGCGCCAAAACCGGTTTGTGGTCAATTTCCAGTTCTTCAGCTACGTCGTAACTACTGATATGCCGATCTTGCTCCACTTTTTCAAAAATGGTATCCATTTTATCCGTAATAGGACGACCAGAGCGACGTGCATCTTTGACATCAAAATTTCCTGATTGAAAACGCTTAAACCAAATTTGTGCTACTCTCACAGACACTGCATAGGGTCTATAAACATCGCAAATTTTTTTCGCGGCTTGCGTTGCATTTTTACCTTTTTTGTAGTAAAATTTTAAAATGTATCGAATTTCTTCATTAGATTCACTCATCTTGACAGTACGAAAAACAAATGAAAATCACACATTTTCCTAATTTGAATTTGGAATTATATTCTTTAAAATTTAAACTTTCAATGATACCAAAACCAGCCAGATACAAATAGTATAGCCAAAGAGATTTTATTTTAAGTTCATACATACTAATGCGAAAAGACTTTTTCCCCAACCTAATATATTATATACTACTGTGAATTTTTTCACCCGTCCAAAACTAACCGTTTAGCTGGCAAGGGGGACACTTGACTGTAACAAAAATTAGCACTTTAAAGCTTAATACTTCAGCAACGGATCCCTAAATCGAAAAATTGTTTTCATAAACCCACAATATTTTTAAAAGGCCTATCCAACAACACCCCACACCATGGGGAAGGCGAGAAAAAAAAACATCCCAACTTTACGTGTACAGAAGGTACCCTAAAAAATATTTTTTTTCATGATTTTATTTTACCATTTTGTCGGCGTGATAAATAATAGGTTGGGGAAAAAGTTTCTTCGCATTTTTTAAGAAAATGCAAAACATTTTTTAATATACATTATTTACATTTATCTAAAGTATGTAGGTACCATTTTGTTCGATAACTTTTTGCCATCTTGTAGGTAGGGACATGATCCCATTGCTATAGAAATTTTGGGACTTCTGATCAAAATACCGCGACAAGTGGTTTTGGCAGTCCTCTCGTGATGTTAACCTGACACTGCCTAAAGAATTTTGAAGAGACCGAAACAGGTGGAAATCTGAAGGTGCAAGGTCAGGACTATACGGCGGATGCATTAACACCTCCCAGCCAAATTCTCTTAATTTTTGCTGAGTGGCTAAAGATGTGTGAGGTCTAGCGTTATCATGATGAAAAACCACACCCCTTCTGTTCATTAATTCCGGCCGCTTTCTCTCAACTTCTTGCTTTAATCTCATCAGTTGTTCGCAGTAGAGTTCAGAATCGATGGTCCTGCCCGGTGGTAACAGCTCATAATGAATAATGCCCTTCCAATCCCACCACACGCACAGCATCACCTTGTTGCGAGTTAACCCGGGTTTCGCCACAGTCTATGAAGCCTTAGACCACGACCTTTTTCGCACGTTCTTGTCGTACGTGATCCACTTTTCATCACCAGTTATCAGCTTCTTCAAAAATGGTTCGGTTTCATTACGTCGTAATAAAGAATCACAAATGAGTACACGGTTCATTAGGTTTCTTTCAGTGAGCTCTTGAAGTACCCAAATATCGAGCTTTTTTGTGTACCCAGTTTTTTTCAAATGCGCCAAAATTGTTTTGTGGTCAATTCCCAGTTCCTCAGCTACGTCGTAACTACTGATATGCCGATCTTGCTCCACTTTTTCAAAAATGGCATCCATTTTATCCGTAATAGGGCGACCAGAGCGACGTGTATCTTTGACATCAAAATTTCCGGATTGAAAACGCTTAAACCAAATTTGTGCTACTCTCACAGACACTGCACTGGGTCCATAAACATCGCAAATTTTTTTCGCGGCTTGCGTTGCATTTTTACCTTTTTTGTAGTAAAATTTTAAAATGTATCGAATTTCTTCATTAGATTCACTCATCTTGACAGTACGAAAAACAAATGAAAATCACACATTTTCCTAATTTGAATTTGGAATTATGTTCTTTAAAATTTTAACTTTCAATGATACCAAAACCAGCCAGATACAAATAGTATAGCCAAAGAGATTTTATTTTAAGTTCATACATACTATAATGCGAAAAGACTTTTTAATATGTATATCCATGCCAAATTATAGCTTTCTAGTACTAAGAGTCTCTGAGCTAAGCTGCGGACGGACGGACAGACAGACGGACGGACATAGCGAAACTATAAGGGTTCCTTGTTGACTACGGAGCCCTAAAAATGTGAAGACTTTATTATAGTCCAAGATCCCAGAGCCGCCAGACCTAATTTTTTTTCTGATTAATCAAAATGTATGGGATAGAGTAGTGTTAGTATGTAGGTACTTTGAACGTACGCCTACCTGGCTAGCTTGGGCCAACGGGCTATTTTAAAAATATTGCTCAGTCGGACTGCTGATTTTGATGTATATTTTACAGAATATTGTTGAAAAATATGTCATCTTACTTATATTTGGATCTTAATTTTTTTTAATGATACTCGTGGACCTATTTCAATACTCTTTGTAAGCAGCCAGACCAATCTTAGCTGGCTAACATCCCCCAGACACAATTAAAGGGCCGCTGTTACTATGAGCGCGAGCGTGATAATTAAGTGGATGATGGTTTGTATTACATACTTGAACCTTCCTGAAAGTATATAGATTACGTTAGTGAAAGAATCATCGAAATTGGTTCATTAGTTTTTGAGAAAATCGCAGACATACATACATACATATTCCTTTTTTTAGTCTTTTTTCTAATATAAGGCATTGTATAATGTGGAAAGTCAGACGAAATGAAAAGCTTGAATGAAAAGCGGCCCTTACGAACGTCTCATGCAAAATGTTTAGACAAAGATTTTATTATTTTTTATGATTATTACCTACTATTATTACTTATTAGGAAATATTAGTCATGAACTGGCTTCTTTTTCATTTATTAATTTTATGAATACTTCGTGGAATCAGTTCTCATCTATAAATCAGTTTAAACAAGCCTTCTTAAGATACGTCTTGTCTATGTATAAATCAGTTTGAACATCAAACATGCTTCCTCATATTAATCTAAATGGCGATGGGCAGTAAGCGATTAGTAGCTCTACACAATTACTTTAAATCATTATTCATTGTCGACGTTCGCACGGACATAAAAATAACTCTGCTTGGCGCCGAGAGTTGAAAACCCCAACAGTGTTTTTTCGACGCGCCAGAATGTTGTTGTAAAGTTGGATTCTCAACGCTCAGCTCAACAGCGAGAGTTGAAAATCCAGTGCGCGATAAAATCCCGCCGCGATATTTTTACGTCCGTGCGAACGTCGTGTCATGAAGTCTTGGAAAAAGTGTATTGCTCTTTGAGTTTATACTATAATAGTACATTTTGATACAAGTGGAGAATGTTTGTTATTGCATTCGAGGGGGAATTAACATCCGAGCCGTAGACGAGGTTGTTTTTGAGCCGAGAACTGCAGTAACAAATGTCCACGTGTATCAAACGACGTTTTTCAATACACTTTTGAAGAAATAAAATAAAATAACGAAAAATATTTTTGTCATGAATTATTAGGAAACTATAATTTAAATTTTCTTTTTTTCCGCTCTTTACCTTCGCAGGTTAAATGAGACGCAAAGGTATAAAGCCGATAAACAGCCTAATGTGAAAAATAGAAAATTCAAATATTTTTGAGTTTAGAACACAAATAAATGTTAATTTGTTCATAATCGTTCTTTTTAATGATTATAAATGATATTCTATTTATAAATATTATTTAAATATTCAAAACATATTAACGCCGTAAAGACGCATAATCTCTTTGCCGAGATTAAAAAAAACATTCTCCTCCGAATAGAGAGGACCGTCTCGCGCCAGTTTCATTTTGGCACTTAGCACCGGCAAGTGCCAAAATGAAACTGGCGCGAGACGGTGTGAATAAAGGCATTGAACCAATTTGGACTAAGTATAGGTATAAGTAATCTGTGGCAATTTTTATTCCCGTACACGTGTTGGATACTGAAAGATCGCACGCGCGTGAAATACATTGCATTGTGAACCTAATCATAGTGCGATATGAACCAGTTTTCGAGGAAGTGTAATGAAAAACAATTTATGATTAACGGTATCCGTAAAGACCCTGTTAGGTTTTATCATATACCTATCTCAATAGAAAATTAGAAAACGCTAACTTAATTTTATAGTAAACCAATTTTATTTTTATTATATAATTTTTTTTATTTTTTTTATTATAGCTGCAGTAGGTACAACTATATAATTTGTACGATACTGGCAATACATAGAGAGTCAACTGAATTGTTACTGAAGACACAGCTGAAGATCACATGTATGTACAATGCGTGCCACGAAGATGAGACTTGATACACCACGTAGTAGATTATAATTCTCTGATTCTGATTATTCTGATTTATAGGTCTCTTAGCAGTATGAGGGCTGAGACGGGAAGCGACCGGGCATCATCCGGGCGGCGGAAAGAACGCGGGAGGCGCGGTACTGCGCACGTCAAGTCTCATCTTTCGTGGCTCGCATTGTACCAAATAAATATTCATTCTTTCATTAATTATCTTCCGTAACAAAGATTCAACATTAAGAATCAATATTAGGTACTTATTTCTTTCAATCACATGAGATTGTTTTGTACAGTCAGCAACAAAAGTCGATTAACACTTGAGCTTTCTAAATCTTAATTATTGAGAAAAATACGTCATTAAAATCGGAAAAGATGTAAATTTTAAAGAAAATTAACTCTTATCTAATAAACGAAATGCTAAAAAGCAGGTTATTCGTATCATTTTGTGTTAATTTAGATGATGTCAAAAAGTAGCAGTGTTAACCCACTTCTGTTGCTGACCGTACCTACTGAAAGAACATTTCAGCAAAAACTGGACTAATACACCATATTCATATAGTTTAGGTCATGATCCTAATGGTTACACTGATAGTCTTTCATTTCCGCAAGAAGCCATTTGGTAGATACAGTTTTCTCTAATAATAGTTATAGCAAATAATACGTAGGGGCAGAGTTTATTTTAACTCCAGACCTCAATAAACAAGCATAAATGTTCTGTTTCTTTATATGTATAAAGTAGCAGTAGCACGGAGTAATGTTTACAAAATTGTAGCACAATTTTGTAAACATTACATCCGTTAGCTATAAATCTTCACGTAAAAACTCGTATAAATATGTCAAATTCAGAAAGCTGTCTACGACCTTATTATTAAGTTAGAATATTTTTCGAGCATAAATCACAGACATCTTCTGTTGAAATTGTAGACGGGGGCGTTTCTCGTCAGACAAGATATTACGGAAAGTGCTACTTTGTATATGGGTAGGTACCTACCCCGCTTGAACGTCCGAGCTACTATAGCAGCCTCGCTGACTATATAAACACAACGTTAAAAAAAATTACCTATTATGAATGATTGATTAATGAATTAACGATAAAAATTTAAAAAACTTTCGGACAGCGGACATTTATGTGGTTATATGGTTGACTTGCCAATTACGAATGTGTTAGCAGTTAGGTACTGTCAAAATAAAAAAAAATTGATAATTCGAAACACTGTTCACATACAGTGACAAACAATTAGATTTGCTCATTTAGTTATGAATCAATTAAATATTTGGACGTAATTACTATGGATTCAATGAAGGCTGAAGTTAAGTTCCATAGATCAAAAATGGGCTCCTGACCAGAGGCCTGTTTGACAGTCATGCCAGCAGTTGACAGTTCCGTCACTGGCCTGTTACTGACTAACCTCTTGTACGAGTATACATTTGAGGACAGTTCAGGGGGCCAACCACCACTTCTTAAAGCAGTATTATTTTAATGTTACTTCAGTGTGAGAAAGAGATGGAGCTATACAGGACGTCTAGCTCCATCTCTTTCCCACACTCATGTAAGATTAAAATAATACTGCTTTAAGAGGTGGTGGTCTAGCTCCAGTACTGACTGGCTTCGCGTACCTACGCGTCAATCAGCGGAACTGATCTGACCTGACTCTATGAACTGATTTGCAAACGGGCCTCGTGGCCGGAGCCCATAACCTTAATCTAAAGGGTAATATGAATGCCAAATGTGATGGTTGTTCTTCCACTGTATGAAGAAGGTAAAGGACAATGACATGCTAACTATTATTATTATTTTTTATAATAATATATTTAATTTAATTTATTCAGATAACTAATTGATCCATTACATTTACATTTATAATATTATATATATATTTTATTTATTGTTATTATTTTATTATTATATTTTTACATTTTTTATTATTTTTTTTTGTTTTTTATTTTTTTTTAAATATTTATTTAATGAAATTATAATACAGCGGTGTTTTTTAAGTATGTATAAAATCGCCAAACTTTTACGTTTGTTGGCGAGAGGCGCTCTTTTACATTAATAACAATGAACCCACCTTACGTACGCACGGCTACAGATCAAGCTATACTTGTCCAGTATAAGCTGATCTCGCATTGTATAGGATTTCCTTATAATGAGAGGTCAGTGTAAACTGGAAATGTATAGCTTATGTGTAGCTGTGTGTACACACAGAAGCACGTCAAGCTACTACAAACTCTCAAATTTTTCTCATTCGGTTTTGAATTTAACCATCAACATTTTAAAGTTTAAAATCATTTGGGGAAATTCGACAGCCCGGCACAACCTGATGTGCTGTTGTCAGTACAGTACAGTATTTAACAGTACTTACTCTGTGCGATGTGTGATGAATAGCAACACCAATACGAGGGCGCATGATGGCCGCGGGATGTCCATCCTCCGTCTGCAACAAACATAGAAAATGTTTATATTATAGAGTTAGGTAACATATCGAAAATTGTAGACAACACTGTTTAATAAACCCCTTTAACCAAATTTACCATTTCTCCAAACACAATAAACGGGCGAAATCTATACTAATAATAAAGCTGAAGAGTTTGTTTGTTTGAACGCGCTAATCTCTGGAACTAACAGTTGGATTTGAAAAAATATTTTTGCATTTGAGAACCTAACTCTTCAGGAAGGCTATAATAAGACTATATAAGGTTATTTATCATCACGCGGACCCTTAGGAGCCGAGCAAAAAGAAAAAACAGTCAGAAAGAACGTTAAGTGAAAAACAAAATGATATTAGTGCGCGCAGGCGATGCGATGCGACGGAGTGGGTCAGGGGAACAAGAAACTACACGCGGACGAAGTCGCGGGCAGAATCTAGTACTCAATACTAGCGAAGAAGTAAACCCCAATATCGCTCAAGATATCCAAATCCATCCATTCCAGACTTTAAACATCGTGTCAATAATGAAATTATCGATCTGTGTTCTCAAAAACCCTACAAATATAATAACAAAATCCTTAGCTTTACATCAATCAATCTGCCTAGCCTTTTCCCAACTATGTTGGGGTCGGCTTCCAGTCTATCCGGATGCAGCTGAATACCAGTATATTACATGGAGTGACTGCCTATCTGACCTACACAACCCAAATACTGGGTAATACGATACCCCTTGGTAAGACTGGTTGTCAGACTTGGGCTTCTGACGACCCGTAACGACTGTCTAGCTTCATCTTTTTGACTGACCGACCCCTTGACAATTCAAAAGTGCCTGTAATTGGTTTAATTGAAATAAATGCTTTGAGTTTGAGTTTGAGTTTGTCAAAGATCTACGAATGACAGCCGGGACCAACGGCTTAACGTGCTTTCCGAGGCACGGAGGAGTCTTAGTATGTAAAGATGGTCACCCATTTTCGAACCAACCCCGGCAAGCGTAGCTTAACCGGATGGATCGACCCTTGCGGCTGTTATTACTTAGCCACAAGCTCCTCCTTTGCTTTAAATCACTGAAAGAACATTGTCCTCAAAAAAAGTTCAAACCATCGGAAATGACAAAATCAATAATGAATAAGATTCATTCAATTTGCCGTCAAATTTTTGTAATGAAGCGACTTCGATTATACAAACTGACAACTACTACTACTACAAACTGATTTTTAAAGACTGTCAAAGATTTACAAATGATAGCGGAACCAACGGTTTAACGTGCTTTCCTAGGTTCATAGAATAATGACAGTTTATTGCACTCAGTCATACTGGTAACTGCAACGGTAGGTACGCACGGCTACAGATCAAGCTATATATTTCCAGTTTACACTGACCTCACATTGTAAGGAAATCCTATACAATACGAGATCAGCTTATACTGGAAGTGTATAGCTTGTAGCCGTGCGTACCTACCGTTGCAGCAACGACCATATGGTCGTTGCGTTGCAGTTACCAGTATGACTGCGTGCAATAAACTGTCATAATTCTATGAACCAAGGAAAGCACGATAAACCGTTGGTTCCGCTATCATTTGTAAATCTTTGACAGTCTTTATGGGTAGTCAAAAGCCCGAAAGTCTGACAACCAGTTTTACCAGGGATATGGAATTACCCAGTAACTGGGTTGCGGAGGTCAGATAGGCATTCGCTCCATGTAAGCTATTGGTATTCAGCTGCATCCGGTTAGAATGGAAGCCGACCCCGACATAGTTGGGAAAAGACTAGGTAGATGATGACTTCTGAAACTCTGTAACAATAAACAAGACACGAAATCTCATTAAAAAACCCATTTCTCAGAAGACTAACAAGCCATTCCTAGTCGTGCTGCCGTGCGCGGCAGACCGCATTACTAATGCAACGATGGCGGCCATCCAACCGCGTAAACTTTCAGTGTCCGATGCACTTTATTTATAATACACGCGGAGAAAGGTCGGGAGACGACCCAATTTACTTGCGCTCTATCATAATAACGACTTGTTGTGTTGTTTGTTCATGTTATGGCTAATTTACACAGTGCGAGCTAGTATAGAATAGAAGTTTATTGTCTCATTACAGCTACAAGTAGTGGTACATACACAAAACTATAATACCGGAAGCAAAAGGTTTAAGCGTCAGCATTATGCTTAGGTCCCCTAGCGGGTTGCTAAGCGCTGGCTTTCAGCTCAAAACCTTGACACCTGTTTACAAAAAAAAAAGGTACCTACAATTACACTTACAAACAGTTTTATTATTAATTATTCTTGCTTTTTCTTCTTTCTATACACATAAATAATGATTATATTGTTATGTTAACCATGTTACTGGTGAAAACAGTTTTATTGAAACTTTTTGTTCAACTATCTACCCTCATGGAATCACTGGTGCCCAAGTCACAGGCTATAGACCTAGTTTGGGTGCCAGGAGATACTACTGAATGCACTTTAAGTTGTATCATAACGGATTACTAAAGAAATGATAATTATTATATGATGATCATATTAATAGCTAGCGTGCGAGTCGGCCTACCGAGTAGCTGCATTGCAGCAACTTGCACTGTGTGGACGTATCATAAGAGTTACTCGAACTTATGAGTTGGACAGTAGCTCGCAGCCGAGTAATTTCAACATCGTTTGTTTTCACTCGCCTCGCACATCACACGCATCGTTCTGACACTTTCGGCAGTAGCTCGCCAGTCAGTCGCAAGAGGATCCTGTATAATCTTTCCAATCACACAACTCGCAAGATACTAGGCAGCTACTCTCATAATGAACAGCCAAGCTACTGACATGCGAGTACAGAGCGCGAGCAGCTGTCTACTATCTAGTCAGCAGCTCGCACTGTGTAAACCAGCCATTAATGACTCGCGCACCGAGGGTTCCGTTCCGATTGCTGTAAAAGTGTGCTATTTAGTGACATTGTCTTATTTTTCCTGTAATCTTTACATAATATGCAAACTTCGGAGTTAAGGGAGGGGGGCGGGACGGTATTTTTTTTTACATTTTTCATCAATAGTCGAAAACTATGCGACCTAAAACAAATTTGAGAATGTGCAAACAGCATTCCTTCATATGATACCCACATGCCCTAGTAGCTCCATTTCGAATTATTAAGTCTAAGTCCCTTTCATTTCCTGTTGCAAAAAAAAATTTTTTTTTTTTTTTTTGAAAAATTGTTTGGCAAACGTTATCTAAAATTGTTTTAAACAAGTTGATAACATTAGTAGTTCTTGAGATATCCAGCTGTGACAGACGGACAGAAAGACAGACTGAGTCACACCATAACGGTTCCTTTTTACCATTTTGGTATGGAACCCTAATTAATAAGTCTGGAGATGTGTAATGCATATGAAATTTCAAAATGTTCCTTATCCCCAAACTTATTAATTTTTTTCTCAATTATGGCGCTATTAGCAGATATCCTCGCCTTAAGCTTTAACTATATAATACGAAAACCAGGCGATATATTCTGTAAAAATCACACCGTAGAAACTCAGATGAAATGAGCTGTCAAAAGTGTCAATCCCTAAGCATCAGCCGGCCTATTCCGTAAAACCATCACCGTGACAATTTAGATGAAGTGAGCTTTGAAGTGAACTCTCATCTTACCTGACGTTAGGGCATCTAGGGATTGACAGCTGGCAGCTCATTTCAAACTCACTTTACCTATACGTAGGTTATCACGGTGCGATTTTTACAGAATAGCACCGCTGGACTTTTTTAAAATTTATTTTGTAATTTATTTTGGCAATGGGTGTTATTTACCTGAAATAATTGAATCTTTATTTGTATGTACAAATATATAAACTAACAGATTTATTAAAATAATAATATATTATGTACAGTAAGCTGCATCAATTGGGTACCCCAGTTGTATTAAAATTTTAGTACAACTGGGGTACCCAATTGATGCAGCCCACTGTACATGGTATATAAAAAGGAGGGGAAAGGAACATAGGGCATCGAAAAATTTAGTGCAGAGCAGTGCCCAAAAGGCTGGCACCATTGCCACGTTGTATGGCAATAAAATGATTCTTTGGCCAAAAAATAATTGAAAAAAAATAAATTTCTGAAATAAATGAATTAATTATTTATTTATTTTATTTTATTTATTTATGGATGACTTACAGCTAATACAAACAGAATAAAAAATAGTATGCGAGATAAAAAGGAGGGGAAAGGATCATAGGGCATCGAAAAAATTAGAGCAGAGCAGTGCCCAAAAGGTTCGCAGCATTACCACGTTGTATGGCAATGTTTATTCTTTGGCCAAAAAATAAATGAAAAAATAAATTCCTGAAATAATTGAATTAATTATTTATTTATTAACTATGGATGACTTACAGCTAAACCAAACAGAATAAAAAGTAGTAGGGTAGAACTTGGTAATACGCCCTAAGTGACAAAACGCCCTACCACTCAAGCACTCACACTAACAAAGCAACGCTGCTCGAAACTAGACGCGCGGGGAGCCACTAGTAGCCGGACAACATGGCCGACGTGTGCACGTAGTTTGCGATGTCCGTTTAAAAAATATTGCTAAATCTGGTTTTATTGGCGTGAAACAATTTGTGGTGAGTTTCCAAGAAATTCATGTATGTTGATACTTTTATATTTTGTGTTAAAATGACCCACACTATCGTAAAATAGATAAAATTACCTTTCTCTTTTTATTTTTTCGAACGTTATAACCTTGAATCTTGTGTTTTGATCTCAGTGGGGCATATTGAAAATCGAATTCGACAATAAGCCCCTAAGCTAGTTGTTTAAAACGCCCCAATATTTGGACTGTCTTAAGTACCTTGTTGCGTGTTATTATTACAGATAATGTCTCGGAAGTATGAAAGAAGGACACTACGAGCATCATGGAGTGCGGACGACTTAGACAAAGCCATGCGTAGTGTCCTAAGCAAAGTAATGGGTGTTAATGAGGCATCCAGAAACTTTGGCATACCGTCTCGAACTCTAAGAAGACACATTTTATCAGGAAAATCAAAGGGCCCTCTAGGACGCAAACCAGTATTTTCTGTAGAATATGAAAAAAAACTGGTTGCCCATATAAAGAAATTGGAAAAAGTTGGATTTGCCCCTGACAGAAAAGATGTAAAAGAAATGGCATTTCAACTAGCTAAGAAACTTAATATTAAAAACCCATTTTCAGCAAGTTCAGAATCAGCTGGAAATGTATGGTTTTCGGGGTTCATGGCTCGCAACTCAGAATTAAGCCAAAGAAAATCAGAAGGCTTGTCACTTGCTCGAGCTTATGGAGTTAATAGAAAAGATGTACAGGATTTTTTTGATTTACTAGCCAAAATCTATGAAGAAAATGATTTTGCAAATCACCCCGAAGATATTTTCAACATGGACGAGTCCGGCATACAGGTGAACAACAAGCCAGGAAGAGTAATTGCCACAAAGGGAGCCAAAGATGTCTACACGCTCACTAGCTCTGAAAAGGGTGAAAACGTAACGGTCATTGCTTGTTGTAATGCTCAAGGTAACTTCCTTCCCCCTGTTTTAATCTATAAGGGTACTTACAGCAAACCACAATTTTCCGAAGGTCTTCCTCCAGGATCACAGGTATTCATGAACAAAAAGTCATCTTATATAAATACAGATCTCTTTATGCAATGGTTTGAACAAGTGTTTCTGCGTCACAAGAGTCCTCGAAAAACATTGTTAATATTAGATGGTCACAGCTCGCACAGTAACAATATTCGCCTACTGGAAGTGGCTAAAGAAAATGATGTTATTCTTTTGTGTCTACCAAGTCACACTACGCATGCTCTGCAGCCTCTTGATAGAGCCTTTTTTAGACCATTGAAGGTGTACTTTGCCCAGGAAGCGAAGACATGGATGGTCAGGAACAAAGAGAAGAAGTTGACACGCTATGACGTATCTAAGTTAATCGGACGAGCTTGGGGCAAAGCTGCCACTGTTTCCAACGGTGTGTCAGCTTTAAAATCATGTGGAATTTATCCTTTTGATCCGAGTGCCATTCCTGATCACTATTTTTCACTATCTGATTCGTTGCGAGACCAAAATTTAGTTGTTGAAGATGAGGATGAGACGTCAAGAGAGTCTCTGTCATTACTTCATGAATATGACGATAGTGAACTAATTGCCTTTGATACAATCCATTCATCAACGCAGCAGGTCGTAAATGATTTAGAGCCCAGGACATTATCACCACCTGTCGTTGTGACTGAGTTCCAACCTGAGCCAGGTCCTTCAGGACTACATCTAACTAATCCAAATTACGAAGATAGTTTGACGGAAGTCGTAACTGAACATGCATTGCCTGTGCAAGATGCACTTGTGGCAGAAGAGTTTGATCAAATTAATCTCATATTGCCAAAAACACCACAAAAGTATCCGGTACAATGTCCTATCGAGAGTGAGGCGGGTCTGACTATTGCGAAATCTAATCTTATTGATTTGATTGAACAAACCCCTGAAAAGCAAATAGGATCTATTGAGTCTGAAGCAACACCATCCAAAGTTTTGAATGAAATCCATCCAGTGCCTAAACTTCCAGTAGTATTGTCTAAGAGAAAACAAACAGCTGTTATTTTAACTTCTGATGAAAATATAGAGAAACGGAAAGTAATTGCTGATAAAAAGAAACCAGCAGCTGGAAAATTAAAGCAGGGTAAGAACACAAAAAGAATTAAAGCAGTGAAAGAAAAAGATGGTGTAAAAAAGAAACAAAATGGGGGTATAAAGAAGCAAAAGAAAGGTCCTGTTAGAAATAAGAATAAGAAAAAAGTAAGCTGGTCATCGACTTCTGAGAGTAATGATGAAAACGAGGTTAGGGTAGATACTTCTGAAGAAGAAATCTCAGACGAACACGACGACGTTAACAGATGCGTTGAATGCACGGAAAACTATTATGACACACAA
This sequence comes from Cosmia pyralina, assembly GCA_946251885.1. Classification (NCBI taxonomy): domain Eukaryota; kingdom Metazoa; phylum Arthropoda; class Insecta; order Lepidoptera; family Noctuidae; genus Cosmia; species Cosmia pyralina. The sequence continues at coordinate 21,083,186 of OX276363.1, read as the reverse complement.
TCCACTGAAGATTGGATTCAATGCCCGTCTTGTTTAACATGGTTGCATGAGTTTTGCACTATGTATAACCCAATGTGTAATCGTTGTGGACGGAAAGCTAAAAAGGAAGCTGTTAACAAAAATAGAGTGTAAGTTTTTATTGTTTAATTTTAAGATGATTGCCAAATGAAAACTTTTAAGACTGATTCAATCTAATGTTGCCGAATGTTATGTTATCGTGTTGGTTACCGATGGTTGTTTATTATTTTGTTTTTCTTTATAATAATCTATTTAGTTGTTATAGCTAGAAATTAAGTTTTATTCAAATGTTTATTTAAATAGTCTGATTTGATAAAGAGACTGACTAAGTGCCTCATATTATTTTAAGTTAGATTTAAGAGTTAGTTTTTGCCAAAACGATTGTTAATATAGTTAAAAATATGAAAAAATATATGATTAATACACTGGGGCATTTTATAATAAGAGTGAGTCG